>OX411328.1:8243531-9493531 GCA_948150665.1 Conistra vaccinii | reverse complement strand
AAAAAAAAAAAAAGTTTATATTAAAACACCATACCTAGTTGCCAGTTTGTTTGTTATATATAAAGTCAAGCTCATGGTATGTACCATGACTACCAAATTAAGCCGCAGTTTCCATCATTGGTAACATTCCGAGAATTTCAGTCTCAATTCTAATGCCTAGGATTTTGCAGATCTGTAAGGTTTTCCGAGAAAGGTTTTAGTATATAATTTATACGTGTGCCAAGCTGTTGGCGGCTCACTAACTTTGTTATAAAATATTGTTACAGGCGTGAGTACCTACATACAAGTAGGTACCTAAGTATAAAATCTAGTTATCGTGTGTTCGTGATGTTACCTAGAGCATAGTCTAGTAAAGTACCTAGAGACTGTAAAAAGATGATGGGAGAATTATCAACGTAAAAAAACTTGAACTTTGTAGTTACAAAATCAGTATTTTTTTCAGTTGTACCTAAAGATAGCAAAGAAAGAAAGATAAATGCGTTGATTGGCAGTACAGTAACAAAAAACCATAAAACCACCTACCCACCACCACCACCACCACCTACCCACTACCACCACCTACCTACCTACTCGTAAACCATACCATTATCTCCTCAATCAGGCCCAAGCTTCTAAAATACTAAATCAATTATTAAATGTTCCTCAAAATAAACAATCAAACCGTTGTTCTTAAATCTCTTCAACACCTGCATTATTCATAGCCCTCCATATGCTTTCAAAATCTCTTAATTCCTCAAACTAGACACTGCTTCATTTGCTTAAGAAAGTGTTACCATTAATTACTCGCACACTCGATAGAACACTTAAGATTCTCGCGGTATTTAACTAAAACTACTCAGAGCGTATTTCTGTCTGGTAGATTTAGCTCAGCAATTAATACAGGTACACAAAGTAGTGACGTCAGCTGTCTGGCATCGTTTACTTGAACACGTTATTATCGTTCGGTATTTAGCTGAATCAGCACCCTGTACCGACAGTACTAGTCTTTTAAGGCTGGAGCACACGAGCAACTGAGTAGCAAGACATTTATCATCTTTTAAATAATATAATTAAATGTTTTTTGGTATTTTTAAATCACATCCAACCTTATTCAATTTAAAAAGTACCCTGGTATTTTGACCAAATGCCAATAAATATAACTTATTGACGCGTTTCGCAAAATTGGCCTTTAAACAGAGTATGAAACAGTTGATTTTGTAATGTGATTTTCAGACTTTCAGCAACCCGTAATAATTACTGTTATAGTATTTGTACACTATGAAGTTGCACCTTCTATAGGGTCACGCCTTGACGTGCTCTCTGAGGCACTGAGGAGCTTCGGTATGCGAACCTTGGCAGCTTAGTATTTGGAGATGGCTCGGTCCGTGAGTATATTTAAGCCACGAGCCACTCCAACTGGGGTAGTCACCACTTATATGTACGCATATGTTTTGGGTAAAATATGCAAACATAACACGCAGTGAAACCGCAGGTGCGAGCGGAATTTCATCAATTTTGGATGATTATGATACCCTCCACCGTGCTCATATGAGTATATAATGCAACATACGTTACTGAGTAACGTTGTTAAAACCTTGGAAAAACAGCCCTATCTGTAGACACATGGCATTTTTTTATGTATTGATCCTTTTATGACTAAAATAAATTAGTTCATAAAAAAATATATTACCTACTTGAACCCTTTTCTCTGTTCCTTAGATCATGTAGGTATTATACTGTAGCCTGTATAAGTGCTCGTAACTCCACAAACACCACTTAATTTACCACTGACTAAAACCTGTAGGCAAATTTTCGTAATAGTTAAAAAACTTTCTAATCCGAGTCGCAATTTCTTCTCAGCGACAATCAGTGTCAAAAACTCGTCCTAAATAGGTAAGTCTTGTAAATTAGAAGCTTATTGACCGATTGAGACTGAAATAAGAATGCGAACGTATTAAAAAATTCGTGAATTGCCTCTTAGAAAACCAACAAAAGCTCCCATAGCCAAAAATGCGCCCGCACAAAACAAAACAGCAACGCGACTCTTTAAAAAATTTATCCGTCACATAGAGTATGCACACCGCCTTACAATGCAGAGGTAGCTGCTTGGCGTCTAGCCAGACCCTCGACACATCTAGTGCCCACTTTACCACGCTGGCGAAACTATATGACCGTAGTCATACGAACTGTGAGTGGTCGCCGACGGAGCCTTACAAATCACTGGAAGATGGGGTTACGGTTTAACAAGATGGGAACTAACTTTTTGCTCATGTTTCCTAAGATTATGGACGAAGTTAGTGCTTCATTGGATAGCTGAGCCCGTCTATTTGAAATTCTCATCTCCATTTTCGCCTTTCTAAAGTTAAGGATGATCGAAACTAAAACTTACACAAACACGTGAGAAGTTCAGCTTTCGAGATTGTTACTATCCTCAGTTACTGTCCTGTCGACAATGTAGATGGATCACTTACTATAAGTTGAAGCTTGGAAAACTCACTTTGATTTATGATTCAACCAGAAAACACAAGTAAAGAAAATAAAGAAAAGAAAAATAAAGAATGATATTTTCTCGAAAATCTGTAATCTTTTCTGTAATAAGCTTCTCTAAAAACACCATACCTCACTTTTGTAATATCCATGCAAATGCAGTACCATGACGAATACCGCTAAATAACTTGAGGGGAATTCTCAATGGGGTATTAAGGTATTTCCCTATGACTAATCGAGCTTGACGTGTTATAATTTCATTAAAATTTTACCCCTCAGGCCAATAACGGCGGTAATAGTCCCAAGGGAGACGAAAGGGGAATTGACCGTTAAGTCAATAGGTATTAGAAAAGACATGACCAGTGGGGCGATGGGCGCCTGCTTAGGTGTAAAAATCAATGTGCAGCAAAAATTGTTTTATTTTTGCAATTGTTGTATTCCACAGTTTACAGGTAAAAAACTTTCACGACTCCAAAAGATCAGGAAACTGAGAAAAATAAAGATAAATTTTCACTAAATAGCTCTGCTTTTCGTTAAGAGATGGCGCTAGGCGTTGTGGTAATCGAGTTAAAAATCAATGTGCAGCAAAAATTGTTTTATTTTTGCAATTGTTGTATTCTACAGTTTACAGGTAAAAAACCTTCACGACTCCAAAAGATCAGGAAACTGAGAAAAATAAAGATAAGTTTTCACTAAATAGCTCTGCTTTTCGCTAAGAGATGGCGCTAGGCGTTGTGGTAATCGAGTTAAAGAATGATTTTCTACTATTCGACACGCCATCCATCGAGGCGCTAGGTTTTTTTTTTATACCATCAAGGGCTCAAACTAGCATGCTGATCACCTGATGTTAATAAGCAATAACCGCCGCCTATAGAAGTCTACAACACCAGGGTTACTGCCGATGCGCTGCCACCCTTTTCCCACCCCAAACCCTGGGCTTCCGATTCTCTCACTCACTATTCGAAGCGGAGCAACATAATGTTGGTACTTTACGTTGGTATTCTGTAAGAGTGTGGTACCTCCCCGGCCGAGCCAACCCAATTAAGAGTTACAGTCAGCTATTGACTACAACTAGGCTCTACGTGGCTCGGGAAATAAAAATAAGGCTATTGTTATTATTATTTGTGAAGGCATGAGGATTTAAATAAAACTATTATTTGAACGAATTAATTATTTTAATATTCTTTAATAAAATAAAATATGTAGGAAAGACAAACTGTGCCGGACGGGCGTGATCGCTGGACGCGTAGATTATGCAGGTTGTAAAGCTATCCCAGTCCAAGCAGCGGTGACGTCCTGCACCTAGGGATCTGGATACTTCAATACTAACCGAGCGGCTGTCCTAGATTCTTGAGGGAAAATGGGTTTTGACAAGAAAATAACAACACCATTTCCCTGATAAATCTTCATAATATGCCTTTTAACCCGCCTTACAGATATGCCATAGTTTAGGCACCTCATCATAATATCCGTTTATCCGAATCGTAGAGCAAAACAGATGAATCCTTTATGAATAGCAATGGTAATCGGGTTTTGAAGATGTCAGTCCGTAAAGAATAGCAATGGTCGTGGTCAGTGGGTCGTCTTAGGGGCGTAGAAATAGAACACAATAATCGCACAGTACACAACGAACGCGTAAACACAACGTGGGTCGCGAACTGCAATGATAGATAGATAGAAGATTCTTTATTATGTACACCATAAAAAGTACAGATATAATATATAATTATACCTGACGTGACGCCAAGATTGAATGTGCAAGTAGGGATGGTGAATGGCGATCTGAAATCGATAAAGTGTCAATTGCTTTTTTCTCGAACCTAACACATAAAATTCGAAAACATTTGACTGCCTCGTTGGTCTAGTGGTGGCAAGCGCTACAGCTGAGCATGAGGTCCTGGGTGCGATTCCCGGGTCGGGCAAAGTGTTATTGGGTTTTTCCATCTGGAATTTCTCAATAGCAGCCCGGAGTCCGGATTTGTATCCGGTTAATGGTAAAACGCTCGCCCCGCATTACACGGGACTGGCGAAATGAAGGTGTTATGTTATTATTCATCCAAATTAAATATAAGTAGTTCAAAACGGTCAAAGAAAATATCAATTCAAAATCCATTTTATGTGAATCGATTTTTCATGCTTTGACTCGAATCGATTGAATTATCAATTTTATGAAAAAAACTACTACCCCTTTGGTCCCTCCCTACACAGGTGTCTGCTAATGTCAGATGCATTGTCAACGAAGTAACACTCCTATATACGCAGTGATTATTAAAAAAAATATGGTGTTCAAACTTCACACGTGTCAATAAAACCTAACATAACCCGTAGGCGTATCAATAAATAAGTAATTATAAACAAAACATGTATATTCCATGTCATTAAAATTCATTTGATCGAAAATAGCTCGTTTTTAGTTTATTTTTTTCCATATTATGTGTAGCTTATTTTGGTTACCGGGTACCGGGATAGATACAATGGAACGTCAAAATCAGGAAGTGCATAAAAGAGAGAAACGGAAGCAATTAATATACTGATTTTTCAGATAATTTAATCTGGGCTTTAGTCGGAATAATATAACCATGATAAATTAGATCTTTATTTTTAAATCTTAGTGTAAAAGTTGTAATGCTGCGCATGTTCCCGAATTCGAAGGCTAAAACTGGTCATGTCCTTTATATTGGAGCAATGATTATAATCTAAGTAACTTTGTGTGAATATCGGCGCTTAACCAAAGCATAATATTTAATCGTAATAGCTTTGAATTTCGATAAAAATAGATGAACGAATTTGGTAACCAATTTTATAAACATTTGCTAATTGGGAGAGATGCTTTTAATAACATTATTGTACCTATAATCAGTAAGAAACATACTAAGTATATTAAATTATTATCGACATCACCTTGCCACCGAACCTACCTTCATCACCACTTCCAGCCATCTTCATCTTCTCCGGCCTTCGTATTATTATTCCTCAATTATTTTAATATCACACAATGAAAGGCGGCTAACAAAATGTATTTACAAGGCAGATGTGACTGGAAACGCCGGGAGGGGACGCCCTAGGAGGACATATACTGACCTTATTGGTGATGTTCTTCAGAAAGGACAGGTGCGTAGTACTCGCAACCGGCGAGCGTGTATGGCCAGATGTATGAACGTAAACGAGGCAAAAGGAGTATGTAAGGATCGTAGCAAGTGGCGTTCTGTAGTTCTTGCCTACCCCCATGGGAAGAAGGGATGAGTTTATGTATGTATGTGTATTTTAATATCAAAAGCATTCAAATCTATATCTATATCTTCTTCTTCTATACATATAATAAAATTGTAGAAAAGTGGTGTCTGTACAATGGAAATATATGAAAAAAAAGTAGCAGGGGTTGTTATTATATCGATGCTGAACCCGAGATTGTAATTAAAATTTTTTTGTCTGTTTGTCTGTTTGTCTGTGTGTTTGTGCACGCTAATATCAGAAACGGCTTATTCGATTTAGATGCGGTTTTCACTAATATATTGTAGTAAGCTTCACTTAACATTTAGTGTTTATTTCATGTCAATCGGTTCATAAATAAAAAAGTTATGTCAATTTAAAGAATCACGTCGAACATTTATTATAGGTTAGGCATTTCTTTCCTTGATTTTCGGTATACTTATCTTAATTTTTATTTAGGGTTTGTATATAAATATTATAAGTATTTGGTATAGGTTAGGCATTTCTTTTCTTGATTTTCTTTATTAAGTATAAGTTTATTAGCTCAGGTTAGTAATTAATTTTTCTAACAATTCTTTTGTTTTATAAAGTTAGATAAGACGTGTAAACCAAACGTACTAAACGTTTGGTTTACACGTCTTAACACTTATTACTTAAACTGTGATAATTTTAGACTGTATAATAATCTGTAAGTATTTATAATTTAATTGTTTACGATAGTACGTGTTTACTAAATAACTGTGTGTTAAGTAGTAAGTACTATTTTATTGTAAGAATGCTTCGAAGAAGATCCAACCTCTCCCAATGTAGCAGAAATGCTAAAAGGATGAGATTAGTTCGATCACAGGAATCTGAGGAAGGTCGTGAGGGAAGGCTCTCTGCAACTCGGGAACATCAGGCTAGGTTTTGTGCTGCAGAAACTTCGACTCAGCGGGAATCTCGACTGAGTTCAAATCGTTCTCGAATGGTCGAGGTCGCGAAAAATTTTTTATACTAAGGGGGTCGAGTCATGAAAAAGGTTGAAAAAACTGCCCTACATTAATCCTACTATCCTACTATCCTACTAATATTATAAATGCGAAAGTTTGTGAGGATGGATGGATGGATGGATGGATGTTTGTTACTCTTTCACACAAAAACTACTGAACGGATTTTGATGAAACTTTACAATAATGTAGCTTATACATTAGAATAACACATAGGCTACAATTTATAAAGATTTTATGTGATTTGACCATAACATGGCATAACGCTAAGTATCAAGTAAGTCGGAAAAATTCCTGCCCTCTGAGATCTATCTTTGCGTGCGCTGCCATTTTTTTTTTTTTTGGTTGGGGAGTCATCCAATGATTTCTGGGCGTTTCAGTCTCTTACTGACTAAAACCTACCCGTGTTCGTTCCCTTGCCTTGCCAGATGCCACGCTTTCCCCTTGGGACTACCCGCAACCCCGGCAGGCATCGGCCCTAGCGGACCCCTTTGCTGATATCTCTTTGAGGTGCGCGTGGAACACGATGCGCCGTCGACCCGGGCCTGGTCCTTATCGGACGGTGAGCTGCCCGTTGCTCTCCGTCCGCAGGCCCGCGCCTACGGTAGCCGGAAATCGGCTATCAATTACCGACGCCCGGGACGTCTCCTACGGCGGCGGCGGCTAGGGCTGGTAGGGCGCGGCCTTTGCCACTCCCTCGCGCGCTCCACCTTCTCCTTCGCGAGCATTACTGCTTTGCAGAAGGAGGTGACGGCTTGCCATGCCCTCTCGCTCCGCACCATGGCCTGAACCAGGGCCGTACGCGAGAGGTCACCGCCGCCGATCGCCTCCACGAGGACACGGCGGTGGTCCACCTAAGCCGGGCAGACCTCCACCGTTTGCTGCGTGCGCTGCCTAAACCGTTAGAGTTACATGAAGAAAATGTATTGTGGGATTGTTTGTCTTAAAGAGTTCTAAATAAAAGTCCGCGACAGCATATCCGCGACACCTTTTATGTGGAAGCCTTTATAACCAAAACAGTGAGCAATAAATACAGTTACATTGAATACTTTTTTTACATTGCACATTTTAGAGTATTTAGTTAATTCTTATCAAAATAAATACCTTCATCGCTTTTGGTATTTAATTTAGATAAAGTTTGTCTTTTACACTAAGTAATTTGGACAAATAGTTTAAAAGTTAGAACGATAAGAATGACCTGCGATATTGAGTCGACGGCGCTCAGAACATGGGTGGAGGGGCGGGCCAGCCAGGGGATGACGCGCCAGAGCGCCGAGTGGAATAATTATGTTCGAGAAATAACGTAAATAACGCAATTAATTGTTTAACTGTCAAAATGAAACCCATTGCTATTGTAAGTCCGACATCCACGCGGGCGAAGCCGCGGGCAGAAGCTAGTAATGAATATAATTCACTAAACGTTAACAATCTGTTCCCTCTATACATTTTCTGCGCCGGGGGACATTTCCATCACATACTAAGAAGCTTATCTTTAGTAACAGCGCTCTTGAAAGGGACCGGCTTTCATCCGAGATCACCAATTTCTTACTTGATTGGGCCGGCTGATGGCTTTTGGAACAAAGGACTCGATCAAGCCGATGCAACAAATATGTTACGATACACATCATATACATATGTATCCCGGCTTTTATTCGCGACTTTGTTCGTCATATTGATTTTGCTTCCAATAAAACATTAGATAACGCTCTACCTGGCATACTGATTGAGTTATTTCCTGTCTCCTATAAAATGACAAAGCCAAATATAGACTATATTTCAATACAACATAAGACCCATTCCATTAACTAGTACCATTATTTCCTACAGATGTCATACAACATAAAAAAGTAAACGTAAAGGACTTAAATCCCATCAGAATAACCTCGAGAGACTCGCTGTTCCAACAGTTCATTCAATTGAAACTTTTTACAGAAGAATTGAAATGGACAGCTGACCTGACAGCCGTGTTGATCTACTTCGAAACTTGTTCTCGCAACAACAGTCGATACTGGGATTGTATAGCTACTCAAATGCCAGAGGAAACAATGCCTTTTGATTTTTACGCAGTCAATAGTTTTGCACATTACGGGGGATGCGCCAACGTTCTTAAGTTTTTTGCAATTTGCAGGTCAGTATCAGGCTGTATCCTGATTAAAATACGATTCGCCACCATAATTAATATGGCTCTACACAATTATAATCATTAGAATCAGCAATACAACTCCCTATGTTAGCATAATCCTCAAATGTCATGATTTCATGAAATAGTCATTCAACAAACAGAACTTATTAGAGAGTTGTATTGATGATTTTTATGATTATAATTCTATAAATAAACATTTTGTACGGCCACGAATCATATTTAGATCAACATACAACCTGCTACTGAAAATTTGAATTACGCGGGCTACCCTGGACGTTGAAATACGTTTAAATCACCAAGTCTCATGTTCCAAGCGTGAAATTGAACTATTTTAGTCGATATTTATATTAAAACAATTTTAATGAGTTTCCAAATTAAACAACGTAGATAATTGAAACTTTTGCCACGTTATTTTATATGCGAACGCTTTAAGGGATTAAAAGTATCATCATTAACAGCAGGTCAGTGATACTCGTAATAAATTATTATGCTCAGTACTGGGATCTGTGGAACAATGCTGTTAAGTTAAGGCGATTAAAACTGTGAGATATTACCCTACCCTGCTCTAGAATTCAGGAGCTTGGAAAAATTCGCAAACAAAATACGTTCAGGACATACGTATATAATATTACTTTTAAAAAACTTGTCATTTTACTATAACAATAAAAAGGTCGTACTTTTCAAATATCCATTTTTATACTTACCAATAAAATAAAATACAAACATGCCAATTTCCTTACATTCCCTTGGGAAAAAAATCCCCACGGAAAGGTGACGATATATTCGTTTAGTTCAATATGCACTTTATCTTGTTTTATCTGCATACGTAAAAAGGTTCCAGAGGTAGGTATCACCAAAAAGTTTTATTTTACGGCCCCCGGGTGAAACTGCAGCTAACTACGAGTTCAGTACTATATAATCTACTCCACACTCTACTGTAGAGTTTTGGAGGTTTATGCGACCTGACGTTTTATTTTGTGCACGTTAAAACCTTTTAGAAACTAGGAATGTAGCAAAGCGAGTGATTTTTGTACCATTTTTTAGGAAGCAGCCTTCATCGTATTCACCAAAATAAATTTTGTAAATATTTGATGTTTATTTATCTTGTTTCTGTGTTAAAATTCCTGCAGTTGCAAAATACGAGTTGTTTGTAAAGTTTTAAATGAAACTTTCTAACAAAATAAACGATGTTTTTTTCCACCCAATCTGTGTCAATTCTGTTGACGGCTTTGCAACCGTGGTTTTTGACCAATGTTGAATTTGTTTTATTCTGCCATACCTCGCAACTGAGGTATGGAACATGGAACAATGGAGGAAGTTCTGCGAGTAATAAAGGAAAACTTAATTTTAAATTTAAAGTAGAGTATTAAACAAAATAGAATTATATTCGTCACCTCACACTTCAGGTCCAGTTGAAAACCAGCGTCAGGCACTAGTGGTCTGGCATTTTTGCTGAACTGGGCCTATTCGGCGCAGCACACTTCGCTGTTAATTTCTTACTTGACACTTTTTCTTTGTTTCTTTTTGTACTTATTGTACAATATGTTGTGTTGTGTGCCTTTTAGGCTGCCTATCCACTGGAGCGGAGAGGAGAGGAGAGGAGCGGAGATGTGCGGAAATAAAAAAGTTTCTGTATCTTTCTTTCTTTCAATGTGTCGTGAATTCGTGATGAAAAATGTACCCCAATATTATATTATACCTACCTAGATATTTTTCGGTTTACATACATGGTGGCAGGGAAATGGACGCGCAACGTTTTACCATGGATTCAGTACATGATTCTGAAACTGATTCAGATTTTAATTGCTGTTGCATTCATTTTGACCGCGTAGGTATTGCACTTTTATTATTTATTTTATTATTTATGTACACACAGTAAAATACATAATGATACCACTCTTCTATGAAACAGCAGATTTTTTTTATAACCGACGGAAAATATCTACGCTAGGAGGTCTAGAATCAACTGAATTCATGTTTGCAGTTGCACCTGGTATGTACCTTAAGCTGCATAGCATTTCTATTTCTTTATTGAACTCCATTCGCAGTCCTAGACAAGTAGTAATGACAGATAGATTTATGGCTCAGCACAATTTTTCTAAGCTCTCGGATTGAAATAGCGTAGTATTATTATTGCTTAACTTACAAAAAAAACGGCCAAGTACGTGTCGGACTACGCACAATGAAGGGTTCCGTAGTTGGGATGAATTTATCCCAAGAAAAAACTTAACATTATAGTTGAAAAACATGTTCTCCCATACATTGCAACTGCAAATGTAAGTTTGTACGCACAATATTGAGAGATTTAGGTACCATGTTATTTTAAGACCATAGACGTAAGAACCATTCTCTGTATTTTTCTCAAAATTGTACGGTCAGTAGTTTCGGAGATAGGCTGGCGGGATTGATCAATTATTTTATAAATATTATCTTTGCAGCGCGGCTGCCTCGCTCCCGCCGCGCTGCTTTATAAATCCATTATAATATAAAACGCGCGACTGCAGCGCTATACCTGCGCTGCGGCCGCGCATCAGTTCGTTGATTTAATTTATAAAGCACTTTTTTTTTAATTTACAAAGCAGCGCGGCGGCAGCGCTGCAGCCGCGCTGCCCCCGCGCGGCAGTTTGCGGCAAATTCGTAGGTGCCCTTATTATTCCACTTACTGAAAACTTAAACATATTACAAATACCTATATTTTAAATACTATATGTTATGAAAACCTGTCGATATCTTCAGATTAACTTCTCATTGTTTGCCAAACTTACAAGATTACATTCTATATCAGCATAGGCGTTAGAAGTAATGAAAGGGCAGCGTTTCTAGATAATTGCCAAGATATGAGGACAATCCGAGTTATCGCGGGAACTATCTGCGAAGATATATTACGTCTGTTGATGAAGCAAGTTCTCAAGCCTACCTTCATTAGTAGTTACATTCCATCTTGATTTAGAATTGAGTAGGTACCTAGTTAGTTCTACGTACCTACCTACATATCTCTGCTTTCATATTGATAGACGTGGAATGTAATTTGAGTGCGTAACTAATTGCGAATAATATTGATTGGTGTCAAAATTAATATCAATTTTGAAATGCGCCAGTATATTAATGCTCGTAGAAAAGCTTTTAGCAGGTGAGATAATTACATCAACATCCAATAGTTCTAATGAGCTGATATAACTTACTAATTCCAAATTTTATGTATTTTCTCCGTGCTTCCCCCTTGTGGAAGAAGCCACACCTTTTGGACAAAATCGATCAAATCATCCGAAGCAGTCTAACATCAATCATAAATGTGGCATTGGACGACCGCGCGTGGCTGCAAGCCACACTACCCATACGTTTTGGTGGGCTCGGCGTCCGCAAAATTTCCAGTGTAAGCTTACCGGCGTTCCTGTCCTCGGTCCACAGCACCGAAAAGTTAACCACAAGAATCTTAACCGCTTGTCAGGTTGACTCTGAAGTGCCGTGCTTGACTGATGCGATGAACGCCTGGAAAATGGCTTGCCCGGACACGGAGCAGCCCGAGAACCTGTCTTCCCAGAGACAGTGGGATGAGCCGCTCTGCAGGTTGGTACGGAACAATCTCATTAATACGTCCACCAACACTGCGGAGCGCGCCCGCCTATTGGCTGTGGGAGAATGGGAGTCGGGCCTCTGGCTTCAGGCGCTACCGTCACCCAACATAGGCACTATGCTGGGTGACACCACTTTCCGGCTCGCTACAAGTCTGCGTTTGGGCGCTCCTTGCGGGGCTCCGCATCGCTGTCAGTGCGGTGAAGCAGTCGACCGCCTCGGACACCACGGCCTTTCCTGCGGCAGGAGCGCTGGTCGTTTGGCACGGCACGCAAGCATTAATGACATTATCCGTCGGGCTCTTATCACCGCCGGGGTGCCAGCTGTTTTAGAACCCAATGGCTTGGCACGCGACGATGGGAAGAGGCCAGACGGAATGACCATAATGCCTTGGAAGATGGGTAGGCCTTTGGTGTGGGATGCAACCTGTGTCGACACCCTCGCGCCATCCCATCTTCTCAGCACGGCGGGCTGTGCCGGGGCGGCTGCTTCTGGTGCAGAAAACCTCAAGCGGCGGAAATATAGCAACCTTATTGGTAGCTACATTTTTGAGCCGTTTGGGGTTGAAACACTGGGGCCGTGGGGTCCGAGTGCTCATCGAGTATTTCGGGACATCGCCAAGCGGCTGGTCGACTCTTCACGTGACCCGAGGGCTGGCCTATTCTTCGGCCAAAGTATCAGCATTGCCATACAACGTGGCAATGCTGCCAGCCTTTTGGGCACTTTTCCTGTTGACAGCGATGCGGACGAATTTTTTGATGCCCTATGACCGTTTCCCCCCCCTTTTTATATACTTGTACATATTACTATTATTATTTTAATTCTGTTAGATTTTAAATCATGTAAATATCTATGGTCACTATTATTTGAATAAATAATTACACTTACTAATGATTTATTATTTTGGGCTTATACCTACTAAGTATCCGCTTGACTGTCACTAATGAGACACAATAAAATTTTAATTGTTATCGAGCTGCATCAGTCTTTCGGACAGTAGAGCATAACCCAACATGATAGCAATTTTTGGCAAAATAATCGCGCTGTTGAATGAGTTGGCACTTTTCTGCTCGGGTCACAAAATAAATGTGTATTTTGTTATGTTTGTTGCTGCATGCTTATTTGCTGATTACAAAGCCAGTGTAGAAGCTGAAAGGGCCTTTTCGGCCGCAGTCTATACTTTTAGCTCTATTAGAAATCGATTGACAGAGGACACAATTTTAATATTATTTGCTTTCAACGATCCTTTTTTCAAAACCAAAAATTATTTTGTGATACTGTATAAAGTACTCATAATAATTATTTATCGTAATTTGATTAAAACAAAGAGTTATATTTTATAATACAAACTCATTATTGTAATAATTGCTAGCATTGTCAAATTAGTGTGATCTCAGTAATAGTACTGACGGAAGTTTAAATTATGTTAGATTGTAGAAAGAAAGTATAAGTTCTAACATGAAAAATTAAAGTTTTCAAAATTAAAGTTTTTTTTTTTATAAGCAGCCCATTTATTATAATTATTTACTCGATTAACTCATTAACAGTCCATTTTGGAACGAAAAGGGAAAATTAACCCGATTTAATTAATCCGGCCAGATTGGAAGTGACGCCAGATTGCAATTCCTAGATCCGCTGACTACACATTTCTAATACACCTTACGAATCATGCATTGCAAGCAACTGTGCTCTATTTTTTAATTTGTTAAGGTATTTATTGTAAGCGTGTCCCTTTTATAAATCCGCGATTATTATTAATTAGTTGGTCACGAAATGAAGAAAGGAATGATCAGAGTTGACTAGAGAATACGGTGTACGGCCGAGCCTGCTAGTCTTTGGAAAGGCCACGTCCTGCCCCCAGCTACGGTGCTCCAACTTAGAGGGTGCTTTCGCCACGTCCCCTCTAATATAGTCATTTCACATTTATGACGAACTTACGACATCCTAGAGAGTGGTGGAGCGTCCGTCTTGTGGGTTCAATTTCCGCACAACAGTTTTATTCAAAGTTTGTGTATGACTGTTTTTTTAGTGGCGTTTACATCAAAAATATACGTAGATATGAATATAGGTACGCAAAATACGCGCTTTGACGTGAAGTTACTGTTGCAATACAAATACGTGCACACCGCTCGACGTCTCGCTGTAAACAAATAGAAAACTAAAGTTGAAAATAAACACATATTAGAATTGCCAGAATGAGTAAAATAGATATTATGGTTAGGCGTCTAAAGCGTTATATGACAAGTTTTCGACTTTGAACGAGATATCGCAGTGAATATCAAAAAGACACTTTAAAGGAACCAAATGAAAGCATGAACAAGAAAAACAACACCCAACCAAGCTTTTCCGTTCATTTAAACAAAAAACAAAATCAACGAAAGACCTACCTAATCCGACGGTACCGCAAACATTTTCAACACGTAAACCAAAACAAAATAAACTATGTAACAAAATTAAATAAACCTGCCTTCCATCACTTTGCCTTTACGAAGTAGTATTTTACACGAATAGTCCGAAAACTAACAGGGATGCGAGTGGATTCAAATTGAAATCAAACATGGTTGCCTCAGCAGATCAAATCGATCTGCAGTCAGATGCCAATTAGCAGTGTTGACGTTAGCACTAGTGCCTGATGCTCAGGTGCTCGCGATATGCTCTAGCGATGCATAGAGGTAATCTTGATTGGGTAGTAAAGTTAACGTCATATTGAATTTGTATATTAATTAGGGTCATCGGTGGTTTTGGCGTTGCGGAGTTTGGGCAAATGGGCTAATATTCGGCAAACCGTAAACTTTAGTTGATTTGCCAGCTGGTGTGGTAATGTGGGCTGTGTCACCGGCAACTAATAAACCCTCCGGTTCTGTGGGTGACGTAATATAACAAAGATAATATAACACGAGTTGTTTATCCTCTTGTAAGTGCCAATGAGTTCAAAGATATATTTTCGAAAAAATCTGCTGACAAAGTATGATAAAGCTGTTTTCAGACCAGCGACACCGGTTATTGTTATACCGTGAAGTGTTGTATTGTTCGTGTCGCGTCGCGCGACAAATCGCGCTGGTCTGAAAACAGCTTAAGACAGACCACACATTCTACCTTCTCCACATAATTGATAAAGTTACCATCAAACGCATTTCAGGTAATGAAATGAAATGAAATTGTTTATTCTGTAAATAGGATATTGGAATCACTTTAACACGTCAAATTAAAAAAAAAAAAATATATATAAGCTAGATGAGGTCGGCGTTTCCTAACTGACTACTCTGAGAAGAAAGGCCGAAACAAACTCAGAGGTCGCAGTCTCTTTTAAAGTCCAGACATAATCTTGGTCAAGCCATATGAAAACCATGTAGATTAGTGTTTGAGGAAAGAACCACACAGATTTGAGTGGACCTGTCCAGTCAGTGTAAGCATTTGTCAATAATCGTGGAGCTCAACTCAGAACTAAGGAGCTCAACTCAACGAACAATACCAAAGAAAGGACATTTGGGTAGGCCATACCATCAGGTACCCACAAAATTACCCAATGCAAAGTTTACGTTCACTGCTTATAACCCAAGCTATCAGGTGATCACATCTCGCGGCTTATAGCCACGTAAAACTAGCTCCGTTTATGAGCCAACTTATTAAACTTATGTAGTTTCAGATGGGTGAATGGGATTGGAACGTTTGGAACATCACTATTTCGCTAAAAGCTGATAGGGATGTTTTCTGTGCTGATATTATCTGTTTAATCAACAAATGTGTTTCTGCGTTGTAGGTAGTTGCAGCTTTAGCTAAAGTTTAGGATCCTGCGGGGTAATTGCGTAACGCACATAAAATGACCAATTGATCGCAATGGGTTTTATTTTGACAGTTCACCCACATTCATTGCGTTATTTACGTTGTAGAGCTGACGAATTTTTCAAACCTATTAGGCTGCCTGTCCACTGGAGCGGAGAGGAGAAAAGAGGAGCGGAAATGTGTCAATATTAACCATTAGAATCTTGACTCCGCGCCGCGCCTGAGTTTAGATTTGATTGGTTAATAATGGCACATCTCCGCTCCTCTCCTCTCCTCTCCGCTCCAGTGGACAGGCAGCCTAAAAATGCGCTAAGGTAGCCCACGAAATTCAAATTTTCTTACGTTTTTGGTTTTACGGAATTATAATCATTAGACTCAGCAATAAAACTCCTTATGTTAGAGTAATCCTCAAATGTCATGATTTATGAAATAGTCATTCAATGAGTTTATATGAACTCAAAGCCTGTGTCCCAGCAGTGGAAACATTATTGGCTGATTATGTATGTATTTATATGAACTTAGAGAGCTGTATTGATGATTTTTATGATCTATAAGTAAATATTTGATACGGCCGCGCATCATATTTAGATCAGCATACATCCTGATACTAACCAGCAAATTGCAAAACACAAGAAAATTTGAAGTTCGAGTGCTACCCTGACGCTTTCACCTTAAGGCCAAGAAAATTTAAATATTCCCGGGGTACCTTGGCGCTTCCCCCTTAAACAATGGATTAGCAATATCCTTCAAAACTCTCGGATTGTTATTGAAAGTGTGTTAGCAATTAAGGAGGTGGTTTTGATTTAAAGAAATAATAAGCTGTGTCAAAACTGTATAACATTTAAATATTTTTGAAGGTTCGCTAGTATATGTATACTGTACCTCACAATGGAGGTAGAAATTAAAAAATAACATCTCAAATGATAAGAAATATCTGAGGCAAAAAAAAAACTCGCTTTGTTGCCAGCGCTCTGTTTCGTTATCCTAATAAGTAATATTAAAACAAGAGTTTTATTTTTGAACAGTACAGAATACGGCATAATATTTAATAGGTCGGGATCCGTAGAATCCATTTTCACATTTTCCTACAATATGTACTTATCAAAAAAAGTTATTAAAATCTTGATTACAAGAGACAATATATCTTTAATTCCTTCAACTATGATTTTAACTCCTTTTCATTATCAGAATTTCATATACCTACCACTGCAACATTAACTGCCGTTAAAAACGTTCTTAATTACGTGACAGTAATTGTGGAAACGACCCAGTTAACGCGACATTAAACTGATATTAGAAGTCGATTAAGCTTCCCCGTTACTTCCTTAGTACGTTCATTACCTACCTACAGTGCATCCGCTAAGCTTCCGAAGCATTGAACGCGAAGTTTGTTATCTATGAAATATTATATAGAAAACAAAAGCACGTCTGACTAATGGTCCTGAATAAAATTGTCCTTAAATGATCCTTTTCAGTATTAACGACGGAATTTAAAAACTCCAGCTAAAATAGAATGACAACACTCACGTCAAGAGGCCTTTGAACAAATTACGTCATAAATTGTAAGTAGGTATCCCCCTCGCGAACGATACTCAGAACTGAAAAAACATTGAATAACAAAAAGAAAAATTATATTTAATGTGTACCAGCCGTTTTCCATGACCTCCTTGAGCGTCAAAAAGCGTTAAGAGACCCTTTGTAAAACGCTCCGATGTATTTTTTTTATTATTTTTCTTTGTCTCAGCCCAGTTCTGAGCCTTCAGAAGTACCCCGTCTGTTAAAATAAAATATTCGACCCGTGAAATAATTGCGGCGGTAATTTTTAGCCCTCATTTAGCAACGTTTTATTATTGCGGGAGACAGAAAATGAGAAAAAGTGGCCCTTCGTTAATTCTAGATAATTATTGCGCCTCTGTTGATATCAAATGGCACGTGTTAGAAATGGGAATTTATTTTTGGGTAAATATTTACATTTGTAAATGTGTACGGTTATCATTAAAGTTGGAGGAATAAAATTATTCTCAGGACAACAACAATTAACCCAAATAAAGTTTACTTGTGGACCTGGCACTGTATTAAAATCGATCATTTTAGGCTGATAACTTATAATAGATATCTATTTAGATAGAGGAACTATCATCAACTTTTGCCGAGTCACATTATGGAACAAATATTTTCACACATAATGTGAAATATACCAAAGACTACATAATATGCACCTATATCCAAACTGTGCTTCCAACCAAATTATTGAAAGCGCAGTCTTGAGGGAAAAGGTAGAACTACAGTCGGAGTTCGAAAAGGAATACGAAATGCATGAAAGATGGAGAAAGGAAACTTCTACCTCAAAACTTTTCCCTACCCCTCGCTAGATGTCACTGTATTGCTAAACGTGTTGCTCCATCCTCCTTCGCTTCCTCTGATCTACTAAACCTAGAAATGCTCAACAGATGGCGTACGGCGTTGTAACATTCATCGTCCAAGATTGTGTGGAAAATTGTGAGCAGTAAACGATTAAACTAATTACATTATTTCTCAATTGCAGTTATTAAAATGTTCACCGAATCTAACAAGTGCTTTGTTCGCTGAATTTGTAGGTATTTCTTTTTAATTGCGCTGAAAGGTAATAAATTGGTCACGCACAAAATAATAGTTCCACGTAAAAGTTTAATTGAACATAATCCCTTACCTGAATCGAAACAATAAAAAAATATGTTATGTGGTTGTGGTTAAACTTTGGTACCTAATCCTAGGCTAGCAAGAAACATTTGTTTTTTTTAATAGATGCCGCGCCGTCACGTTAGAAATCATTAAAAAGCGCACAATCTTCGGCGTATTTTCAAGATGGCTTCACTATATTAGACTAACGAACTGAAATCATTATCATCTACAAACACCACGAAATTAATCAGACACATTAACAAGAAGCAGCTTCATAATTACTCAAATAATACATGAACAGACGAACCAACTCTATTATTTTGGTCCGTCGAACTGTATTGCAGTTCTCTGCAAGTTATCATTGAAGTGTGCCCAGACAGACTGGAGGGTATTTCAACTTTAATCGAGTTGTGGAGCGCATTATGCTTGCATTGCGATGGCTGCTACCAGGCCACAATTGGATCTTGATAGGATTACCTACCTCTCTTTGCTAAATCAAGTGCTTGGACGTTGGAGTATAGATCGACGATGATGATGTGTACTCTCTTGGCATATACAGTCACATACAGTGCATCTTGTAGAGTGCCTGAAATGCTGAACTTTTCAGCCGCTGCATCCTAATTTTATTTTTATTGGCTTGTATAACATAAGATGTTTGACAGTGCATTTTCCGGTAAAACCTGTAGCACCCAACACTATATTGACACAAACGCAAACGTTCTCCGTTTTGATTGTAACGGCCGCGACGTAACGCCTCAAGACTAGCATGAACTATCTACCATAATGTTTATTCACATAAATATGTTAAAGTACACAAAAGTATTAATTAGCATTTGGGGCAGAACTAGGCAGAACCTGTATTTCAGCCCTCAAAGCCGATCCCCCTGGGTAACAAATTAAGTATTTGTATTATGATATTGCAATGATACCCATGTATGAATGAAAAATAAAAAGAATACAATATTTAATAAAGTAATAATTCTAGTTTTTTAGATAAGTACAGCTATTGGTGATATTTTTCCGCACTATTCTATAAATAATCTAGATACAACGACATCGCTACCTGTTCACCCAATAAAAGTGATTCCACATCAACGGCTACATGAATAGGCTACATTTCATAAGTTTCGGATGTACCAGTTGAAGGCTTATTTCTTCCCATTTAACGGATGTGCACCCATTAGTTAGAAACATTCTCGTGCATTTATTTCCTTTACACACTAGTGGACTCTTCGGTTTCTTGGACAGTGAACTACTTTCGTTCCCCAGAGGAGCCCGAGCTCGGGTCAGGTCCGCTTTAAAAGCGCTTTGTGAATTTTTACTTGCTACTTAATTTTGGAAGATTTTTACCTGGAGCATGAGGTCACCTAACGCATTGCTCAACAGATATTTTAATAACTTTTAAGACGAATTATGGCCTGGATCCCCACGCGTTCTCGAAAATCTCGAGCTTGACTCCTACCAAAAGGACTGGCCGACACTAGCAATGGACAGAATCATGTGGAAGAGGGAGAGGGAGGCCTTTTCTCTGCAGTGGGACAATACAAGCTAATTAGATAAGATTAGACTAGATTACTATTTTCGTCGGTCAGCGTTAGTGAGTTTCCCAAAATAATTCACGTTAGTAAAACCACCAACCATAATACCAGGTGCATAAACGTTTCTCTCATACCAATATAATTACTAAGGGATTAAGATTGTTTTAAATTCAAGTATGTAATTCACCAACCCGCACCAACCCATCATCATCATCATTCATCTAACAACCCGCACTGGGCCCGCGTGGTAGATTACAGCCCACTCCCTCTCACAGAGAGGAGGCCTGTGTCCCAGCAGTGAAAACATTAATAGGTTGATAATGATGTAATTCACTCCGCAAAACAACTTCTTTCAAAGTTTAATAGTTTTTTTTTTTTTTTTTCCAAATAACTTAGTACTACTTTACAATGGTAATGTGGCAACAAATTCCATAAAGGTACAGAAATTAGCGTCTATAGCCGAACTAGGCATACGCATAGCCTGTATTTCGGCTATCAGCACCATTCCCCTCGGGAATAATACAAGTAAAGGTGCCAAGCAATAGAGAAGGAAGACAAACACATTTTAAATTAAAGCTCAATTACCGCTCTTTGAATTCAAATAATTATTGGAGTGCTCAAGAGATCTCCGGTTGCGAGCTAATTGGCATACTGTAGTTACAATAACAGTAATTGCATCTATCGGGAAAGAAAACTAGGGACAAAAACCGTTTGCCTATAAAAAAAACTGCGCTATCTGAAATAAGTAGTTTTAAATAGATTTCCCGTTGAAGTGAAGGTTAAATTTTTTACTTTAATTTAATTTTATACTGGCCGACTGACCGCAGTAGACAAAACACAAACAAAATCGGAAAAGGATGGGGAGAACTTTGCCGTCCAGTGGGACACCATAAGTTAATTTAAACACCGTTTTGTTTTAAAACTATTGGTTAATCTCATAAAATACCTACATCATTATTACAATATAGTAGTTTGCTAAGTAATATTATATAATTAACAAATGCTTCCTCTCTTCTATCTCACTTATTTTGCTGTGGCCGATAGGGTCCATCATGATCTAATTATAAGTGTACCAGCTAAGAATACCTACATGTGGAATACAATAATTAAGTATTGAATATTAATTTTAAAAAGAATAGATTCCAGAATAAAGTTATCCTTAAAGTAATAAGGCAAGTAGGTACAACAGTTCTATTGTCACTGTACAGATACGGGTTTACTGCTAGGTACCATCGCGGACATTGGCGGTGGATCACTTTTCAACCTTATTACTAAGGGCACAAGGGTGAAAAGTGGTTAACCGCCATTTTCCGCGGTTGTGCCTATAATACGCCCTACGATTACACTGTTAGTTAGGTTTACACTGCATGCAGCAAGCAAAACTTTTATCAGTGCCTAGAAGTTACCCATTCACCATTCACCAGCATGCGTATCTACGGTTATTGATTGCAGTAGCGGATTTAGGGGGGGGGGGGGGGGCTAAGGGGCTCAAGCAAAAATATTCCAATTACGTAACTGTCTTATTTTTGGAAAGATAAAGATTCAATAAATCATATACTAAAATTCCATTTTGATTGTATACGCGACTGTTTCAGAATGTTAATGCAAAGTAACATACAATTTAAGGAGCCTCCTATCCACATGCAAGAAATTATACAAGAACCAATTTATGTAAACCGTAAACCATAATCCAGGTTCCAACCGCGTTTCTAAAGTAAATATTCCCGAACACGTACATTTCGTGTTTCACTTCGCTCCGTAATCCGTAAACGTTGTAGTCCAAGTATTAGTGTAAAACCAAACGTAAACCTGTAAGTCCACAGTGCTAAACCGAAAATGCGCTCTCGTGGACCTACGCAAACAAATTGCAATGTATGTAAACAGAGACCCGTAGTGCCCCAGGGTCGGCACACGGTAGCGATTTTCGTCAATCGCCCGAAACAAAGAACCGGGGTGAATATTAAAGGGCTGTGACACTTGAGCCGGTTTTTCATCAGGCAACAGACACCAGTGTGCCTCTTTCAAACCCTCCTTTTGAGATCCCGCGCAAGATTAGGCACTAGTTCTTATGGTGTGACCGTAGTGATGTCACAGGGGTGTTAAGATTGTAAGCCGAAAAATGTATCGATAGAATGGAATGCATCGAACTATCGAGCGCGGTGCGATTGAGCTGAACCTGCAGATGGTTATCACTTTGGGTAAAAAACTAAAATTTTCGAGTGATTCATCAACTCGTCCTACATGCCTACGGCTCATTTGGGACGACTTGACGAAAATCTAAAAAAATATTGTTTCCATTCTGCAACTCGTCCCACGTTTCTTTTTGTGTGGAACTTTAAACTTTATCAACGTTTGGTACAGTCATTCATATTAATTTTAAGAGCATTTGTATCATGATAATGATTTATTATTCCTCGTTTGTTGTCTATTACGAACGAAGCATGAATATGACTGGTTGAAATGGCAAACGAGAAATATTATGTAAGAGGTTATGAAATGTGTGTAGTGTTTACAAATTAGTTTTTAAACATGATTTTAATAACAAAGTAATGATGCTAACCGCTACAAAAGCACAGGTTTTAAGAAACGACACACAATTAAAACATTCCAAGTCCATTTTCGACAGAATAAGTTGCATTAATTATGAAAAGCTCAAAATCGTTGAGCTTTTCATGGTATGGAGAACAACGAGCAACTACCTACATTTTCAGTAGTCTGTCTGTAGGTGCTTTTGTAGATCTACAGTAGTATTGACAGCCGAAAACTTTACTAAGTTTTTACCACAAATAGGTATTTAGTATTATCGCAATTTCACAAGCTAATGCTTTTGTTTTTAAAAGCATGGTTAACGTTTTTAAAAGTATGGCTTATGAAGTTATGATTCTAAAGCCCATTAAATAGTAACGTAAAAAATATCGACACCTCACACATCACTAGCTCGTTATTGCACGTCATCACTAGTATAGAGCGGCGCGACGCCCGCCACTCGACACCGCGATGATTCAGCATTTTCAATCCCAAAGCCTTTTACGATTCCTCTTTCATTCTCACCGAGTGAATTCGACTCTCGTTCCCACGCAGTTTTGAACACGACTGTACTAGAAACTATTCGACAGTTGTTGGTTGATGCTCGTTTATTCATTGGTTGCCAGGTTTGAATCTTGCTTTGGTATGTTAACTTTGAACTTTTCCAAAAAAAAAATCTAATTACCGAGTTGCTGAACTGAAAATGTTGATAAAACTTAAAGTATGTATAGACAAATAACAAAGTAAATCTTGATGACCACTCTTTAATCTATAAGTATCCTACTTAATATTATTAATGTGAAAGTTTGTATGTTTGTGTGTTTGGATGTTTGTTCCTCAATCACGCAAAAATGGCTAAACGGATTTCGATTAAATTTGGCGCACAGATAGTTTATAACCTGGATTAACATATAGGATACTTTTTATCCCGGTAGTATGTTCCCGTGGCATCATTTTCGACTTCCACGCGGGCGAAAGCTAGGAACGTAATAAAATTAAATACAGTGATGTCCTGCTCTTCCTTTATATAATTACAAATTATATACGAAGTGTATAGAGTGCCGCGAGTTTCTTGTGGCACTCTAGTGTCACTGCCTCGGCCCGGCTAGGGTGCCGTGAGCGTTGCATTGTCACTGTCACTTGATATTTAGGTTAGGTTAGGTAGGTTAGAACTGTGACTACACAACGCACGAGCCGAGCGAGCGTAGCGAGCGGTGCCGCGGTAGCGGCCGGCGAAGTGCCAGGGTCCGTTTAGGCACAAGAGAATGTAATGTTTTGGGAATATGGTGTTTTACAGCGATTAACCCTCGACAATCAAACAAAATACCAAGTGACGTGACTTAGTGACAGTGACAATGACAATCCAATGCTTGCGGCACTTTGGCCGGGCCGAGGCGGTGTTACTAGGGTGCCTGTAGTGGCACTTTATCCGATAGGGATAGAGTGCCACTGGTGGCACTCTATACACTGCCAATTATATATCCAGTTACTCTCTTGTCACTCCTTTTTCAAGCAGTTCTATTTATACTAGTCTACTCGCAATATTTTCAACAGAAAATATTAAGTAGATACCTACGTACCGAGTATTGGAAACAATAGAACAATTTGTTATGTTGGTTTAAATAGATAAAGAAAAAAAACTGTGCTTTTATAAAACCTCCCGAAACGTGACGAAACATTTCCGCGAAAAAGTATTCAGCCAAAAGTTTTATAACAAAAATCTCTGCAGCCAAAGACCCTGGTTTTGTTCAAATAAAGCAAATTGGCTGAATTTGGCCATTCTGCAGTGTTAACCGAACTTTGTTACATTACAAAGTTTTACACTGACCGAGTAATTTAAGTTGGTGACTTACTATTGGCTGGATTCCGTCTTAACTGGACCATAAACGGATTTAACGGCTTATTTCACGTTTATTTCCTAATGGTTTCTGCACCATCCACATATTTAAATACGTATGTTACATATTACGTATAGAATTAACCTGCACAGCTTCCCACATTTCTGTTTCCCAGAAAAAAAAAAAACAAAAGAACGTTATCCGTATAGATTTTATGGCTAATAAAAATAAAATTCGTCTTCTTTATTATATTACAAAAGTCAATAATATCACAGTAAAACGTTATCAGTTCACAATTATTATTTAAGTACAGCCATTTCAGTTTAACTACCTATAGTAAATAATGCATCGAACGTCAGAAGGTATACCTATTTTATACTTAAAGAAAAGAAATATTATATAAAATACGTTTATTTGCGGTACACATGACGCAAAGAGATGAAGGATGACGGAGTAGACGAGACGTAACGATAACGATCAACACAGGATTGATGAAATGGCGACTGGTCACAGGAACAACTTGTGACCCACGGATGCCCCTCAAGTTAAAGAGGAATATCTACAAGTCCGTGATAAGGCCTGTCGTACTGTATGGATCGGAATGTTGGGCCATGAAGAAGACGAATGAAAAAAGATTGCATGTAGTTGAGATGAGAATGTTGAGATAGATGTGTGGAGTAACGAAAATGGATAAAGTAAGAAATGAGTATATAAGGGGAAGTTTAAAAGTGGCGCCAGTGACAGAAAAGTTGAAAGGAAATCGTTTGGCCTGGTATGGGCATGTGATGAGGAGAGAGGAAACGCATGTGACGAAAAGAGTGATGACTATAAATGTTGATGGATGGAGCGGGAGAGGAAGGCCAAAGAAAATATGGATGGACTGTGTGAGGAATGATATGAAAGAGAAGGGAGTGATTGATAGCATGACGGTTGACAGGGGAGAGTGGAAGAAGAAAACGTGTTGCGCCGACCAGAAAGTGACATGGGATAAGGGCAGGAAGATGATGATGATGAAATATGACGCAAAGAAACAACAAAAAACATAAAAGAAAAAGTTCGAAAATCTACTGCTACTATCCATTTTATGGAGAAATAATTTCAAAGTCGACAGCCTTGTTGGTCTAGTGGTCGCAAGCGCTACTGTTGACCATGATATCCGCGATTCGATTTCCAGGTTGGGTGAGGTCTTATTGTGTTTTTCCGTTAAAAATTTCTGAGTAACAGCCCGGAGTCTGGATTTGTGCCCGGTTGATGGCAATCGCCCCTATTAATTTCTATGAAAACTTCTCGGAAATTGTTGTATCGGTGTCGCGTCGCGTAGTAGCGTCGCATCGTCGCGCCATGCCTGTTTGCGCGGGCCTTTACAAAATGTAGGTATAAGTACACCTCTGCCTAACCCTTCGGGGATAACAGGCGTCATGTTACGTAACTTCAAAGTCTGTGATTCTCCATAAAATGGGTTGCTGGGTATTTCTTGGCACTAATTTGCACAGTGTGATTCCATTACCTGTGGCTTACCCAAAATTTCAGCAACAATAAAAGTTGCACCGTCTAATGTTCCAATCGTTGTCTCAATTGTTGTCTCAATTGTTGTTTCAATTGTTATTTCAATTGTTGTTTCAATTTTATTGTATGCCACAGGCAAGAAAATCGCATCGTGTAAATGGGACTTTCACTTGTGCTTAACCTATTCAGCCAGAGGAATATTATCAAATCCCTTACCGCGAGAAAAATCTTAATAAAAATATAAGCATCCATCAAGTGGGCATGAGGCCAATGAAAAATGGCAATTTCCATTAAAATGTAAACACACAATAGTAGCAGGCGACGTTCGTAATTACAACGTTTAACTTACATCAATCATCGGACGGATTTCTGCTCCGTTTTTATTGCGTTCCGTTGTATCGCTGTTTTATGTTTTGATAGAGTATGATGAGTGTGATAGGTACTGTCAACGTTTATTTATTTATTAATTTAATACTTCAAGCAGAAAGGAAAACGTGCAGGCAAAAAGCACGTGGAAGGATCGTAGCAGGTGGCGTTCTGTAGTTTCTGCCTACCCCCATGGGAAGAAGGCGTGAATTTATGTTATGTATGAAGCATATCTATTTACAAAAAATCTATTGATTGGGTTAAGAAATTAAAACATTATTCTAGTAATATGTTGCTTGTAGAATAATCTGACAAAAAATCTGAATGTTTGCATGTATACAAATACATTTTTAGAGGTTCTTTGTAATTTTTTTCTATTGTATCAAATTAGTTGTATTATGTTTTCAACACACTATCTAACTAGCATAAATATCTTGAAGAATATCATATATTTTACTGATTTTATTTGCAGTACTGGATCATATACTTTTAGGCATTTATTAAACTTGCGTTTACGCACGTTTATGTCCTGTAGTCCCCTTAAAAGTGTAAGTAGGAGTAAAGTATAGGTCGAGTGATTCAAACGCAGGTGTTAACTTGGAGAGATCCTATGAGTTATGCGCCGTCAAAGGATTCGCGCTAACAAGTAATATGAGCATTATACAGTTCTCCTGTTGTTTGTACTTTGTACATACAAGGAGGTATATAGGTAATATATAATATATTTTTGTTAAAATATTTTTGATCGGGGGGGAATCGAGCTCGGAGGATCAATCAAAAGTATTTTATATTTTTCTCAAGGCTATGTCAATCGCATGGAAATATTTCTACGGAGACGTTTTCGTGGGACAATATGCGGTGATATTGTGACCACTTATAGATCAACGACAAAGTTATAACCACTCACATGTATAACGATAGCATAATATCCAAAAAAAGTCAAGTCTTATGCCCTGGATGATACACTATCCAAAGGACGATTGTCTTTCATTCCATCTAGTGATAATATCTTATCTTTACAGAGGATCGTCTGATATCCAAAGCTAACACTTTTTCCTATTCCCTGAAACAATAAAAAACTATTTCCACGATGGAAATATAGATACTTAGATACGTTGAGACTTGGAAGATGCGTCGAGACGAAAGAACCTTTTATTTTGATACACCTCTTTGCTTATTGCATATTTATGGACCTTTTCGTGCATTCTCTACAACAGTCTTCTAGAAAAGAGACAGAAAAATGAATGGAATTGAAGTGCCTGTAGCTTGTTGTGTTCTGGTCGAAATAAGTAAATAAAAACAGAGTAGATAACTCGAATACCGATTCAGAACTCGAGCGGGTACAGGGGAATACGGACAAATAAAACAAAGAACCTCTTCCAGTTTTAGAAATCGGTTAAAAAGAAAGTGCTATGGGCAGTCTTCTGTCAGTCGGAAATCGCAGCCATGCAACATATATTAAGTTCCAATGATTTAATGGATGGGAGTTTTAGAAACCCATTAAATTATTATGAACCAAAATTGAGAACAAGGGTAGATTTAAACATTTATTTCTCATAAGAACTTAGATAAGAGTTTACTTAAAATGAGACAATTTGCTTACATCTAAGTTATTATAATTATCATATTTGGCTCTGGGGTGTTGGTGACGTTACAGCGTTCATGATTATAATTAACATAAAATTTTGTACGGATTTCACCAATGAAATTGAACGCGATCAGCATTTCTGAAACGCGCTTAAGAGCTGTCATTGTACAATATTCTTTTACAATTATGACACTGAGTCACTGACTTCTCTTGCGCGGTGAAATCTGCCCTTAGTTTAGTCTTTAACATCACACGGATTAAAACTGTCGGTGCAGCTTGATATTTGCCATATAAATAGAAATTATAAATCTCAAATTATACATAGTAAAACCAAGTTCATTAAATTATTACTTTAGCCCCACACCTACAAAATCTTAACCCCTCAACTTCCCACCGTCACACACCGACACCCAGTCTCAGGCCCACAACTCAAACAGTATCACACTCGGTATTAATGTAACGTGAGTGAAGCACAGTGGAACTTGCTCTAAGTTATTCAACACTTGCACCACCGAGACGTGTCTACAGTTCGACGTTCCCTACAGGGACGGAACGATTCGCTCTCGGTAAATTATGAACACGTCATCGTATGTGTCTTTACTTTGGTTCATACTCATGGGTACGGGCAAATTTGGGGAATAAGTAGCTCAGAGTGGTGGTTTTGGTGTAAAATAGTCGCGGCAAAATCATGCAAAATAGATTTGGACGACGCTGCTCTCTAGTTAGGTTCAGTTCCTTTAATTCTTGATAGTATTAATTGTAATGTAGCCAGTATTAAATGTAATGTAGCCAGTATTAATTTTTTAGGCACCTTTGATTTTCAGAAGATTAATACAGGTACTATCCGTTACCCAATCATCAAGTAAACTATCAGACCTCTTCGTCATTGCAGTAGGAATATCGACCAAATCGAGTTACGAGTAGTATTGAATGATTTGAACGTGCATATATATAACGCATCGTAACTACGTTTATTGAAACGTAACGCGCACGCTTGTGTCAGCCAAGCGATTTGAGAACAAAGGAGGCGGACGGTAGCGCGGGCTCTTTTCAAATATTCCACCATTATGGGATACACACCGATCTCAGTTTTGAACAGCATTTACGTTATTAGCATTTTCTCAAACATGCTTGGAAATTCGAACATTATTTTGTCAACCTCTTCGAGATAAATCTAAATTGCTGTATTGGTCAAAAACAAGCGCCCGGCCGACAATGTTACTATTAAAATCCATATCTGTCGTGTTTAGCGGCCAAATAAGTTACTATATAAGCTCATAATTATCAGTCGTGATAATTAAAAATGGAACTAACTTTTTACTTCAACACATGGCAACGAAGGAGGAACATAACTTAACAAAGATTTTATTAATTTCGAACTGGCTTAGCAAATATAGCTGTTTAAAGTACAGAAGAAACAAATGGACATATTGGCGCGTGAAAAATTTTCTTTTTCGTCATTACTTAATTCTGAAAATAATTAATGTACTTAGTTTGCATTTCCGCGCATTATTTGAGAAAAGTACTATACAAGCCTTGGCCGCAACCAGGCATTGATGGACTCACGTATGTTGTGTGCCTCGGCTGTTTATGTAAAGGCTAGGCAGATTGATTGACTTTATGTGAGTAAATTAATACACAAAAACTTTAAGCATATCACTTTTTTTATTGAACAATGTGCGTCCGTGTGTCCCACTGGCCGAGCGTAGTTGGCGCGTCGGCGGCGTCCGCGCGCAAACTTTACCGCCAATTTGTTAACACCTCACAAAGCAACCTCTTTTAATATTATTCTGCGAGGCAGGGAACCCTCTCAAATTAAACGCTACAATATAATATTTGTGGCATTATGAAAAGCTTGCAAACTGGATGGTATTCCCGAGTATTTCTTCTCCACTTTTTTGTGAGCGAAGCAAGAATGGTGCAGCCCGAATTTATTTTAATGTTTATGTTTTTTTAAAGCTGTAATTGGGTTGGTTATTGGTGTCTGATTATTACGAAACATGTTTGTCAGAAATTAAATGATACAAAATGTGTTACTGAAAAATAGTAGGAAAACGCAAATGTATATTAAATGTTAATAATTTTCCGTATTTTGTCCGTTAACGTTACCAATTTTCGTACTGTTGTGTTGCTAAGAACCAATACTACAACAGCCACTAGTGAAAATCGTTTCTATGTATACAGGATGCGTGCTTATAAATTCTGTTTTTTTTTTTTTCAAAATGAAAGAAATAGTTTGTCATCGTGTCAATCGAGTGTTTCGACATGGATCGAAGAGAAATTGTAGCTTTCGTTATTAAATATTAGGTTAAATGACTAAAACACCGATATTTAATATAACATTACATAAATCTGTCGGATATAATTGTTTTGGATTAAGGAGTTAACAACCTACCGACAAAAGACTCAACAGAAAATGTGCTCCTTTAAAAAAATACAACCTGTACGTATTCGTTTTGTTCACCTTTTGTTCAAGTAACAAGTGTCTTCCGAAGTAGCTATTAACTACTCCAGAGACCGAAGAGAGTCGACAACGAGGTCTCATTTCTACTACAGTCCGAGGGTCGAGGGTCCACCGGCTTTTGTTTTCCCTCGACGCTTTCAACACTCATTTTTAAAGAAATTACACCACTGAAAAATGCAGGAGTATTGTTGAATTTGGTACTGGTGGCTATTCTGTAAGCCCTTGAGTACATTCCGATGGAATAGTACCTAACTTTGTAAGTTAAACTAAAGCTTTACGCCCGGCGCGATTTCTGAAGGAAAGAATCAGAATTTGAAGTCTAATCTTTTGTTAACTGTACAAATTGATTGGTCGGAAGCTTTCAGAAAGACAGAAACGTGGTTTCACACCGATAGATATTCATTCAAAGCTCACCTGCTACACCATAAAATGTATAGTTTAAATAACGCATCCAAAATTTCATAATTTGACAGCTCCGAAAATCTACCATCTCTTTCTTTTTTGCATGTTACACAAACCTTCAGCTGTCATTAACGAGACACAATAGAATTTTAATTGTTATGATGACCACCTGATATCCACTGTAACGGTCAAGCGGTTAATAGATGTAGAATCGTGTCGATTCCATAATTAAGTTGAATACATCACTACACTGGCTCATACCACACCCAGCCTCCTGTCAAAGCACGCTCCACTTTTTACTGCTTTCCGCCATTCATGGTGGACATTAGTGACAGCGACCTTACTGCTGACGCGCATCACATAGTGTTTACATATATCTATTAAATAGATACACTACAGGAGACATCATTTTATTCTATTTAGTTTATTACTAACAGAATTGACACCCGCAAAACTTTGCATAGATGGACATAACATGATGTAATTATATGTGTTCAGTTATTTTTGTCGTACGAAAAAGTTTCTGGTGCTAAAATGTAAAACAACAGAAGGTCGCTAAGTGCACTATCTAGTTGACAAGCCCTCTGCAGTCCTGCTTTTCGTATAGCTTGAAATGAAATTGTTTGACAAAATAGCAGATATATTTTTAAGTGTCGACTTCAAATTTTTCTTTTCACTTTAACTGACTTAAGTTAAGACTTGTTTATAAAAGAGAAAGTTCATAAGTGGTAAAATTCAATAACACTGGTGAGAAAAGTTTTAAGAATGCATCAGGTTTGTTTGAAGATGTGAGGGTTGTAGTTTCATTATGCAACCCTCCACATATTTTCACTTTGCAGTCAAGTTTCCTGTTGTTAACCATAAATCAGTTGAGAGGAGCTCGTGGCTAAGTTATAACAAGCCGCACGGATCAATCCATCAGGTTAAGCTATGCTTGCCAGGGTTTGTCAGTGGATGGGTGACCATCTTCACATACCGAGACTCCTCCGTGCCTCGGAAAGCACGTTAAGCCGTTGGTCCCGGCTGTCATTTGTGGATCTTTGACAGTCGTTACGAGTCGTCAGAAGCCCGAAAGTCTGACACCAGTCTTATCAAGGGGTATCGTATTACCCAGTAGGTAACTGGGTTGTGGAGGTCAGATAGGCAGTCGCTCCATGTAAAATACTGGTATTCAGCTGCAACCGGTAAGACTGGAAGCCGACCCCAAGATAGTTGGCAAAAAGGCTAGGAAGATTGATTGAACCATAAATCAGTTAATGTATCTATCATCTATTCTAAGCATGAACCTCAAGTTAAGCAATAACGTCTCACAAAATCTCATCAGACGCATAGAATATGAACGTACAAACTTAACTACGAAATGAATAATAGGCACCACATCCCGCATCCATCCCTCGATACTAATACGTCACGTCCCGACGCAGGTCCAATTATTTGCCCCGTTAATTATGTACGTTCAAATCCAGACCGATGAGGCCACACTAAATGACCTCACCGCAACATTCGGCCTAATGTGTATACAATTCTAAATTTCAGAGCAATATCTGGCTCAATAACACTTGTGCCATTAACTCTCTAGCGGAATAGACTACAACACATTGGCTTTTACGCACCTACTGGGAACGAGCGCAACGCAATCCCTACCCTTACAACTTATCATACAGTCCAATTTATTGAAACACGAGGTTTTTGGATCATGTAGACACCGCAACCAGAACGTTACAACACCTTAGAAACCTCCAACGAATTCTAGTCGCTGTATAAGCGGAAATAGGATGTAAATTAGTTTACTGCATATGAGCAATATACCAGGCCGATTTATTCTATTTCATGCTGGCACAAATTGCCGACAGTTAGGTTAACTGTTGCTCGCAGTACTTTCTATCTTTGCTATTGTATTTTCCCCTGATGTATTGCAAAGCATAGTAGTGCAAAAACCGGAATGTATAAATTGTTGCGTGCTCCTGCTACAATCATAATGTGCGTATCTTACAAAAAAAGGGCTGGGGAGGACGTTTCCCATGAAAGAAAATAAAGGGAGAATTTGGGGGCTCACAGAATACGCACATACAACCAATTTCACAAGACGTAGGTGCCGCACGCAAAAAATGTTAAGGCATGATACATTTGGATCAAAATTATACCATAATACAGGGTGTTAAAGTAATTGCGTGCCATAGCTTCAGGGTCGGTTCAGTATCGATAAAGGAACCGAGGAAAAATAAAAATAAAAAATATATTGTAAGATCAACTTTATTAATTTGTAGGTTTTCATTTTGAAGGAAGGTTGTATTAATAATAAATAATAATACGCACGCTAAAGTAGGAAGAAGAAATAATTGGAATTGTAATATTTACATATCTAGTTACTTATCCTTCACTCGGCGTTATCGAAGTGTTCAGGCGTAGGTATTTCATTGCGTTCGATAGTAGGTAGGTAGGTAGGTACCTCTAGGAAATTATGAATCAGCATTTAAACAAAATAAAAACATATTTTAAGCAATTTTCTAATCAATTCTAAACGATCGCTATTTAATTAGTAGGTACTACATTAGGTTCATCTTATGATAATTTTCGTTTTTTTTAAACTTGTTTTAAAGGTATTTTATTTTTATTTTTTACGGGTTCCTTTATCGATACTGAACTCACCCTGAAGCTATGGCACGCAATTACTTTAACACCCTGTATAATAATAATAAAGAAAAGAAAAGAAAGAAAATACATTTAATTTTATTTAGCACAGACTAAAATGCACACAACAGATAAAAAATCAAATTAAAATAAAATAAAAAGTGTAATTTAAAAGTGTGATTAAAGAAGAAATTAGTAGGGGAGTGTGCCGCATGGCTACGCCAAAAAGGTCCAGCCTTCCTAATCGAAGAGGAAGTAATATAATACACTAATTAAATGGCAGGAAAACAATAAAGTGAGGCATTTTCTATAAATATCAGCATCCAGCAGCGTCCTCTCTTTATATTTAACTTGCTATTCCACTCAAGTTGATGATTCGCTTCCCCATACAACTAAATACTAATGTGAAAAGACCCTTACAGTTGCCAAACTGCAGATAGCGAAGTAAACATAACTGGCCATCAAAAGTCCGTTAGACGCCGTCCACGGACGGTATCAATTCAAAAGTATCAATCCACATAAATTTATGAGGCGATATCCTGTTTATTGCATCGCTGGCCGTAGCGAACCAATAAAAGTGCCTTGTTTTATGTTAAAAGTTTATGAGCAATATTTTATAAAAATAAATAAAATACACAAGGGAGAAACGATTTTACACTCGCATAAATCGCCGGGATGCTTTATGTTTATTATAAACCAGGATATAAGGCGGGCTTTGCTAACTAGGCCGTGACGGGTTAATGCTGACGTCGAAATTCGAATTCGAATCTTAACTAATATTATAAATTCGAAAGTGAGTTCGTTTGTTTCGGTTTCACGATAAAATGGCTAAACGATTTGGTTGAAATTTGGCACATGAGTAACTCTGGCTAGTCTAAACTAGTTATAAAAAGAAAAGATTTGATTTTTTGTTGTTTATTCATTACAAACAATGTAATGAATAAACACAAAAATTGCACCGATTTAAAAAAAAATCTTTCACCTGTAGAATGCTATTTATCACTGAGTAACGTAGGATATCTTCACAAATATAAAGATATCCGGTTATGTTGACTTGTATTGAATTAATGATTTTTAATCAATGATGTTGAAATGAGAGCAGTGGTGGCCCAGTGGTAATGGCCCCGACTTACCAGTTGTAGGTCGTGGGTTCGAACCCAGGCAGGCTCTTTACTTTCTGTAAATAATTTTATCACGACTGCTCTCAAAACGGTGAAGGAAAAAATCGTGAGGAAACCGATGTCTTAGAACCAAAAATTCGAAGATATGTGACATCTATCAACCCACACTGGGTCCGCGTGGAAGATTACGGCCCACTCCCTCTCATAGAGAGGTGAACTATGTCCCAATAGTTGGAACGTTATAGGCTGATTATATATCAGATAAAACTACAAGTTATTTTTTTTATTTTATTTTTCCTTTACTAGTGCTTGATTTTTTTAGAGATCCAACGTCTGTAAACCTACTTATTTGATATTAATTTCAACTTGATTGATACCTCCACGCGTTCCTGAGAAAAAGGGCCTTGGCGGACAGAGAGACTGACGGACGTACAGCGAAATGATCCTATAAGCACAATATATAAATCAACTATAAGGGTTCCGTTTTTTCCTTTAGAAGTACAAAAATTGGAATTGAATTGTCGACCAGATCTCACGACCAGCAACTACTACTTTTTTAAATCATATGCTCAATTATATTAATATTTACTTTGTGTAGTATAATATTTTTTATATTTTTTTTTAATTATTGTGTATCTGAGGACTATGTGGGCCATATTTTTATTTTATTTTTTTCTCTTCTCAGTTACTTTTAATGATCATCTGGCAGTTTGAGTACTTTATGCGGCCTACCCAAATGTCCTTTCTTTGGTATTGTTCGTCGAATCGTTGAGCTCCTTAAACTCTGAGTTGAGCTGCACGATTACTGGCAAATGTGTGCACGGACTGGACAGGTCCACTCAATCTGTGTGGTTCTTTCCTCAAAAGACCATTTCAGACACCAATCTACATGGTCTTCGGCCTTTCTTCTCAGAGTAGTCAGATAGGAAACGCCGACCACATCTAGTTTAAAAAATATGATTGACGTGTAAAAGTGTTTGTACAGACCTACTTATAGAAATAAAATCATTTATCATTTATTTATCATTTACTAAAATATACGAGGTTTTCGACTACCAACCCATATATTGCTCATAAAACAAAGCAGTGAAGCCAAATATCAAGATATTTGGTTTCACTCATAACCTCAACTTCAGACCGTCGATATTTCTACAATCTATAGTATCTATACATATGCAGACAAGTAACAATTACACTAACCCGTATACTGATAGATAACTAGTTAAAAAGTAGTGTTGCGCCGGGTTATGCACGTGATGTTGCGTTCAATGGGTTAAGTTTAATTGAAGGCAGATACTACACTATCCACATTTGGGTAGTGTAGTATCTGCAAAAAAAAAATAGTGTATGCAAACGTCTAGTTTGCATACGTTCCAAATAAGTTTGATCTACTCAAATGCTTCTAGCATTGTTGCACTTTATGAAGGAATGACAAAGTTTTTTTTTTCTTACGGTCAATCTCCATATTTTTGCAACTGACTGCGAGGACCTGAGAATATTATCGTTACTGCTTATAATAAGCCCTTTCCATTCTGAACATCTATGCGTTGTGGTATTTTCCTTAGTTTAAAGAATATCTCTCAGTTCAGTGTGCCTTTTGGCAAAGGCCTCCTCTAACAACTTCCACTGAGTCCTATCTCTCGCAACTCTTCTCCAGTTTGGATCCGCTGTAAGCTTCAGTTCGTCTTCCTAACCAAACATTGAGCGGCGTCCTGCCGCGCTGTGTATGGACGACAACAGCCGCGCGCGAACGCTTCTGTCTACCTGCCGCGCACAAACATTTCTAGCAAACATTCGTCAGTAATTGTGTCTGGACGTATTTCTGCGGACATATTATTAAAGGTTAGGCAGATTGATATTGCCAACTGAAGTGCGCGGCGTGTGTGTTCCGCAGTACTGCCGCGCAAATATTCATCGGATTAGTCCAACGGCAGAAATGTGTCCTGCAAACGTCGCGTGTTGCTGCGGCTCTCTTGTTTGGACACACGTTTGCTGCAACGTAACAAAATATCACTGAAACCTAGCCAAAGAGCAAATATCGTTGAACGAAAAAAAACTATTTACGTCAAATGCTCCCGTATACGAGTATCTGCCATGAAGTCATTAGTCTCCTCCCCACAGTATGTTTCGGAAGTAGAATCGTTCAGCGCTTCCCAATAGTTTACCGAAGTACCGAAACTAAGGTAACGGGACTCATCAGTCTTTAAAGGTGAACTATATTTTACCTAGAAGTGATTTATACTTCCTTTAGATGGGTAACTTACGTAAACGCAAAGTAATGTTAAGAGGATTTTATTTGCGAAGATTTTGTTTTGGTGATGGAATAATCATGCTGTCTGGGACTAAAACTATTTTTAAAGAATTCGCTATGTAAAGGTTTTTCAGGTATTTTTATATATTTTTAATTTATAACATAACAATAACATCACGCTTTGTTTCCCCGAAGGGTTGGGCAGAGGTGTACCTATAGCAGGTACACCCACATTTCGCCTGTTATGTTTAAGTCCCATGTAATAGAGAGAGAGCGTATTGCCATCAACCGTATATTAATAATAATTTAACTTTTTTTTTTTTTTTTTATAAAATTTTAATTTATAGATTTTTTATTTTATCATGGGACGCACTGAAAGTAGTCCCAATCTGCCTAGTTGTTGCGTCATTTGGAGGTCAAATAAAAGTCAAGTGATTTCATGTGTTTAAAATAAACTTCATTATTATAATTTTAAGCACAAAAAATCGCTCGAAATGGTTTTGGAATCAGCGTAGAAGATTTTTACTTTACATACTGAATTGTTATGATTGACTCTCTTGTAGCATAATTATGCATAATCAGCCTATAGTATAATGTTCCCACTGCTGGGATACAAGCCAGGCGAGAACGGTAATCTACCACGCGGGCCCAGTGCGGGTTGGTAGTTTGTGTTAGTACTCTCTTGCAGATTCTTTTAAAAGGTAAAGCCAAAATCACATCTTATTAAAACTATAGGTACCCATGGAAACATGGACTAACCAACATCGCACTTGTACTCTATTTGAAAATAATATTAGACTTGTAAACAAACCTTTTTTACAGTCCGTTCAACCGATTTTGACTTCTATTGCGTTGGAGGCATGACAAATGGCAGCTGCAGTAAACAGGGAAAGGTTTTATTCCCGAACACAAACGCAATAATAATATATAGTTTGGGATAGCCCGACTAGTTTTAGGATCGAACAGAGCATGCTCAAAAAAGGGTACTCACAAAAGTTATAACAACAAGTATAAATAAAAAAACTCCGACACAAAAACAACGGGTTGCACTCCTGGAGTGCCGGCAAAAGTGAAAACTTGAACATTAACGTTGTGCATTTTTTAATATTTTGGAATGGTTAGGGAATAATATCGCACGAATTTCTTTATTTATCAGTATAAAAGTACTATAATTTATGTGGTTAATACAATATTAATATTTATTAGTAGTATATTTATTTATTTTCAAAATATAGTCTTAGCAAAAATAAACAAATTATTTAAACACTTTTCATGAAGTATGTTTTGACTGCTTTTTGTTACCCATCAATATGGGTTAAATTTCTTACCTCGGAATCCTTACGTAATGTCAAAGAGACATCCATTCATCAACTAGAAAACAGCTGATAATCTTCAAACGGCTGAACCGATTTTTTTTATTCATAGCTAAGAACACACTCGACCAAGACACCTTTCAAACAAAAAAAAACACAATTGTTTCAGTCATTTGGGAGCTACGATGGCGCAGACAGACACACAGATACACACGTTAAACTTATAACACCCCTCTTATACCGTCGGGGGTTAATAAACAAATAAATATTGCTTGCAATTTTACAATACCAAACTAAAAATTATTCGTTGCAAGAAAATTCTATATAACGGTGGTGAGGTCCCGTTAATCTACGAGTAGTTTCAATAAAGCTGTCTTGTTCTTTGTGTCGCACAACAAAGGAATTCCTTGCTCGTGGTGTTACAGCTTGGTGCAAGAAACTTTCATATGAAGTGTTAATTTGATCACAGAAAACAGCGATAGTGCCGACATCCGATGCAGTTAGTTGCTTCTGTAAGGGCGAATTTCACCAACGAAACTTATGGCGATCAGCACATAAAACACGTTTAAGAGCTGTCAGTGTCATTATTTTCTTTGGAATATTGACACTGACAGCTCTTGAACTCGGTTTAGATGTGCTGATCGCGTTCAGTTTCGTTGGTGTAATCAGCCCTTACATAGCTTAGAATGTCGACGGTTGATTGGATTTGAAGATATGGGGAGTTGAAGATTAACAACATTTTTGTCTTGAATGCTAACAGATTAGGTACCCAGATACTCCTGATACCACTGATAAATGATTTTATTTTTGTAAGTGCTTTTATACAGTTAGAAGTCCAAAAGTCTGACAACCAGTCTTAGGACTGTTTTCACCAATGAAACTGAATGGGATCAGCATTCCTAAAACGCATTCAAGAGCTGTCAGTGTCAAAATTGTTATGGAATATTTTACAGCTCTTGAACGCGTTTAGATGTGCTGAACGCGTTCAATTTCATCGGTGAAATCCGCACTTACCAAGGGGTAAATCGTGTTACCCAGTAACTGGGTTGAGGAGGTCACATAGGCAGTCGCTCCATGTAAAATACTGGTATTCAGCTGCATCCAGTTAGACTGGAAACCGACTCCAACATAGTTGGGAAAAGGCCAGGTAGATGATGAAGTGGATTTCTACAAACACTTTTACACGTCAATCATATTAAAAGTAGATGAGGTCGACTTTTTCTATTCGACTACTCTGAGAAGAAAGGCGGCAACAAACTAAGAGGTTAGTTTCTTTAGTCCAGACACAGTCTTAACCAGATAATGTTAGGACCATGTAGATTGGTTTCTGAAATGGTCTTTTGAGGAAAGAACCACACAGATTTGAGTGAGCCTGTTCAGGCAGTGCACGGATTTGTCAGACTCCACGAAAACTCAGAGATTACGCCACAGCTACGATCATTTCTATTGTAGAGTTGCAGTAATAGTAACCGTAGTTTGTAATTTTACATCACTCAGTGCGGATTTCACCAATGAAATTAAACGCGTTCAAGAGCTGTCAGTGTATAATACTCCATATCAATTTTGACACTGACAGATCTTGAACGCGTTTTAGAAATGCTGATCGCGTTCAGTTTCATTGGTGAAATCAGCCCTTAAATAAAATAGGTTGAGTTCATAATCTTGATTTTGAGTACACGCTAGACTGGTCAGACTCTGTGGCAAACTTTTCATGAAACAATGCATAAGATTTCCCAGTCCGAGTTTTTCTTGTCAATAAAATCTTATTCTTCTGGGTACTAGTAAGTTAAGATAAGAAAACTATCTAATAATCCAGATAAGGATGCACTGACCCTTACAGTATATTGCACAGCTAAAGTGCTACACATGATACTCGTTATTTTACTGGTTACCTGTTGCCTTTCACTCGGGTCCGTCCGACAGTTATTACGTTACCCATTCCTTATGGCTTCCTGCACCCGTATATTCTACCTGCATTCAACTTTATCAAGAGCTTCAGCTTAGTCTTTTTATTTATTTAAGATTTTAGGTTAGATATATTATTGTGGTGTATTACAACATTTCATACAAATTCTGTTCCATTTTTTAATTTATTCGTTAAGTAGTGGCTATTCGGACATCGTGAAATAGGCCCTTAATATAATCAAAGATTTTAATTTATTCTAACGAGTATGTTAATGTTTAATCATGTAACTCGACATTAATCAACTCTGCGAGAGATGATAGAAACGTGCAAGCTGATCACAAATGCATACGCTTAATAATACGCCCTAACATTTTTAATAATGTAAATTGATTAAAACCTTTTCACGTAAACTCTCTCGAAAAATAAAGCGTAAAAGCCGAGTTTTGGCGTAAATTAAATCGTGAATATCACAGGGGTGGCCATGTTTGAATGGTGCTATGCAATTTACGTCGAGGTACCGCATAATAAGCTGTTAACGTAAATCTGGCTTCCGATGAATGTATAATGTAATCAGGGACTAATAACATAAACGTATGCGACCTTTGTGTCCGGATCGGCAATACACCTGGATTGATTGAAATTCTGTTGTGAAAGTGGTCTGTTGGAGATACGACCCTTTATTACACCCCTTTACGATACAACTCTTAATTGTACACTGTGAACAAACATGCAATAGTGAAAAATAAACACGTATGGTCTATTCCAAAAGTATCTAATGAACATGTAAACAAAACGATCAGAAAATGTACCTGTGGATGCCAATTTGTAGTGTCACTTACAAATTGAGTGCTTTGATTTGATTATATTATATTATATTTGTTTGGACCCGAAATTCTGATTCTAAATCACCTTATAGATTTTTTTATTTGACAAATGAGGTTAATTTTGTAACTTCAATTTCCAATGAGAAATTCATCAATCATTAAAATTTTTCAATTACAATAATATAATAATGTTATTCAAACAATAATAATAATTGTTAGGAAAAGAGGTGAGATAAAACGTTGAAACCTTCAAGAAGGTTTCTACTTAGTGAGCGATTGCGTAAGAATTCAACCTGAATTGGATTTGTTTACACTTACATGAGATATTTTTGGTACAGATATTATTTGGTACTGCCGTATCACACTCTGATATATTAGCCCCTAATTCTTTGTCCGTAATACACTAGATAAGAAAGATTCACAAAACACGGAATTGTAGGTATACCGCAAAAGAAGAGTTAAACTATCAAAGCCTCCGCCAATTTAGAAGTGCAGGCAGCCTAGAGAGTTTCAACTTGAATTTATTGGTGCCGGGAAATTCCTTTGAACTCCGTAACGATCTCTGCGGATGGATATGTTTTTTGCATAATTTTGTTACATTATATGTCACTGAAGATATTAATAGTTGTAGAGTATCTTGGAATCTTACTTTTGTTTATATTTTAGTCGCACTGACATAAAAAATAATTTTCTCTCTTGTAAATAACGTTGCGAGAAAATCTAACTACTCAAAAAATGTGTGGTTTTAAACTGACATTATTTTCTTTTAGCGTAACTAGCTCATTTCGAGTTTTTTGAAGTGAAAACTTCTTAAGCGGTGTTGTGCACTTTTTTTGGGATGGGTAAAAAATGCGAGGTAAGAAATTTTACCCATGTTGATGGGTAAAAAAAAGCAGTCAAAACATACTTCATGAAAAGTGTTTAAATATATTATTTATTCAAAAATGCACAACGTTAATGATCAAGTTTTCACTTCTGCCGGCACTCCCGGAGTGCAACTCTTTGTTTTTTTTACTATTTTTGCATACCTACGTTTGTATTCATTAGGTAGAACTACCAGGGTTCGTTTAAAAGTTTATATAATTATTTATTGACTACTTCAACCTTAAAAACATAGTGTACGACGCAACCGCATCCATTCTACTGCCATTAAAATAATAGATTACACCACTTTAATTGGCGATTAATTTTAATTACTCGTATTACAATGGTAATTTGGTGAACGCCATTACCTGCCAGAGGCATTTTTAATTATGTTTATCCAACGCTTTATTGCTTTTGTATTAATGTTTAATTAAATTACGGGGATAGTCAAAATATCAGGGTTATTAAATCATTATTATCATAAGGTTTTATTCTCGGACGGTTATTTGGGCGCTTATTATGATATCGGTCTGTTATTATATCGCTGCACGGAATGGCATCCTCTCGTATCTACTACAGAAGGATTAAGTTTTGATCACGACTCTTGAAAATATTCTAGAACATATTAGTTGAGATTATCGCGCAAAGTTTTTTTTCACTACTTCTCACTAGTAAGTTAATAATACGTTAAACGCGTGTTCGTTTGAAATATGATCTTACCTTTATACGTACATGTTTTTAACACTTTCGACTCCACCCACTTTGCCACTTGGCCATGCCGCCATACATATTGGAAGTGAACCCTCGAGGAGGTTTGCCGGCATTACGTTTGCGCTAAAGTTACCCATCGCGGACCGTTAACGGCATTAGGTTTAAACCCGTGTTATAAAACACTGTAAAACGAAGTAAAATAGTGTTTTTATTGTGTGTTTTACTGTCGCTCTCTAACCAGTTTCCAACCTCTTTCTCCTGTAGTTTCCAACCTTGTAAATTTTTACTGAATATTTGTAAAATTGTAACCGTGAATAAAAAAAATTAATTTCAGCACCTATTACCGCCAGTTTTTACCGCCCTTGCTGGTTAGGTACATCTGTATGGTATAAAAGAATGCTTGGATTTTAAAGCCAACGCATATAATAAATCTTTTTAAAATATACATCCGGTTTATAATGCTGGATTCGCTAAGAAAAACCTACATTTAAAATGAGCCCACCGCGAAGACTCCTGGCATCCCATATGTGAATAGGTGAACCCTCCAGGAGGGCTCCCGGCACTGAACATGTTAAGAAAAGAATTACCTATAGAAAGAAAATAAATTGACTTCATCCAGAATCATTTCTAAATTATCATCGCCCATTACATATTCGTATCAATCAATCCAAACATGGTCAGACTATAGTAGAAGCTTCTTAATACAAAAGACAAAAATACCTTCCATCTCTCATCCATAATTCCTCCACACAATGTTATTTCAATTACTAAACATAAATGCACATTATTTCTAGCTGGTACAAAGTTACGAGTGGCACTCAAGTGCTTGTGTTTCGTAATAAACACTATCTGGCACTAAGTACCTCATATAGAAGAAGCGGCGGACTCTCGGATAGTTTACTAGATATAGTGGTTATTATCAAATATGCTTGAATTTCAACGTGACTTTTGATAAATTTAGTAGTGTATGATTATGCACAATTCAATTTCAATTTATTTTCTATTTTGCTGATCTTGGACATCACTGATTTCGGTAAAGTAAAACCTTGTGAAAAAACCTGGACTTATAATTAATATAAATCTGAAATTGACTGCCTCGTTGGTCTAGTGGTAGCAAGCGCTACTGCTGAGCACGAGGTCCTGTGTTCGATCCCCGGGTCGGGCAAAGTGTTATTGGGTTTTTCTATCTGGAATTTCTCAGTAGCAGCCCGGAGTCTGGATTTGTGCCCGGTTGATGGCAATAGACTCACCCCCTATTACATGGGACTTAAACATAACTGGCGAAATGTGGGTGTACCTGCTACAGGTACACCTCTGCCCAACCCTTAGGGGAAACAAGGCGTGATGTTATGTTATCTTAAATCTGAAATTGTCATTCCGCGTTGAGCAACCGGGTTGATCAATGCTCATGTCTTTCTGTAGTGACAAGATTTATTCCCTTGATGTCGAGTCCCGCCACGTCGAGTCGCCGCCACGTCTACTCTGAAAACTCCCCGCTTTTATTCCCGCCACGTCGAATCGTTGAAAAAGACTATTTTATTACCGCCACGTCTACTAAGTATTTTGATTTGTACAGTCGTAAAAAAATACTCCTAGTTGGTTACTTGGAATAAATAGATGGGATCCTACATATATGATGTTTTGTTCCTTATCCATAGACGAAAAAGTACTAGGCTTGCATGAATTCACGATAGTATTTCAATCAATATATACGTTGTGCACAATTTCTGAACAGTAACCTAACAAAAAGTACTAGGCATGCATGAATTAACGATAGTATTCAATCATTATATTATGGTTATAAACTATCTGTCTGCCTCATCCAAATCCTATAATGATTAAATACTATCGGGAATTCATGCAAGCCTAGTACTTTTTCTTAGGTTAGGTACAGAAATTGTACACGTCTAATGATTGCAATACTTACTTATCTTAAACTCATGCAACCCTAGTAATTTTTATGGGAAGAGTATTTTTTTTACGACTGTACAAATAAAAATGGTTAATAGACGTGGCGGTAACAAAAAAGACTTTTTCAACGATTCGACGTGGCGGGAATAAAAGCGGGGAGTTTTCAGAGTAGACGTGGCGGCGACTCGACGTGGCGGGACTCGACATCAAGGGAATAAATCGTGACAATAGGCTGGAATGATTAGACGTATTGTCTAAGCATGAATTATGCTACCAGTACTTATTACCATTTGGAGCTAAGAGGTATCACCTTTAGTCACAACGTTTATTGAAAGAATATTTTAGCAGTAGTTGTATCCTGAGTTACGAAAGCACGAGTGATGTTGGAATGAATACATTGAACCACGTCTATTTACATTCATAAGAACGCCGTACGCTCAGTATTAAAATAAGATATCAAATGTAAACACTCGTAATCTTCCGTCCCTTTCCTACAGCTTCATTATAACATTATAAGTCTGGCGTAAATTGTTTTACAGAAACCTCCCGGCTTAAATTATTTCATGTGTGCTACGACCGTAGCTCTACGAGTCGGTCTCGTAGCGCCTCACGCGGCGTAGCAACAGTTGCATCCGCTACGTGCTACGAAACGGGCGCACTCTACGGAATATCAAATTTTGAGAAGCTACGAAAGTTGCGAATAACAATGTGACCTACTTTCAATTGGAGTTGTTTAAATTACTTTATGTAAAATACGTGACGCTCTTCATATTTGAATAAAGTTTAAAGTAATGAAGATTAGTGTAGTGTTGATTGTGGCAATTAAGTGAAAATGGGGAGTTTGACTGTGTTTTGTTATTTTTTATTCTCTTACATAAAAGGTAAAAGTGTTGTTTGTAAGGGATGTTTTATTCTATTTTTACCAACGTTCTTTATTAATTGGTTGCTCAGTACGCACTGTTATTATATTTTCAAACAGATTTTCATATTAAATTACTATTCTCATATTCATTATTTAAAGACGATTTATGGTCTCGATTTCTGCTATTTCACCATTATTTTATTTAGGGAAAAGCGATTTAGGTATTTATTTTATTCAATCCATAAAATAATTAATCTACTAATTAAAAATAATTTAACATTTCCATTGACCCCATCGGGTTAAATGCAACTATCCATTCACAAACATTGAGTTCGGATACAATTGAGTATTCTATTCTGTTTCACAGTATTGCATCGTATTGTGGACTCTGGACTTACAAATACATTATTAACATTATATTCATGAGGCATTGATGTTTGTATTGTTCTAATAGTTGTGTTGATGTTGTTCATAATAATTATTATCTTTACAGTATAAAGAAGATTTTTTTATCTACCAATTTTTAATGGTATTTTATGACAAATAGGAATATTTGCTCTGATTTCATTTTTATGGCTCTGGTTTGGGTTAGGGATGGTTATATGGTTTTTTTTTCATTTGGTTAATTATTTTGTTTGCGAAATATAATGTTATCGGTACAGGCATTCTCAAAAAGATGTACATACTTCGGCCGAAAATTCATTATGGAGCAAAGATTGTAGACAATTGAATAAATTCTTGTCGATATTATATCTTTTTGACGCTGACTGTACGTTCCAGTTTGTGAAACTGACAACGGCTTTCATGTACATGACACCGGAGCCGCACCGGCGCCGGACCGGCGGCGGTTCGCCGCATGGGCGATATTCATTCGTATACACTAACATGTGGTGCGGCGCCGATGCTGATCCGGCGTCGTGTAGACGAAGCCGAGTTCAATCTTGCAGACCAATCGTCGTTCCGTCTATGTACAAGAATGTTCATTTTTCTTATAGTATTTTTCATTTTTACTCTAATATTAATTGCTCCTATCCTCCACAGTATGCATATGCCTCCGCATAGTCGGCATATCAGTGCCAAACTTGAAGCAGCGGGGGGAATCCTCCACCCTGACGTGTGACTACGACCTGGAGGGGGGCAGGCTGTACTCCGTCAAGTGGTACCGGGATAATGAGGAGTTCTACCGGTATATGCCGCGGCTGAGACCGCCACAGCACGCACATAAACTGGATGGAGTCAAAGTTGACGTGAGTTTAAAAACAATGAACTTCTTCTCCTTTCATATCGGCACGAACTATTTTCAGAATAGCTTATGCTGTATTAAAGGGATGATTGAAGAAATTTGCATGCTGCAGCTAAGTTGAGAATGCTAAGAGAACGTAAGGTGTGTGGTATTACGCGGATTTATTAGATCAAATAATTAGAAATGATTAGTACATATAGGAAGTCTGAAAGTGATTTTGGTGGTTGATGTCGAAATCAATTGTCTTGTTATAGGTGTGACGGCATATACATCGGCCATACGGTCCATGCCAACTATGCATCAAAGACCTGACGTCACATAAATGCTGCATCGCGCAATTAGAGTTTACCGCGCGAACGATATGTCGTCAACATGGGCAACTGCCCAAGATAGTCTTATACATATATGTATAAGATTATCTTGGGCAGTTGCCCGCCAGACACGACACCCACCAGGTCAGAGGATCCTCTCTTTTCAATAAAGGATGAGTGAATTTTACACCCTGTTCCTCATACCTCTAGTGGATGCCTCATGGGATGCGGAGAAATGAGAAAGCTGAGGAAAGTTTTGAGTATGAATTTGGATGGCTTTAAGAGTGGTGGAAGACCTGGGAAGGCCAAGGAAACGATGAATAGACTGTGTGAATGACGACATGGTTAGAAAGGGGGTGACTTCGGAGATGACGGGTATTATAGATGTATGGGAGAAGATATACTGCACCGACCCCAAATTAATTGGAACACCTTAGAGCAGAGTATCTAGGATGATGATATTGGACAAGATGGTTTTCTACTTAAAATAAGTTTTTAAACAAGGAGATCTTAGCTCAACTTAAAGTGATACAATACCTATCTTCCGCAGTTGGAGAAATCAACAGCACGCCGCGTCCACCTGCGAGAACTGACGCTCAAATCTCGAGGGTTGTACCGCTGTGAAGTCTCCGAGGAAGCCCCTTCGTTCCACTCAGCGCAAGCCGAAGCTTTCATGGAAGTCTACTGTAAGTAAAGATGTAGGTACTTTTTTTCGTGAGGAAATCTTCATCGTTACCAGTTCGTCAAGTGATGGCAAAGGGATATTTATTAATGCCTATGACTTATAAATTAAACGCCAAGGGTCGATCTTGGGACGTACATGTAGTCAGGGGAACCTCCTTGGAACGTAGTAGGTACTGCAATGTACCCAAAAAGTTCATGTTACGCTCGTAACTCGTGGTTTCGTTGAATATCTACATAAAGTGATAGGATGTTCACCTTCTCTAAAGCACGTTGCTTGCGTCACGTCCGCGAAAGCGCGGTTCCAAAGTTCGAACTATGCAGCGTGAGGGATTTACAGTCTAGACAAAGATACGGGTCGATAGATTTCAAACTACCTACCTACATAAGTATAAAAAAGGGTTTCTCATAGGTCCCGGTTTAGATTGATGATTTTTTTGTGTATGGGGTAGGCAATGGGTTCCTGGATGGTTTAGATTTACAATTGAACTCTGTAGGTGGCGCTGTTCGGGCAATACTTCTTCTCTTTCTTCTAAATTTTGACGTTTTCACATCTTTCAAATTAAATGTGATCTCATTTATACGTAGAATTTAAACACATTTCATTTGATACGCCTGTTTAAAGTAAACGACGCGTCATTTACAAACTCAATTATAACACAATAATACTGATTTCGGTTTTACTTTCTCATGTCACTATCATTGACTAGAATAATAAAGATGTATGGAAGGTATCACCCGATTTTTCGATCTGTGCGCCTCTCAACGTGAAAATATTACAGTATAATATATTACATTTATGTTTATATAATAAGATAAATATGACAGAACTGTGCAGACGACACGAGTTGTCTTGACCGTACTAAGTGCGAATTTCACCGATGAAATTGAATGCGTTCAGCACATCTAAATGCTTCAAAAGAGCTGTCAGTGTGCAATATTCCACAATTTTGACACTGACAGCTCTTGAACGCGTTTTAGAAATTCTGATCGCGTTCAGTTACATTGGTGAAATCAGCCCTTAGAAGTCTCGGTGAGGCGCTGAGGAGGTAAGCGGGCGGGTGAATTTAATACCGGCAACCTACGACTTTGTTGAGCTGAGTGGACCACACGTCGCCGATGGTATAACATCTTGACCTTGAGGTGGGCTAGCGTAGTAGGGACTTTCAGTAAGATAAGAGCCCAGCTTATAACGGTTTTCGTATCACTGACATGCGTCATGATGCGTCCTACTGTTGCCGGTTCGATTCCCGCACAGAACGAATATCTGTATGACCTTGTACCAATCAGGATACGTGAAGGAATACCTAGCGATAAGACACTCAAATTGGCAAACGTTAGGTAGGACACCCTCAGGCTAGGTGGAGCGACGATCTTCACTGGTCGCTGGTAGCAGCTGGATGACAGTTGCCGAGAACCAGTTAAATGATGTGCAAATGGAAAAGCCTATGTCCAGCAGTGGACTGCTATAGGCTAACAATGATGATGATGAGACACTCAAAAATTGCTAAAGTACCTACATCGTCATTTCAGATTTCCCCCGTGAAACTCCACGCATCACGGGTCACGAGCGAGCGTACCAACTAAAAGAACCACTCGACGTGAACTGCTCTTCAGCCAAGTCGTTTCCTGCGCCAGACTTGCAGTGGCTAATCGACGGGCAAAAGGTAATATCACGGCTAATGTAGGCAGGTATTTACACGATTGCGTGACTTTTACACAGCTTAAGTAGATAAGTACCAGGCCATGCAATACTGGAATACCGGGATCCCATGTCATGCCATATACGGGACTAATCCCGCTCGTAAATTGTTCGAGATCCGCGGCAGGATTGCGAGATTGACGACAAACGAAATTCAGGCGTGTTACTAGGTATATTTGCGTGACCTGTGTAAATAGTTTTGGGCTAAGAATGCTACGACGAACTTCTGAACACGCTTTTAAATAAAGAGGCTTTAGGAATTAGGTAGTCACCTTCCAAAAACACAAATTCATTGCCAAATACCCACACACAAAAACAACTGGGACCCTGAACTCATAAACCACGTGATCTTTGATGGATCGAAAAATACGTTTTACGAAGTTGCACACTTCACAACACTACACTACACTACACTACACACACTACACTACACTACAACACACACAACACACACACACACAACACACACACACACACTACACTTCACAACACACACACACACACTACACTACACTACACGCTACACACACGCTACACTTCATCAATCATTTCTACTGAAAGACCCTAAGCTCCGCCACTTCGACCGGTTCTGTGCTTCTCACACCCAGCGTATTCCTGCGGCCTTCACCAGGTCATCGGTCCACCTTGTGGAAAGTCTTCCGACGCTACGGCTTCCGCTACGCGGTCGCCACTCCAAAACCTTTCGGGCCCATCGGCCATCTGTTCGGCGAGCAATGTGCACCCTGCCCACTGCCACTTAAGTTTGGCAATTCTTAGGGCTATGTTGATTACCTTGGTTCCCCTACGGATCTCTTCATTTCTAATTCGATTACATAGGGAAACTCCAAGCATAGCCCTCTCCATTGCCCTTTAGATGACTTTCAGCCTTCTAATGAGGCCCATTGTGAGCGACCACGTTTCAGAGCCATAATGGGCGTACCCAACTTTGGGCCCAGGGGGGGCAAATCAGAAATTTCCCTCCCACATGTTTTACATAGTTTGATATTGCTGCTGCATTCATGTATTTTTAACCGACTTCAAAAAAGAAGTAGGTTCTATGTTCGTCTGTTTTTTTTTATGTAGGTACCTATGTTCGTCGATTTTTTTTCAATTGTGGTCCGAATATAATTTTCTTTTTTAGAGGTATGAGGAACAGGGTGTTATGTCTGGAGAGAGAATAAAGTTCACTCATCCACCATAGAAAAGGGAGGATCCTCCGACCAGACGGGTGTTATGTCTGGCGGGCAACTGCCCGTTGCAGCCGTGGGTGCTGGCTGGCTGTGTGACTCGCCTCACGAAAGCTTGCGGGAGTGATGTGATGATGACGTCACGCTGAAGTAGTTGCACGAAGGCTGCGTTGACGTTCATTCTCGGGGTCACCAATTTAGGGGTATGAGGAACAGGGTGTAAAGTTCACTCATCCACCATAGAAAAGGGAGGATCCTCCAACCAGACGGGTTGTTATGTCTGGCGGGCAACTGCCCGTAAGTTGATTTCGGATAGTCTTATCTATGTTTTTCGCTCGGTAAACTCTAACTGCGCGATGTAGGAATAATTCCTGCATCGCGCAGTTAGAGTACATGACGTCACATAATTATTGTGTGACGTCATGTCTTTGCTGCGTAGTTCGTATGTGGCGGCGTAACCGCTACACTTTTTTAAATGAAACACGAAAATATCGTTGACCATAGTAGAAAAAAAACAGCCGAACATAGAACGTTCTCCTTTTTAGGGTTCCGTAGCCAAATGGCAAAAAACGGAACCCGGTATATTATGGATTCGTCATGTCTGTCTGTCTGTCCGTCCGTATATCACAGCCACTTTTTTCCGAAACTATAAGAACTATACCTACTGTTGAAACTTGGTACAGTACGACACAACTTAGATGTAGCATAGATTTGAAAATTTTCATTCATTCATTTCAATTTTACTAATGTATTTGGCTATAAGACTTTACAAGTTATTGCGTTTTCGAAAGATCATTTTCACCTGAAGCAGTAATAAAGATTGATGATTTGGAAGGCGCACTCAGTTCGGATTGTGATCGGTTTTACGAATTTTGCCGATGCTACATCTAAGTTGTGTCGTACTGTAAGTAGATGTATTGTGAACCGCATTGAGATTTTCACATGAAAATAGAAAAAAAACAATAAATTTTGGGGGTTCCCCATGTGGTTCCCCGTGTGGGGTATCTATGGATAGGTCTTCAAAAATTATATTATATTCAATAATTATTTTGCGCGAGAGACACTTCCAAAGTGGTAAAATGTGTGTCCCCCCCCTGTAACTTCTAAAATAAGAGAATGATACCTAAAACTAAAAAAAATATATGATGTACATTACCATGTAAACTTCCACCTAAAATTGGTTTGAACGAGATCTAGATAGTAGTTTTTTTTTTAATACGTCATAAATCGTAAACCGCAATTTACCTTTTAACGAATTACAAGAACTTTTATATTATGTTAGGTACTTGGTTTATGGTTTAAGAACTTTATTTCTCAAAAAGAATTACATTCACTTATATGAGAAAAAAACCGTCGCCCTCCCTTGCTGTACAATCTTGAAGATTTCATAATCAATATAATCCTTCAATACCTACACACAGGAAAACATACATATCAATTTCATGAAATTCAAAAGAAACGGAAAAAATTTACTGATTGAAGTTTGTTGTCCGTTTTTTTTTCTTTTAATAATTGTGCTTCCAAGTTGGTCGCAGTTAATTGGTTAAGTACCTACCTATTTAGTCATTTAGGACAACAAAATGGGAATTACCTATTTATGACTCACGAAAAGAGACACATTCATTCTAATAGGGTGCCATACGTGTCATACTCGTATTTAGGACATCAAAATTATGACTTTATTTGGCATTCGCCTATTAAATATATTATCTCTGCATATTATTCACCAGCTCTCTCACTCTTCCAGATCACTGATAGATCCTGGCTGATCGCGTTTGGGGCGAAGCCTGCGCCGCAGGGGCTGCTGGTATCTACTCTCGGCCTTAGGGCACCCACCAAGCCCCGTATGAAACTTAAATGCGTCGCCACTATAGGAACCCATAGAAGAGAACGTACTGTAATTATAGGTAAAAACTTTTACATAGGTACTTATTTCTATTTTCTCTGAACCTTATATTAGTACTAGCTTCTGCCCCGACGACGTGGAATAGTTACTTTGGGCTAACGCTGAAACAACGCCCCGATTTTGAAACATTCTTCATTGGTGCTCCGCTCCTATTGGTCATTTGGTCTTAGCGTGATGATATATAGGCTATAGCCTTCCTCGATAAATGGGCTATCTAACACTGCAATAATTTCAGAAATTCAAATCGGACCAGTAGTTCCTGAGATTAGCGCGTTCAAACAAACAAACAAACTCTTCAGCTTTATATACCTATATATTAATAAATATAGATTAGGATAGATTAGGTATGACTGTATTAATAATCAATTAAAGCAGTTTACAAAGCTGCTGCCCAAAATATACCCGCTAGGTGAGGTTATGGTTATAACCACAGAACAGATAAAAGAGGTTTATAACCATAGTGCGTGCCTTGGTAGGTAGGTATATAACCTACATTCAACAAAATAGCGATACCTACATACCTAATGAATTTCCGATAATGCCTACCAGGGTAGGTACCACTTGAAAGCTGCTAGTACCTAATATACATTGCCTTGATGCCATCGATACAATTTTTTTTTTAATCAATTTATTTGAGACTCTTACAGCTAGCTTATAGGTAGTGTTCTTAAGCAATATGAAATTGAAGGCCATTTACAAGTTCCCACTGCAGTGTAGCAGCACACTGCAATGTGTGTGAGGGTGTTTGTGTGTGTGTGTAGTGTGCAGTGTGTTTAGTCTAGTTACAAAATAAAAGGTTATCAAGACTGCCATTGCATTTTGCTGACTACCTAATATTAACCAACTGTTATCTTTATTTTCAGAAATAAACTCTTCAAGCTGGAACAAATCATTCAGTTTGCTAATAATGATAACGCTCAACATTGTTTGTGTAAAGATATCGTGATAGTTTCATTTTTAAATATACCTACTGTAAATAAAGATACATTTGTAATACGCCGTTTTATTATACTCTCAACAGTTGAAATAATAAACACAGTATTTTAGAACATTATAATATGTAATCACTTATTTTTAACAATATACAAAAGAATGAACAAACGAAACGTTTACACTACATAAGATCAAAATTAAAAGTATATTACCATAGTTTGCGAAATCATAATAACTAAGATAATATTAATGTGCAAAAATATTTTAGTATTTGTTTATTATTCAAACTATTTATAAATACATGGAAGATGCTCTTTTATGTACAGAATTCGGAAAAGTTAACATTAAACAAATAATAAAATGCGAGCCAATATCACAATGATGAAATATATAGTTAATTTCAATCAAAATAATCAAGTAGATGCGCTTCACTAGTCTGTTTTAAACCCTGTTGCCTAAAAAATATGTTGCAAAATTAATTAATTAAAGTGAACAATATAGAATACTGCCATAGTTATCATATTCGTATTATCTATTAAAATTGGGGAATATTAAGCCTTTCACATTACAAAACAGTTCATAATTTATAGAAATATACTTTGTTAATATAATACTAACTCTGAAGAAAGCAATATTATTTAAACTATCTAAGCATACTTAACTAATCAAGTAGTGTGTTTTGAAACTATTGAACATCAATGAATTAATTGGACAATTTAAGTGAATATAAGCATTAGGTAAAACCGTAAAATACAATAGTTTCCTAATCCAAAAACAATTCTCTCAGCACGCCAGTTTGAAGTTCTGTACCCCTTGTTAACAAATGTCAAAAACATTTCTGATTATCCCTCAGCCAAAACCTTTTAACTCTTTACAGACCAAATTTCTTAAAAATTACCTAGAAATGTATACTAATTTATTGCGTGAAATACGGTCAAGGCATTATTTTATTATTTAAACATTTAACACTATCAGAAATATTGTAGACATAAATTCTTAAAGCTGTAACACACCATACATTTAAACTGCTTGACAATCACGGTGAAATGAAAGTAAAAGCTGAAGATGTGAATATGTGATACAAATATTTACCAACTAACGATAATTGTGTAAATGTTTACAGCTATACACATCATGTGTTCTAATCTAGATTGAAAAATTTATAAAAATAAAAAGACTCCATTTGCAACACATTAGGCACTGTGAATAAACTCCAGTAAATACAGCCAATAAAATGTTATATCTTCAAATAAGTAAAATGCATCAAATTTATCCTTCCTGACCAAAGTCTTCCATGAACTTCCTAAGCCGGACCATGTCTTCATCATTTACAGTAGGTTTCGATATTGCTAGGGACCGAAGCATGTCAGACATTGTAACTGAAGGTTCGTTCAATTTATCGCTAGGGACATCCATCCAGGTCATCTCCATAGCACCAGGGTCGCCAGGTGAACATGGAGTTAAAAGATCATTTACAATAACATTAGGGTCTACTGGGCTAGGACCAGATACTTTTTTGAAGTGTGTAGCTGACTGTACTTTACGCACAGGCTGCATCAATGCATCTCGAACTACAATGCATATATCAGCACCTGAATATCCTTCAGTTTTAGCAGCTAGCACCTTCAAATCCTGCTCAGTGAGTTGGTGTCTTGTGTTGCCCATATGCAGCTTGAACATGTCCAAACGTGCGTGTTCTTCTGGTAGGGCGATGTAGATACGCTTCTCAAAACGCCTTCTGATAGCCGAGTCGAGTACCCACGGGATATTTGTAGCGCCGAGAACTAAAATACCGTCCATATCATTGCCTACACCTTGCATCTGTACAAGAAATTCAGTTTTAATTCGTCGAGCTGATTCAGACTCATTGTCAGAACGTGATGAACATAGAGAATCAATTTCATCAATGAATATAATACTTGGCTTGTGTTGGCGAGCTAGCTCAAATAGATTCTTTACCAACTTCTCAGATTCACCAAGCCACTTAGAAACGAGATCAGAAGATGAAACAGAGAAAAATGTTGAGTTGTTTGCTTCAGTGGCAACAGCTTTTGCTAAGTAAGATTTACCAGTACCAGGAGGTCCAAAAAGTAAGATTCCCTTCCAAGGTATTCTTTTGCCAGTGAAGAGATGAGGGAATTTGATGGGTAGGATTACAGCTTCCTTCAAAGCTTCTTTAGCTGCCTCTAAACCAGCAACATCACTCCACTTGACATCTGGTTTTTCTACTACAATAGCCCCTTCAAGTTTTCCTTGAAGCTTTTTCTTCTCAGGATTATCGGAATCACTGTCACTGTCGCTCTTTTTATCGTCACTTTTGGAGTTGGATTCTCCATCTTTGACAGGTTTTTTCTTACTGTCCTTTTTGAGGTACTCCTTGAGTTTTTCAGCTCTATCGAGGTACTGGAGACACTTCGCTCTTATGCTTTCTTTAGCGCGTTCACCTTGAGCTTCATACTTAACAGCATGAAGAAAGTACTCTACACCATGCTCATACAACCGTAAAGCTTCTTCATAATTCTTAATCTTGTCTTCCTCAGTAGCTTTTGTGACAAGGTCAATAGCCTTTTGCAAAGTATTGGATGATGCCATTCTCCTTTACTAAATGTTTACCTGGAAAACAATTATGTACACATGTTACATTACAGCCATATTATATATTTTTTTAAGGAAAACTATAGTGTTGACGTCACATAAAAACAACCCTATTTTTACTCTGGCAAAACTAAGTCAACCATTTTTACCCGACTACGGCAAAGCCAAAAGGGAGAGTTATGATTTTAGCAGTCTATGTATGTTTGCTTGTACGTGTGTTCCACCGTAGCGCCTAAACAACTGAACCGATTCCGATGAATAAGGTATCAATAGGTTCGTAATAATGGTCCGGGTGACATAGGCTAGAAAATATTTCAGACAGAAATCAAGACATAGGTACAAAAATGATCAGGGTAAAGCCGTCGTCGCATGCTATTATAATTTGTATGTAGCTGGTCTTGGGCACCCATATGGTTACAGGCATGCAACCGGCTTTACCCTGACCATTTTTGTACATATGTCTTGATTTCTGTCTGATATATTTTCTTGTTTCGTACTTTTTAGATCACTTTTATTTTCCCGTAGTCGGGTTACAGTTTAAAACTAAATTTTTTATTCTTACTTTACTTCCTTTGATTTATTTTCTAAACACCTTAATCAAATATTTTATTTTGGTATAAGTAAGTCATCATCTGCCTGCCTTTTCCGAACTATGTTGGGGTCAGCTTGCAGTCTAACCAGATAAAGCCGCATACCAGTATTTTACATGAAGCGACTGCCTATCTATCCTCGACAACCCAGTCACTGGGTAACACAATACCCTTGGTAAGACTGGTTTTAAGACTTTTGGGTTTCTGAGTACCCGTAACAACTGTCAAAGATCTACAAATGACAACTGGGTTGTCATTTGTTACTGCTAATAATTGTTTGAACCCAAAAGTCTTACTTAGAAACCCAAAGACAACCAGCTTTATGAGCTTTACGAGGCACAGATGGGTCTCAGTATGGAATGGATGGTCACCCTTATTCACAGACCAACCGCGGCAAGCATTGCTTAACAGTGAAGATTAATCCGTGCGGCTGTTATTTAGCCTCGAGCCTGGTATAAGTAAGTATTGTGGTACAGTAGAGTTCATTAATACATTGGCCCTTTCAGGCTTCAAAAATATATGAACATTAAAAAACTTCATAATATTGTAACACCTTTAAGCATCATTAAACTGTGGTCAAGATTTAGATTCATTAATATGTGACTGCTTTTTTTCAGTAATGTTGCCTAATGCACAGCATGACAGCATATATTATTTAACCGTTCACATAAGGACATATTTTTTATCTATAGGTTCTATAGAATTTATTGAGCTTTCCAACGCTCACAATATTTTGAATCCTTGATAGTACCAATATATTAATGAACTCGACTGTACAATTTTAGTTAAGCCTCAATCTTTAACTCAGTATACTAGTAAAAAATATGAAAGTAATTCTTCAAATGTAAAACCTGTTTGTCTGTTTCCTAAATAACAAATAAAAACTCCTATCTACGCTTAGCATTTCAGTCAGAAGTAAGTGAGTGAGTATCAGAATAGTTCAATATTTCTAGAGTGATATAAATATTTTACTCAAAATTGTTTCCTGTCTTAACTATTTGGTTTTGATTACTGTTTTTATCTTAATGTGACACATTTTTTTTATATTGTTTTGTTAATAGCAGCTCTAAGCGGTTGTGACAATGATGTTGCAACTTGAAATAATTTATTGCTAAAAAGAAAGCAAAGACTTTGATTACAACTTAGAATGCCAACAACACAAATCTAAACAGAGATCAGGAACTTTAAAAACAAGGCTTGTTCTAATAATAAAACATTGATCATCGTTTGCCAACCCTTTCCCAACTATGTTGGGGTTGTTTTATGGTCCAATATTTTACATGGAGCGACTACCTATCTGACCTCCACAACCCACTTACTGGGTAAAACAATACCCCAAACAGCACCTATTTACCATAATAATAATTGTTTGAACTTAACAAGATTATCTCTGCTGTCATAAGGTTTTATAACTGTTGTTGGTAGTATTTTTAATTGAGGTCTAGTAATGTGACAGCAATGGCCAATGACAGCCTTTCAATTTACCTAGTAGTAGCTCTTGAACAGTTGAACATACCATCTGGTCTGATCTGATACAAATTAGGCTCGAAATTATACTCAAGACACACATAGATAGATCTATTGTATCCAACCATAAGTGTGAGAACACGCCTAATGACAACTAGGAGGAAAAACACGATTGTGCAAGTATCTATTATGTTTGTAAGTAGGTATGATGATCTGACCAGCTTAACAATCTGAACGATTTTATAGAAACATTGACATCATTTTTTGTTTGTAAAAATTAACCAATTTTAAGCTTGGTGGTCATTAATTAATGTGTCTATTTGTTAGGCTTTGCCCAATGACGAATTCGGCAGCCAAATGAGATCACGGACCAAACGGCCATGGAATTCTGGTGTTTCAACTAAGTTCTAAACATTAAAATACTGTCTTACCATCCACGGCACTGTAATAATGCTTAATTTTAAGCAATACTCGAGTTTAATCCTTTTTTAATCACACAAATTGCGACGAAAGAGCTAAATAAAATACCATTGGAGACGAATCGCTGTTAGTCACATAAAATGACAGATTGTTTTGCATTACCACAGTAAAAAAAGAGTCTGGAATTCAGTCAGTCAACTTTTAAATTATTACGAGTAATAAATAATAATTTAACCGAAATAAATTTAATGAATAAATAAAAATCATAGGCTACATTCAAGATAAATGATGTGCAAAAAATTGCAGAATAGTTATTTTTATTCCTGGCAACTTTCGTTTTTTTTTCCAAAGGCAAAATGGCAAAGCCTAGAGCGTAGACAGATAGAATACTCTGTCTACGGCTTATAGTTATCTGTGGGCAAAGCAAAGGAATTTACAGAATACATTCTAGGTATAAATAAAAAAAGTCAATAAAAGGAGGCAAAGATTTTTATTAAAAAAATATGAGTATTTATGTACTTGTTTGTATGTTCTTGCTTACTACTTTTCACTTTCAGGTTGTTTAAGCTCCATGAAATCTCCGCACACACAAATTATTTCAGATACAATATTTAATACATTGCTGTCTGATATTGTTTCCAAATTATCAATCAATCCCACACCATGAATCTGGTAACGGAATGCTTTTATTTTTTTAACTCTTACTATGTATTCTGCACACTTTTCTTTTATACGATCTTTTGTTTGTTGAGATTCGGTATTATGTTTGGCAACATGAAGTAAGTACATTACACCTTGCACATAAAATCGTAAAGCTTCTTCATAGTTTTGATTCTTGTCCTCTTCCACAGCTTTCGTAAGAATGTCTAAACCCCTTTGAAGATTCATAGCCGGCGGGTTTTCCATTATTTTTTCGGTTTGTTTACCTGAAATCACAGAGAATATTGATAAAAAAAAAAAAAAAAAAATGTACGTGTCGAATTGAGAACCTCCTCCTTTTTTTTTCGTCGGTTAAAAATGGTGGAGGGTCATCGATTAATCACGTGTTTTTTTTGCAACTTTTAACTCCGTCCCCCCTAGTGATACGTAGGCAGATCTCGACCGTACCTATGCTCCACCGTGCGTGTCCTACGGGCGATGGAGACACCCGGGCGTTTCCTCCCGCATTATCCGGAAACGGAAACGAACAGGAACCAACCTCCCGAAACAACCGTGTCCGGTGAGGACATGCGTCTGGCGGAAGGTGAGGACATCATGGCGCCTCTCTAGCCACTCCTCAAAGAGGAGACAATGCTGGTTTCACACGAGGGCAGAACAGTGAGTCAGAACAGTGGGACAGAACAGTTTGGAAGGACAGTGGCGTTTAATTATAGGACAGTCCGCAAGTGATAGTGATAGCGATGGAGCGTCGACGACGACAACGGCAACATTTACGCATTTGGTATTCCCATCGAGTCTCTTATCCAAATCAGAGCAGGAGGCCAATTCTCGCGTTTACGCTCGTTCTATTCGAATTCGTTATTGCCGCTCGTCTTCCTAAGTCGCTTATAAAATGGTGACTTTCCGTATTCTGGTCATTCGTACAGTAGGTACGAGTCGAAGGAAAAAATGTTGTCATTATACGTCGCGCGAAGCGATCCATTTCACAAAACGATGCTACTTTTCAAACGCAACCATAGATGTACTTCTTGAAGTATATTAAAAATGATAAGCGTATAAAAAGGTTTTGGGCAACTTTTTATTACTTACATAAACGTTTATGAATCCTACCATCATAATTATTGATTTCGTAATTCCATTTATATTTTATTATTAACATTAAAATAAGTTCTCATGCAACGGAATGCATGGCTGATGGTTATTTGTCAATGTCAAAGATATTTGTCACGTCAAATTAAAGTTATAATTTCTGTTTGTTTACATTGGTAAACAAGTAATTAAATAAAAACAGGATGACTGCCAATGATATTATAAGTGATCTGAGGACTACCACAATAACATCATGACTTTTCAAGATGGAGAAAAAGAAGAGGAAGTATGGTTGTCGTAAAGAGTGCGGTACTGCAACAACTGGAGCGTCCCGCTGCTCTAACGACGCTGGTATAACTACGTGTCCCGGTTATATTACTTTAAAAAAATTATTCAAAAAACAAAAAACCCGACTGCAAAAACACATAACTGAAAAGAGAAAAACAAGCATTATAATCTATAGAATTTTGGTATCGCAGGCGGGGACAAACTAGTAACCGGAAGTCCGGAAATATGGTGTAAGTTTTGTTTGTCCCCGCCTGCGATACCAAAATTCTATAGATTATAATGCTTGTTTTTCTCTTTTCAGTTATGTGTTTTTGCAGTCGGGTTTTTTGTTTTTTGAATAATTTTCTTTATTTCAAGCTTTTCAGTTTTATTAATATATCTAAATTTGGAATCGACTCATTACTACCTTTTATTTGATACCAATATTGTTATAATTTATTTTAAAAAAAAACCTTCCTCCCTTTTTTTTTTGTATTTGCAGATGCAATATATAAATATTATATAGCCTATGACACTCTCACAATTAACACGAATCTAACGACACCTCATATGTTAAAATCCATCAAGCCGTTTAGGCTACAGAGCGTGCCAAAGAAATAGACATACATACAAACATACATACATACATACAAACATACATACATACATACTCTCGAAGAACATTACCCTCCTTCTGGGGCAGTCGGGTAAAAAGCCCAAAAAATAGTTGGGTTTGTGAAAACAAATTTCGCGTCGTCACAACACGAATTCAAACTTTGTGGTCAAAGTACCGCACAAACATCTTTTGAAATTCATGAAGACTGGGCGAGAGGGGAAATGGTCCGGCGATTCCTAAGCTCCTGGACAGCTGGCGATACAGAACGCTGACTATTCGTGTAAATTTGTGATTATTATAATGTATTGTTTACGTATAGTATTTTTGTTAGATATATAAGTTTTGCATTGAAAAATATAAAATAAAAACATTAGAAATCTTATTGTTTGAAATGCTTTTGAAATACTGCATCATGTTGGTGGTAAGTACAATAATAATAGGGGCGTAGGTCATATAATTTCATTCTAGTGACAAAATAATCGACTCTGTAAATTCAGTATTGTATGCGCTGCTGAATGGGTCGCACCCACCTTGGATGATAGCTTGAAATGATAAGTCACGGATAGCCAAAGATGATGGTTTATTGAATATATTTAACTACCATGTAACTAATGGTATATGAATGAGTACAGCTGACTATGAATGCTGATCGTGTACTGTAACGATACACTATAATTTGTGCAAAGTGACGGAAATGTGCTGATGTATGTAGTACGCGCGTGCCTAGTACGATACATGACTTGTACAAGTATACACTCAAGTAAAACCACAAAAAAATCGGCACTGATTAGACCTTAGCTCTTTTTCTCTCGATGTCTGTGGATCCAACCGGGAAATGTACAGGAGCAAGGTGGGGGCACCGCGTTTGTTGCGGCTCCATCGGGATCGACCTTTCTTGCCCTCAGCCAAAGTAAAACCCTCCTGGTCCACATGACTGGTTAAGGAGTCGACAATCTTGAAAAATGATTTTTAAGTAAAAAAAAATTCGAGCACCACTATAGACGTATTTCATGAACATTTATCGAAAAATAATTCTTTATAGATTTCGTAACAAGTTGTGTTATACTTAAAGTAAATAATGATATAATCATTTATATCTTGAACGTGTTTAGATGTGCTGAACGCGTTCAATTTCATTGGTGAAATCCGCCCTATTACTGAATGTTTTGGCTCTTAAGGCGCGGGACATACACAAAGGGCGAGTGGCGCGAGCGTTGTGTCGGACCGCCCGCCGCCGCCGCGCGGGCATTGCGCCGCCCGTTTCATCATCATCATCATATAAGTCGAAAGACGTCCACTGCTGGACATAGACCAAGCACCGCCACTTCGACCGATTCTGTGCTTCCCGCATCCAGCGGATTCCTGCGGCCTTTACAAGGTCATCGGTTCATCTTGTGGGAGGCCTTCCAACGCTACGTCTTCCGGTACGCGGTCGCCACTCCAGAACCTTTCACCCCATCAGCCATCTGTTCTGCGAGCAATGTGTCCTGCCCATTGCAAGTTAAGTTTGGCAATTCTTCTTCTTTGGTTTGGCGGATACGATCCTGCCATCATCGATATTCAGTTTTGCAAGCTGACTCTGCCCAATAAACAGATCTCTTGCAAAGACCTTGGAGTCCTTATACCGCTCTATCGCGTCCTTAGTGCGGTCTGCACTAAAACGGCGAATGTCACTTTTCAAGGACTTAGAGATCCGTCTACTGAGCTGCCGGGTACTTTAGCGCATCATCTGAAGAGTGGAGGATCGTCTCGCGCCTCTCCTTCATGAGCTGTATAGTAGGATCAGAGAGCTTCTTGTTGAACCCGACCGTATGGATAATTTCTAAAATCATCCACGGTGCTCCCTAGGCACTTGAAACGATTCTGAAGTTTGAGCTGAAAGCTCTCAGGGTTTAGGACTTGGGTAGTTGCCGGGCGGAGCGTAGACTTCATCAGTCGAGATCTTTCCAACTTGACTTTTAAGTTCTATATGCCTCTTACTATGCGGTGATCACTTCCGGTTTTCACCGCATTGATCACAGAGACATAATTGAATACTTGCTTTTTGTCGACATTATGGAGTCAATCTAGTTTTTGTTGCACCATCAGGGTTCTGCCAGGTCCACTTTCTGTGCTGACGTTTTCTGAAGAAGGAGTTCATCATAAAGAGGCTTTCCTTCTCCATAAAACTGGCAAGTAGGTGACCCCGGTGGTTCCGACGTCCAACTCCAAATTGCACTCGCAGCTCATCAACGTTTCGTTTGCCCAGTTTCGCGTTGACGTCCCCCATGACAACGGTGAAGTGAGTTTTAGAGCCATGCATGACTCTAGAAATATCCTCATACATGGTCTCCACCTCATCGTCGGGTGTGACGAGGTCGGGGCGTTTTTGGTGCTTGTCAATTTTTAGGCGGTTTGCCATTATCGCCACGCTTGGCAGGCGGGTTGGCGATCGCAGTATTGTGTTAAAAATGCATAGAGAAGATTGCTGCCATTCTCTAATAAGCCTGTTTCATATTTCATACAAAATGTATAGGAACGACACACAACTGACACAACGCTTGCCGTTGCTTTCAACCGTGAATAAAATAAATAAAATAAAAACTTTTTCATTCAGACTTATTAGAATATTTATATTTAATAAGCTCTCCTTTATATTTGCTACAACAGAATGCAATGCTGATTTGTCAGTGTCATAATAGTTACACTTAAATGTCAACGATTTTTGTCACGTCATAATTAAGTAATCAAATAATAAAAACAGATTTCCTACCAATGATTAAACTGAGTAAACTGATGAATACCGAAATAATATCAAGGCTTATGAAGATAGAGAAGAGGAAGCGTGATTGCCGTAAAGACCGGACCGAATCACCGGCTCTCAGAATACTCTCAGGATGGCTGCTGCGACCTACCATTCCAACGACGCAGCTGAGGGTCAAGCAGTAGAAGGCTCATTACAACACGATTTTTTTTTGTGGTGAAATTTCTGGACAACGTTTGTCGAAATTCATGAAGACTGGGCAAGAGGTGGTGTAATGATCCGGCGATTCCTAAGCTGGCTACTAAACAGCGCGATACACATGACTAATCGTGTAAACTCAAAGAGATTTAAGATACTAAATAATTTAATGTCTTTGTGTAAACTAGTGATTCTTATAATGCAAAGTTATAATGTATAAGCATAGTATTTTTGTAAATTATAAGTTTGATATTGAAAAACAATTATACATGTTTGAAATCTTTATTGTTTGAATGTTTTTGAAATTCTGCATCATGTTTTTGGACCTGTTGTAAAGTTGTAATACAATAATAATAGCAATATGTATAATAATTTGGGTGGCAAAAGACCCTTTACATAAATATTTATGTAAAGGGTCTTTTCACAGACTTGGGTTTATATTACACCACAAACACAATTATTGTCACACCACACTTGGGTTTGGTAATGCTTCCCTGTAAAATCTACATGCAACTCTCGCCTGGTGAAATTCGGGTGTTTGGACGCCAGCCTTTTGCAACCCGGGAACCTCGATGATGAGGGACTTAAAATTTATAGTACAGCTTCATTCACATCAGCTTCAGCAAAGCCCTTAATTCGGCACTATTAGACCATGGCTCCTTCTCTCTCAATGTCTGTGAGTACAACCGGGAAATATGCATGACGATGGTGAGCACTAGCGGTGCAGCTCAAATATTGCTCCGTGATCGACTTTTCTTGCCGTCAACTATAGTAAAGCCATCGTCGTCCACTTGACTGGTTTTAGAAGCCTTCCGCTTCAAAATATATCTCAGATGTGTGTCTTATCAATCGACGCCACACAAGCAGTGGATAGTTGACAACTTTAGCGGACGCGTGAAGTATTTTTCGTGTATTTTTCATTATTGTGGCGATCGCAACGTTTTCTAAGATGTTTATGAACTCGTAACGCATTTTGTAAAAAAACATTTATTATTTTCTTCCGCATTGACTAATTGTGAATGACACAACAACTGTTTGACGTTGGTACGCCGTTCGAAATGACGTCATGAACGTTTCGACTGGTACCGACCACTCTTTGCAAGTCGCATGTAAACTATGCATTTTGCGTGGTTTTCCTGCGACAAATGCTCGAATCGATATGGCGAGAATAGCTGTACGAGTGAAAACATGATTTTTACGAGTGAAAACATGATTTTTACGAAGGAAAAGTACGAATCGAGCGACAATAACGAATGTAAGATGCGCGAGAATTGCCTTCCAGAATCTCGCGCGGCTCTATTCCGATATAGAACAGAGTCACTTTGTTATAAACACTCTTTTTCTTTGTAAAGTCTTATAAGTTTTATAGTGTCGTTCATTGATAATTTAGGAGGTGCCATTTTCATAACAAAACAAACAAATTTTAAGTAAAACAAACCACACGCCACAAGCAAAACAAGTCAGGACGCGTACACGCACACTGTCCTGCTCTTTGCACTGCACTGCCCTCGCGTTCGCACGAGTCCAGCCACAAGACAGACGAGTAAGAAAGGTGGTGGGGGGTGCAAACTGCCCTGAAAAAATAGACCGGCGAGCTATTAACTGTTCTGCCTTTGTTACTGTCAAGACAGTACTGTTCTGTGCGTTCAAACAGTAGCAGTACTGTGCTGCCCACTGTTCTGCCTCACTATTCTGCCCTCGTGTGAAACCAGCATTATGGCCGCAATTGTGGCGTTCCCAGCACTGGGTTGCGACAATCGCACTCTTAACGACCCCATGAGATCCCCCGGAGCTTTGTCCGCTGTTCCGTGATTTCTCGTGGCAGCGGAGTTACCCCCCGGCGTTTTACCTCCTCGCGCCACTCCCAAATGTGCGCGAGGACTTTTGCGTCCAGATCCCATGGCGGCAATCCGGCATCATCACAATCGGAAATATCACGAAATATCACAAGGGGGTGCTACTATGTAAATAACAGTGACAGGAACTTAGCATCATATCATCCATCCGTATGAACTAAGTGGGAAAAATACGTACTTATTATTGAAGCTAACTCAAAAACTATCCAAGCAAAATTAATCAACTTTATGGGACCACCTCGGGAGCATACCCTTTCAAACAAAAACATAATTTTCAATTTCGGTCCACGGAGAAACTCAGACCAATAAATTTTTTATTGGTCTGATGAGAGGAGAAATTGCATAACAAATACTTATACAAAAAAAAAAACACTTGAATTGAGAACCTCCTCCTTTTTGAAGTCGGTTAAAAATAGAAGCCTGTCTGAACGTATCACAGATCACTTTTAATAAAAGACACTAGGCTGGTAGGTTCCTATTACTTACCTAATTGAGAGATCATGCGTTCCTTGCGAAGCATTGTGTTTTGTGGTATAGGTAACTATGAATGTCATGCTGAGAAATGAGATGATACGGTCATACGTAGGGCACGATATTCGGATATCCGGATATTCGAATTATCCGGATATCCGTCGAAAATATTATCCGAATATAATTTACTATCCGGATAATACGGATAGTTACTTTTGTTCCATTTTCCTTTTGATAATATAACATTTAACGTTGTGTTTTATTCGCAATCGTGACAGTTCATGCTATATCTTCAAAAATCCATCTAATGACATAATTAGTATGTAGATTCATCACATCATCATAGAGAAAATTTAAAAGTGCTTTTGCACAGAGCTCGACTTCAGTTGACGACAGCGCTGGTAATGACGTAGCACTCAGTGGTTACAAGCAGCAGAAACTGAAATATCATTTACTTTAACAGAGAAAATAAGCAAAAAGATCGAAAGGACTCTGCAGGTTGACCATCAACAGTGAATGCTTTGACAAGCATGGCATTTTCTTTAAAGGCATTGGCAAGAATGTTGGCTTTGATTAGTAGTGTTGTTCTCTAGATTCATCTCGGTATTGTGTCTTGCTTGACGAGATCTTACAGAACCAAAATAGAGTTCCTGTTAAATGCAACATAAAGAAAAGGTTAGGCTACACTTGAATAAGCTGTTTTGGTAACCAAGCCAAAATCAGATTGATATGGGAAGTAGGAATTTGGAGCAGAGGCCTCATCATGATTCTCTGCATTCATGATTTGCTTTCCTGCCTGGACCATAAAAACCCAATCCGGAAAGTCCTCTTTAGGAATATCCAAAGTTTCACATACCTATATGTCCAATGGAAGATAGGACTGCACAATCGCGATAACGAGAACTGACCCGAAACGCACAGAAGATAGTTCATATTCAGGGAGTTGATGAAAGCAAACATGTCATTCGCGGCTACTAGTTTGTGCTGATCCAACTTATACATCAGATACTTTGACATCTAGCAATGTCAGTGGTGTGATTTTGACTCATTTATTACCAAGCACTACTTTGTAAGACTTCCAGTCTTCATCTAATGTGCTTTCAATTGTTCTAGCCATCTTAACAAAGATAGCATTTGACCAGCTCACGATATATTATACCATTGGTAGATAACCCGTGGATGATAGCTTTTCTCGTATCTGTCAATGACAGATCGGACAGATTTTGCTTTTAGTGCGAACTGAAGTACTTTAGTATACGATTTTTGGAGAGTTTTGTAATAAAAATGTCGATTGTAAACTAATATAAGTTTGATTTATCTCTTTTACAGTGGTATCCAAAATATCCATATTATCCGAATATATTCGAATAGTTGTCTGGCATTATCCGAAATATCCGAATAGTAAAATGGGCGGATAATTGCATGCCCTAGTCATACGGCAACGTTGTAGTGACAAAAATCGAAATGAGTAAGTAGGTAGGTAGTGTAGGTACCTAACTATGCTTATCAATGATGTGAGCAAGTGAACGTGTTGGTGGTATTCTTCAGAGAGGTCCGAGGGCTTAGTGCGAGTTTCATTTTACCATCTCGATCAAACGCATCGAGCGCGTTTGGCGATCCAATTTTATTGGCTCTTCACCGGTGAAGGCCGGCCGGCTGCCAATGGGGATGTTTACTGCCATTTTATCACGATAGGTGGCGCATCGTCGACATGGCCATTGAAAACTGTCAATTCCATACATTTTATAACCTATCATTCAGTAAATTCAAATTTTCTCCAAATATGCATAAGTGTGCTGTACCACGATGTACTAAAATACTTACTCCGGTATTCATTTATTTCCCAAAGATACTACGCAAATAGAAAGTGGGAAACTAAAAGAGTAAAACTAAAAGTAACTTTGAGTATGTTGATTGGTCATTTTCGGCAATATGGTAGAGCTTTGGTGGAGCTATTAACGTCTTAGTAAAGTTCTACAGCAGGAACGTCAATTGCTTGGCTTTCGGAAGCTTGAGGGCTTTGATTGCTGAATTAAAAATTTCGGTCATAGATAACCTAAAAAATAAAGAATATCATTTATTATTAAAGTAAATGATCTCTCATTTTTCGTAAATTTTCCTACCATGAGTCAAGTAAGAATTAACACGTTACAACAAAAAAAATACCCAAATCTAGAGCCTAGCACTAATGAAAAATAAACTGAACCTAAACAATAAAGAATACCATTTATTATTAAAGTACGGTTCTCTCAATTTTCGTAAATTTTCCTACCATGAACCAAGTAATAATTAACATGTTACAACAAAAAAATTATCCAAATCTAGACCCTAGCACTGATTAAAAATATTTTATTAGATAGAAGTCTACCTCGCAATAATGTCTCATTTCTTTCCAGTAATCCTTGCTCCTGGTTTGTTTAGGTCGTCTTTCAATTCTATGAGCATCCAGGAACAATACATGTTAGCAATAACCATGGTGGATAGGTTTCAACACAAAAAATAGCAAAAACCACTAATTTAGACAATGCGAAAGTTATTTGACAGCGGCCATCCCGCCGCTGGCGACATCTACGCTGAGCTTTGCGCGTGGATCCCCATTGGAACGCCAACCAAACGCGCTCGATGCGTTTGATCGACATGGTAAAATGAAACTCGCACTAAGCCCTCAGTAGTGATGGATTAATTAGCATTCGCATTCATTGTTAGCATGCGAATGCTCATTTAGCATTTAGCAAATGAAATGTAGTTGCGAAATTCTGTGAAGTGCGAAGTGAATTTATCGCTTCGTACTTTTTTAAACTACCTATCATATGTCAGAGCGTCGTCGTGCGCTCGCTCTCCGTCGCACCCATGGGAAGTCAGGAATACTAAATCTATCGGTTTCACGTGACCGTGACCTCGTTTGCGAATGTTTATTAGCAGGTGTTGCGAACTTGCGAAGAATGGATTAAGCAATTGTTATCTTATTATCTTTGATTTGCGCGTACTTAGAGTTGTATATTGAATGAATGCTTGTGTTTGTTTAATTAATTAAATTATTAGCATTAGCAGAGCAGGGTGGTGCGAAGAATGATGTTTAACAATTATTATCTTATTGTCTTTGATTTGCTCGTACTTAGGGTCGTGTATTGACTGAATGAATGCGTGATTGTTTATGTTTAATAAATCAGTGCTCTAAAATTTTTCTTACGGAACATCAATCACCAATTTAAAAACCCATCTATAACTTAAACACTATCATCATTACAATAGCTTTTTAGCTGAATGTGAACCGACTCGGTCCCGTTCGGTACAGGTGCAGAATGCTGATGCACCTTCACAACCAGTTCAACCTGCACCCTAATTACGAAACGCAAACTCAATTTTAAATTGAAACCAATTGAAAAAGATTGTCAGTCCATTGCTTCATAAGTTCGACAAAAAGAATCTGCTTAATTTTTTTTGATGCCCTATGACCGTTTCCCCCCCCCTTTTTATATACTTGTACATATTACTATTATTATTTTAATTCTGTTAGATTTTAAATCATGTAAATATCTATGGTCATAATAAATAAAATTTAAAATTGAGTTTGCGTTTCGTAATTAGGGTGCGGAATCTGTGCCGTCTAAATCTGCGCTCCAGGAGAACTATGTTGGGGAATCCCGATAGGAAATCAATGTTACCAGAACCGGGATGTACTAGCACAAATAAAACGTTATCGGCGAGTAAACTAAACGCACGCTAGGCTAGGAAACGTCCTACCTAAGGCGACCGCGCTTATTAATTCGCATATTAACAAAATTCACATACTTCATTATTATTATCAATTATCGTCATATTAGCAATTAGCATAGCAATAGCAATTAATATGCTAAGACTCAAGAATTCACATGATAATGAAATTAATGCGAAATCGCATTAATTGCCATTACTAGCCCTCAGGTGCGCCGTGCGTAGCAACGGTGCTGCGCGGCCTGCATGATAACCCAGAGCCAGCTATCTAATTACGCAACTTATTTTCGTAAACGATTCCGACTAATCTGTTACAATTTGATAGTTCAACAACATTCATTGCGCATTTTTTTTCGAACTTATGAAGCAATGGATTAGCAATCTGTTTCAAAAGGATTCAGATTCCGATTGATCGTGTATTACGCAATTAGTATTTGAACGTAAACGAAGCAAAAGGAGTCCGTATGTACCTAAGGATTGTTGCAGTGGTGTATCAAAAGTATCTGCCTACGCATAGAGGAAGAAAAGAAGGTGTGTGTTTATGATGTAGGTACTATGTAACATAACATAACATCACGCCTGTAATTCCCGAAGGGTTAGGCAGAGGTGTAGGTCTAGGTACCTACCTATCTACCATCGCGGTCATGCTTAACTAACCAAAACAAAATCCCGTGCTCAGGATGACCACATCTGCTTACCGCCCCTTTCTTTTTTTGTAGGTATGCCATGCTATAACGGCCGAGCATTGCAAGTAGGAATAGTCCTTCCTTACGGTGTTCAGAGATATGCATGTCTGTCAGGCGCGTAGTAGTCAAAGACTTTGGGGGGTGGTCACACAGACAAATACCTACTTCTTATTGAAATAGTAAAAAAATGACTTTATTGCACAAAAAACTTATGAGAAATGAATTGATTTCATTGTTTTTGTTAAGTTAAACGATTTAAACAGGAAGTTACGGACCGCGCCTGATGTCCGTGATAGTACCTATAGTACCTACACCCACATTTTGCCAGTAAGGTATGTTCTGCAATAAGCGGCGGGCGAGCCTATTGTCATCAACCGGGCACAAATCCAGACTCTCGGCTGCTACTGAGAAATAACTTCTTTACGAAAAACCCCAATGATACAAAGCCCAACCACAAACCCAAAATTAATGTTCAAATAGAAGACAGCAACACCCACCTGCGGCTGAGTTCTGTCTGCTGGATTGCCCTCCCATCAGACCGTGCGAATGAGCAAACTTATAGGTAGAGAGTAGACCGTGCACCCTGCGTTTGAGCAGACACTAAACTTGTCTTGTGCTCTATCTTTATTATCTCCTCTTCCTGCGTAGTTTTTCTAGTCTTCGTTGTGATCGGCAGCTGTGCCTGAAATTCGACCGATTTGTTGGACATAACATATAGGTAGGCATGTAATTAACTGGTAGTGGTAGGTAGGTAGGTATACGTCGTCGTGAGAATTAAATGTGATGTGAATTTTATGTACCTTATAACAAACCACACAAACACATTTTAATGTACTTATACTTATAAGTACATTTTAATGTAGGTACTTAGGTATAGGTACCTAGTACCTACTTACCCACGATGTAAATATTATGAGTGGTCTGACTTACCACGCTGTACGAACAAAGTTTTCCTCCAAAATCAATTAATGAAATCTTAAAATGCACACGACACTCGTACTCAGTAGGTACTTGTTGCTAAGAATAACTTCAGAGATAGTCTGAGAGAATAATTTTATCTTATACCGCATTTACACATTCGTGCTCGTGATTCGCCTCGCCATTCGACGAATAGTTCGACGAGACATTCGTGTGGCTATAATGTGCGTTTGCACTGGCGAAACATTCACGAGTACCTACGACAAAACATGTTGGAATCTCTATTTTCAGTCAATTTCCCATACAATGTTTGACAGGAACTAGAGATTTGAACATGTTTTTTCGTGATGTTTCGCCAGTGCATTGACATGGCTACACGAGTGACCGTTTACACATTCGCGTCTATTCATTTCTACTTCAGATTCACGAAATGGATGACGTCGTCATTCTAGCGACTTTTGAATTGCATTTGCAAAGTCAATATAATTATTTAGAGGTGCTACATCAAATAATTAAAGAAATTACTGGAGGAGGCCTATAGGTAGGTAGGTACCCGTCGAGGGGTCCTTTATTACTTAATTAATTATTAGATAAGTACCTACATTAAGTAGGTATTAAAAACTTTATTTATTTTGTAAATAATTAAGGCTTTTTTTATTTTTTATTTAACAAATAATTAAAAGAAAACGTCGCCGCAGGCGATGGTGGTCCTCTCCTGCACCAGATTTTATTTATGCCAGCTTCTTGCATCGATTCGTACGAATAGTACCTACCTAGCAATCAAAGAATTTTTATTCAGTTTTAAGAGCGTTTACGCTGAAAGTTGGCAACGTCGCAAATAGCTGTCAAATATATACCTGTTTTGATTAATTTGGCAATATTACTGAATGGAAATAAGAAATGTGGCTAAGTACCTAGAATATCAATAATGAATTGCAATTAAAACACTGAATTTGATGTTGTTACCGTTTTAGGTGTAAAAAAGGCATTTGGAAGGTTTCCAAACACATTTTCTACATCTAAAACTAAATATTCGGTAGTTAAGATATTAATATTGCATTTCATAATCAATATTCTAGGTACTTAGTTAGCGACATTTCTTATTTCCGTACAGTAGTATTGGCTAATTAATCAAAACAGGTTAATATTTGACAGCTATTTGCGACGTTGCCAACTTTCAGCGTCATTCACTGGTACCTACTCCCATTAGGTACTTCAGATCTTAGAGCATTTAACCTAAATGCTCTAAGTTTGGATTCCTAATGATTGGCTGACTTTGGTAAAGCTAAAAAAACATCATAACTTTATTATTAGTCCAGTCCATTTTGATGCTGCTTGATAGACCGTTTGCTACGAAATGAACTAGAGAGCGAATGTGTAAACGCTAGTTCGCCTCGCCACTCGTTTCCCTTTGACTCTTGCCTAGGGCATGCTATCCGGGTATCCGAATTATCCGGATATCCGGCGAAAATATTCTCCGAATATCATTTGTTTTACTATCCGGATAAAACGGATAATACGGATAGTTACTTTTGTTCCATTTTCCTTTTGATAATATAACATTTAACGTTGTGTTTTAATAAAATAGGTATCCGCAATCGTGACAATTCATGCTATATCTTCAAAATCCATCTCATGACACAATTACTATGTAGATTCATCATAGAGAAAATTTAAAAGTGCTTTTGCACAGAGCTCGACTTCAGTTGACGACAGCGATGGTGATGACGTAGCTTTCAGTGATTACAAGCAGCAGAAACTGAAATACTTTAGTATACGATTGTTGGAGTTTTTGTAATAAAAATGTCGATTGTAAACTAATATAAGTTTGATTTACCTCTTTTACAGTGGTATCCAAAATATCCATACTGTCCGGAATTCCGGATATATTCGAATAGTTGTCTGGCAGTATCCGAAATATTCGATTAGTAAAATGGGCGGATAATTGCATGCCCTACAGTCGTGGTGGTCGTGCCCAAAAGACCGCTCCCGACGCGAGCGTCACGAGCGGCGAGGCGAATGACGAACTACCGTTTACACATTCGTGTTCGTGCCTCGACTCGCCGCGCCGCGCCGCCCGCGCCGCGCGCCGGCGCCCGTTCGCCTCGTCACTCGCGCGAATGTGTAAACGCGGCTTTTTAAATTCATAACAATATGGAATGTGTACCTACCTATATGATGAAATGGCCACAGATTCATTCCAGTCATTCAGATACCTACGAAGTTTTTTCCTGTTGGGAATTACGCTATATAGATTACGACACTGACGCTACACCAGCACGCAGTGTTCTGTAGGAACTACATGGCGGGAAAATCAAACGTCAATCTTTTTAAAATTTCAAATGACAGTCATAATAATACATTTTAGAAATAGTGAGATTTGAGCATATCGATGCCTTACGGGCGAAAAAGGATAACCGCCTCTTTTCAAATTTTACAGGGGAGTGATTTAAAGTTCAAAATAAACGAAAAAAAATCATAAAAAATTAAGTATAGCTCCCGAAAGCCTGGAAATGAGTTTTTATAATATTTAGCATGCTATCTATAAGATGGCGTTTTTATTTTTACGTAATTCAGCCTGCAAGAAGCAGTTACTGTCGGTTATCCCCAAATGGTCTTTATTTTAAAATCACCCAAAATGTCGTAAATTGAATTATCAAATTATCTGATGCGAGTAAAAATGACCTAAATTCAACCCATGTTTTATTTAAATTAAGGAAAAAAAGGTCAAGTCTTGGTTTTTAGAGAAAAAAATGTGATAATTATAATCTAACCAACAATGTAACAATAGTTGACTGAAAGGAAAATTGTATCAAGCACATTTTTTTAAAAGATGTAATACTATTTCAGTTTTAGATTCGTGAAATTTTTTACCTCTCCGTTGTTAATAAAAATTCTAATAATAATTTAGAGTCAGAAAGTGTTAATGGCGGGTCATTATCGCATAAACGGGTTCGTTCGCTGACATCAAGTACAAAACATAGTGATAGTGATTCTTCTACGAGTAGAGGACCCAGCCCTGAGAATTGCAGAGCGAGAAGGGATTCTCAAACCGTGAGTTATGCACAATTTGAGTACTTTTCACAACAAGTGACGTATTTATCAAATCTGTATCGAAAAGTTCCGACGTTGAAAATACGAATTCTAGTGCTAATAACATTACGTCCGTTACCTACCACAAATGAGTTAAACCTACGACGACCTGAAAATAACAAACTTTAGATTTTGTCGGAAGTCAGTACAACGGTAAAAGATCCGATGTACCCTAAGACGAATTAAGCATTTCTCAAAAAAATAACGGAACTACAATATTTTAAGTGACGATTGGTATGCTGTTCGGTTTACGGATGCACAAAAGAAATATTCACCTACCCCCCGTTTCATCGAGTTCAATGTTAACGACGAATTATAGCGTTTTGAATCGGATATGTTATAAGAAGATTCACGCTCATATTTCTGGGCTTGGAGGCCATAGGCACTTGAGTCAATGTTTTTTGTTTTAAATTTGACTTGGGTGCTTGTGGCTTTGTAATCTAGATTTATTAAAACGATCTTTTGCTGGATTAACGAATGCTTTACTTTCTTAAAAAAACGAATTGTATTCATTGGTGGATTGGTCAAATGAGTCTAGAGAAACGTTGACAGTTTGACATAAGTGTATTATCTATGGTTTGACACCCAATACGTTATTCGAAAAAGTGGAGACATTATTTTCGAAAGAATCCGCATATCGTACGGTTACTGATGATTTGTTACAAATAGTGTGCGGTCGTACAGCCGATTTAGTTAATATACGTCGTGAGACTATGTTGCGCCAGATTTCCGATGGCGATCATCGCGATGTATTACATAAAATTCCTCCAAGTACAGAATCACTGTTTAATGACGAGGCAGTTCAAACCTACCTTCAAACAATTGGGGGGAGGTGGATAAATTAACTGTATCAACAAAATCAGTACCTTCAAACTTATGCTAAAGATAATTTTTATCAAAATCAAAAACCGTCCACTAGTAAGCAAGCTGATGATAGATTTTTTCGTCGAGACAACTTCAATAAAATACAAAAACATGGTTCACACGCTTCACTACAAACCAAAAGCCGAGCAAGTAACCATCGAACCAAACCTAGGGGAATAAAATCGCAATCGCAGGCTTTCACTAAAAACAGACGTCGCGGTTGACTGTCGGACATTTCAAGGTGGTTGTCTAAAGCAGTTTCAGTATGAGCAATCTAGGCACACACAAAATATGCCGGCTGTTAAACGGTGCACGCGTACCATTTATACTGAAACCGCCGCTAATATTTCCGAGTCCCACGGTTCTCTAATGTTACAGAACCAAATCATCTCCCAATATGACCATACAGATTCAAAACTTTAGAGTCAGGAGTAAGTACCAGAACCTGCAGAACGGACGCCCAGCTATCTTTCCACGTTCTTTTTGGTACCGAAGTCAGATCAGACCTTCCTTCCTATCTTCAATCTGAAGCAACTGAACCAGTTCGTAGCCAAACCATTTGAACTATTCAGTCACTTCTTGTTCCAAATTTTCTCACGTCCATCGCACAGCAGCATCGCAGGTTCCTGAGATTAAATTGTCATCAAGATTTACATCAGCATCAGCTACTTCAAATGACTTGTTTGCCATTTGGCCTTTCATCAGCACCCAGAACGTTTACCTCAATAATCAATTGTGTGGCGGAATTCCTGAGAAGTCACATCAGGTGCGTCGTTGAACGATTTCCTTCTAGCAAACCAGTCAAAATCGCAGTTGGAAGACGACATCGCTGGACAATCAACTTCAAAAAGTCTGTACTGGCTCCGACGCAATGCCTCGAGTTTATCGGCATAGCATGGGACACAAAACGCAACGCAAAGTCCCTGTCGGAGCCGAAGTGCCTATCGCTACGCAATGCACTTTACCAACAGACATGCAAGTGGTCCCTCAAACAGTACCAAACTCTAATGGGGAGACTCAACTTTGCAACGTTCGTGACTCCGAGAGGTCGCCTTCACTGTCGCACTCTGCAATACTACAGTCGACAGCTGTCGGTGAAACACCCGTACCGTCTGATACCTATCCCTCAACCAGCTCGGTCAGAGATGGAGTGGTGGTGTCAAGGTATAGGAAAGTCGATGCCGATCCACTTGAGTTCGGTGACACACCTATTGAATACAGACGCATCAGACATCTCAAATAGTGTGGGAACCTGGACAATTTCGCAAAGGACATGGCATACCAACAAAAAAGGAGATGTTCGCTTTTTACGCAGCTTGTATACGTCAGAACCAACAGCAATTCTAACATGCACAGATACTGCTGCAAACCGACAATCGGACAGTAGTTTCGTATATCGCCCGTTTTCTTGCAGTCATGTTGTTAATCTGAAATATAAGTCACAATTAATCAATATCTTTGAAATTTTAGTTATGTAATCTATTTGTAAACAAGAAATAAATAAATCTATGTCCTTTTTCAGCATGAAATTTAACTTACCTTATAATAAGTAATACTAAATTTATCGCGCCGAAACGGCTCGCGTGCGCACGTGGTGCTTGTCCCGTGGTCACCTGGAGACTAAAATTTGTTCCGCTGCCGCTTGCGCTCGTAGTTTTCAGAAAACGATACCGACAACCGCCAATTTAAATTCGATAAGCACCATAACGCGTAGAGTATGAATTGGGATAAGGATAAGATTTTGGTCTAGCTTTTTATCTAACCGCCAAAATTGTATAAATATCGGGAGGGAAAAAAAGGATAAGCTAACTTTTATTACATATTTGTGTGCGGGTAAATATGTAGTAACCTCCATTTTTTCATTTATTTTTAACGAGGAAAAAAAGACTACAGACCAAACAGAGTCTGCAAAATGCGGCCAAAACGGAATAAACGACTAATTATGTTTTAAACACGAACAGGCATAACAAACTAAATACATATTTCTGAATTTTTACTTCCAGCCAAAATAGTTTAACGTACAATCATTAAAATATTACAAAAAGTCCAAAAGGTGTAACTTCTTTATTCTTAAATAATTCGTAGATCAAACACCAAAAAAATTATTTTACAAAAATTGAAGTCGTTTACAACGAAATAAATTGACAGAAGTCCATATTTTTCCTACCGCGTAACCGACAAAAAGTTTCACGTAGGCAAACGTTACCTAGACCAATCGACGCAGAAAAAAAAGGCGATTCTAAGTATGTATATAACTGAATTTCTCAAAAAATGTCGCTTATCCCTTTTCGCCCGTAAGGCATCGATATAATTCGGTATTATTTCTCAAAAAAAGTACTTTGCGATGCTATGTTTTAGTTATAGAATGCATTTAAAAGGTTTTTGTTTTGTTATTAGGTACTAAACTAGGTAGGTACCTGAGAAATCAAAATTAGGTAAGTAGGTGCATAATTTGCATCTACGAATACTTTAAAAAAAGTAGAAACATCGATGTTTAAAGTTGGTATCAATAACATCAATTTAATCAAATCATTAATTTAAGTTTTTAATAAAGCCGAAAAATATATTAACACTCAATTAAGGTGTATAGTAGGCTCACTGACCTTGTGCATGTGGGCGGAGCTAAACGCCCTACTCTCCAATACGTAAAACGTGCAACGGTGGCGCACTACACTAAAACGACGATCAAAGACTAGACAAAGGCGCAGACATGCGCACGTATGTCGCATTTTTTGCCTAAGATTCCTAGTCCTAAGAGAAGGAATCGTAGGCAAATCTGAAATTGTACGCCGACTACCATATTTTGACCCGCATATTATTTTAAATACTTTGTTTGTTTTTTAAGAACATTCCTGGCAATAAATAAAATATTGGTGTGCGTGTGTTTGTAATTCTTCTTATGCTAAATGGCTTGACTGATTTAGATGTTTTTTTTTTCAATTCTTTTTGTGTCACTTGGATGGTTCTTAGCTATAGTTGGACGCACTGTTGGGAGGCGCTGTTGCCACTCCCTCGCGCACTCCGCCTCCTCTTTCGCGAGCATTACTGCTTCGCAGAAGGAGGTGACGGCTTGCCATGCCCTCTCGCTCCGCACCATGGCCTGGACCAGGGCCGGACGCGAGAGGTCACTGCCACCGAAGTTTGACAGCACTAAGATTGCAATGAGTTATTAACTTAGTAGTTTAGTGAAACAGGGAATTTTGTTATTCTGAATTTGACGATTTTCACCTAAAAATTTTGATTATTCAAACTAAATTTGACTATATTTTTTTTACGCGATTAAAAAGGAATGGAATATAAAAATTAGTTGTCATGAACTAAACTTCACACCAACACTTCAGGTGCAAAAACAGTACTGTATCTTTTTTTTATTTTGCTTATAACTCGAAAACGGTGCGTCCTATCGCAAAAATAATGAAAATTTCGACCCCCTTTAGGAAACCCCGAAACCCCTTTACCCCAACACAAAGGTAACAAATTTTCGTATTTTCCATACAAAAAGTTAAAAATTCCATACAAAAACAAAAAACCCGACAGCAAAAACACATAACTGAAAAGAGAAAAACAAGCATTATAAATTAATCTATAGAATTTTGGTATCGCAGGCGGGGACAAACTAATAACTGGATAATATATGGTGTAAGTTTAGTTTGTCCCCGCCTGCGATACCAAAATTCTATAGATTAATTTATAATGCTTGTTTTTCTCTTTTCAGTTATGTGTTTTTGCAGTAGGGTTTTTTGTTTTTTGAATATTTTTTTTATTTCAAGCTTTTTAGTTTTATTAATATATCTAAATTTGGCATTGACTCGTTAATAGCTTTTATTTGATACCAATATTGTTATAATTTATTTTAAAAAAAAACCTTCCCCTCCCTTTTTTTTGTATTTGCAGATGCAATTTATAAATATTATATAGCCTATGACACTTCTACAATTAAGACGAATCTAACGACACCTCATATGTTAAAATCCATCAAGCCGTTTAGGCTACAGAGCGTGCCAAAGAAATAGACATACATACATACATACATACATACTCTCGAAAAACATTACCCTCCTTCTGGGGCAGTCGGGTAAAAACACGTCGACGCTGCCCCCCTGCGCGCCTCTGGACCTAAAAAAATTCACAGAGTAGAGCAAACAAGTACCACGTGGAGTCGCGAGTTCGCGACGCAAATTCGATTTTAGATGTGTCAAAGTTATTTTTTAATTTAGAGATATTTTTTTGCAGAATCTCAGATTCTCATAGCCAAAAGAAAAAAAGAAAGAAAGAAAGAAAACGTTTATTTGGACACAGTTCGTGAAACACAAATTACAAAAAAATATAAAACAACAACATAATCTTAATACAATACGTGTGTAATACAATACGTGTGTAACAAAAGCAAGTAATTTTAGTGATAGTTTAGTTCGGTGCACAAGAGAATCGGCACCAATCAAGATTTATTTCTTAACCTTCTTACCTACGTAACTTAAGAAAATATTTGGTGCCGATTCTCTTGTACACCGAACTAAACTAACTAAACTACGACTAAAATTCCTTACTTTTGGCTATGAGAATCTAAAAGCTATTTATTCTGCGGAAAAATATCTCTAAATTAAAAAATAATTTTGACACATCTAAAACTGAATTTGACAGTCACGTCGCGACCGACGTGGTACTTGTTTGCTCTACCCCGTGAATTTTTTTAGAGACAGAGGCGCGCGGGGGGGGCAGCCTTGACGTGTTTTGTATGGAATTTTTAACTTTTTGTATAGAAAATATGATTAAATATTACCTATGAGTAGGGGCATATGGGTTTACGGGTGGCAGAGGGGGTCGAAATTTCCATTATTTTTGCGCTAGGACGCACCGTTTTCGAGATATAACCAAAATAAAAAAAAAGATACAGTTTTTGCAGCTGAAGTGTGTGAAGTGTGTGTTCATGCCAACTAATTTTATTCCACTCCTTTTTAATCGCGTTTAAAAATAGACTGATTTAGTTGGTTAATCTAAATTTTTAGGTGAAAAACGTCAAATTCAGAATAGCAAAATTGCCATTTTCACTAAACTAATAACTCAGTGCAATTTTAGTGCTGTCCACAGATATAGTGTGGTGCTGTCAAACTAAAATATAGTTAAGTTGTGTCATCTTAGTCTATTTCAGAATGGGAAATGCTCGTTTGACAGGACTAAACAAATTTTAGTGATTTAAAAAAAATTAACTTTAGAAACTTTAAGAGGTGCTTTAGACCATCAAACTGAATAACTTTAAATTTGAAATCGCGAAAAAAAAAACAGCTGTCCCATACAGTTTAGAACAGTAGGTATTAAACTTTACTATGGAACAACAGATTTTTTTTTCGCGATATCAATGTATGTCCCAAAGTAAAAGTTATTCAGTTCGATGGTCTAAAACACCTCTTAAAGTTTCTAAAGTAAATTTTTTAACACCTTATATAGGTACACCTCTGCATAACCCTTCGGGGAATACAGTCGTGATGTTATGTTATATTTTACATTTACATTTTTTTAGTTTATATTGTAAATTGTTAATTTGTACGTAATTGTCAATGTAAAAAAGTATTAATAATTTTACATCAAAGAACAACTCAACAATAAAGCGCCTACGCGCACAATCGATTTGGACTCTCTGCAGCAAGCTCGTCTATAAACGCACACTAATACAATAAGTTCATAAATATTCGCACTAACACATACGTATGCGCATACTCGGTCGATAGCCGGAGCGGACCAGCGAGCGACACAGCCATCCCGTCTCAATGCTCACGGGCGACTGCCGGTCTGCCGCCCGCGTCCCGCGCAGAGCCCCTCTGAACCTCTATCTCTAAATGGGGACATTTTGTTTAACAAATATTGATTGATTTACAAATGCAGTTTCAAATTTGTAGTACCTTTAATCAACAATTTTTCAGTGTAATTTTTTTTCCAATCGTCAAAGCCGTTTAGAAGTAGTTACGAATATTAGCCAAAAATAGCGTTATGGTAAATATTTTTTTAAGGCAAAAGTATTAGTCATACGAAAAAACCCGGTTTCAGATATGTTGTAGATGAATCTATAGCAAACATATATTTTTTTCAAATCATTTAACTAAGCCGTTAAGGAGAAGATAGCTTTTTAAAGTGACCGTTTTACGGTACTAAACGAGACGTAGGCCCTTAATTATCTACATATTATAATGCAATGTGCAAATGCGGTGTTGATATAATATTATGGTATCATAAGACCTCCGAAGTGGGTTTAAAATCAAATAGGTACTTAGATAATAAAAAAACAAAAATTTTATGTTTATTTAGGACAAAAGCTACCTCAGATGACCGTGCCTTCATGTCGTACCACACATCTCTTATGAATTTCTGTGACCCAAACACGGACGTGTAACCGGGGTGTAACGTGATAAGTTAGGATAATTATAGTCTATAGAATTATTTATACATTATTGTTACCGTACCTACCTACTGAGTACTGAATATAAATTTAAATTATGTTTAAAACATTAATTTTGCATTTATACTGAGCTATTTTTATTAAATTCTGAATTCAATGTTGAATTAATATAAATAGCTCAGTAAAAATGCAAAATTAATGTTTTAATTTAAATTTATATTCAGTGCTCTAAGTACGGTAACAATAATGTATAAATAATTCTAATTATCCTAACTTATCACGTTACACGTCCGTGTTTGGGTCACAGAAATTTCATATGAGATGTGTACCAAATTTCAACTCAATTGGTCCAGTAGATTCGGAGCAAATTGACTGTGACAGACGGACAGACAGACACACGAGGTCATGAGTGATACTATAAGGCAGTTATTCCCAAAGTAGTCTATATCGACCCCCAGGGGTCGATGAAGACCTGCAAGGGGTCCATATCAGCGGGAAAAAAAAGGAGTCCATGAGATGTAAATAGGTACTTTCTGTATGTATACACAGTTACACACAGAATAAACTTAATAAACACAGATATCTATCTATCTATCTATACATATATCTGCGTGGACATCGACGCGAAAACTGATACCATGGATTCTGAACCCCTACGTTGAAATTTTTCGTCGGTTATTTTAAAACTGATACCATGGATTCTGAACCCCTACGTTGAAATTTTTCGTCGGTTATTTAAAAAAAAACTGCTGTTTCATAGAAAAGCGCAATACCTACGCGGTCAAAATATATGGAACAGCTGATTTTTTTTTTAATAACCAATGAAAATTTTTAACGCACCCTGCGTAAAAAAATTTCATCCCTGTCCCTTCCACCGAAACTAACATTCTTATAAGCCAAAAGTAACGTTTTTGTTTTCTCTGCATGTAAGTTTTAATTTTGTAAAAATATTTTTGCAGTCTGTGTAAATTGTAGCCTGTGACAACTTTTTAGTAGGCTAGACCTCTGTTATATATTTATTGTACCTACTGCGCGTACGACACGCGTGTGTGTGTGTCGGGACGCGCGCGCCCTCGCTTCTACGAAATGACGAATAAATTAGTATGACACTGACTCGCGTTTGGTTTACACGTGTAGCTAGCTACCCCCGCTCCCGATAAATACGTAACAGTGGCGACGAGGAAAATAAAACAAAAATGTTTTCTAGTGGAGTTTTTGGTGCTATTACCAACTTTGACCACCTCACAAGCGAGTGGGAGACCTACAAATCACGGCTCACGCAATGGTTTGTTGCGAACGACGTCAATGAGGTGTCGGACAAAGCCAAGGTCAAACGTAAAGCAATACTGCTAAGTGCATTGAGCGAGTCAAGCTACAAGCTAGCGAGTGACCTGGCGCTGCCGCAGAAAATTGAGGATGTAGAATACGACAAGATCATAGAACTGTTGGACTGCCATCTCACCCCGAAACGGCTTGGTTTCGCGGAGAGGTACAATTTCTACTCGGCTACGCAGCGCCAAGGCGAAGGTCATACTCAGTGGGCAGCAAGGATTAGGGGATTGGCGGCACACTGCGGGTTTAAAAATCTGGAAGAGGCCCTTCTCGACAAATTTGTGATGGGAATGGCAGCGGGTCCCGAGCGTGACAAATTGTTCGCGAAGGATCTGCAGGAACTGACGCTGGTCGGGGCTGTGAAGTTGGCTGAGAACTTGTGCGCGGCGCGCAAAGCAGCAACGGCAACCCAAACACCGAGCGGCGCGTGCGGCGCGGGCGGCAACCACGTGGCCGCCGCCGCCGGCAATGCGGGCCCTGATGGCGTGTTCAGTATAGGCTCCAAGAATGAAAAGTGCAGTGTGTGCGGCTACACCAATCATAAGGCCAATCAGTGCCGATTTAAAAATTACAAGTGTAAAAAGTGCAACCACAAGGGTCATTTAGGTAGAATGTGTGCAGCGAACTCTAAAGTTAATTACGTCACGAAAGATGTTGCGGATGTCGGAGACGATGGTAAGTCACATGTACTTAACATAAAATGCGTGAGAGGTAGACCAATGTCGGAGTCAGTACTTGTAAATGGTGTATTTTTGGAGTTTGAAATAGATAGTGGTTCAGCCGTTAACGTCATTTCAGATCATACATACCATTCGTATTTCAAGCAAGTGCCATTGTCCGACACCGATAAGAATTTATTTAGCTATACGGGAAGTAAAATTATAACTTTAGGGTACATTCCATTGTCCGTGACGTATGTAGGTAGCACGCATGTTTTAAAATTCTACGTAGCGCGCGGCGGCGGCCCGCCGCTCCTAGGCCGTGAGTTCTTACAAACATTTAACTTAGAGTTCGCCCCGGCGGCACCCGTTAATTATATCGATAAACCACAAAATAGCGAAATCGCTAAAATTATTTCGCAATTTCCAAAACTATTCTCTAGTAAATTAGGTTGTTTTAACAAAAATAAGGTATCTTTAAAATTAAAACCAGACACAAAGTTGCTATTTTTTAAAGCAAGGCCGGTCGCTTTCGCTTTAAGGGAAAAAATTGATGTGGAGCTGAATCGTCTTCTAGATCTTGGGATATTAGAACCTGTAGAATATTCGGAATGCGCCTCCCCCATAGTCCCGGTATTAAAAAAAGACGGTGGTGTTAGGATCTGTGCAGATTATTCAGTATCTATTAATAAGCAGTTAATGATCGAAAAATACCCAATACCAACTATCGATGAATTGTTCTCTAAATTACACGGTGGTGAGCAGTTCACCAAACTTGACCTTTCTCGAGCATACAACCAATTTTTATTGACAGAAGACTCACAGGCCCTAACATGCATCAACACACATCGTGGCCTTTTCAAATATACCAGGCTAGTGTTCGGGCTGGCGAGTGCGCCTGCCGTTTTTCAACGCGCTATGGAATGTGTGCTCGCGGGATTAGACGGGGTCATTATATTCTTAGACGATATTTTAATAACAGGGAGGAATATTAATGAACACATTAACAGGTTAACGTTAGTTTTAAAACGTCTAGAAGATGCAGGGTTAACAGTTCAGCAGGATAAATGCGAATATTTAAAAAACGAAATTTGCTACCTTGGTCATATTATTGATAAAAATGGCATACGGAAGTCTCCAGATAAAGTCCAGGCTATTTTAAAAGCACCAAAACCAACGAATGTGTCGCAATTACAATCATTTTTAGGGTTAATAAACTATTATAGAAGCTTCGTGAAAAACGCTTCATCGATATTAAGCTCATTATATGAATTACTTCATAAAAATAAAAAGTGGGAATGGGCCCCAGTTCACGACAAGGCATTTGAACAAATTAAGAAACTGCTTGCTTCCGATCAGTTGCTAGCCCATTTCGATCCTGCCGCAAAACTGATACTAACCGTAGATGCTTCGCCTCAAGGTTTAGGCGCTATTCTATCTCAGTTATCACGTACCGACGAGCGCGAGAGGCCTATCGCATTTGCTTCACGGACGCTCACAGCAGCGGAAAGGAATTATTCACAGTTACAGAAGGAGGCTACGGCCATAATTTACGGGGTAAGAAGATTTCACCAGTATTTGTATGGTCGGGTCACACCGTTCATATTACGTACGGATCATAAACCGTTGATAACGATTTTCGGTCCGCATCGGGGCATCCCTGAAGTATCTGCGAACAGGCTACAACGCTATGCGTTATTTTTGTCAGCGTACAATTATTCCATCGAATATATTCGTAGCGGAGATAATAGTGCAGATTTCTTATCTCGAGCGACGTTAATGGATGAGAACCGGGTGCAGGACGAAGTGCGGGGGGAAGACCGCGACTGTGAGGAGCGTGCTGCTTACGTTAATTTTGTTGTCGAAGGTAGTTTACCCATAACGTTAAAGGAATTACGTCACGAGACCGATAATGACAACATTCTGAGAAAAGTTAAAAATTATGTAGTAAAGGGTTGGCCGCGCAAAGTTCACGACCCCGAATTGCGAGCGTACTTTGACTGTCGGTTTCAATTGTCATTGGAAAATGGATGCCTAATGCGTGGTCATAAAGTGGTCATACCGCATTCGTTTAGAGATAAAATGTGTCGAGAACTACACGATTCGCACTTCGGGGTGGTAAAAATGAAGGCAGCCGCACGCGAAAAATTTTGGTTTCCGGGAATCGACGCGACGCTCGAACGGTTGGCAGCCGCGTGCAGCGTGTGCGCGCAGCTGCGGCCCGCGGCACACCGCGCGCCTCCCTCGCCGTGGCCCTATCCGCCGCATGCATTCTATAGAATTCATTTGGATTTCCTTGGACCGTTTCATAACCAAATGTTTTTAGTTATAGTAGATGCATTTTCTAAGTGGGTCGAATGTTACACAGTTGGTACAACATCATATGGGTCAAAAACGGTTATTAGTAGATTATGTGATTTTATGTCTAGGGTAGGTATACCACACACATTGGTGACGGACAATGGTACTTCTTTCACGTCTAGGGAGTTTGAGGATTTTTGCAGTTTAAACGGTATTCAACATGTTTTATCACCCGTATACCACCCGTCAAGTAACGGGCAAGCCGAAAGTTTCGTTAAAATAATTAAAAAAGGTCTCAAAAGTATCATATTGCAATCCGACACTAAAATACCTCTACAAGAAAAAATTGCTAAATTTTTATTTGATTATAGAAACTCCAAAAACAGTACCACAGGTAAATCTCCATCAGAAGTAGTTTATGGTCGACCTCTACGCTCGCGGCTGGACTTAATTAATCCACTTCAAGTCGCTTCGACATCCGCGGATCTATCGCTGACCGTAAGGAAAAATCAGTCCTTACAGAGTAACAACAAGGGAGGACGGCAAAGACAAAAATTTAATGTAGATGACGTCGTTTGGATCAAGCGTTTTTATAAAAACGATAAATTTTGTTGGGTGCAAGGAATAATCAAAGAAGTGATTGGGAACGTCATGTATTCGGTACATATTCCGGAACTTAATTGCAAAGTAATTCGTCACATAGACCAGATTCGACGGTTTCAAGTCGAAGGCGTTTCGGAGATGCAGAACAAAAAGAACGATTGGCATTGGGACATAGAAGCCGATGACAGCACCGTGTCCCCGCAATCTGAATCGGCAGACGTAACAAGTGAGAATGGCGATTCCATAGGCGCCGAAATTCCAACACCTGCCGAAGAGGTTCAGCTTGGAGAAGAGGGAGGGACGAGTGTTGAACCATTAGCCACGCATTCACTCTCGACGCCAGATGATTCAAGGATAATTAGTTCCGACCGGTCTGTACCGCATCTCACAGAAGAAGCCGGTGAGAATGCTTTAGAACCTGACCAACGGAATAGTAGATCGAAACGGCGTATTTTACCTGTTAATTATAAGCCTTTTTTCTGAAGTATGTGGGGAAGGGAATGTTATATATTTATTGTACCTACTGCGCGTACGACACGCGTGTGTGTGTGTCGGGACGCGCGCGCCCTCGCTTCTACGAAATGACGAATAAATTAGTATGACACTGACTCGCGTTTGGTTTACACGTGTAGCTAGCTACCCCCGCTCCCGATAAATACGTAACAACCTCCAACTTTATCTGTGCAAAAAATCATGGAGATTTGTTGCTTAGTTTTGATGAATATGTAGTAAACAGGCAGACCTATTAGGGTTTGGTATACAAACTTATGTTCACAAATATAATATTACTAGCGAAGTAGGGATATATTATATTGCTCAGAAAAAAAAAATCTTAGCTGTACCTACCTAGTTTAATCTTGATTCAAGAAAAAAGTTAGGAAGCCGGAAATTATCTTGGACGAAGTAAAAATTTTCTTAGTTCAAGTAACTTTTTGGGCTCCAAACTTTTTCTAGATTTTTTTTATTGTATTTTGCATTACACTTCACTACAGATTACGAAATTAAATATTTCAAAGTGAGAAGCACTATAGGTAGGTACAGCTGTCTGTCTACAACACATTTGACAAGTGAAACTACTTAATATGTATTAAAATTTTAAAAACCCTTGACACAAACATTTCCTCATTTCTTTTTCCTACTCCATCACCGACCCTGTTTATTATTTATCTATAACCTATTCATTGAGACCATTCCAATGAGCCCAAACACGATACCTGTGCTGTAATTTGGTAAGGGAGTTGGGTATCCTGCAAATTCCAGCTGATGCTGCAGCATCAGCTAATATCCCCTCTTTTTGCGTCAAACAATGAATTTTCTAAAAAACAATATAAGTAAGGTAAGCAGGGGTGCCATGCCAAGTGGTTATTGCTCCCTGCGCTTGCTGCCCTTTAATTTATAACTTCATTTAATTTTTATTATTTGTGATCAAAGTGGCAATATAAATACCTGTAAAAAATTCAACTGTCTACCTATTACGGTTCATGAAATACAGCCCGCTGACAGACAGACAGACAGACGGACAACGGCTTGGTAATAGGGTTCCGTTTGGCACCTTTCGGGTACAGAACCCTAAAAAATCTCTTATAAAATCTAAAACTGTGTGTGTGACCTGTTTTTTCTGTTCTGTGTGTGTGACTGTTACTATCTATGAATGAGCTGACCTTTGAATTGTTTTTATCTTTTTATTACGGACGCTTTTAACATGCACATCTTTTTACATTGTTCTCACATGTATAATTTCAAAATGAATGATGTAGGTAACCAATATTTTGTAACAATTGTTTATTTACAAGAGTGTCCTTCTTGCCCGTTCTTCTCCATAGGTACCTACCTACTACGCTTTGGAATGTCCAACTAGCTTCACATTTCTGACTGACTGACTCCTTGACAATTCAAAAGCATATACCTACATAATTAAACCATATACATGCATGTATATCGTTTAAGTGAAATAAATGCTTTGAGTTTGGCGGTTTACACACGGCACCGCGCACCGCCGCGGCAGGCGGTGAAGCGGATCTCATGTCGCATTGGCCTCTAATAAATCCGTTGATGCCTAAAGCCGATGCCGGCCTCCGACGGTGCGCCATATCGCGGACGCACGCGCACGCGCCCGCACGACCACGGACTACGCACCAAGGCAACTCCGACGGTGCGCGATAACGCGGACGCACGCGCACCGCGCACCAAGGCCATTCCAACAGTTCGCGTTATTGCGGACGCACGTGCACCAGCCCACATGGCCGACGACCACGGACAGCTACAAACCAAATCCTCTTCCAAAGGTGCGCGTCAGTCTGTAGGCTTTGATTGAGATTCAAAGGCATTTTGTCGTTCCAAAATGCGTAAAAGAGAACGTATCGCTGCAGCTGCGGCTCTTGTGGTTTTACGATACCTACTTAATAATTTTGTCGATAATTACGATAGTTTTCTCTTTAATCGTATTATTAAACAAGTGAGTAGGATGTTATTGGGCACTCTAAGCCACCTTACGTTCCATCGGTTCACTTCGTTCACCTCGTCACTTCAGGTGGCTTAGATTGCCCAATAACATATATGAAATCCATTCTATTCCACCTGATGAACAGAAGGTGGAGTACGAATTTTTGCATAGTGCAGTAAAACAGGTGGCTTAGATTGCCCAATAACATATATGAAATCCATTCTATTCCACCTGATGAACGGAAGGTGGAGTACGAATTTTTGCATAGTGCAGTAAAATAATGGTTCAGCGCCTATTCCACCCGATGGAACTAGTTATAAATGTCAATGTAATACATTAATCGACTCATTATTAATATATCCGTTTCAAGCAGTTGTCATGAAATTTGTAAAACAACCACAATCGTTACATATAAACAAACTTTGTGTTAATTCTCAGGAGACTGGTTTTCGCCATGGAGAATTATTACCTAAATCGGTACGATGTATCATTTGCGGGCCGTCAAATTGTGGAAAAACTAATTTATTAATTGGTCTTCTTATACACGAGAATGGATTAAGATTTCAAAATGTTTATGTTTATTCGAAAACCTTGCAACAACCCAAGTACGTTTTTTTAGAAAAAGTCTTGCAACGAGTACCAGGCGTTTCATTTCAGAAATATCATGAAAATGAGCAAGTACTGAGTGTTCAGACCGCAAAACCGAATTCTGTAATTGTATTTGATGATGTTGCTTGTGAAAATCAAAGTAGTATACGTGATTATTTTGCTATGGGGAGACACAAGTCCATCGATTGTTTTTATCTAAATCAGACGTATAGTAAAATCCCTAAACAGTTAGTAAGAGACAACGCAAACCTAATCGTACTTTTTAAACAAGATGAAAGAAATATGAGACATGTTTATGAAGAACACGTCAACACTGACATGACATGGACTGAATTTCGGGAAATGTGTTCAAAAATATGGAGTATACCTTTCAATTATGTTGTAATTAATAAAGATTGTTCCAAAAACAAAGGATGTTATAGAAATAAATTTGATACGTTTGTAGTCTTTGACTAAGAACACGAATACATATAAAAGGTTTATTACCTACAAAACATTATTATTCACCTTACGACGCTAGATCAATTACAACCTATTTTACCAATATGGAAAAATCATTGAAACGGCAAATTGTTGATGCGGCAGAAGCTGTAAAGATAAAAGTACGAAAAATGAGAGATACTGAGATTGATAATAAACAAGCACTAGAAACTGTTTTCAAACCTGTTACAGATCCTCTCAACCTAATTGCTAATGCTAGTAAACAAACTGCTCTCCTGGGTGCTAGTAATGATTTTGTTGATGTTCCGTTTACTAACGAAACTATGTCGAAAGAAGGAACTGGCAGCGCAAAAAGTAATGATAATAATAGCGATGAAGACAAATATGAATCCGATATCAACAGTGACTCTTCTTATGAATCAGTAGTTGAAAGGAATCAAGATTATGATACATCATCCTGGTCAGTATCTTCAGAAGCGTTGGTAGATATTCCATTTGGGGTTAGAGCAGATCGCGGGAAACTGATGCTAGGTTCTGCTTGCATAACGATCAACGATCAATACATTACCGTAGCTGAACGTAAATACCGAAATACACCTGGTTTAAAACAGTTGTTGCTTAAGAAAGATGTAGACTTAAGCTTGGTTACAGATAATGATATGCAAAATTATAAGTCGATGTTACTTGATACAAATGCACATCGTAGAGATTATGATCCAAGTAAACCAATAAAAAGTAATAAAGGGCAAAAATATATGCAAATTATTAAACCTCTTTTTAAACTGAAGAATACAGTTCAAGGAAAGGGTCTACCGTTAATAAAAAAGTGGAGAAAAAACGTAGATTTAGTGTACTGGGATAATCCTAATGAATTAGTAGAAAGATTGAAATTATTAATTGCATCTAGAGATGCTGGCAACACAGGATTAGATAATGAAATTATATCTATCATTGAAGAATTGCGGGAAAGTAAAATTATAAATAAATAAATATTTAAAAATGTGTTTATTTTACTATCAGCCTCTCGATACAATACACCTTAAACATGAACGTAGACAAATTCGGACACTACATTCACAAAAGAATGCGTTTATCAGAGTTATTTGAGTTTAATGAGAATGCATTGTTAAAATCAGAAAACGGAGATTACGATATAAAAACATCAAGACTGAGAGGAATTAGATCTCCAGTAGAAGCTGACGATGCTGTGAACAAGGATTACGTAGATCAATTGAATGCTAACACGTTAAAAGAATTAAAGAATCTGGGTGTGAACAAGGATTATGTAGATGGATTGAATGCTAATATGTTTAAAGAAGTTAATAATCTGATTGGTATCTTGCGTTCTCAAATCATAAAAGATGCAAAGGGTACAGTTCAAGCTACTTTAAAAACAAGGTTACCAGAGGTTTCAACTCATTTGCAAGATAAGTTTTACACTAAAGCAGAGGTAGATAAATTACTTCAAAAAACTCCGTAATGGTAAAACAGCAGATTGTAAATGAAATACACAAAGCGGCACGAAGAAATTTCCTTCGACGTTCTGTTATTCTGAAAGGAATCCACGACTTATGGCAAGCAGACTTGATGGACATGCAAAACCTGAAAAAGTATAACAAAGGTTACAATTTCATCTTAGTGGTGATTGACTGCTTCTCGAAGTATGCCTGGGCTGAACCGTTAAAATCGAAAAATAAATTCGATGTTACTCGTGCATTCGAACATATATTGCTTAGTAGTCGTAATAAGCCTATGAACTTACAAACTGATATGGGAACTGAATTTTATAACATCACTTTTCAAACGCTTATGAAAAAGCACAACATTAACCATTACTCATCGTTTTCTACTAAAAAAGCATCAATTGTAGAGAGACTGATTAGAACTGTAAAAAATAAATTATATAAATATTTTAGTCTCAATGGAAACTATAAGTGGTTAGGTCTACCATTGGAAGATACATTGAAGAGATATAACAACACAAAACATCGTACTATTCGATTTAAACCGGTTGATGTGAATAAATATAATGAACAAATAATCAAAGAAAATATAAAAAAAATTAACAAACATGATTTAGTTCAGTGGAAGCCTAAATTCAAAGTTGGTGATTGTGTTCGTATAAGTAAATACAAACATAATTTTGAGAAAGGTTACACTCCTAATTGGTCTACTGAATTATTTATTATAAAAAAAGTAAATAAAACCTTACCAGTTACTTATCACATAGAAGATCAACGAAAGCAAAACATATTAGGAGCTTTTTACGAACAAGAACTACAAAAATCGAATTATCCTGATGTTTATTTGATAGAAAAGGTTTTGAGAAAGAAAGGTAATAAATTGTATGTCAAATGGTTAGGTCTAAACAGCGCAGAAAATAGTTGGATTGAAAAAGCTGCAATAATGGAATAATATTATTATATAACCATTTTTCATCTGAAATCCTATCATTATTATTTGAGTAATGCAAGGGGGTGGACTAGTTAACAACATAATTAATAATCTACCTTTCGAAGTTCATTTACCAGGATACAATTATTGCGGACCAGGAACCAAACTTCAGAAACGTTTAGCGCGAGGTGACCGAGGTGTAAATAAGCTAGACGAAGCTTGCATGCAACACGACATTGCGTATACAAACTATACAGACTTATCAAATCGTCACAAAGCCGATTTACAACTACTTAACATGGCTAAACAAAGACTTAAATCAAAAGATGCAGGGAAAGGTGAAAAACTAAGCTCTTGGGTAGTGAACAAAGTTATGAAAGCGAAACTAAAGTCGGGATCTGGCATTAAAACATTTAAAAGCTTAGTTTCAAAAATAAAATCAAAAATTAAGAAACTCAAACGCAAAGATAATAAGACTTTAATAAAAGCAGCTTACTTAACCGCAAAAAAGTTATTTCCAAACATTCATCATCGAATTCGAGTACCCCGAGTAATACCCATACCAAAGACTGGAGGAGTTTTACCTTTAATTCCAATTTTCGCTGGTTTATCAGCTTTAGGAACTTTAGCTGGTGGTGCAGCTGGCATTGCAAAAACCGTCAATGATTACAAAGCAAGCAAACAAAATTTGCAAGAAACAGAACGTCATAATAAAGCTATGGAGGCATTAGTGTTGGGTAAGGGTTTATACATTAAGTCGTATAAAAGTGGTAAAGGATTGTTTATAACATCTTCAAAAAACTGAAAAATATGCTACCTAAACGCCCTCTAACAAATGTAGACATCCGAAAGTTTTCAAGTGACATCCCATATTTTCGTGGGGTCTACATGAAGGATCGACTACCTCGGAAGCCGAAATGCATTGAATGTGGTATCGTTAACTTAGACGATTCTAAGAACGAAGGAACGCATTGGGTAGCTTATGCTAAAGTATACAATCACTGTGAATACTTTGATAGCTATGGAAATTTAAAACCTCCAATGGAATTGATGCAATATTTTAAAAATTGTAATGTGTTTTATAACTACACAAGATATCAAAAATTTAACGCAGTTAATTGTGGTCATTTATGTTTAAATTATTTGTGGACTTTTTGGAATAAAAATGTATTATAAAATATATGCTTTTCTTTCATTTCAATCATTTGCAAGATGTCGCTCACTTTGTCGATAACTGGAGACTCGTCAGTGTTAACTACATACTATCCTAATACATTGCAACTAGATGGAGAGTATGAGTGTGCTTTATTGCACTTTTCAACATTTAATTCTATTCCAAACATTGATATAAGTAATAATAAGTTCTATTATGGTTTTAATCAAGTTATTGAAATACCGGAAGGCACTTATGAATTGCAAGATATCGGCGATTATTTAAAATCTGAAATAAAAGATGCAGCGATCAAACTACGGTGCAATAATAATACTTTAAAAACTACAATATTCTGTACAAAAGACATTAATTTTATTAAAGAAGACTCTTTTAGAAGACTGTTAGGATTTAACAAACAAATCTTGAAAGCAAATAAATGGCATGTGTCACAGTCTCCAGTCAACATTCTACCTACGACCGTAGTCAGGATTGAATGTGATATTGTAAGCGGTTCATATATAAACGGTGAACCAAGTCATATTATTCACGAATTTGCACTTAATGTGCCACCTGGATACAGGATCATAGAAATCCCGAAAAACGCAATATACTTTCCAATCAATCAAAACAACATAAGCTGCATACATATCAGGCTGTTAGATATAAACAAACGATTAATCAATTTACGAGGTGAAGAAGTGCAGGTATATCTGCATCTTAGAAGAAAACAATGATTGACTACAATAAAAATGTGTCTCAACAAGTAAAGAATATCAGTTCTGCTCGAGCTAGCTCTCAAATAAGACCTCTCTTTAAGAAGAAAATAAAATTAACTAAAGACAATAAAGCATTCCTTAGAGCGATCGGATTATTAAAATGAATATCTTAGATGTTTTATCCGCTCCGACATACGACAATACTATAGAAGGAATCGAATTTCATTCCTACAAGCCCTATGTAACGAGTTTTAACAGGAACGATGAAATCCGCATACCTATCAACCAACAGGACTTGTACATATTACCGTCAGCTAGCACCCTATATTTGGAAGGAACTGTTATCGTTAGCAAAAAAGATACGAAGGACAAAGCTACTAGTATCAATTTCACGAACAATGCTCTACTCTACTTGTTCCAAGACATTAGGTATGAGCTAAATGGTGTGGAGATTGATAAAATAAAAAATGCAGGTATAACAACAACCATGAAATCACTCATTTCAATGAACGAAAGTGAATCAAAAATGTCTAATGCCTGGGGCTGGAATATTGATGGCATAAAAAATATAAATGGAGGAAGATTTTCTGCTTCTATACCACTTCGTAACCTCCTCGGTTTTGCTGAAGATTTTAAAAAAGTCGTGATAAATAGTAGACATGAACTGATTTTGTTACGTAGTAATACTAATTTGAACGCTGTAAAACTTAATACTGGCGAAGTTGTGGATGATGTTCAGATTAACAAAATCATATGGCGCGTACCGCATGTTAAAGTATCAGACAAAGAAAAAATTGGTTTGTTAAAAGTATTAGAAAAAGATCGCCCACTTCAAATGATATACAGAAATTGGGATCTGTACGAATATCCAGCTTTGCCTAAAACTACAAAACATACCTGGTCCATCAAAACTTCATCTCAAATAGAAAAACCAAGATACATTATTATTGGGCTACAGACAAATAGAAAAAACAATGCAAGTTCCGACATGTCTCAATTCGATCACTGTCATATTCGAGACGTTAGAGTGTATCTTAATTCAACGTATTTTCCATACGAAAGCTTAAATGTGAGTTTTGCTGATAACAGAATCGCTTTATTATACGAGCAATACACCAGATTTCAACAGTCGTATTACGGACGTCGTTCGGAGCCCATACTAAGTGAGAAACAATTTAGAGATTTAGCACCGCTGTTTGTAGTCGATTGCTCTAGACAAGCGGATAATCTAAAGACAGGTCCGGTTGTGGATGTGAGAGTAGAAATTGAAAGTGATTCAGAGATACCAGATCAAACTTCAGCATATTGTCTTATTCTGAACGATTGCATTGTTGAATACAAACCATTAAGTAACATTGTTAAGAAGATATCATGAACTCGGATACCATTATAGTGGAACTCCAAGGATTTAAAGATTCTATAAATAATTTTATTATCAAAGAATTAAGCATTGCGAGTCAGGATCATACACAGACGTTCTTGGTAAAACCACCATATTCATTCCATTACCTAACACCAGAAGAAAAAAAGCAGGTGAGGTGGCTAGAAAGGAATCGAGGAATTTACTGGAGTGAGGGGTTCATAGACTACAAAGAGTTTCAACGCGTTATTTTACCATATTTAGAAAATAAAAAAATTATTACCAAGGGTTTGGAAAAGATTAAGTGGATTAAAGAGTTATGTACAAATTGTGAAGTGATCGACATAGGTGAGAAGGGATGTCCTAATTTTGCAATATTAAAAAAAAAGTTTTGTAAAAATAAAACTGATTTTAATTGTGTGAACCATAAAATGAATTGTGCATTAAATAATGCGGTGTGTATTAGAAAATGGTATGTTGATAATAATATGTCTGTTTTTAATTTATTTTAATTCATTATTGTGTTGAAAAGTTAATAAAAAATGTTTATCTACTTAAGAGTGTTTCATTTAATATAATCAGGGTAACCTACTTATCAAACTTTAAATTAGCTGCAGCAAAATTATTATTTCTTAAAAATTTTAATATATAATTTCAAATGTACTATGATTTTAAATGAATTATTCTAATAAAATATACTGAAAGAAAATAACCTATAATACACTACACTAGAGCTAATTTAGAGTCCGAGTATAAATAAGTAATACAAAATAAAACATAATTTAAATGGTAAAATAATGTATTTTTATTTATTTTTTATATTATTTACAAGTATTACAAACTAATTATACCTACCTACCCAATAATAGTAATAATTGTCTCCACATACTTAATTTTACAAACTTGTGATGTATGAACATTATCGCAAATAAATTAAACAAAGAACTTAACATTATATATTATAATTATTTTATGTTTTATTATTATAATTTTTAGACTATGTACAGGATAAAATACAAAAGGTTAATTACTATAAAACTTACATATTTAACATTTTAATAATTTAGATATACTTACATTCAAAACTTATACAACATAAAAACCTAAGATGTTTAAACAGTAAAAAATACGAAAACAAATAATATGTTCTAATAACTATAATATAACTTACATAATTTATTATTGCTTATTACTAAAATCTTATAAAGTAAATACTTACAAAATAATGACACCAACTATCAGCTAATAATAACAACTGTCCCCACAAAGTTTTTTTGATATTTTATTAATTAACGATTGCGTCTCCTCCATAACATGATCCACCGATTCAGTCACTACATACTGCGCACTTAACATTACCCCGTCCTGATTGTCACTTGCAGGCTCTTGTTCACTAATATCCAACACTTGTACCTGGATCAGCCGTAAACCTTTTTTCTTCTCATTGTTTATAACGAATGATTGACATGTATGCAGAGATGACTTCTGTTTTAGACACTCCCGTCTTGTTCTAGGTTTTTTGATGGCAGGTCCGCAGTTTTGTCTTGGTCTAGGCTCCTTGTTGACAGGTCTTTCTTGTTCTGGGAAATCTGGGATATGCCAGCTTAGACTCGGAGTCGGAAAACCTTGAGCGTATTGTGAGAAGTCGATAATATCTGGAGAATCACACATTATCAATGATCTGAAACAAACGAAATAATAATTAATTATAATTACATAAACAACATGATGAAATAATGTTATAAGTAGATGGGTACTTGTACAATACTTACAATTCGTTTCGTTTTTATTCGACGTGATATGACCGCTCCGGCTGAGTGGTTGACTGTCTAATGATGGATGTTCTACCCAATATAATAATGTGGAACGTGGCTAATATCTAATTACGCTCTATAAAGCCTTACGCTGTGCTGTGATTCAATTTCATGTTTCAACATGTTCAAACTCGTGCATAAGCACCTGTTCGGTGTCGAATTCTACACCGCGCGCGTCCGAACTTCGAGCTATGTCAGCTTCGTCTTCGTGCTTTGTCATCAAAAATGAACATTACAATGTTTTATCAAGTTAGAGCCTGTATCCTCATGCGCGACTCGCTGCGAGCGCTGTATGCTTTGTCATCAATCAGGAATAGAAATGAAACAGATATAATTATAATTATAAAATACTATTTATTACATTTACGTACTACAAATAAAAGAAAACTTATCACGTTTATGGGACAGCATTTCATACAAATTTTAAAATCTAAAGTTTTGGCAATGAATAATATGATTTATTAAAATTTAGACGTCTAAGCAGGATACGATATAAAAAGTTAGTAGAGAATATTTTAGTCATTTTTACGAAATGCTATGTCACATAAACGCTTTTAAAATTAATTAAGTACTAAATAAGTTCTAATATTATTTAATACTAAAAATAATATTTGTTTGGGGCACCAAGAAAATAAATGTTTTACAATTACATTACCCATTACTTATGTCTGGATCCTGCTATAGGTAATAAGCATTAGTAGGTTCATAATATTTCATATCTTTACATTTAAGACGTCCTCTAAAATACATTAAAAATGTATCTACTATAATTATTTACATTTAAAAATAATGTTAATGCATTACTTAAATATAGTTGCATTACCCCAGGCTAAAGTAGATACCTTATCAAACGATAGCAACCGCTTATCATCATTACTTGATAGTGCTATTTTATTTACGTCCTGAGTGAATATTTCATGTTTTATTGACTTAAACAAGACATTTTTTTTGCGAATGACATTGCAATTGTACAAAACGTTTTTATAATCTAACATATTTAAATTTTTCGTAACACATTTTTTTGTACCTTTTGCTTTCTTAATTGTTTTGTCGTTAGTTTTAATACAATAAAGCTTTGAGCGCAGTCCTACAAATTCTTTGATAATTTTGCCACTCATTTCATCCTTAAATAGCCCTGGAACCTTCTTATTAATAATTGGCAAGTTAAATTCGTTGTCTATGTCATAGTTGCTGGTATCAAAATATTTTAGAAAATGACCATTGATATCTTCGTAAACATCGTCGGTATTTACATCATAAACTAAACTATCCGTATCAGTATAACACAATTCTATTCGGTTACCATAAAAAGGTTTTATTATTGAATAGTGGAAGTCATACATGTGACTCTTAGATAATTCCAATACGGTAAATCCTATATATATTGGTTTATTAAGAATAACACGCGAAGGCTTCATTTGGATTGCCACTAGATCATCAGAAAAAACAGAAGCGCTATGAAAATATGGACTGCCGATCAATTTCTCAGCACAAGTAGTCTTTTTTGTTTTATTGTTCAAGTCACACCACTTGTTTACTAACTTAACATCTATTCGATGTTCATTATTTTCCAGAGTCTTTCCAAAAATACTATTGTTTAATAATTTGAAAAAATCTTGTTCAAACGTTGACTCTGCTTTTTGACGTAACTGAGTGTTAATATCAATATATTGTTTTAAAAAACAACTTTGCTTGAATACAATAGCGCGATGGATCCTTTTCAATATTAAACCGTGTTGTAAACACGTTTTTAAATGTATGTAATGAATAACATAGTGATATTTATCATATAAATTCGGTATTAGTTTTTTATTCTTACCACCGGGTGGCAAACATTTTTCTGGACAAAATGGAAAGTCATTATGGTCAATATGTAAATTATCTGGATATATTAAATCAACTTCTAGAATATAACCGTTTTCCGCAGTATCGCTAATATCCGCCAAATTCAATTGTAAATTATCTATTTCTTGTCTATTCATAAAACTGAAATCGGAATAGGGCAGGGATTGACACATGCTATAACCGTATAAATTGTTACAGTCTAAATAAATGATAAATGAATTTGAACGAGATGGGTTGTAAGTATCTAAATATTTATGATTGGCTTTGACATGTCTTTTGGAACACATGCAAACACCACCTCGAATACCTTTTTGGATCATCCTAAAAATTTCAATATCACTAATCAACTCTAATTGTATTCCTGTTTTTAAAAGCATTGCATCAAAAGATAGGCTTGGTGCTGTAAGATAGAACGCGGGATCGAGATTGTAATGTTGTTTACATGTTTTTCTAAAATTTTCAAATACATCTGTTAACAACAGTACGTCTGTTTTGAGATATAAATCTGTATACATACCCATGTTACGAATATTAAATACTGACCAAACGGACTGAGCGTGTTCATAGTCTTCATCAGTAATTGGCTCATTAGTTAAAGAGTTAAAAAAAAATGATTTAGGAGGTAAACACGTATCTTCGTAATGTTTCCATTGAGACATATAGTCGTACGGATAAACACCTTTACGGGTAAGTAAGTCAAATTGTGTTTTATTAGGAAAATAGGATTTTAATTGTTTAAACTCTTGTTTTTTCATTGTACTAGCTAGTTTTTCTAAGCTTGTTCCTAAAAACTTGAAAGAATCTACAAACCGAACCTGCATGCTTTCCTCGGTGGAAATAGGAATAAACTTTGTAAAAGAAATGTAGTTTTCTTTTGTTTTAGGTACCACTTTAATAGATCCAGGAGCTTCACCTAATTCTTTTATAAAAAGGTGACAATCATAACCAGACAAGTTATGAAAAAATACAGGCAAAAATTTTGGTAGCTTATTTTGCATGTTACAATAACAATGAGCTGCGCCGCGATATTTACCAGTCAAGTGACAATGATCGCGAACCCTGTCGCCGAACAAGAAGTGATCACAAATATGACAAGTCATCGCGTTTTCAAAGTCGCGAGCATTGTCATCTGAGTATATCATAGGAATATTATTTTTTAAAATATCGTAAATTTTTCGGGCATCTTTATAAATAGACTTCACAAAATTAGATACACAATCCGAGCCGCGATAAGAAACGTAACGATTGTAGTTTTCGTCTAGCACACACGTAATATGATATGCGTAAGCTATAGGCACATGTCGCTGCCGCGTAACAGTACCCGCCTTAGTAGGATCGGGGTTACAAGATTCATACCGTTCTAACATTGTTTCAAAATCTGCGTATACAACAAATGGTACAATTTGCTTTCTGTTATAATTTTCAAACTGTATGAAAGAACCCTTTGGAGGTAGTTCCGTGGCGACACCTCCACAATTATGTGAACTAAGAATATCGCAAGAATTAAAAAACATTAAACAAACATCACAAAAGTATAGTTTACCGTGATGCTTTGTCCTTTGGTTCTTAACAAGTCGCGGCAAGTCTTTAATCAGACAGTAATGTGATAAATCATCACTTTCTAAATAAAGTAAATGAATCACCTTTCCGTTCAAGGTTTTTGGTTTGTATAGAGGTCCTACGATGGTATTATTTTTTAAACCATAAATGTAAATACAAATTTCAGGGTTATTCACTTCGAACCGCGTAATATCTGAGAAATTAATTGGGAATGATATATCCTTTACATTTAAGACTTTTCGAAAATCAGGGTAAGACGATACTCTTTCAGGATGACTTTTAGCTGGATATAAAGCAGCAATAACTGACCATAAAAAACAATACTCATCATTATTGCGGATATTAACACATGCTTTTTTATATTTTAATGATGCAGGCAATTCGATAAAACCTGAACCGCGCAAAGGTTGATATTTGTTAACATTAATTTCCAAATGGGAATTGTTCAAGAACGTCCATCCACTATCTCGATCCTGAAATTCTTCTATCTTTTTTGTTAAGGTGTTTTTGACTTGAGACAGTAATGAATCCAATTCATAATTCTGATGCAAAGTAAAGTTTTTTGTGGCAAATGATTTCATTTCTTGAGAATCATTTTTAACCATTAAAAACAAAGCGAAATATTCGAAGTTAACTTTTAGACAAATGTGTTCTTTAATAGTCATGTCGATTAAGGTTTTAATTTTGTTTCGAATATTATTTAAAAATGATTCTGTTGAACAATTCTCAGACGGGTCGACAATTCTATAGGAAGCTATACGATTACGAAATGCAGAATGTATTATTTCTACACCTTCACAAAAATGCGAAATATTTTTGTTTTTATGATTAGTACTACGTAAGTGACCTGTCCAGTGACTGCGCTCAAGAGATGTGTTACAAACGGTACAGAAAGGCATTTTAGTTTTATTTTATGTCAACTAACCTGTACGTTAAAATAATTTTAGACTTACTATAAGATGTCGCAATATGGATTATCTAAGATCGCAAAAGATATCAAATAATAAATTATCTTGGTACCCCAATATCGAAAAAGAAATTATATTATTTATTCCTATCTATCTATCAGTATCTATAAAAAACTGGCTCAGAATTATCAAATAACTGATGAGTCCGTCTCATAAATATTTGTAGCCCGTCCCACTGTGGAGTGTCTCTATTAAGTTGCACTTTAAGTGCAACCGATGCCTTCTTCCACCGATCCTCTTTAGGAGTGGAGACAACTTCGCTCTTATTATATACTTTAACCTCTACATAAAAGTCCCCAGTCAAGTCCGCCGTTCGCCGCACTTTCCCGTTGGCGACACGGCTTACGAGGGACGAAGCGAAGTCTTCGGTTGAGGTTGGTGGTGGAACGCTATCGCATTCCTCCAAACCAAAGAGGTTCGAGCTGCATCTTTTACTGTCAAAATAAAAGAAAAATACCTCTTGAACTAATTGTATGTTTTGCTAAATACAATCTAAAGTTGTTTTTATATATAAATCCACTAACCACTGAAATTAACGTATCATATTCGACAAGAAGGTATCTAAAGATATAAACAGTAATAGTAAAATTACCTCGATTTATATTCTGATGGCTTGATGGTGCTTTCAGAAGCTTTAAGCTTTGTCGGCTTTTTCTTCGGCTGCACCTTTGCAACCTCAATTACAGCAGCTGAGCGCCGTGGCTGCTGGTACTCTGACTCGGAGTCAGATCTGAAATGGAACACAAAACATTAATTTAAAATTTTATGCAGCTATGACTTAAAAGAAGACTGATGCAATAAAATGAACACGTTAATAATTGCAGAAGAAATTTAAAGAAATATCAATCGCTCGAATATGATAATATTTACACCACCCGGCAGACAGAAACCGGGTCCGTAACTGGGTAGCAATTACGTTCTACTGCAAATTCAGTAAACTAATAGAGTACTTACTTACATTTCATAAAAATAGTAGTATATAGAAAGATATAAGCAGTAAATGTAAATTACCTTGATTTATATTCTGAAGGTGTGGTGGTGCTTTCAGAAGCTTTACGCTTCGTCGCCTTTTTCTTCGGCTGCACCTTTGTAACCTCAACTACAGCAGCTGAGCGCTGTGACTGCTGGTATTCTGATTCGGAGTCAAACCTAATGGAACACGAAAGATTAATTTTATAATTATGCTACTATGAATTAAAAGAAGGTTACAAAACTCGCTCTAAATGATAATACGAGTAGTTACACCAGTCGGCAGACAAAAACCGGGTCCGTAGCTGGGTAACAATTAAACACATTAAGAAATGACGAGAGTTACACCAGCCGGCAGGCAAGAACCAGGTCCGTAGCTGAGTACCGATTAAACATTAAAATATTCAATAAACTTAGTAGTACTTACTCACATTTTATAGTTGTAGGATGACGTAATATGTAACGAAAAAGGTAAGTGAATCACTGGAAGATACTGGAGCGAATGTATTATATGATCGAAATTGCTTGGTTTATATACATAAAAAATACAATTTCAGCAATATTTATCTCATATCAAAATTAAACCTTAACTACATGTCCTCACAGGTGTATAACTAAATTATGTTACTTACGACAAATTAAACCGCATTGATTGAAAACCCTTCTGTCAAATTGCAATTTTATCGTGAGAAACGAAATACAAAACCAGCTTCTGTCAAATTGCAATTTTATCGTGAGAAACGAAATACAAAACCAGCTTTAACGCTCGCCGACAGGCGAAACCGACACCGGGCTGTTACTTATAATGTATACAATATGTATTATAGTAAAGAATGTATGTTTGTTTAATAAACCGTCTTAGAAAAACTCTGTATGATAACATAAATCCATCTGAAATTAAAAAAAAATAAAAAAAATCTGCAAGTTAAGATGAGTCGAAAGTAAAATATCCTAGAAGCATTTTTTTTTTTTTTTTTTTTTTTTTTTTTTTTTTTTTTTTTTTTTTTTCTGTACAATACATGTATACGAATCCGTGTCAAAAAGTAAGTTCACAGATATGTTGCAGTAAACTTTAAATTGATAATTAAGAATCATCTTTCAAACAATCCTAGATTGATAGAACTAACACCTTATTATAAACATATAAATATATGTAAACGAACCCGTGTCATAAAGTATGTTCACAGGTATGTTGTAGTAAACTTTAAATTGATAATTAAAAAGACTGCAACATGCGCGACGATCATCTTACAATGTTATCGCTGAATACATGGAAGTTACTCACACATACACCTCACGTAATAACGATAAAGTTCGAATTCAGCAAATTTACATAATGCAATTTTGCAGTCTTTGAGATTTTAAAATGTGGAGTAACAGCAGAGTAGCCAGTCGTTGATTGTTAGCGTGTAACTTGGTAGTGTTAGCTGTATGAACGAATTAAATTAAAATTTGGATGTATCTTGGTGCCCAATCTGGGGTCATGGACTTGGAATAAGCGTGTGCCTGTGCATGTTATTTCTTGCTCTGTGAAGAGACATGAGACAATCTGTCCTGAATTTTAGTTTAATGTTTACGGTAGCCTAAAATTCAGATGTCCTCGGTACCAATCTGGTCGCATAATCTGAGTGCGCGTTGAACCTCTGTGGTAAGGCGCTATCTCTAACTTTGTGGAGAGACTAGGGACAATCTGTCCTGAAGTTTAGGTCATCGGTTCAGACAGCCGACGCATTTACTTGTTTAATAAACATGTAAATTTTCATCTATATGAAATGAAATTAAATTAAAATTTCGGATGTCTAGCCGCAGGAAATAGAATGTGTGTGCACCTATGGGTATGCGCTATTTCTTTCTTCTGTGGACAGGCATAGTGACAATCTGTCCCAAGTTTTAGTTTAATATATACGATATTCTAAATTTCAGATGCCCTCGGTACCAATCTGGTCGCATAAACTGAGTGTGCGTTGAACCTTTGTGGTAATGCGCTATCTCTAACTTTGCGGAGAGGCATGAGGCAATCTGTCCTGAAGTTTAGCTTACCACGTTTCATATAGATTAAAATTAGGAATAAATTCAGTAGTGGTGAAATGTGTAGTGAAACTATGAAAGAATGACAGTAAAGTAGTGTAGTGAAACAAAGTTTAAACCGTAGATCTGCTTTTGTTAATCGAGGTAAGTGGTTGATATGAAGAATTCGTACTCCACCTTCCGTTCATCAGGTGGAATAGAATGGATTTCATATATGTTATTGGGCAATCTAAGCCACCTGTTTTACTGCACTATGCAAAAATTCGTACTCCACCTTCTGTTCATCAGGTGGAATAGAATGGATTTCATATATGTTATTGGGCAATCTAAGCCACCTGAAGTGACGAGGTGAACGAAGTGAACCGATGGAACGTAAGGTGGCTTAGAGTGCCCAATAACATCCTACTCAAGTGTAATCTATAAAAACGCTTTTTACGATTTGTTTACATTTAATTAATTACCTAAACCAATTGAGTTTATTTTGTTAACATTTTTAATTGTGAGAGCCGCACGGGCGCGGCGACACGATGGCATCGTCCTACTGATCACTTAAGCCTCGTGCAGACTGGCGCGACACGACAGCGCGACGCAACACCGGTAATAATATTTTGTCTACCGTGAAGTTGTGTTAGAGTCACCTCGCGCCAGGCTGCAAGAGGTTTAAGTGATCAGGGGGACGATGCCATCGCGTCGCCGCGCCGCGCCGTCACCGTATGCAACATTGCCAGCTCGCTGCCGCGTCACACGCGCCGCGCGCCGCCGCCGCGCCGTAGATTGTAAAGTGATATGGCAATAAAGAAAATTATTTAAAAAACAAAAAAACCCGACTGCAAAAACACATAAATGATTTTCTTTATTTCAAGCTTTTTAGTGTTTAGTTGTATCAATATATCTAAATTTGGAATTGACTCATTACTAGCTTTTATTTGATACCAATATTGTTGTAATTTATTTTAAAAAAAACCTTCCCTTCCCTTTTTTTGTATTTGCAGATACAATAGATAAATATTGTAGAGCCTATGTCACTCCCACAATTGACGAATCTAACGACACCTCATAATTATGTTAAAATCCATCAAGCCGTTTAGGCTTCAGAGCGTGCCAAAGAAATAGACATACATACATAATATGCGTTCGCAATTCATTTGCCAAACATGTAAACAAACACGAGTTTTAGGAAAACCAACTGTAATGCCTACATATAAGGTTCAGTTTGCGCTACAACTTCATATTTTTTATGACTTATCCAACAGTACTAGTCAGTCTAAAATCAACTTTATTTACACAAGCATAAAGTTGATGTTTGTCTAAATGGAAAACTCGTGTTTGTTACATATTTGGCAAATACATTGCGAACGCAGATTACATACTCTCGAAAAACATTACCCTCCTTCTGAAGCAGTCGGGTAAAAACAAGCGGAGATGCGGCTCGGCAACGGCGCGGCTGCGGTGCCATCTACACGAGCCCTTAGGCATTGATTATGTTTTATGTTACTAAAGCCCGTCATAAATGTTAATTGTAAAAAATATATTTATACTCTTAACTGTGCGTTTGCACTGGCGAAACATCTCGACAAAACATGTTGAAATCTCTAGTTCCTCTCAAACATTGCATGGAAAATTGACAGAAAATAGGATTTATTCCCTTGATGTCGAGTCCCGCCACGTCGAGTCGCCGCCACGTCTACTCTGAAAACTCCCCGCTTTTATTCCCGCCACGTCGAATCGTTGAAAAAGTCTATTTTGTTACCGCCACGTCTACTAACCATTTTTATTTGTACAGTCGTAAAAAAAAATACTCATAGTGAAACTTCCCATAAAAATTACTAGGCTTGCATGAGTTTAAGATAGTAAGTACCTATTGCAATTATTAGACGTGTACAATTTCTGAGCAGTACCTAACCTAAGAAAAAGTACTAGGCTTGCATGAATTCCCGATAGTATTTAATCATTATAGGATTTGGATGAGGCAGACAGATAGTTTATAACCCATAATGATTGAATACTATCGTGAATTCATGCATGCCTAGTACTTTTTGTTAGGTTAGGTACTGTTCAGAAATTGTGCACAACGTATATAATGATTGAAATACTATCGTGAATTCATGCAAGCCTAGTACTTTTTCGTCTATGGATAAGGAACAAAACATCATAATATATAGGATCCTATCTATTTATTCCAAGTAACCAACTATGAGTATTTTTTTACGACTGTACAAATCAAAATAGTTAGTAGACGTGGCGGTAATAAAATAGTCTTTTTCAACGATTCGACGTGGCGGGAATAAAAGCTGGGAGTTTTCAGAGTAGACGTGGCGGCGACTCGACGTGGCGGGACTCGACATCAAGGGAATAAATCGAAAATAGAGATCCCAACATGTTTTGTTGTAAATGTTTCGCCAGTGCAAACGCACAGTTACTGGCACTGGCAACAACAAACAAATTATAATAAATATGATAAGGTTGAATTAAAATAAATATCTACTTACCTCAGAATTCTTTGTTTTTTTTGGTTTGTATACACGGTCCAAAAAACTAGACATTACGTTATAAAAGGGCCTTTCCGGTTTGTGTATTTCGTCAGCACCACTACCAGTTCCCATAGACTCTTTTACTTTGGATCTTTGCCTTCTGTACGTCGACATTAAATTATCTCGCTTTTTTTTATTTCCGTAATTGTAATAGTATCATCCTTTAGGTTTCTTTTTATTCTGTTCCATGCATCATAAGAATCATTTTTGTTTCTGTGTTCTGGTGCCGCTGCATTCCATAGCGTGGGTTCGTTTTGATAAAGATTTAAAAAACCAAAAACAAGCTCGTTCGTCCACTCCATTATTCACAATATTCACACTACGTGAGCAAGAAAGTTCGTGTCCTTCACCACACAATCCTCACTTTTGAAAAGTTCATGAAATTGAATTTTGAAAACGCCAAAAAATAGTCAAGAAATAGTCATAAATAGTCACCAAAGTTAAAAAAATAGTCGCATTAAGATTCCGAAGTTATAGCTATAAGTTGGTGAGGATTGTGGGGTGAACGTCTCCACACAATCCTCACCTCAGTGCAAGCAAACGGCTGGGAGTATCGACTTGGTTTCAATTCCAAAAAATAGTCAATAAATAGTCGTAACGCTATGCCAAATCTCGAAAATAGTCATTAAGAGGTTCCAGAGATATAAAGGTGTCTTGGTGAGGATTACGTGGTGAGCCTTTCTCGCCACAATCCTCACCTGATTACCGCGGAATGCTTACGTTTTTTCATTTGAAATTGGTGTCAAAAAATAGTCAAGAAATAGTCGTCTCCAATCACCATAATTTCGACCTGGGGGCCGATTCTACTAACAACATTGTTCTGAAATTGCAATTGAACTTCAGCTTAATCAGCAGCCTGATTACGAAACACCTTTTGTTTCTGATTACGATTCTGAAAATAAAGCAATTGCCTTCTTAATCGCATTCCCTAATTGGTATTACGTATTGCATTTTTTACGATTCGACGGAAATTGGATAGGGTTGTACAGTTTGCGTCAAATAACTTTGCCGCTCTGAAGTAGGCTACAAATGACTGCGCAGTAGTCAATCTGTCTTAAAAAACATTAGTGCGCATGCCAGCGCGCATGCGCAACCTAACTTCAGAGCGGCAAAGTTATTTGACGCGAACTGTACATAGCAATAGGCTATAATCTGCTTCACAGATAATATAGAGAACAGGTTATCTGCTTCATTGATGTGTTTTGTTACACCATTTAGGAATGATTAATTTCCAAAATATTTAATTCTGTTTTAATTACAACTGATGCTCTACTAGTGCTTATAAATAAAAGTGTACAATGATTGCCGAAAAATAAAAAATCTATTTTTCTACCAAAAACTATCATAATTCAATTGCGTAACAAAACGTTTTTCTTTTCACGTTTTTGCTATCTGTGGCCAATGACAAAATCGTAGAAAAACAGTGTTGTCAACTTAGTGGGATTTACACTAAACCTGGGGGTTTGGACAAAACTAGCGGACTGTACTGACGGAAAAAAATTGCTTATAGTGGGTGGGGGTTTGTCTAGTGGTAACTTTAATTCAATTTTTAGAAATCAATTAGGTACTAAAACTTTGACTCTAGAAAATTAAAAAAAAAACACGTTAATGGCATATTTATATATCTAACAAACATCCAAACATCTTCGCTAACTTTTTTAATAATTATTGTGTGAACCGATTTTGACTTCTATACCCTAGGCATAAGGACGGCATTAAAAGCAAAAAAAAAAAAAACTAACATACGCGTTGAACATAATTATAACCTCCTCCTTTTTGGAAGTCGGTTAAAAAAGTGGTTACAATACCAAATGTTTACTGCAGCTGCCATTAGTCATGTTAGCAACGCAATGGAAGTGAAAATCGGTTGAACGGACTGTAAAGGTTTATTTAAATGTCTAATCTTATTTTATTAAGGAGTACTTACCTATAGTTTATTATAGGAGTACCGCTAGTGGACTAACATGGGCGGTTTTGGATTTTGACGCAAACGGTTAAATATCCTATTTCAGATATTAAAATCGTTTTCAAAAATTGTTTTTAGAAATCGATTTCAGGAGAAGTTCCGGCTCACAATTTCGATCGTGTCTAGAAAACAAATACTTGCGCAAAGCTACTCTCGTCGTTTGATCGATCATTTTGATGTTTATGATAACGCACGTCTATAGTGGACTCGGGGAAAAAATTGGCAGCACTGGGTAAAAGTTGAAATAACCATGTTCAGAGTCGAATTTAATGCAAAATATTGCTTGACTAAAGTATACCTTTACTGCTCTAACTTCATCAATGTGTGGGTAAAAGAACAGGAAAGGTATATAACATCACATGTTAAACATCGAACAATAATCCGCGCTGGAATGATCATTCTTTGTAGTCTGTGGGGAGAACATTGAGAAAAAATTGTTTTGCATTGAATGTTATAATTTTCAAAAATTCAACAAACAAAATTAATTATATTCACACTATTCTCATAAAGAAACATGGGCCTATGTTAAGCAGTTTTGGAACATTTTTCTTGTGGCTTGTGGAAGTCGGAAGAACTTTGAAAAATTCTCTCGTTCAAGATCAAGACAGTCCACTGTTTTAGTATTCTACTGGCTGCACTAAAACTTACTTACTTAGGCTGTTTTGCTCAATAGCGAAAAGTACCTAATTCGATATTATCACTACAAGTAAGTTTAAGTCTAGTTACTATGTCCATCAACCTCACATTCTAACTAAAATTGTTAATTGATATTTTTGTACTTAAATGCTGAAAAAACGATTAAAAACCACTAACCAAATAACAACCAACTACAAAACATATTCATAATATTTCCACAGATGGTGCTAGAGCTGTAAATACAAGAATGGAATGCTACCCAACATCTATTTTGTTGACATCCTAACAAATAAATTGGTGAAATGGTGTTAAACATGAATTGGATAAGCAATACCCACCGACCTAATCTTCTGTATTAATCATTGAAGGTAAGCTTTACGACACATAGTTAAGAATCAAGTGTAGCAACTCACCTAATAATAAAATTATGAATATATTCCCTTGGCCTAACTATCTACATAGACACAGCATATATTTTATGTATACCTAACTAATGTTTATTATTATAAAAAATCTGGAGACTGAAAAATCTGCCATAAATAAAGAAAAAGAATAAATTATACAACCGCAGCAGTGACTAGGCTGATGGCTTTTGTCCAGCCATGAGCCTAATGAAGGCCTATATGTCTACTTTACTTTGCCACATAATATTTAAGTACAGAGCAGAAAATAATATGTTTTTGTTTTAAAACTTTACAGTTCCTGGGACGCATGAATGATGTCTAGAAACTGAAGATTGTTCATGAAAGAAAAACATTTTCTTTAGAAAACTGTTCAGTCTTGTATGACTACAATAAAAATGTGTGTTCCTATTTATTTAATAGATGTGTAAAATTTAATAAAGTGTTTTAATTATGAACTATAGAGATTAGAGTTACAAAATAAATAAAAATAACTTGTTATGTAATAATTGAATACTGTTTTTTATAAATACAGACAATTGATTATTATAATGATACTATTTAGAGGTATTTACCTAAATTAACTGTCATTCATTAGGTTTCAGTAAATAGAGAGAAATAAATTATGGTAAACAAAACAGCTGTTTTATTATATCAATACATAACTCAAAGTAGCATTTATTCACTTTTATTATGAAATATTTGGACATGGGGCAAAAAGAAATTCGAACAAATATTTTGTAAGAATTAGTGGAATTTGGGATATAATTTCTTCCTGTGGAAGTCATCATGGATTATGTATGTACTGCTTGCAAATTCTTGCTGTAAGTGCCCGACACCTGAAATATAAAAATAATAATTTAAGTAAATCCTCATATATTCCATGATCTATTACATCCGTCCACAAAGTCTAATAGGCCTAAACACTTTGATGCACAATCTATCTACTTTATAGAACAGAATGTAAACTTAAACATCCGTCCACAAACTCAAATGTAAACTTACTACCTATACATTTGCAGGTGCATTTCACATTCACCAATAAACAGTATGTTAGTGTGTAACGTTCTTGCTGTGCTAAACACACATTCAATGTTTAACACTAAGAAAGAAAATAATATTGATAGTAGGTACCTTAAACAGACAATGATGTGGAAATAGATCTATGTATGGTGGTGTGATGGGTATGTTCATTGTGTCCTTACATAATCCATTGACTTAAAATGCTTCAAACTATGTTTGTTTGTGATCTTCCTCTATAACATTGGCTTTTCCAATGAAGTACAAGCTCGATTGCTTGTGGCTCGTGATAAGTTTGATACGGTACGATGAATTCCACCAAAATACCTCGTTTCTGAAATATCATAATAATATTATATATCTTTAGTTTAGGTTGCACTTGTAACAGAAGAACTTTCACAATTATTATAGAAAATCGACCTCGCTGCTTCGATATTTAACATATCACTATTATTGATTTATTACGGAGGTTTTACACAAAAACACATTCCCAATTCATCAAGACGATGTTCACTTACATAATTTCGTAATAATTAAGGAGATTATACGAGTAAATCCCAAAAATATTCCAAACAAAATCGATTGCGACGAGTATACTGCCTTCGGTTTGACGAAGCAAATTGAAACAGATGGCTCGATGATTTGAAAGCAATATAAACAAATTTACAACTGTCAAAAGAGTTTCGTAATTTGAATAATAGCCTTTTTAGAGGCATATCGTTCACTCTTTAGCGTCTGAAGCAGAGTGCAGTTTGTTTGACAGATTTTGAAGTTACATAATTCGAAAGTCGTAAAATTCAACCAAATGCAAACAAATTCATACCAATTCCACTAAATCGCATTGAGAAAATGTGTTTCATAATTAGATAGCAGGGCTTTTAAGCGTTTTCTTATTCTACTAATGAACAACGATCCCACTGCGGTAGCGATGTAGTTGACGCCAACGATCGACCGAAACATTCTTAAAATCCATTCTGCTAAACCAATCGATCATGAACGTGACGTTAACTCGTATTCTACTAATATTTTGACACCCACTTGGATCGAAACGGGACTGAACTGTCCCGGTTCATGTGTCAAAATTAGCAGTTCAACATAAGTTGATACAAAGCTACTTTTTCCGGATCGATACGAGATTAATTTCATTTATTCTCATGAAAATGATGGTTTAAGCGTATGAATCTGGTTGTATTTGCTCATAAGGTTATCAGTGCATTCGTGAATTAAGTTGTAAGTGATAAAACTTTCAATGTAGGTACAAACATCAGCTGATATACGAAATCATCCAAGTTATATCAGCCAGTGCATTTTATGGTGCAGTTTATTGAACGGGGAGCTCGAGTGCCGACTGACTAAGGGTAACTTATAAACAAGAAACCTACAGAGCGTTTGTGCACCTCGTATTCGATGAGTATTCGTGAAAATATGATTCGAAATAGCCTTCATAGTAAAAGTATGGTTGTTACTGTTCTGTAAAGGACCTTGAAATTGTACTTGAGTCAAGTTGAACCCTCACTCACAATCTTGGGCTGCGACCACGACTGTTCTCATTGTATGGAAACGTTACTACAGTACGTAATTGATGCACAACAGCATAACAATAAAAGTTGTATATTTTTCATCATAATGTGACACTGACCTTGTGTGACTATGTGTGCATTGAATAATGAATAAGTGTATCAACGTAAATATTTACTTTAACTTTTTGCTATCGTAGGCATACGTACCTACGCACCGGTATATTAATAAGTTTGATGTTAGATGGAACTAATACAGAAATTACAGGAAAATCATTGAATACTTATCATACACACCATATCTGATCTTACTGAATTATGAATCTTTGTTTCAATAACCTGCAACAGCTACTACCTGCATTCCCGTTGTTTGTCTATAATAAAATAAATCCATCCTACACATTGATGTATTTTATTAATCAATGATCCTACATTATAAATCCGTTTCGATTTACGCGATTCGAACTGCCCCGGCTATTTTCTTAAATTTTAGAAACCAAATCTGCCAATTTACATTAATTAAAATGTATGGAAATAACAATTTACTTTTCCTGTGGTAAATTTAACGGAAAATATGGTTAAGAGCTTATTATTTCTATAAACTTTATTTCTTATTTAACCATTTTTTTGTTATGGTACCATTATAAACTTACTAATTGAACTGTAGGCAACACTCATTCACTAGCAATCATTGAAATCATTCCCGCTGTGGTTGGGTTACGTTTTGGTTTCAATCACTGTTCAGTGTTGTCATAAAAATAGTAGAATAGGTTTAGGGGGGACAGACGATAACCAAATGAAAACAAACGATTGTGGAAACGGTAGAGAGCTTATAGATTTGCAAATTAGTAGAATCGGCCCCCTGGTTTAATATGTAGAAGTATGTTAAATTTCCATCTAAACTTCTACATACATTTTCGAGTCGAGTACAGCCGAGCACAAAATTATTATGTTCGTATTTGTAGTGGTCAACAAATTTTTTGTTTGCATTATTGTTAGTTATGTAGCTATTTTAGGTAGGTATTTTAACTATGTTTTATATATAATAATGAATAACATAATCATAACATATTATAAAACAAAATCCCTCCGCCGGCGCCGCGTCTGTCTGAACGCGATAAACTCAAAAACTACCGAACGGGTTTTCCTGCAGTTTTCCTGCTATTTCTTGACTATTTTTTGGCGTTTTCAAAATTCAATTTCATGAACTTTTCAAAAGTGAGGATTGTGTGGTGAAGGACATGAAAGTTCCACGACGCGTGCACGGCTCTCAGCGAAATAGACAGGACAGGTCTTGACTAGACTTGGGTAGCGAGTGAACGAGTGATAGAAAAGAGCTGTAGGCTGAGACGGTTCCTGAGATAGCTGCGCGGTGCGGGAGGGGTGACAGTTTGCACAAGTTGACGAATCACAGAGCTCTCGCATCACGACACCAAACCTCTCCCGCACCGCGCTGCTACATCAGGAACCGACGATTGACGTCGCTCTCGCTCACTCACTCGTTCGCTAAATAGTGCATTCAGTCTCACTAGCTTAGTAATGAAAGTATAGTAAGGGGTCAAATTATTCAAAATGCGCATTTTTGTTGTACCTAAATACTTTAATATGTGCTTGATTGCGTTAGAATTATTTTTGTTTTTAAATAAGCAATGACCCAACTGCTCACTTTACTCTATGGCACCAGCGATTTATTAAAAGAGATTCCCTCAAACTCGTAATGAATGTAATTCGTCTAATTTTAGTATATGTAGGTACTTACCATGTTATTGTGCTATTCGTGGCTAAAGACGAGATCGGAACTAAGTCGCATTTTAACTTGAGTTGGTTTGTTTTTCATTCTGCATCGCGAACAGGTTGAGGAACAATACCGATAAAATATTTTTAAATGTGCAGCGAACAAGGGTAAAAAAAAATGCTTCAGCTTCTGATCTTGTAAATTTATGAATGTTTTGTACCTACTGTATTTTATGTTATTAAATATTATGGAATGATGTGTTATTATTTTTTATAATCATGCTCCATAAACCAAGGAATTAATAAAAACAGGGAATTTTAGGGATAATTCTTCAGTCTGCCTCGGAATTAGAGGTGTCGGCTCAGCAGACATATCACCGAGCGAGACGGACGGTGAAGCCACCAACCGAACGGTTCTTTCGGCTCGCTGCGGAATACGTCATTGCAAACTTATCACACGACTGTCACTGTAAATCTATCTTTATTATCAATACGTTAAAGTAGAAAATACTTTGCCACATTATCAAAAGGACTTGTTTAATTATGCCTGTTGTTTCGTAAATTCATAATAAAAACAAACAGCACTCAAACCGGAAAAATCTTAATAATAATAGTATTTTTCGGTTGTTTTGACGAAATGCTTTTTTGCTGCGTGCAAAGTAGGTAACTATAGTGTATCTATATACAAAAATGAATCCCTATTTTCCTTGGTCACGGCATCACGCGTGAACGGCTGGACCAGTTTCGATAATTCTTTTTTTGTTGTGTTTGTTATTGTAAGGAGAAGGTTCTTAGGATAGGTAGGTGAAGGTAGGGTAGGTAGGTAGGTAGGGTACCTACCCTACCTACCTACCTACCCTACCTTCACCTATGTAGGTAGGTAAGTAGGTAGGTAGTTAGGTGCGCCGTAGATAAGTACTTAGTGCTATCCGTGCGAAGCCGGAGCGAGCTAGCTGCTCGCTGCTCGTTTACTATATTTTCCAAAGAGCTATTGAGCTAGCGGAGCCGTATCCGTTGACGCGCGTGCGGTACTGCGGTGTGACTACGCAAATGAGCTAACAGTCGGGTCTGATCGACTGTCGACTGATGGTATAATTTACGAACCGTTATTTGGTTAAAATTCAGACCCTTTTGTATCTTTACCTATAATGAAGCAAATACCTCATAGCTTTGTAGTGACCTATACATAAGTCTGATTAAATAACAAAATTAAAATATAAATTATGTATTTCTAAAATATAATTAATTATAATTTATATTCAACTATTTACAAAATAACTTAAAACTAGACTTATTTAATAATCAACATGTAAAGTAAAACTATGTACTTAACTTAATAATCAATGAACAAACGGACAAGTACAAATATTGTATTAGTAGCTAATTCCTTATCAGTTGGTCGGCGTAGCTATGACGCGTCTATTGTTCTAGCGACGACCGGGCGCTCGCGCTACGTCATACGAACCGTGTGCGTGAGCGAGACAACGTCATCGTGCGTTGCACTCACGCACCCGCGCCGTACAGCTGGCCGTGACTTGCAAATCAGTACGCTCACTGCGCGCATAGCTTTATGTTAAATATCGCGATCCTAGTTTTGCCGTACTAACCCTTGAGACTTCCTGCTTTATGTTAAACTGTTTACTCGTGCTGTTCTCTGTTATCTGACTTTCTACCACTCCTTCTTTTCTAAGTGGAACTCTTGTGTGTGAACTGAAACCTGTGTCTGTGTACCTAATAAACTTTCATTCTTCCTCTTGTGTACTTGTGACTTATTTCTTCGCTACCTGTCTATCACACATACCTACAACCACTACATTGGTGACCCCGTTCAAGAGCACTAAGATGCCTGAGGACCAAGATTGCACGAAACAAGATGCGGCGGCAGCGGAAACGTATCGCGTAGGTGTGCGCATACCGCCGTTCTACCCGGAGAAACCGAGTCTCTGGTTCAATCAGATGGAGGCGCAGTTCATCCTGGCGAACATCAAGTCGGACGACACGAAGTTCTACTACGTTACCGGCAACCTCGATCCGCAGTACGCCGCTGAAGTCGAGGACATTATCGGCAACCCTCCAACCACCGGAAAATATGAGAAACTTAAAGGTGAGCTCATCAAACGGCTATCGGCATCGCGTGAGAAGAAGGTGAAACAACTTCTCATGCATGAGGAACTGGGCGACCGGAAGCCGTCACAATTTTATCGCCACCTTCTCAACCTCGCTGGCCCAGGTGTGCCGGAAGAGTTTCTGCGGAGTATATGGTCGAGTCGCCTACCCGCAAACACGCAGGCTATCGTAGCGTCGCAGTTGAGGATGGACCTGGCTGAACTGGCAGAGCTGGCGGACCGGATCCACGACGTCGTCGGTACCCAGGTGGCATCAACTACAGCTGCCATATCTACTGCTGCATCGACGAGTACTGCGGGTACCAGTATTTGCTCGGAGGTCGCCGCTCTGACGAAGCAGATGGAAAAGCTTGCGGATAAGGTGGAGCGAATGTCACGTTCCAGAGAACGGTCCCGTAGTCGCACGCGATATCGGTCAGGCTCATCCCGATCAGAGTCCAGCTACAGGAAGTTCCCGAAGTGCTGGTACCACCAGAATTTTGGAGACCGAGCAAAAAAATGCGTGAAGCCGTGTGACTACCCTACATCGGGAAATGCGCGGGGCAATCAATAATGGCGGCCGATGATTGTCCGAGTGCTGGTCGCTTATTCGTCACCGATCAAAGGTCGAAGATGCAGTTTTTGGTCGACACCGGCAGCGACCTCTGTGTCTACCCCCGATCGGCATTATCAAATCGACGAGAGAAGACCAACTACCAATTGTGCGCGGCCAACGGAACACCGATAAATACATACGGGTTCATAAATGTCACTCTGAACCTGCGGTTGCGCCGTGACTTTGCTTGGCGATTTATCGTTGCCTATGTTACGAGGGCGATAATAGGCGTGGATTTTCTATCTTTTTATAATTTGGTTGTTGATTGCAGAAATCAACGGCTCATCGACAACCATACAACGCTCTCCACCCCGGCGTCGCCTGTCCCTCGCTCTGATGATGTCTCCTCAGTAAGGGTAAGTTTGGGTGATTCCGCGTATACACACATACTACGGGAATTTCCCGACATCACTCGCCCACATGGTATACACCGCACTCCCAAACACAATACAGTACACCACATCCGTACTACACCAGGGCCACCAGTATCCTGTACACCACGTAGATTGGCCCCGGACAAACTGCAAATCGCCAAGGCCGAATTTGAGGCCATGTTGCAATGTGGAACCTGTCGCCAGTCCGAGTCACCATGGTCGTCGCCTCTCCACCTAGCACCAAAGAAAAATGACGGATGGCGCCCTTGCGGCGATTACAGGATGCTGAACGCACGTACCATCCCGGACCAGTACCCCATTCGACACATCCAGGACTTTGCTCATAGTCTGTCTGGCTGTACCGTCTTCTCTCAGATTGACCTGGTGAAAGCGTACAATCAGATTCCTTTAAATCCAGAGGACATCCCGAAGACCGCTATCACGACGCCGTTCGGTCTTTTCGAATTCCCGTTCATGACGTTCGGTCTTCGAAATGCCGGACAGACGTTTCAGCGCTTCGTGGACGAAATGCTCAGGGGTCTGGATTTTACGTACGCTTATTTGGACGACTTTTTGGTCTACTCGAAAGACCAGAAGACCCACGAGCACCATCTGCGTCAGCTTTTCACCAGACTCAAAGACTACGGTATGGTCATCAACAGTTCCAAGTGCGTCTTCGGAGTGTCGGAGGTAAACTTCTTGGGCTACCATATTTCAGCCAAGGGCACAAGGCCATTACCAGCCAAGGTCGAGGCTGTGCAAAATTTTCCCGCTCCCAAAACCGTAAGAGAGCTACGGAGATTTCTTGGGATGCTCAATTTTTACCGCAGGTTCATACCAGGCGCAGCAACCTTCCAGGCACCCTTGAACGCTCTGCTTACCGGCTTAGTCAAGGGTGCACACCCGGTCAATTTTTCACCCGAGGAACTTAGCGCATTCCAGAACTGCAAGGATAGCCTTTGTCAAGCAGCACTGTTGGCGCATCCAGACTGTAGCGCTAAGTTGGCGTTGGTCACAGACGCTTCCGACAAGGCCATTGGCGCAGTCTTGCAACAGCTGAATGCAGGTTCATGGGAGCCGCTTGCTTTCTTTTCCCGTAAGTTGAGTCCAGCACAGGTTAAGTACTCTCCATACGACCGCGAATTGCTCGCCATTTACGAGAGTATCAAATATTTTCGGCACATGCTGGAGGCTCGTGACTTTGTGATTTACACAGACCACAAGCCTCTAACTTTCGCCTTCCACTCTCGTAAAGAGAATTGTTCTCCACGGCAGTTCCGTCACCTGGATCTAATAGCCCAGTTTACAACAGACATCCGGCATATTTCTGGCAAGAACAATGTCGTGGCAGACACCCTCTCGCGCGTCGAGGAGATTACACAACCAGTGCCCATCGAAAAGATCGCAGCAGCTCAACGTGACGACCCCGAGCTGAAGCAACTGCTAGATGGTGATACCTCATTGCGCCTGCAACAGGTTAAAGTACCAGGTTCACAAGAGCAACTTTATTGCGACGTGAGCACCCCTACGCCAAGACCATTTGTGCCCAAGGAATTGCGCAGACCTATTTTCACAAGCCTGCACTCCTTGAGTCACCCAGGTACCAAAGCATCTGCAAGGTTGGTCGCTGATAGATTTGTTTGGCCTGGCGTTAGGAAAGACTGCCGTGATTGGGTACGTTCCTGTCTGGCTTGCCAGCGCTCAAAAACCACTCGGCACGTCTTTGCCCCAGTCGGTACTTTCAAATTACCGCAATCAAGATTCGCATTCATCCACATTGACCTCGTGGGACCTTTGCCACCGTGTGAAGGGTTCCGATATTGTCTCACTGCCATCGATCGCTTTACGCGATGGCCTGAGGCAATACCACTCACGAACATAACTGCAGAAACAGTGGCAAAGGCCTTACTGAGTGGCTGGATTGCTCGTTTCGGCTGCCCATCCGATATTGTAACTGATAGAGGCGGGCAGTTCGAATCGGCGCTCTTCAAATGCTTGTCTGCAATTGCTGGTTTCCGACGTCGTAGAACAACGGCATACCATCCTGCCTGTAACGGCCTGGTGGAAAGATTCCACCGTCAACTTAAAGCAGCTATCACTTGCCACGCTAATGACAGTTGGGTGGAATCTCTTCCATTAGTCCTGTTAGGCGTACGCAGTGCTTTTAAAGAAGACGTCCAGGCTACTGCTGCCGAACTTGTTTACGGTCAACCGATACGACTGCCTGGCGAATTCTTCGACCCACAAGCTGATGAAACGGTTGACATCACCGACTACTTATCAAGGCTCCGGAGTATTGTCAGGAGACTGCAACCGTCACCAGCAGCCAGACACAACAGCAATTTAAAAACATTTATTTACAAGGAATTAGCTTCCTCTACTCACGTTTTCCTTAGGGACTGCACTGCTGGTGGTCTGAAACCGGCATATTCTGGTCCTCATAAGGTCATTCAACGAGGTGACAAGGTTTTTAAAATATTGGATAATGGAAAACAGGTCACGGTATCGATTGACCGCATTAAGCCGGCCTTCATACTGCGTGATCCTCACACATCATCCTTACCACCAAACACCACCATTCATCACAACACACCACAGTCATCACTCAACACTAACACTCATCACTATACGCCCGACGCGGATAATCCGAACTTACCTTCCGCTGACGAGAACGTCGTCAGAACGACGCGGTCAGGACGTCGCGTTAGATTTCCCGACTATTATCGCCCTTGACGGTCTCTGGAAGGGGGTGATGTAGTGACCTATACATAAGTCTGATTAAATAACAAAATTAAAATATAAATTATGTATTTCTAAAATATAATTAATTATAATTTATATTCAACTATTTACAAAATAACTTAAAACTAGACTTATTTAATAATCAACATGTAAAGTAAAACTATGTACTTAACTTAATAATCAATGAACAAACGGACAAGTACAAATATTGTATTAGTAGCTAATTCCTTATCAGTTGGTCGGCGTAGCTATGACGCGTCTATTGTTCTAGCGACGACCGGGCGCTCGCGCTACGTCATACGAACCGTGTGCGTGAGCGAGACAACGTCATCGTGCGTTGCACTCACGCACCCGCGCCGTACAGCTGGCCGTGACTTGCAAATCAGTACGCTCACTGCGCGCATAGCTTTATGTTAAATATCGCGATCCTAGTTTTGCCGTACTAACCCTTGAGACTTCCTGCTTTATGTTAAACTGTTTACTCGTGCTGTTCTCTGTTATCTGACTTTCTACCACTCCTTCTTTTCTAAGTGGAACTCTTGTGTGTGAACTGAAACCTGTGTCTGTGTACCTAATAAACTTTCATTCTTCCTCTTGTGTACTTGTGACTTATTTCTTCGCTACCTGTCTATCACACATACCTACAACCACTACAGCTTTGCATAGTAGGTAGGGGTCTACCTACTATGCAAAGCTATGAGGTCTTCCCATATAGAAGTAGCTATTAAAGGTAGGTACAATTAGTAGACATGCGTCAGATATATCGATACGTGTCTAAAATCCGATTTGAGTCACAAATCATATCGTATCGATAATCCGAACTAGACAAACCGAATTCACAAAACCACGGCAAGAGTAGATTTGCGTAAGCAAGTATTTGTTTATGTTTGGATAGTTTTGATCGATGCCATTACAATCGAATTGTAATATTACTAAAGACGATCGAAACTACGAACCGGAGGCGTCAGAGCCGCTCCAGAAATCGACGAATAAAAATGGATTTTGTAAACGTTTCGTAATCTGAAATAGAAAATTAAACCATTTGCGTAAAAATCCAAAACGCCATGTCTAAATATTTGCTTACGAATCTATTTATATGCCGAGTTAGGCAATGAAAATTCTAATATCATTGGCAAGGAAAACGATTCGTTTTCGTTTATAGGAACCGAGAATACCTCGCGCACCTTTGAAGTTTACCGAATCACCGCGGATCGGGCGCACCGCTATGGACGCGTCTGCGCTACCACGCACGTTACCCTTTCCATGGTGCGTGTCCGTGCGGGCTGATCCGCGCACGTCGGTAACTTCAAAGCGAATGTATCCAAACCAGGACGCACCGCCACGCACGCGTCTGCGCTACGACGCACGTTAGGTTTCCCACGGTGCGTCGTGCGCGCTGGTGCGCGTGCGTCCGCGATATGGCGCACCGTCGGAGGCCGGCTTTAGCGCCCGACCGCGCGGTCGAGCGGTGCTAATCCCTTTGCCAAAACCGTCCTCCGCGGCGGAGCGCGGTGCGGGCGGTGCCGTGTGTGAACCGCCTAACACACGTACAGCGCCCGACCGCGCGGTCGAGCGGTGCTAATCCCTTTGCCAAAACCGCCCTCCGCGGCGGAGCGCGGTGCCGTGTGTGAACCACCTTTGAGTGAGTTCAATGCTAAATTAAATTAATAATTGCATACTAAAAATGCCATAATAATGTTTTTAACACAATGTTTATTCAGTGCAGTACAAATAATAGTAACAGTAAAAATTATAATTACCTATTTAAAAAAGTATTATAAAGATTACATAACAAAGTAAAAAATCATAATAGAATCGCGGACATGGGCGCCATGGGAAGTCGTCGATGCCTCATTAGTAATTACCTCTAGATTTTATTTTTATCATTATACAGGGTGGCAGGGACATCGACGCGAATACTGTTACCATGGATTCAGTACGTGCATGGGGTCTCATTTCGAACAAATTATAATTAGTCTTGAAAAAATATCATAGATGGCAGCATAGGTAACAATTATGAAATTAACAGTCACTAAAAAGCGATAAACGGAAGATTTTGGCTGAAGTAAGATTAGTAAAAATCAAAACTTCCTTGTTTATGCTGATTTATGTATTGTAACTCATAAATCTCGTATTTTCAACAAAAAAAGATAAAACCTTTTTGTTTAGGGCTCTTTGCAATAGATGGCGTTTTACTCAATTTGTTATAACTGTACCACATTTACGCTGTAGCCAGTCAATAGCCCGACTTAGGGAGGTGTCATTTCTTTGTATGGGATTGGGTATCTTTACGTAGTATTATATTATGTGGTACGTGGTTTTGAACCTCCCTGCGTTGAAATATTTCGTCAGCTGTTCCATACATTTTGACCGCGTAGGTATTGCACTTTTCTATGAAACAGCATTTTTTTTTTTATAACCGATGAAAAATTTCAACGCAGGGGGGTTCAGAATCATGTTCTGGATCCATATGTTTCAGTTTTCTCGTCGATGTACTTGCCACCCTGTATACCTACTATCGTAATAAGGGGCCAAACCTGAAATCACGAAAAAAATCAGCTGTTTCCTACATTTTGACGAGTTATGCGAACCTAAAATGTAGGGAACAGCTAATTTTTTTTCGCGATTTCAGGTTTGGTCCCATAGTAACAGTTGTTCATAATGATGAGTAAAGTCACGTGTCACTAATTACCAGTCACCCTATATTGCTATGATCAATGCCTGCAAATCTCTACAACCCATTAACTGGACAAAAACCATCCTTGATTTCGAAACCATACAGACCTTACATATTTTACCCAAAAAATCAAGTATTTAGTCATCTGTCTAGCTTGGTATAATTGCTTTTACGGATTACTGCAACGCCACTTTCATTTTTTCGAGGCACTATTACTGTGGGGTAACATTAGTTCACTGCGAAGTTGACTTGGGATTGGAACGGATTGGCCAGCCCAATCCCACTTCCCTCGTGTAGGCATGTATATATAATATAATAAGAATAACAATAAGTCTATACTTAACCGATTATTTATAATTTGGTAACTATGTTTTATTTAATATTATACTATTTTATTTCCTACAACTTCAAAAGTTAAACCTTCGTGCATCAATCTATCAACTAAATCAGTTCTGTAAAACGCTGCTCCGGGCATGACCACTCCTCCTCTGTAAAAGAAAAATAAAGGTAAGCAATGTGAGCATACTTGCAAACTTATTTTCTTTAAGCCGACTGTTTGTTGTAAGTAAAGAGTTTGGTGGCCATATTATTAAAGCCGGTTAGGTTATTCACGTTGCGCTTCTGGCGTGGTTCCTACTGAGTCCTATTCCTCATACAAACGACTTCTTACGTTACCTATACGCGACACTCGGAGACTGCCGCGGTAAAGCTATTGCATAGCTGTTTTTATCAACTTATGCAATTATAATACAACCAATGCCACCTAGAGGCGAGTTGCTGAACTAAAGAGACAGGGGTGTTAGGTTATTTTCGTTACGGAATTTCTGGATTCGGTCTCCACGCTCAAGGCCCGCGATAGAAGCTATGCAATAGCTTAAAAATAACTTTAGAAATTTTAAGAGCTGCTTTAGACCATCGAACTGAATAAGTGATAGTATGGACAAAATTCGAAATCGCGAAAAAAAATTTGCTTTTCCATAGTGAAGTTTAATACCTTCTAAACTGTATGGAACAGCTGTTTTTTTTTCGCTATTTTAAAGTAGGTCCCATAGTAAAATTTATTCAGTTCGATGGTCTAAAGCACCTCTTACAATTTGTAAAGTTAATTTTTTAACAGGTTGGCAGGGACATTGACGCCAAAACTGAAACCATGGATTCAGTACATGATTATGAACGCCCCTGCGTTGAAACTAAAGTTTTCCTCGGTTATTTTTTTTTAAATCTGCTGTTCTATACATTTTGACCGCGTAGGTACTTATTGCACTTTTCTATGAAACAGCTGTTATTTTTTTTAATAACCGACGTATATCATGTACTGAATCCATGGTATCAGCTTTCACACTGGCCGTCAAAACTAAGTAAGTACTACACTTTTGAAATTGCAATTAATATTAAAGTAGACGAGATATTTAAAGTTCACTGATGAGTCTGGATTCTTACTACGAAGTGGAGTGCAGCGAGTATTCTTATGGCAATCTAGTGTCGCTGCCTCGGCCCGGCTAGGGTACCGTGAGCGTTGCATTGTCACTGTCACTTGTTATTTAGGTTAGGTTAGGTTAGAACTGTGACCACACAACGCACGAGCCTAGCGAGCGTAGCGAGCGGTGCCACGGTAGCGGCCGGCGAAGTGCCAGGGCCCGTTTAGGCACAAGAGAATGTAATGTTTTGGGAATGTGGTGTTTTACAGCGATCTAACCTCGACAATCAAACAAAATACCAAGTGACGTGACTTAGTGACAGTGACAATGACAATCCAATGCTTGCGGCACTTTGGCCGGGCCGAGGCGGTGTTACTAGGGTGCCTGTAGTGGCACTTTATCCGATAGGGATAGAGTGCCACTGGTGGCACTCTATACACTGCCTTCTTACATTCACTTCCGAAGGAAGGCGAAGAGTGTACAGGCGACCTGGTGAGCGATACATTCAAACTTGCTTCTCAGAAAGAGCTTCTCAGAGCTAGTGGTCATAGAAAATGGCACCCTGACTGGGGAAAAATGTGTTCAAAAGATCCATAATGACATGCAGGGCCATATTTTATGGATCGATACTCATGCAGGATAACGCCCGGCCACTCACCGCTCGGTCGTACAACAGTACATTCAGGAGGTTGGTATCAACTTGATGGCTTGGCCATCAAGAAGTCCTGATCTCAGCCCGATCCAGCATGTGTGGGATGAGCTCGGGAGAATGATCAGAAGCCACCCACCACTTCTTATCACCCTCAGGGCCCTAAACAGGCCCTGATGGAAGAGCATATTCCCCAACATCGCCTCCGAAACCTCGTCTTCAGTATGTCAAACCGGCTCGAAGTTGTAATCAGAGCCTGAGGAGGCAATACCAGTTATTAAAATGTAAATAAGGTGTAGCATAAAGCATACTTCAAAATGTCAGTACCTAAGTTAACAATGACTATTATTTGCTTTTTATCTTTTTTTAAGTTAAAAACGTTTTAACTAATGTATAATAACTATAATTTCAAAAAAAGTTGATGAAATTTGCTATAAAACGTTTGTTATTTTAAAACTGACTTCTAGGAGAAATTACAACTTTAAAAGTGTGGTACTAAGTTTTGAAGGCCAGTGTATACGTTTTTGCAATATAGAATCAATAGGTAATACTTTAATAACTTTTTATAATGCCAATGGTTTATCGCTGTTCATTTACGGAATAGGTAAGATATAAATATTTATCTATTCTCTTCATGATTATACCTAGATGATTATAATAATTATGACATAATATGATTCTTTTGACTAGTATTATAGCACTATTCAGCACTAAAAGTTAATAATGTAAAAAGAATCATAGGTAAATTGATTCTCACTGTAGGTTTACCCACCTCTCCAGAAATAACAGGGGGCTGCAGAAGTAGATAGATGTATTATACGTAACTTACTTGGGCATGTTGGAGCTTTCATTAAGTATTGTAATTGCACTCATGATAACCGCAACAGCTGTTGTATCGTAGCCTGGATCACTGCCCGATACCTGTAAAAAAAACAGATTAGAAAGGTAACAGAGTTGCTTCACAAACATAATTATAGAGTTTTCAAGAGATTAGGCAACCCTAGTTCATTCTGAACGTCGCGTCTCCTACGTTCAGAATGAACTAGGGTTGCCTAATCGAGATAATAGTACCGCGGGTTCGTCAGCGTCAATGGTAGTTGAAACCGCGGCTCTAAAAACTTTCTAAAAGATACCTTGTGTCTTAAAAAAAAAAACAACGGGTTGCACTCCGGGAGTGCCAGCAGAAGTGAAAACTTGAACATTAACGTTGTGCATTTTTGAATATTCTGGAATGGTTAGGGAATAATTTCGCCCGAATTGCTTTATTGCTTATCAGTATAAAAGTACTATAATTTATGTGGTTAAATACAATATTCATTAGTAGTAGTAGTATATTTATTTATTTTCAAAATATAGTCTAACAAAAATAAACAATTTATTTAAACACTTTTCATGAAGTATGTTTTGACTGCTTTTTTGTTACCCTTTAATATGGGTAAAATTTCTTACCTCGCAATCTTTACGTAATGTCAAAGACTATTTATTTTGATATTTACTTTTTGGGTTGCTAGGCAACGGATCTTACGGTACGTTCTGTCGCGAGTAAATCTATAACCAAATACCCAAACAGATTAGAGAGCTACCACTAAACTACTTTAAAAATAAACTTAAGAAATGGCTCTATAGTAATGTGTTCTATACAATAAGTGAGTTCTTAAATTATAAGCAAAGTTCGAGATATGATCTCACTAGTAATGTAAATAAATAACGTAATTTTAAGGATTTAAATTTTTTTACCTGATGATCTCAATAGAAGTGTTTTTGTATATCATTTTGTTATAAGGTACTTTTTTATTTTTTTTTTTGCATGTTGAAATGTCTAAGTAAGCAAAATATGTGGAACTTCTTTTATTTAAGTTACTGTTAAGACCTTTTATGTATCATATTTTATGCAAAATAAAGAAATTCTAATTCTAATTCTTTAAAAATTTTTACCAATCCCGAAAAAAGTGCACAACGCTGCTAAAGAAGTTTTCACTTAAAAAAATAAGCTCTATATCTTATAACATTCAGAGGATCAACCTACCTTAACTGACATTGTTTTCGTCGGCTTCGAATTCAAATCCGCTCCTAAGTCCCAGCCTTTACCATTCAAAACGTAACTGTACTTCGTGTCTTGTCTCGTCTTTTCCGAAGGTCCTCTATGTGATACGTATCCACACGTGACGAGGCGTGGGAAGTTAATTAATAGTTTTCTGAACCACTTGAAGTAACTCAAATAGTAGTATATGAACATTATGGGAACTACAATGAAATGGAAGAACATTGGCACTGTGGTATAAGCCTTGAAATGAGCGGGTTTCTTCTGACTTTTCTCGTGCAAATATCTTTGGGACATATCTACTGAGTCCTTATCGATTCCGGGGTAAGGGAACCAAGTTCGGCGGTTGTGTCGATGGAAAAATGATCTGCAAATAGTAAGTTAAATATTCATACTCTCATCATCCTTTGGAAACCAGCACCCTAATTACGTAATACACGATCAATAAGAATTTGTTTCGTTTTAAAACAGATTGCTAATACATTGCTTCATAAGCTCGAAATAAAAATCTGCTCAACAACGTAAATAACGCAATGAATATTTTTGAACTGTCAAAACGAAACGTATTAGTCGGAATCGTTTTAGGAAAATGTGTTGCGTTATTAGATACTTAGCAGAAACTATAGAATGCCTCGTGGTTTATTTCTTTAATTTCATTATGACATGTGTTTGTTTAAACTTCATGTGCAATAGTTGTACATAGGGATCGTCTATTAATCACCTGAGGCTCGAAAAGGGGGGAGGAGTTCGGAAAAATTCATAAAATAACACAAGGGTGTAGTGAACTATCACGTGTACTTTTTTTTTCGTTGAACGAGCTCTAAACCGAAAAACGGCGTGTGACCTTGAATCGCCGCCGTTGCCAGGCAACGATAATAGCCTAGGTACCGGTTTAAAATTAATTATTCTGAATGTTTTTAAACGTTGTGCAATAAAATACACGTGATTTGTTTGATTGAGTGATTTCGGGTTAGTCTAATACCTCACCACTTATCACAAGGGGGAGGGGGGGGGCTTAAAAAGTTGCAAAAAAACATCACATGATTAATGGACGACCCCATAGGCAGACTCAATGAAACTCGGACACATTCTCTGCCTAAACCTTTGGGTGAATATACAGTATGAACAGAGGGCGTTCCCGTTAACCAGCAATAGTGTAGCGTCCATACATGCTAGAAAAAATATTAACATAAAAAAAAAAGTTTTTTAAAATTTTTTTTTTTTTTTTTTTTTAAATTGTTACTTAAATGTAACACTCTATACACGCGCACTTGTCTTTCAACGTGGAAAGACAAGTGCGCGTGTACAGAGTGTTTGTTTTATGTATGAAATTAATATTTTTTGTGAATATTTTAAGGTAAAAAAATAAAAAATGTTCTTTCTTTTTCGATTTTAATATTTTTTCTAGCATGTATAGACGCTATACTATTGCGGGTTAACGGGAACGCCCTCTGTTAGTTAACATACTGTATAATAGGACCCAAACCCAAACCCTACTTTGTGAGAGACTTTACTTTTCCCTCTCTTTTGATTTTAAAGCTATCCATACTGATGATTGTAGAAAGAGTAGGTAGGTACAGTGGGCTCCAAAGAAACCTCAACCCCTAGAAATGTAGAAAACAATGCAAGGGGATGAGCTTTCTCTGGGGCCCACTGTAGTCTGTACCATAGCATAATATTATGGTGCTAGCAGGTTCACTAGACACAGTAGTCTTGAACTTATTTAAAACCTGTGCCCTAATTACGTAATACACGATCAATCAGAATTTGAATCGTTTTGAAACAAATTGCTAATCCATTGCTTCATAAGTTCGAAAGAAAATCTGCTCAATAACGTAAATAACGCAATTAATATTATTGAACTGTCAAAATGAAACAGATTAGTCGGAATCGTTTACGAAAATGTGTTGCGTAATTAGATAGCTGGTTACTTGTGTAGGTATTCTCGTTGTTATTGTGAAGGTACACACGGCTACACACAGGGTTGGGCAGTATTTGAATTACTTGTAATTGAAATACAAATACGTAATTGGTATTTGTAATTCAATTACTTCTTATAAATGTAATTTGTAATTAGTATTTCAAATACCTGACGCTGAGGTATTTTGTAGTTAGTATTTCAAATACTTATGGCTCCAAAATACATTTGAACATAAATACATTTAGCGATCTTATGAATGGGTGCGATCTGCAGAAAATAGCGCTCGATAGCTTTCGTAACCAAAATGGCGACCGCTAAATATGTAATATCTTTAAAGTTGGCAACACTGCACTTAAACTGTACTGTGGTCTGTACTGCAGGTACATAGGTACGTCAAATTGTCAATTACATAACTTGTCAATTGTAATTTTAATTCGGCGATGGAGTGAATCCTGTGAATGCTGTGACATATTTAGCGTTCGCCATTTTGTAAAATATGATGGTAAGAATATATTCCCTTTGCCTTAGGCTGGGCTGGATTAGTTCTATTCTATTTATATGACCTAACCTAACACCAGACTGTATTTTGTAATTTGTATTTTGTATTTTAAATAAAAATAGTCAAAATACTGTATTTTGTATTTTATATTTCAAATACACGACTTAAAAATATTTTGTAATTTGTATTTTAAATAAGTGCGAGATAGTATTTTGTAATTTGTATTTTAATTAAAGCAAAGCATGTATTTTGCCCAGCTCTGGCTACACATCAAGCTATAAGTTCCAGTATAAACTAAGCTCGCATTGTACGAAAATTTAATAGGATGCGAGATCAGCATAAACTGGAAATGTATAGCTTGATGTGTAGCCGTTTGTACTTACCTAAGTAATTTTCTAAATACATACCTTTTCATTTCTTCAGGCTCTGGCTCAACAGGGTTAGGGAATAGCTCTTTCCATAAAGCTAGATGGTCTTTATAAGTCTCCAACTCATAAACGAGCGATGTCCATGTTCCACTGTGTAGAACAGTTCGACCAGGAATATACGCTCTCTTTGGTATTAATAGTTCGGTGTAACATTCCACGGTGTTTAGTGTCCCTAAAAACATAATATACTCAATGAGCAATATTTTATACAATATTTGTAATCAAGTTCTCGAAAACGTCTCTAATGATTTCGATGAAAGTTGCAATATAAGGGTTTACGGGGGCGAAAAATCAATCTAGTTAGGTCTCATATCTGGGAAATTCGTTTTCTCTATTTTCACAGCCTCGGAAATGTAATACGTCGTTGGTAGATATACCATATACCTGGACGATATGTTTATCTATTTTCTCCCGAGCAGAGCTCGATCGACCAATTATAATAGATAAGTCGCATCTCTATGATCTTGGCAAAAAAATAAGCATTAGGTACGGGTTTTTAGATTTCTTAAAAGTCAACCCTAAAATGGGGTAAGGGGTTATTCCCAAAGTACTCCGAAAATTGTTCCCAAACTACTCCATGAAAAGTATAATATTTTTAATTAGGTTTCATTCTACTCCATGATAATATTAAAATGTTCTCAAAGTACTCCACCCCATTTTAATCAAAAAGCAAATTTAACTATGTACCTACCGGATTACTATGAAAGGGTAGCAGACGTACAGCTAGGCTCAAAAGCTTTGCAAATATATTTTTAAGTATAAAGTATAAAACTTATAATTCTAAAAGTCACAGTTTTTCTTTCATAAATACAAATTTTGAATCCTAATAAAAGTTATAAAATTAATTTACTACTTTTTTTTTTTGGCCACAACTGGTAAGCTCTTGGCATGCTATCACCTGATAGTAATTGATACACTAAGTGACTCAAGATGATACTACGGTAATGTAGTATTATTTCAAATATGTGGAATCAGACTTACAACTATTTTAATACATGTAAAATCAAATCTATTATACATAAAATAAAACAGTAGAATCCGGTGTCTGTCTTTTTGTTTGTTCGTCGTCTCTGGAACTACTGAACGGATTTTCATGTAGTTTTCACAGGTAGACAGAGATTAATTTGGAAGAGAATATAGGCGTTGTTTCGTTAAAATCGGATGTTGCAAAAAAAGTTATCATCATACTAGACGATATTCTGTTCACGACACGTCTACACAATTTCTGAGAGTAACCTAACAAAAATTACTAGACTTACATGAATTCCAGATAATATTAGTATTATCCCACTAATAGGAATTTGGATGAGGCGAACAAATAGCATATAACTAAAAAAAGTACTAGGCTTGCATGAATTTACGTTTAGTTTATTTTGTAAATAAAAAAAAATTATCTTTATATAAAAATCTATTGCCGCAAGTATGAAAGATCATCACTAGAAAATGGCTCGACCGATTAAGCTGATTTTTTTTGTTGTATCTGTAATCTTTGTCTAGATAGGTGCCCCTGGCGCTCCCAGGATCAAGCCCATGCCTGAAAAGGCGCTGAATAGTGCTGATAAAGATGATGGTTTCGTGACGGTGCAAAGGAGGAAGCGCCGATCGCGAACGAACAAGAACCGCTGCGGCAAGGCTCTGCAGGACCCCCAAGTGAGCCTGCGTGCCGCAAAGCCGAACACACCGGTGTACATCTCCCGCCTGCACTACACCACTAAGGCGGAGGACATCGTGGAGTACGTGCGCCAAAAGACGAAGTACGCGCCGAGGGTGCAGTTACTAGAGTCGCGTAGGAACGTCAACTTCAAGGCGTTCGTCGTGCGTGTACCGAACTTTTATCTGCCCCTCGTCATGGAAGAAGACTTTTGGCCGCAGGACGTGGTGTTCCGTCGCTTCCGCGGACAAGTTCCACAGGACAGCACAAAGTCAAGCTAGTGCAGAGTGAAGTCTTACTAACATAGTCTAAGCCTTATTTATTAACACTAGTTTTTGTCTATATTAAAATATGTATGTTTAGGTTAAGGTATTTTTTCTATGGGCCTGTGTTGCCTGAAATAAATGGTATTATTATTATAAAAGAAAATTTTGGAAAATCCGCCGGAAAACCCGGAAATACACGAACTTAGTTTCAAAGAATTTGTTGTAATGATTGTAGAACTATTTTTTTTTCTATTATTAACTGCTTTACATTCAAAGCCAGTTTCGGATCCCTGTTTATAGATTGTCGACTTGGGACTGCAACGATAACGTTCGAAATAAACAGCTTCTTCTATAATAGTTTGTAAGAAAACTTTAATCTTCCTTTTAAGAATTTTTGTGACTGACTGTAATGAATGACATACATGTATTTTATAGGTAATTATGTTGATGGAGCAGTTTGAGAATTGATAACGAATAATCGGTGGAGTACTTTGACAATAATTCCAGATACCTATGGAGCAGAATGGGAACAAAATAATAAGTATTTTGAAATAATAATAATTCCTTGGAGTAACTTGGGAATTAATGTATGAGATTCTTATCTTTTTAGAACAAAAGAATGGAGTACTTTGGGAATAACCCGGGGTAAGTAATCAAGATTTTCGGGGAGTATTTTACTGTTTGCTTTGATTGAGAACTCGAAAATTGGTATTTAAATAAATCTTAGGATCAAATGAAAACATATCAAACGATTGTATTTTAAAATCAACTCATATTGTGGTGAAAAGAGTGAATACAGTTTGTATGAAAAACCTCATTCTCGGCTTAAAACTTAAACCTTAGAACAAAATTATTGTGATGAGTATTAAACTAATCTAGGTAAATAATTAAGTTCGTTGACACAAATTTTCAAAAACTACCTTTTAAAGGGTGGCGGCATGGCGTGTCTTACGACTTCCAAGCGAACGAAGTTGTGGGTACAAACTAGTTAATCCTAAATAGGTACCAAATTAACCGGACCGTGCGTGAATACTCCATACAAGCTTTAACGCCCCCTAAAACCCCTTTGAGGTGTAGTTAAAAAAATCAAACCTTATTATTAGTAGCAAGTTTCAAGTTAATTCTCAAAAATCCTCTCTCTCTAGTGGTCGCAACCGCTACTGCTAAGCATATTATGAGGTCCTGAGTTCGATTCCCAGGTCAATCAAAATGTTATTGGGATTTTCAACCTGGAATGTCTCAGTAGCAGCCCAGAGTCTGGAATTGTGTCCGGTTGATGGCAATAGCCCCCTATTACATGGGTACTTGAAACATAACTGGCAAAATGTGGGTGTACCTGTTATAGGTACACCTCTGCCCAACTCTTTGGGGAAACAAAGCGTGATGTTATGTTATGTTATGTTATATACTATTAGACTTATTAGAGTATGTACGTGAGCTGTACGTTTAAATACACTCAAACTAAGCGACAAGTGAACCATGACCAGCGAGTAGACCATGAGCCATGTAATAAACCTAAAAGCCGCTAAGCGACTTATGACCTAGACATGACGACCTGCCCCCCAAATTGAAACCAATTGAAAAAGATTGCCAGTCCATTGCTTCAAAAGTTCGACAAAAAAAAATAGAGCAGATTATTTTGTCGAACTTATGAAGCAATGGACTGGTAATCTTTTTCAATATTGGTTTCAATTTAAAATTGATCGTGCATTGCGTAATTAGGGTGCAGGATGTCTAACGTGTGATGTATTGTTAGGATGTTAGAAAGTAGTGGAATGGCGTATACCAGTTAATTAATTCGATTGTCACTCAATATTTAAATATATCCACAATTTTTGCTAGCATTACCTACTGTTGAAACAGCACCTCTAAATAAAAAATAAATATTTTTTTAATATTTTCGCCTCGTTAGATAGTTGATTATATGAAGATCTTCCCCGTAATTTGTACGCAAAATTTTTGACATAACTGGTGTCAAAGTTCATGTACGTAGATGAATTTTGAAAATGGTTAATAAACTTTTTCCTTTGACATTTAACCGTTGATATTATTTTGATTACATCGAAAGATTTGTTAAAATAATATTAGGTACCCAATGGCACACCAATGAAAGCCATTCAATTTGAGAGTTTAGAGTTGTAGGGTTTTCCAAAATGTATAAAATTTTGGTTTTCTCGAATCCCATGAATTTTCGCCTATAGACTTTATGGGATGCTTAACACTTTGAAGGGCTGTAAACGAGACACAATAGAAGTTTTATTGTTATCATGCCTATGGGCGTTTACTGTCCTTCAAAGTGTTAATTGGTGCAAATTAATCAATATGTACCTTTGAATTGTCTCTCTAGATATATCATAGCGGTCTCGGTTGGTATGCTAGTATATCCACAGCTAGGTACCACGAGAACACTTGCGTCTTCTGCAGCCTTGTGGAAGTCCCGGTACACGTTAAGAATATGCTGTTAATAAAAGAAAAGTAAATCAGAATTTAAACCATAGCCTCTATCTTCTGCTTCCCTCGTATCAGCACGAACTACTTATTTGTAAATAGCTCGTGCAGCAGTAAAAATATTTTAGTCAGCAAAATACTGGCCAGATTTAGCCTATGTTTATGATTTCCAGCCCGCATTGTTTGACAGTCTGACCACAGGACCCTCCTTGCTCCCTTGTCTCATAGTTTTGAGATATCATTTAATTACATATAGCTCTCTAGTAGGTACGGTAGACCGCGTCTCAGTGACAAAAAGGATAAGCTGGCCTCTCATTCCATTGAAACTGCGTGCTTCGCTAGGCCTGCTCGAAGTGTTACCACTGAGTGGCCCTACTGTACTGACAGTAGTTTTAACCAAAATTTTTTTCAAAGGCTATTGCGTGGACATACAAATGATAGACGTTTATAAAAAATAGCCTTTGAATTCAAATATGTTTTTCAGATTATAAAAGTTGTTTGGCCCATGAAATGGTTCACAGAATCCAGATGTCTACCATCACTATATTCTCTTTTGAACTTCTCGTAGAAGTAACTGTAGGTAGAGACGTTAAAGAATATAAACTTACAAACATTTCAGCAGATATGTCAACGTAATGTGTTCCACATTCGATGCAAGCTTTCACGATGGGCGGGCTGAGGATTGAGTTAGGTCCAGTACAGTTGATTACAATTTTCGCCATTTGCAATACTTTCTTCACGGATTCACCATTCTCAATGTTGCTCTCTACTATTGACATATTTTTGGTACCCAAACCTGTAATGAAAAACACACGTAGTAAATCATAAAAAGTCCTTCCATAAGCTCGATTCTGATAAATAGTGCATTTATACGGTGACTGTGGTAGTATTAGTGACCGATGTCATCATTAAGAACAACTTTTACTTTGGGACCAAATCTGAAATCGCGAAAAAAAAAATTCCGCTGCTCCCTACATTTTGACGAGATATTATGCAGCTTATATTTTTTTCACGATTTCAAGTTTGATCCCATATTGAAAGTTGTTCATAATGATAAGTTAAGTCACGTGTTTAAGTAGTACGGACGGGGTCTTGACGCAGAATGTCCCATTCGCAAAATGTCACTGTGAAAACGAATGTCCTATTCGCGAAACGTCCTATTCGCAAAACGTCCCATTCTCAAAAAGTCCCATTCTCAAAAGGTCCCATTCGCACAATGTCCCATTCGCACAACGTCCCATTCGCACAAAGTCCCATTCGCATAAAGTCCCATTCGCACAATGTCCCATTCGGGAGCACCAGTCATAAAAAAAGGAAATCAGCTGTTCCATACAATGTGTTTAATACCTACTCGACCTGATGTTTTCTCGCGATATGACTGGCACTCCTCTTATCCTCTAGTATTTTTTTTAGTATTGACTAGTGCTGTCTATCTGTTAAAAAATGAGCACTGATAAAAAATTTACCCTGTAGGTATATCCGATATATTCATGGCCTCGTCAGTAGATGAAATAATTATCATTATGAGGGAAAAAATATTTGCTACATCATTGCATGATTGCATCAGGCGCATTATTTTATAACTCGAAGGAAAAAACGGATTTGACGCAAACTGTCTGGAAAATCTATATGGTAGTTTCCGTTGACCTAGAATCACGAGGCTTTGTATCGAACATTGTAGTAGGGTAGCCCAAGCGGGGATTTCGGGATTTACTAAAGCGTGGCAGGGCATATACAGGGGGATACCTTGCACCTGGTTAAGTACCTCCACCAAATATGAGCCCCATATATAAGGCCGCCCGTCAAGGATAAAGGATCAGATTAGTAAAAAAAAATTGATCATTCGAGATTCTCGAGCGCATCAGATTAAGGTAGGGTGAGTTAATTACATGCTAAAAACTGTATATTCCACTAATCTGACAATTTGAGAGTGACGTAAAGAAAGGGTAGGGCTACAAAGTTGTAAAAAAAAACGTCATCTCGACATTCTCTAACGGTTAAGGTAGCTGTCCTTGCTGCCCCATCTCAAAGATCCACCATGTATACACAAGTATTCTACTTAAAAAACATACACTTTTTTAATTGCATGCTATTTCCTGAACTTTTCAATTAAGTAATTAAATTCAGTGATTTTTTTTTGTGTCATATTAGGTGAATCCCTCTAGATAATCGTCAGATTATGAGACAGCACGTGTAGGACATAAAGATGAACCATATAAATATCTTAATCTGACGCGCTTGAGTATTTCAAAATGGCGATTTTTTTTTGCACATTTAATAATGGCCGCGAATTCGCGTCACATCGAAATCGTCAGATTATTGAATGAGAGCCTTTTTTTAGGTTCACTTAACACCCCTTTAGAAAATCTGACGCGCTCGATTATATATTTTTTTTTTCATTTTCAACCCTTACGTACGACCACCCGCATCATGCAAACGATCAGATTAACATATGTACATTACAATATCTGACGCGCTCCAGTATGGCCATGCAACAGTATTTTTTTTACATATTTTAAACTCTATAGCCGCTCCCCCCACCGATGAAAAAGTATACATTATATAACATTTTTTTCTTCTTATCATCTAAGCTTTGCAACCCAATAGGTCTCTATGACGCTCGAATAAATCCCCATTTAGCATCGTGGGCTCCCCTACCATTGGTATTTGACGCACAATACAGGGTGTTAAAGTAATTGCGGGCCATAGCTTCAGAGTGAGTTCAGTATCAATAAAGGAACCCATAAAAAATAAATACCTTTAAAAAAAGTAATAAAAAAACGAAAATTATCATAAGATGAACCTAATGTACATACCAACTAATTAAATAGCGATCGTTTAGAATTGCTTAAAATGGTTCTTTATTTTGTTTAAATACTAATTCGTAATTTCCTAGAGTTACCTACCTACCTACCTACTATCGAGCGCAATGAAATACCTACGCCTGAACACTTCGATAACACCGAGTGAGGGATAGATAACTAGGTACGTAAATATTACAATTCCAAGTATTTCTTCTTCCTACTTTAGCGTGCTTATCTCCTCCAAAATTAAACCTACAAATTATAAAAAAGGTGATCTTGCATTTTTTTTTTATAATATTTTTATTTTGCCTCGGTTCCTTTATTCAGTATCTACCCTGAAGCTATAACACGCAATTACTTTAACACCCTGTATACGAGTTTATGCGAATGGGACATTGTGCGAATGGGACTTTATGCGAATGGGACTTTGTGCGAATGGGACGTTGTGCGAATGGGACATTGTGCGAATGGGACCTTTTGAGAATGGGACTTTTTGAGAATGGGACGTTTTGCGAATAGGACATTTCGCGAATGGGACGTTCTGCGTCGACGGGACTTTTTGCGAATGGGACATTCTGCGTCAAGACCCACCATACTTATGGATTTTTGTTTGACGAGATTTTGACACAGTTTTGATTTACGTACCTACTCTCGATGTTTTTTGAACATCATAAAACTAGTTCTGACTAAGGAGATTTTTTATTCCTAACATATTTCAACTCGAAAACTTCAATCCAACCAAATCCACCTCTGACAATTATAAACCTTGATGCGTTTGATATCTCTAGAAAGTGACATTATCAACATGAACCTGACTTGAGCAGATCACTGATTGACACATACCTCTTTAATTGCATTACAGTACATTTATATTAAATTGTCGTTTACATAAATTATATATGAACGGAATTGGAACAATCTGACCGTCAAATGCTAAGTTTATAGCTATTTCATAAGCCTACCACTGCTTTCCAAATAATTAGTATGTGAGTAGGTTACCTTGAAACCTCAAGATTGCAGGCAAGGTAGGTAACCACCTGGAATGAATCTATTTAGATTAGGTATACATTTTTAATTCTGCCGGTTATGAAATTAATCATCTGTCGATCAACCCATTGAAAATATCAAGAGGTTAATATCTAGCCTAAGAGGAAAATAAAAGTCTGGAGGACTTTTTGTCATGTTTCATCAACGATAAGTTTGGAGTTTTTTAGGATAGAGAGATGTTATTTTTATTAATTATTAAAAGCCTATGGTGTCCCCCTGCAGGCCAAACGCCTCCCTTTACTCTTTCCACTTACATACATACATAAACTCACGCCTTCCTCCTTTGGGGGAGGCAGAAACTACATAACGTCACCTGCGCCTTAGCTCAGTAGTTTAGAACACCGATGCCACCGATATATAAAAAATCTCTTTCCACTTATAATATATCAGTGCCGGATGAAACCAGCGGCTCCGTATCTAAACGTCCTAATAGCATAATTAGTCCAGTTAGTCCTATTAGCAAAACGACCCATAATCAAAATGTCCTATTAGCAAATCGTCCTATGATTAATGGTCCTATTAGCAGAACGTCCTACTTGTAACTTGTAAAGTAGGTACAGTAACACTGAAAAATCACTATCGGTTTTTAGCCGAATGAAGCGAAGCCAAAAAAAATGGGTTAGATGTTCGTTTAATAGTTTCACTGAGTATATCAAATTTATAAAAAAATTATACCGCGAAAACGAGTAATCAAAAAAAAAAAAAAAAAAAACTTACGCCCATCAAGTGGGGTATCAAAATGCAGGGTTTTAGTCACTCAAAAGGTGGTTACAAAAATATATAAGTACAAATCATATGTTTAAAATAATTTGGAATGAGAAATGATAAAAAAACATTAATTAAAAGTGTGGAATAATAAATGACCAATATTGGCAGACAGATAATAATCTCATACATTTTACCAACGGAGCGGTTTTCAGCCGCGCCCTCCGCGGCGGCGCAAAGTGCAAACACCGCAAACACCGCAAACACTCGTACCAACACGTAGACATGGTTTGGATATTAATTTTCACGACGCGGTTTAGGACCACCGCTTGCGCGATTGTTTTCGGGTCCCACTGCACCCGACGCCGCGACGCCGCGGCGGGCGTGGCTGAAAACTGCTCCGTGAGTTCAGCCTCAGTGAACTTGATAATTTTAAAATTAATTGCTTTAAAATTATTTATGAAAATAGACGAAAATTAACCATTCCCTTATCTCCGAAACTACAATGTGAAGTTTGTACTTGGGATATAAACCTTTAAATTCAATCCAACTACGGAACCTTTCATTGTGCGTGGTCCGACACGCACTTGGCTGGTTTTTTAAAGTTAGTTTTAGATTTTAAAGTTTAATTTAGTTTAAAGTTTGTTGTCTCGAGAAGATGATACATTGTACATAATAATTATTCCTTTAAAAATATCATATTTATGTGTGGTAAGTATGATTGTACCATTTCCGTTCTTTTGTTTTTGGGACCATTTGCTCATAGGACGATTTAATAGTAGAACATTTTGCTAAAGTGTCGTTTTGCTAATAGGACTATTTGCTATTAGGACGTTTTGATACGGAGGGAAACCAGCGAGGGACCTGTAGCAAATTCTACCTATGGTAGAACTTGGTTTATTTTAAGTTCTAAAGTTTAGGAGATAAACTAGTCAAATCAATGTTTCTAAACAAATACTTACCAGTCCAGTAGGTACTTCAACCAAATGAGTTTTTGGAACAATGCTAACTGTAGTAGGTACTTTTCTTAAACCTTTATGGTTAATGGTTCATTTTTAGAATATCTGGTGCTGGCAGTGATTTAATTGTAATTCTTAAAGTGGGAACAAATATCGGACACGTCCGTAAGCCCCGGCTGACAGTCGCGGCTTACTTGTATCTGGATAGTACATTTCGCAATACAATGTGCAAACTATCAGTCGTAAGTCGCGGACGTGACCTTAGGTGACTGTCAGCCGCGACTTACGGACGCGTCAAGAGAGTCTTGATTGATAAGACATGACATTGACAAGAGCGAGTGGAGCTCGATTTTTTTTGCCCTTTGGATAAGAAAATAGTTGGTAGTACCGGGATTACTCGTACTTACGGTTTTCTCGCTGAGGTCCTTCTGGCTATATTACTACTGGGGACCGACATAGAAATATTAGTATTTCTGTACAAAAAAACAAAAAACGGTATATCTAAAACGGTACCTATATCCGGGTCTAGTAGTCAGACCTAAGTGTGACTATTTTAATCAACCTACAACCTGACACTGAGCTGTAAATTGCAAAAAACGTAAGAAAATTTGAATTTCGCGGGCTACCATGGCGCATCCCCCTTAACATTGTAGTCTTTAAAATAATAGGTACCTATCTACCTATACTTTAGAAACAAGTTTTCATTGATAAACACCTGAACCTGGATCTGTATTGTAGCCTAGCTAGTACATACTGTGAAGGTTGTCTTCAAAAAGGGACCTTGCATCATACAGGCTCGTAAAAAAATGATTCCGGTTAGATTCGCTCACACAAAGACCTTGTGTGACACAAGGTCTCAAGCGAATTAAGTATCAGTTTAAAAATAAATTATTATTATTCGTTTTATACTAAGACACAACTGTTTTAGTTGCGTAAAATATTTGACCTCTTCTTGAAATAAAATGGATCAAATTCAGCAAGGCTTCGCGGCATCGGCATAATATCCATCGTGGTACCAACTCCTCCCTATTTGCGTTACACTTCCAGACTCTATTTCGGCCAAGGTGGAGAATCTCAACGGAGCAGACAGTGTGCGCAGACACAGGTGCATTCCCTCTTTCCTCAAACTCATAGTCCGATGGGACGCCTCGTAATCCGACACGACCAGAGAGAGATCAGGCACAGGACCAACGGCTTAATTTGCTTTCCGAGGCACGGGGGTATCACACCGCCAACTTCCAAACTCCGGACTGTTATTAAGAAATTCCTAATGGCAAAATCCATTAACACTTTGCCCGACCTGGGAATCGAACGCAGAACCAGCTCAGCAGTAGCGTTTGCGACCAACAGGGCAGTCAAATAATCGTCTGCTCAACAACGTAACGTGGGTGAACTGTCAAAACGAAACCCATTGCGATCAATATTGATTATATTTAATGCAATTCCGCAGGGTTAAAGAAGCTGTAGTAGTATTTTATGTAGTCTACTAACTTGGTTTTTCTATTAGGTACCTACCTCTTCTTTACAAGTTATTATAATAAATCACAATTATTTAGAACCATAAATTAATCTTACCTGTTGCATTGAGTTCCGTTATCAAACTCTGCAGTTTATCCTTGGAGCGACCAGAGATGCCCCAAGTAACATCCCAATATTTTTCTTTTGTCAACCTCGCAAGATGTTTTACAGTGCATTTTCCGGTAAAACCTGTAGCACCCAACACTATAATATCCAAACTTTTATTTGCCATATTTATGTTTCAATTTTTTTTTTTTACTTTTTTCTTTATTGATACTTATTAACTTTTTTGTTGTTCACTTCTGCAGTTCCACTCTACTACTGTTCAATTCAAAACAAAAGCGGACGAACAACTTCAAACGCTTGCTTGCCGCTTGCGTACGCGCGTGATACGGACTTGATCTTTTCATTTTTTTTAAATATCGAACAGGTTTTTATATCAAATACCGAGGTTTGCTGTCAAGGAAATTAATAGTTTAAAAAAATCTGCTTCATAGATTACGCTCTGGTACTAGGTACTACCCATCCCGTAAGTTTGGTTTTTACAAGCTTTTTATTATTACTTTGCGTCGTTCGTATGTGTTTTCCAGTTACTCCAATCATCCATTTTTGAAGCAATTCCTGATATCCGATTGAGCTGAAACTTGGCTTGATTTATACAGCCAAGCTACACTACCTGCACTACAGGGTGTTCCTGGCAGTATCAAATGGGGGCGTATAGGCATGGCTATTTCGAAACTTTTAAACCCTGAGAATGTCGGTGCAATTTTTACGGTTCAAAAGTTATAAGTGTTATAACCAATATTTGGGTTTTTCAATCACATCGCATAGCCCCCAGAGAAAAAAAACATAAAAATACATACATAGTCTCGAAAAAAACAAGCAGGGCTATCAATTTTTTTTCGTAAATCAAAAAACCTAAAATTACGTCCCTAACTTTTAGGGCAAATTTCACGATGTCCGAATAGCCACTATACCTTACTAAATAAATTAAAAAATGGAACAGAATTTGTTACAAAATTATCTTCCAATGGTGAAACAGGCCCTTAAATATCCCAGTGATATACATTATACCTCCACATAATCTCTATGAGTTGGGCAAGTATTTCTAGTACGTGGTAAACTTTCGCTAGTGTAAGTTTTTGCCATGAAAATCGCTCTAAAATTTTGTAAAATTTTTGTCAGACCGAAAATTCTGCAATACTTAAATATTTTTTTTTCATTTTGAACACAAATGTTTTCACACTTTCTCACTCACAAAGGAATTGACAGCCCTGAATTGCTAACTACGGAGACATTAAAAAATATGATACCATGGAGCTGATCTGATGATGGAACCCAAAGATGTCCATAAGAACTCCTCAATCAAAGAAACTAGCGCCATCGTGTTTGAACTCTTTGGATATGTATTGAATAGTGCTAATATTACACTAGGTGGTGTCCAGAGTCTGATGATGGAGCCGGAAGTTGTCCATAGAAACTGCTCAATGGAAAACATGTGGAACGGTTGAAGATAGATGTTCACCATGTACAGTCAGCTGCAGAGAAATCTCACCCCCTAGCAATGTATTTATGTACTGCTAGGGGGTGAGATTTTTCTGCAGCTGACTGTACGTACGTGTATAAGGAATGTACTAGTAGATAATAGAAGGTAAGAGAGACTGTTGAGTACGATAATAAAAAAATAAATGCTCTGAAAACACAGACATGTCTTTTCAGTTCTAAAAAGAGTCAGTTTCAGATATCTCCTACTTTCCGAGGTGCATCTGTACCAGTTACCGACCGCCTAGAGCTTTTGGGCATGGAGTTGAGGTCTGATCTCCACTTCGGCTCAACCATCGAGTCAAAGGCACAGACTGCAGCCTGGGCATCCTACCTAAATAAGGTGATACTTCACATCTCGACAGCTTTTAAGTTTGTACAAAGCATTGATCCGGTCCTGTATGGAGTATTGCAGCGACTTCCCAAGTAACACATAAGCAAGATAACAGTACACATTTAGAACGTTTTACAGTTCAAAGATGAATATAGTTTGTATATGAGCCTTGGGAATAGCCAAATGCTGAATTAGGTTAATCCTTAACTCTTAATAAATTATGTATTTCCGTCCTTCCCATCTTTACGCCGTAAGATTATTATAAAGACGATAGTCAGCATTACGCATCAGCTTTAAGGCGACGATAAGCAACTTTTAATGATTTTATACCGAAAATTACGTCTAAATGAGTAGTGTTAATGATTTGGAAAAAATATATGTTAAATTAGAGCATTTTTTTAATAATTTAATATACGAATATTTTAGATTATGTTTACAATACATAGTGAAATTAATTTGTAAAGTTGTGTCTAACGCGGATAAAAAACTGAGAATTACGCAAAAGCTATCAAGCGTATTTTTCTGAAACCTGCACCATTTTAAGGATAGTTAAAATATTAATCTATTAGTATACGTGTTTTATTAAAATACTTTTTTTCTTATGTATAATAACAATAAGTTAATAATTCGTCAAATTGGACAGCGCTCCTTGATGAGCGAGTCCTATTACTGGCTGGACGTACGACGCGTTGCGTGAGCTCAGTACAGAACACGCAAGCTAACTACTCAAGGTCACTGGCATGTATCTGCGTCTGCTGAAAAACAGCCCCGAAGCATTTATCTGAATAACCATAATCTGTATTGCTATTATTAAAGCAGTACTAAGATAGTAGCGTTTATAACAGCTAATTGTTGAATAAAGTATCACCTTCTGAATAATATTGTTACATAGCTCTATTATACAGCTTGATACTGAATATATTTTTTTATTTTATCTTTAAACTGGATAAGATTATGTCTTACTAATTATTCAGCTGCTGAATCTATACTATAATAAAACAGTAGGGTAGGGGTGTGCAAGATTGCGCAGTGTATAAGAATACGCATAGCGATTCTCCAATCAGGAAGCAGTCTTCTGCGGGCCATCTTCAGTGCACAGCGCACTATCAACATTTTAAACGTGTCGGTACAAGAATTTTCATTTTTATTACAATTTCCGAAGATTTATTCGAAAAAAACTAAATTTGGTACCTGTGTTACAATATTTAGTTGTTTTGAAAACGTGGTTGTTTTAAATGTAATCCAGGTAAACTGTTTTTATGTGTTTATTTCTATCAAATTACTATCGAAACGTGTTTCACTAACGTTAATACGACGTCCTGTCCAAAAGATGGCAGTAGTGCTCTTTAAAAGGTGTTTCGTGCCCCATGTGCAAGAGTGCGCATAGCCATCGTGTACAAGTATGCGCGCGCAGTCTTGTACACTGTATCAAACTTGTATTTAAGATGTTATGTGTTTTATAATTATATGTGTTTGCAGGTATACTAATAAACTAGTTATTTATATTTTCATGTTGTCAAGAAGACAAAGAACAACAGGGAAAAAAGTGTCCATTCGAATGTAACAGATAAAGGTTATAATTATTGGAGTTGTCGCCATATGCAAATTCATCTGGCGCGGGACCGAAAAAAGAAGCAAAAGGGCTGAAATTTTAAGGAGCTCTCTACACAAAAGAATACTCGAAGAAAAATTTAAAAGAAGAATGATAAACGTTTACCTTACAAGACTAAGACTGTTAAACCAAAGAAGCCAGCAATAGCATCAAGGAAGAAAAATTGGGCATCTCCAGGTCGCTCAGAAGTGCTTAGAGAACCAATTATAGAAGACTGGATTGAGTGTATTTCTTGCAAAAGCTGTTGGCACGAAAAATGCACAGCATAGTCTGCCATGGTAGCTTCAAATTTGAGATTTGTGAGTGATGCGCAATCTTGACCTACGTGCGCAAACTCACACATCTGGCTGCGCACTCTTGTCCTCATACGTTGTGCAAAAGTGCGCATTAAGGATGCTGCCATTTTTTTAAATAGTTTCTAAACCGTTACCTTTAATTTGTTTTTTATAAGTTTTCTTACTTGGCAGATAACTTAGGTAAATGAATAAAGACCTATGTTGATTCTAAAATGCTTCATCTTTTTTTTAGAGCACATAGTAGTAAAAGTGCGCAGTGCTGCACACCCCTACCCTAAAATCCGGTGTCTGTCTGTTTGTTTGTTCACGCACATCTCCGGTATTCCTGAACAGATTTTCATGTAGTTTTCACAGATAGATAGAGATTAATTTGGAAGAGAATATAGGCTTTGTTTTATTAAAATCGGTAGACGCAAAAAAAGTTATCGTCATACAAGACGGTATTCTGTTCATGACAGGTATGCACAATTTATGAGAGTACCTAGCTGTTGCCCGCGACTTCGTTCGCGTTATGATGCCGCAAATAATACCGCCTAGTTCGTGCCTGGCGTCGCCCGGGTGTATTTCCGACTTTTCCGGTGGAATATCCATTTTTTTTTTAATTTACTCAAATAAACTAACCTTTAATTCATGCAAAACTCTTATGTCTTACTAATTATTCAGCTGCTGAATAAACAATATTATTTATGTTCTTTGACATTTCTCGGGACCCTGGGGTCCCGGACCTTTGGAAGGCGTACGAGGGGCCGGAAACAACTCGCAGAGGCCCGTTAGACGTTTGTAATGAAATGAGGCACCAACCGACGACTATCCCTGTATGTACTATGCAAGTGCACCCAAGGACGACCCCCGGCTGGTGTAGGACTATTGCAGGATATGGATACAAAGGTAATGGACTATGGGTTTGGGTGGCTTAAGTTGACTGGTGACCTGGAACTATGGAAGGACCATGGCCCCTGCCTGATCAATGTTTTATATATACACGGATAAAATGGCAGGGAGTGACTTGCACACTCAATAATAGGCCCCCGAAAACGGTCGCTTGCACAATGTGTCGTAGCGACAAGGGGGCAACATGTCCTGAGGTGCTTATGAGGAGTGGACCGGTATTCCACGGCTATCAGGACAATCCCGGAAGTACGGTCAAGATCCCTACCAGCATCTTACTGGAATACTTATTTCCTCCGAGCACGTTTGCTCTTGCGAATCTCCAATCAAGCCGGCCAATTAAGGCAAGAATAAGGTGGGAGCTCTGTTCCTCGTCAGTGTTGACTCCAGCCGGCCAATAAAGGCAAGCCAGAGATGAGGAACAAGATTTCTCCCGGGAGATAGGGTCCGTGGGGTCGCTACTGCCCAACAGCTCGCCACATGCTGCCCTGCGGGTTTATTTATGTTTTTATTAAGCTTTTTTCAATATAATAGAGAATTTCAAACTAACTTATTCAAATTAAAGACCATATTTGTATTGTTATAGCGCCCATAGTTTAATACCAGCTTAATTAAAATATTATTGAGAATGTGTGAGAATAAACTTATAGGGCCCAGTGCACACCACACACACAAAATCTGCATTTTTTTTTAAACAAAAGTAAGATTTTTTTTTTCACTAAAAAAGATCAAACGAAGACGCTATAATTTTAAATGTAATGTTCGATTACAGAACCCTAAACATCTGAGTAATGTAGAAATGTGATCAACTATATAATTATTATTCAGAAGTTAGTGTAATGAACTAATGAGACTACTCTTTTTCAAGTTATAGCTAAGTAACAAAGCATGTGTGGCATTTCTACATTTATATCTGTAGGTACTTTTTATGGTGTACATAATAAAGAATATTCTATCTTCTATCTATCTATCCATGTGTGCACTTTCATTCAGCATTATAAAGCAAAAAAATGCTTAATCTTACAACTACAACATTTTCTACTCGATTCATGTCATTTTCTTGGATTAAAATTGCTAGTATTAGCTATTTCGTCACAAGTACCTACTTTTATCAGACCTAGTATGTATGTATGAAAATACTATTTACTAATAATCTTTAATTAATCTTGATAATTCACGCGGCGCGTGCATAAGTAATGAAAAAAAAAACATACTATGTATTCACGCTAAAATTACTTGCGCACTAACAATTAACATTATAGTAGGTAGACCTCTAACCTGTAAATTAAAATTAACTTTCCAATTTTATAAAGTTCACCATGTCAAATCAACATCGACATTAAAGTATTATTGAATTATTTTCACAATTTGTATAAATATTGTTTGCAAAAATATGAACAATACTTAATATATCCTTACATATTATAAAACAAAGTCGCCCGCCGCGTCTGTCTGTCTGTCTGTCTGTCTGTCTGAACGCGATAAACTCAAAAACTGCCGAACGGATTTTCAAACGGTTTTCACCATTGGACGGAGTGATTCATGTGGAAGGTTTTAGTGTATAATTCATTAAGGTTTTGTGCAAATTGGCTGAAATATGACGATTATTGTTGAAGATGTCGGAAAAAATCATGCCGACTGGGAGCTTTACTGGCGTGCGCTGCATAAGCCGTGAGAGATAAATCAAATGTATGTTCTAGAGTATTGTATATCTTAAAAATTGCAACAAAAAAGTCCGCGATGGCATATGTCTATCTTCTAAGGGTGACCCAGAATAACCATTTTTATCTTTCAAAATTTTATAAAATTTTCATTGTTATTTCCGAAGCTATTTTGACCGGTATCTTATTAATCCTTATCCAATTAAATAGGTTATTTAAATTGGGCATTCAATTTCAATTAAAATATGCCTTTACATCACATCATTTAAATGAATAGTTTAAGAGATATCACAGTTTCAAAATTACGCGTAACAAAATAATTATGGTTGACCACGCGGGCGCTGTAGTAGCCTACTACTGCGTCCGCTGAAAGTTAGTCAATGATCTTTTCCTTGGCTATTAGGTATGTATTCCCGGTAGAACGTTCCCGTGGGATATTTTGCTACATCCACGCGGGCGAAGCCGCGGGTAAAAGCTAGTGCTTAATAAATTCTGAATACTATGACCAATTCGACTAAGCTGAATAACTCAGTTGCAAGAGCTTAATAAAAAACAATGTAAGCTGTTATTCTAAAGTTATCAAACTAATTAACCTTTTCAACGCCACGGACGACAATAGAAGTTCCAGATTTTCGTGCCACCAGCGCCACGACTTCATTAGAAGCTCTTAATTTTAACTAAGTACATAAGACATGTTATAAAAATAATTTTACTGTATTTGACAGGTATTTTTCATTTTATTATCCTTACATATTATAAAACAAAGTCGCCCGCCGCGTCCGTCCGTCTGTCTGTCTGTCTGTCTGTCTGAACGCGATAAACTCAAAAACTGCCGAACGGATTTTCAAACGGTTTCCACCAAAGGATGGAGTGATTCATGCGGAAGGTTTTAGTGTATAATTAATTAAGGTTTTGTGTAAATTGGCTGAAATATGACGATTATTGTTGAAGATGTCGGAAAAAATCATGCCGACTTACTGGCGTGCGCTGCGTAAGCTGTGAGAGATAAATCAAATTTATGTTCTAGAGTATTGTATATCTTAAAAATTGCAACAAAAAAGTCCGCGATGGCATATGTCTATCTTCTAAGGGTGACCCACAATAACCATTTTTATCTTTCAAAATTGTATTAAATTTTCATTGTTATTTCCGAAGCTATTTTGACCGGTATCTTATTAATCCTTATCCAATTAAATAGGTTATTTAAATTGGGCATTCAATTTCGATTAAAATATGATGTTTAAGAGATATCACAGTTTCAAAATTACGCGTAACAAAATAATTATGGTTGACCACGCGGGCGCTGTAGTAGCCTACCACTGCGTCCGCTGAAAGTTAGTCAATGATCTTTTCCTTCGCTATTAGGTATGTATTCCCGGTAGAACGTTCCCGTCGGATATTTTGCGACATCCACGCGGGCGAAGCTGCGGGTAAAAGCTAGTTTAATATAAGTAATATAGTCTAATACCCTGTTTATTTTTTATTTTTTCGCACAATAGAAGCCGTTATTTGTCTTAAAATTGGCAAGAAAATATTTTAATGTCCCCAGAACGCCAAGGACTTTATATAATACTAGCTTCTGCCCGCGACTTCGTCCGCGTGGAATAGTTACTTTGGACTAACGCTAACTTTAACCCGCGACTGAATTACCCTAAAATACTACAAAATCAAATAATGTATCTATTTAGATAAGGAAATTAACAAAAAGAACTAAATTAAAACAAAACTTATTATTACTAACTTATTCATCTAAAAAGTATTTATTTTATACGATGATATTTTGGAAAAACAAAGGGGTTTGAAGATTTTTGTATGGAGGGTGGCCCTAACGTGAGACCGCCATTTTGATTTTTTTTCAGAATAGCGGTGATAATCGAAAGTTATATATTTAGATAGAGGACACTTATACAAACAAAAAATGTCATGAAACATAATATCCTAAAGCGTCACGTTTCGGAGTTATTCACTAAAATATAAGTCGAAAATTGAACCCTGAAACAAGGATTTTTTTGTTTTTTTTCCCTTCAGGTAAGTATATTGAACTATGAAAACATAATTGCATCATGTATAGGTAATATTTTAGTTAAGAGCGAAAGAGACAAAAATATATGTATACCCCCTGCCGAATGAGGACGTGTGTTACACGGTATATGTATTATATGGTGCATGGCATGGGCGCGACATCAAGAAAATCCTATTCAGCCTCCCGCTGCCTCTGCCCCTGCTTCTTGGATGATATTATTTATACCGAATATGATTAAAAAATCTTATATTTTATCCACTAGGTGTAGTCAGTAGTATAGTAGTAGTATTCATGTGTAAATAACTTAATCAACATGAAGTAACTACAACATAAATAAATAAATACGTTATAACAAATCTTACTTTTATCGTTGAATATCTCAGAAACGTGACGCTTTATATGCTATGTTATTTCAAGTTTTATGTTTGTAAAAGTGCCCCCTATCCAAATATATGACATTTATTGTGCACCTCGATTTTGAAAAAAAATCAAAATGGTGGCTGATTTTAGGGCCAAAATCTTCAAACCCCTTTAAAAAGTAGTTCGCACAACCGTTTCGAAGGCTGGTTTTAGAGTCACGCTGACCGGCGGCGCTGACAGCCAAAACGTATGAACTTCAGATGTCAGCGCTGAGCGGTTGGCGTAATTAAAAAACGTTTCCTAAGGCTGGTTTTAGAGTCACACTGACCGCACGCTGACCGTCGGCGCTGACAGCCGAAACGTATGAACTTCAGATGTGAGCACTTTATATACATTGTCTTGTCAGCGCCGACGACGGTCAGCGTGAGACTAAAATCAGCCTATGAATACTAAACTTATATACATTGTCTTATCAGCGCCGACGACGGTCAGCGTGAGAGGAAAACCAGCCTAAGGAGCCGACTCAGCCAACCACGCGTCTGAGCTGCGCGGCATGGTATTTCGCAGAGCTAACTGGGGCCACCGCCCTTCCCCCTCATGACTGCCTTAGATAACATACACAACCAGCCTATTACCTACTGTTCCCAATGCTGGGACACAGGGCTCCTCTCTATGAGAGGGAGTGGGCTGTAATGCACCACGCGGGCCCAGTGCGGGTTGGTAGATGTCGCATGTCTTCGAAGTTTTGGTTCTAAGACGCCGGTTTCCTCACGATGTTTTCCTTCACCGTTTTGAGAGCAGTGGTGATGAAATTATTTACACAAAGTAAAGCGAAAGCGATGTGACGCGAAAGTTATCACTACCGTACTTTGATTTCACCCGTTGAAATATTTATAAATATTATTATCGAAAACCATTTGAGGTCAGTAAAATATAAACGTACCTAGTTAACTACTTTATAACAAAGGGAAAATAGACTAATTTCGCCCATCAGATGGGTGCCGACAACCGACTCGGAATTAAATAGTTGTTAGCAATCCTTGTCGAAAGATAATTATATTCCCATCTCTACAAAACAATTATAAGTCTATGTGGTTGTCAGTGCCCTGCTGGGCGCCAAGGACTATTATAGAAGTCGTTCTGTGACGTCATAAACGTACGGCTGTCAAGGTCACTTTGGTATAGTGCAGATACTAAACGGATTCTTTAACGGAGTAAACAAAGCGAGAAGATGAATGAAGAACAGTACCCTAAGTATGTAATACACGATCAATCAGAATCTGAATCGTTTTGAACCAGATTGCTAATCCATTCAGCAATAAAAATAATATAAAAAAAATAATATGATATTGGTCATTTTATTAAAGTTTTAGCGCAACCTTCGCCTGAGATAGCAAACCTACCTACTTTCTGATTTGTTTACACATCACTTATTAAAATTCTATTTGTAGAATTAGTTTGACAGGGGCGTAGCTAACGCCGTACCACCCATATCAATTATATGGGGGCCCCAAGCTACAGGGACCCCAGACGCGACGTGTGGAAGCAATAATTCGGAAAATATTATCCAAAACCTCAAATCTTATTGAAAAGAGGTCTGTAATGAACTAATGATTAAAAAACTAATGAAAATATGAAAATTAACATAACAATTTACTATTAAATCGTAATTTTTTTATGTCAGTTTTATCTGAAAACAATGAAAATAAAAGCCAACCTAGCCTGTTTGTACTGTACCTACAGATCACTTTTGACACTCTAGCTAGGCACATATTACCTCTAGGCTAGTAGGTGCCGCTACCTTTAATTATAACTAGCTTCTGACTGCGACTTCGTTCGCGTGGAAGTCGTAAAAAAACACACTCCTATTTCTTTTTCAAAGTGTAAATGAAATCCTAACAAAACAACCTTTTCAAGGCGCAGTGCTAAAATTTCGAGGCTCGCTTCGCTCGCTTGTCTTGATTCTTGACCTTTTCTTCAAAGTCGACAAAGCAAGTCCTTCTTGGTGCTATTGAAATGATCAAAAGAACATGTAACTTATCCGAGAGAGTGCAAAGATTTTGAGCTTGTTTCGCTCGTTCTCCTATTCTACATTTTCATAGTTGTTTGGCCTTTCCTGCATAATCCTCTCCGAGACGGGGTATTAAAATTATCGAGTTAGCTTCGCTCACTCTTCTCACTCTACATAATCTACTGTCCTAAATTCCTAATACCTACCTACTTATTATTAATTTATTTGTTAAAAAGCTGGCGACCAATTTGGCAGCTTCATAAATACATTTTTTAATCCCCTGTTAAAAAATATTGCTGCGTGTCTGAACAGCATAAGTAATGTCAATCTGAATTCTAAAAATATGACATGTATTGACAATTTAATCGAACCCCAAATAATTCATATTTTGGGGTCCTTAAAATATTAAATAAACAACTATTTGCGACCAAATTGGATGTAAGAATGCAAGCTATAGCGGCGGCCACTACCGCGGTACCGCTCGTTTCGCTCGCTCGGCTCGCGTGCTGTTTATCACTGTTTTAACCTGACCTAACCCGTTTGGTCGGGGTACCCTAGCATGGTTACTGCGACCAACTGTGCGATAAGATCAGAAAGTTAAAAAGAGGTTCAGTTATTTATAAAGTGTGCATCATTATGAAGGTTAAAAAGTTTTTAGAGTATCAATTAAATATTTCCCTAATAATTCATGGTGACCCCCCCCAAAATCTTAGGCTGCGACCGCGCCTGAACACAATATACTACAATAACAGCCAGATTTTTATAAAACTTTTCTGTATACTACGTTTGTAGATTTGTGCTCAGCAGCCAACATACAGAGAGTCAGGACTCAGGAGTCAGGACTGGCGACTCGGGAGCAAGCGACGTACAATTGTCCGTGTGAAAAATAGCTTGTCCTGAGGTCGACACCCGCACTCGCAGCCTTCCGTGTCGGCCCCTGTGACTTGTTGATATTCATCGCAAAGCATATGCTTACGCTCACAGGGAACTGCACGCGCCTAAACTGGTAATTGTGGGTAATTAGTGGTCTCGCCAATGCCACAACCTGTTAGAATTTCCGCCTCGATGACGTTTCTCTGCAAAGACACGACCTTGAGCCGGGTTCTGTTACACAGCTTCGGCGGAGTTCAGTTCCGAAGGAGCATAATCGGGACAAAGACCTACAGCTGGATGATGTGCGCCGGAAGTCCACTTGCCATTAGCGAATTAAGAAATTCTACGGGGTAATGTGTGGCATCATTACCATTACCATGTGTAGCATCATCTTCCTCCAGTTCAGGAGCGAAGTGATATACACGTTCATTAGGAGGTGTATATCACTTCGCTCCCTTCAATTTGCGAGAGAATAGGTATAACTGTTATTGACCGCTGCAGCTTGATCATAATAAAAATAGGTACAGACAGAGTATTAGCAGCGACCAGTGCTTTCTATGAGAGTCATTAGTAGTATTGCAATATGTGATTAGCTAGCGACCTCGACAGTAGATTATATATTATTCTTGCCTAACTGTTGATCTATTTTTGATTTATTTTTACTTCAATGATCCTAGTTTATCATATCTAATTATGTGACTTCGAGTTACAGCTTTATTAGCTACTAGCTTTTACCCGCGGCTTCGCCCGCGTGGATGTCGCAAAATATCCCACGGGAACGTTTTACCAGGAATACATACCTAATAGCCAAGGAAAAGATCATTGACTAACTTTCAGCGGACGCAGTGGTAGGCTACAGCGCCTGCGTTGTCAACCATAATTATTTTGTTACGCGTAATTTTGAAACTGCGATATCTCTTAAACTATTCATTTAAATGATGTGAAGTAAAGGCATATTTTAATCGAAATTGAATGCTTAATTTAAATAACCTATTTAATTGGATAAGGATTAATAAGATACCGGTCAAAATAGCTTCGGAAATAACAATGAAAATTTAATACAATTTTGAAAGATAAAAATGGTTATTGTGGGTCACCCTTAGAAGATAGACATATGCCATCGCGGACTTTTTTGTTGCAATTTTTAAGATATACAATACTCTAGAACATAAATTTGATTTATCTCTCACGGCTTACGCAGCGCACGCCAGTAAAGCTCCCAGTCGGCATGATTTTTTCCGACATCTTCAACAATAATCGTCATAATTTCAGCCAATTTACACAAAACCTTAATTAATTATACACTAAAACCTTCCGCATGAATCACTCCGTCCAATGGTGGAAACCGTTTGAAAATCCGTTCGGCAGTTTTTGAGTTTATCGCGTTCAGACAGACAGACAGACAGACGCGGCGGGCGACTTTGTTTTATAATATGTAAGGATATGTAAGCGGGCACTTTATAATTCGGGTATGTTCTGTTTACGTTTTTAGTTTTTAGTTTTTATTTTTGCTTGAGTTTAGATTTCGATATTTTTTTTTTTTGTTGGTACATTGGCGCGTGCTAGCTGTCATTATGGCATATATTTTATTGAATGTTTTGTGTTGAGTAATGTAAATTATTTGCATACTATTGTATAGAATCAAGTTATTTTTTCTAACTGAACAGACAGCTGTGCTGCTGGGGAGTTTGTTGCGCCACTTCTTCTCTCCAGCAAAAGCACTAGGAAGTGGTGAAGGGCGGGCGTTTTTGGGGGACTGTCTTATGTAATTTTGACGTTCGAAAAGTGCTGAGTCTCAGCCTAATTTGAATAAATGACTTTTGAATTTTGAATTTTGAGTCAGTACTGGTGACTCGGGAGCAAGTGACGTACAGTTGTCCGTGTGAGAAATAGCTTGCCCTGAGGTCGACACCCGCACTCGCAGCCTTCAGCCTTCAGTGTCGGCCCCTGTGACTTGTTGATATACATCGCAAAGCATATGCTAACGCTCACAGGGAACTGCACGCGCCTAAACTGGTAATTGTGGGTAATTAGTGGTCTCGCCAATGCCACAACCTGTTAGAATTTCCGCCTCGATGACGTTTCTCTGCAAAGACACGACCTTGAGCCGGGTTCTGTTACACAGCTTCGGCGGAGTTCAGTTCCGAAGGAGCATAATCGGGACACAGACCTACAGCTGGATGATATGCGCCGGACGTCTACTTGCCATTGGGCTAATGTGTGGCATCACCTTACTCCTTTTCACGAGCGAAGTGATACACACCTTTATTAGGAGGTGTATAATGTGTATATCACTTCGCTCCCTTTAAGGGCCTTAGTCGCGTTTAGTACCGTAAAACGGTCACTTTAAAAAGCTATCTTCTCCTTAACGGCTTAGTTAAATGATTTGAAAAAAATATATGTTTGCTATAGATTCATCTACAACATATCTGAAACCGGGTTTTTTCGTATGACTAATACTTTTGCCTTAAAAAAATATTTACCATAACGCTATTTTTGGTTAATATTCGTAACTACTTCTAAACGGCTTTGACGATTGGAAAAAAAATTACACAGAAAAATTGCTGATTAAAGGTACTACAAATTTGAAACTGCATTTGTAAATCAATTAATATTTGTTAAACAAAATGTCCCCATTTAGAGATAGAGGTTCAGAGGGGCTCTGCGCGGGACGCGGGCGGCAGTCGCCCGTGAGCATTGAGACGGGATGGCTGTGTCGCTCGCTGGTCCGCTCCGGCTATCGACCGAGTATGCGCATACGTATGTGTTAGTGCGAATATTTATGAACTTATTGTATTAGTGTGCGTTTATAGACGAGCTTGCTGCAGAGAGTCCAAATCGATTGTGCGCGTAGGCGCTTTATTGTTGAGTTGTTCTTTGATGTACAATTATTAATACTTTTTTACATTGACAATTACATACAAATTAACAATTTACAATATAAACTAAAAAAATGTAAATGTAAAATATAACATAACATCACGACTGTATTCCCCGAAGGGTTAGGCAGAGGTGTACCTATATAAGGTGTTAAAAAATTTACTTTAGAAACTTTAAGAGGTGTTTTAGACCATCGAACTGAATAACTTTTACTTTGGGACATACATTGATATCGCGAAAAAAAAAATCTGTTGTTCCATAGTAAAGTTTAATACCTACTGTTCTAAACTGTATGGGACAGCTGTTTTTTTTTTTCGTGATTTCAAAGTTAAAGTAAAAGTTATTCAGTTTGATGGTCTAAAGCACCTCTTAAAGTTTCTAAAGTTAATTTTTTTTAAATCACAAAAATTTGTTTAGTCCTGCCTGTCAAACGAGCATTTCCCATTCTGAAATAGACTAAGGTGACACAACTTAACTATATTTTAGTTTGACAGCACTAAGATTGCACTGAGTTATTAGTTTAGTGAAAATGGCAATTTTGCTATTCTGAATTTGACGTTTTTCACCTAAAAATTTAGATTAACCAACTAAATCAGTCTATTTTTAAACGCGATTAAAAAGGAGTGGAATAAAATTAGTTGGCATGAACACACACTTCACACACTTCAGCCGCAAAAACTGTATCTTTTTTTTTATTTTGCTTATATCTCGAAAACGGTGCGTCCTAGCGCAAAAATAATGGAAATTTCGACCCCCTCTGCCACCCGTAAACCCACATGCCCCTACTCATAGGTAATATTTAATCATATTTTCTATACAAAAAGTTTAAAATTCCATACAAAACACGTCAAGGCTGCCCCCCCCGTGCGCCTCTGTCTCTAAAAAAATTCACGGGGTAGAGCAAACAAGTACCACGTCGGTCGCGACGTGACTGTCAAATTCAATTTTAGATGTGTCAAAATTATTTTTTAATTTAGAGATATTTTTCCGCAGAATAGCTTTTAGATTCTCATAGCCAAAAGTAAAGAATTTTAGTCGTAGTTTAGTTAGTTTAGTTCGGTGTACAAGAGAATCGGCACCAAATATTTTCTTAAGTTACGTAGGTAAGAAGGTTAAGAAATAAATCTTGATTGGTGCCGATTCTCTTGTGCACCAAACTAAACTATCACTAAAATTACTTGCTTTTGGCTATGAGAATCTGAGATTCTGCAAAAAAATATCTCTAAATTAAAAAATAACTTTGACACATCTAAAATCGAATTTGCGTCGCGAACTCGCGACTCCACGTGGTACTTGTTTGCTCTACTCTGTGAATTTTTTTAGGTCCAGAGGCGCGCAGGGGGGCAGCGTCGACGTGTTTTGTATAGAATTTTTAACTTTTTGTATGGAAAATACGAAAATTTGTTACCTTTGTGTTGGGGTAAAGGGGTTTAAGGGTTTCCTAAAGGGGGTCGAAATTTTCATTATTTTTGTGATAGGACGCACCGTTTTCGAGTTATAAGCAAAATAAAAAAAAAGATACAGTACTGTTTTTGCACCTGAAGTGTTGGTGTGAAGTTTAGTTCATGACAACTAATTTTTATATTCCATTCCTTTTAAATCGCGTAAAAAAAAAATTGTCAAATTTAGTTTGAATAATCAAAATTTTTAGGTGAAAATCGTCAAATTCAGAATAACAAAATTCCCTGTTTCACTAAACTACTAAGTTAATAACTCATTGCAATCTTAGTGCTGTCAAACTTCGGTGGCAGTGACCTCTCGCGTCCGGCCCTGGTCCAGGCCATGGTGCGGAGCGAGAGGGCATGGCAAGCCGTCACCTCCTTCTGCGAAGCAGTAATGCTCGCGAAAGAGGAGGCGGAGTGCGCGAGGGAGTGGCAAAGGCCGCGCCCTACCAGCCCTAGCCGCCGCCGCCGTAGGAGACGTCCCGGGCGTCGGGAATTGACTGCGACTGGACTGGAAAGGGCTAGGCATCAACATCAATGGCGAGTATATCACTAACCTTCGGTTTGCCGACGATATAGTTATCATGGCTGAGACCATGGAGGACCTCAGTATAATGCTCGATGACCGAAGTAGAGCCTCCAAAAGAGTGGGTCTTAAAATGAACATGGACAAGACAAAAGTCATGTCAAATGCCCATGTAACACCCGCCCTCATAAAGATCGGTGACGCTACGCTCGAAGTTGTAGACGAGTATGTTTACCTAGGACAAACTGTCCAGCTAGGTAGGTCCAACTTCGAGAAAGAGGTCAATCGTCGAATCCGACTCGGCTGGGAGCGTTCGGGAAACTATGCAATATCTTCTCGTCCCACATACCACAGTGTTTCAAGACGAAAGTCTTTGACCAGTGCGTGTTGCCAATGATGACTTATGGCACTGAAACGTGGTCGCTCACAATGGGTCTTATCAGAAGGCTAAAAGTCACCCAAAGAGCAATGGAGAGGGCTATGCTTGGAGTTTCCCTACGTGATCGAATCAGAAATGAAGAGATCCGCAGGAGAACCAAGGTAACCGACATAGCCCGAACATTGCCAAACTTAAGTGGCAATGGGCAGGACATATTGCTCGCAGAACAGATGGCCGATGGGGCCGAAAGGTTCTGGAGTGGCGACCACGTACCGGAAGACGTAGCGTTGGAAGGCCTCCCACAAGATGGACCGATGACCTAGTAAAGGCCGCAGGAATTCGCTGGATGCGGGAAGCACAGAATCGGTCGAAGTGGCGGTGCTTGAGGGAGGCCTATGTCCAGCAGTGGGCGTCTTTTGGCTGATATGATGATGATAATGATGATATGCTGAGTTATAGGGGTTTATGGATTTCATAAAGGGGGACGAAATTCACATTATTTTTGCGATAGGACGCACCATTTTGCGATAAGAAAAACCTTCTCCCATCACACATAAAGGCAATGCTTGTACAGTCCCTAATATTTCCCATAATTGACTATGATGATGTGTGTTACTATGACCTGAATGCAGATCTTCTCAATAACTAGACCGCCTTCTTAATAACTGCATTCTGCATGTTTCGTTTTCTCCTCTTCTGATCGTTATTTCTCCTCTACCGATCGTTATGTCTCCTGACAAAGTTTATTCTGTTTATTATGTATAATAATGTATTTATTAATTATAATTTATTCTTGTATTTTTTTAGTTATTTTCGTGTTATCAATTGATTGATTGTGTATTACGTAATTAGGGTACGGGGCACATGCCCCGGGCGACACCGTTAGGGGGCGCCAAATTCGAGCATGACAGACAAGTGCACCACCCAGCGCACCGCAACTTTGCAACAAATGAGACGCGCAACAATTATAATCTTTCTCTGAGGGTGGTGCACTGAGGAAATTACTGATTCGCGTAGGTTTAGGTCGTCAAACGGTCTGAGCGGGTTGTGAGTACTTGTGAGCGGGCGCAGTTGTATTCTACCAGGAGCTCGATGAGCGTTTCTGTGGTCTATTTTTTTAAGTTTTGCGGTGCCGGGCGTCTTGCTTCAACGCCGACGACGCCTGTGACACGACTTACTTTAACTTTTACCACAGTTTTGGCGCCTCTGTTGGATTGGCGCATTTTCGATCGATTTTTGATTAATATGTTTATTATGCCTAAATTTTCGAGCTCGCTTCGCTCGCTCTTGCAACCTAGTAAAGTAACTCCTAAAGCAAAAATCCAACTTATCTCAGGCAGAGTGAATAAGGCTAATCAAAATAAATGTCTGACACGTACTAGTATATTTAAAAAAAAAACGGTTTTTTTTTAAGAAAAAAAAAACGATTCGGGGTCAGGCGATAGGTTTTGCCCCGCCTCGAAAGATCCGTTCCGTTCTAGATCCGGGGCTGCCCCTACCAAATATCACTCAACGCGCTTAAAGAAGTTTTTCCTAAAAAAAAAAACTATGATACCTACAAAAAATTTCTACAGTCAAAGGCCGATTCTCTTGTACACCGAACTAAACTAACTACAATCACTAAAATTCCTTACTTTTGGCTATATGAGAATCTTAAAGCCATTCTGACAAAAAAAATCTCTAAATGAAAAAAATTTTTTGACACATCTAAAATCGAATTTGACAATCGCGTGACGACTCCACGTAGTACTTGTTTGCTCTACCCCGTGAATTTTTTTAGAGCCGGAGGCGCGCAGGGGTTGGCAGCCTCGACGTGTTTTATATGGAATTTTTCACTTTTTGTATGGAAAATATGAAAAATTATTACCAACATGTTGGGATATAGGGGTTTAAGGGTTTCCTAAAGGGGGTCGAAAATTTCATTATTTTTGCGATAGGACACACCATTTTCGAGATATAAGCAAAAGAAAAAAAATACAATACTGTTTTTGGACTGAGGTCGAAGTGTTGGGGTTTTAGTTCATGCCAACTTACTTTATTCCACACGTTTTAAATCGTGTTTAAAAATAGTCAGATTTAGTTGGATACACCAAATTTTTAGGTGAAAAACGTCAAACTCAGAATAGCAAAATTGCCATTTTCACTAAACTAATAACTCAGTGCAATCTATTTTTAGTCTAGTTTAGAGGCATTTGTGACAAGAGAATCGGCACCAAAATATAACTAGCAGACCCGGTAGGCAGACGTTGTCATGCGACAACAGCGCCTCCCAACAGCGCGTCCAACTATAGCTAAGAACCATCCAAGTGACACAAAAAGAATTGAAAAAAAAACATCTAAATCAGTCAAGCCATTTAGCATAAGAAGAATTACAAACACACGCACACCGATATTTTATTTATTGCCAGGAATGTTCTTAAAAAACAAACAAAGTATTTAAAATAATATGCGGGTCAAAATATGGTAGGTAGTCGGCGTACAATTTCAGATTTGCCTACGATTCCTTCTCTTAGGACTAGGAATCTTAGGCAAAAAATGCGACATACGTGCGCATGTCTGCGCCTTTGTCTAGTCTTTGATCGTCGTTTTAGTGTAGTGCGCCACCGTTGCACGTTTTACGTATTGGAGAGTAGGGCGTTTAGCTCCGCCCACATGCACAAGGTCAGTGAGCCTACTATACACCTTAATTAGCGAGAGGATACTGTGGTTGATCGCTGCAGCTTGATCATGATAAGTACAGACAGAGCATCAGCACCGACGAGTGGTTTCTGTTTTAACTAACCTCATTGGTTTTAACCATCCATAATATCTATTATCTACCCATGCATAGGTTGGTTATACCGCATACATTGCTAACAATTTGAAATTGACAGCGTTGTGGCGGCATCTACATCGCCACATGAGAACTACGCATCACACTGACGTCACTCAAAATCTAGCATCGCGCAAGCAGAGTTTTCAGCTCGACGAGTAACAACATCCCGGCATCAATCGTCGGGCAGTTGCCTACTAGACACGACACCCGCCTGGTCGGAGGATTCTCTTTTCTATGGAGGATTAGTGAACTTAACACCCTGTTCCTCATACCTCTATAGCAACTTTATGTCGTAGCAGCAAGGGGCATTAGGAGGAGTAAGGCAATTAGGCTCGCCCCGCACTACATGGATAACTGGCGAAATGTGGGGCAATATAGGGTACATCTCTGCCTAACATGTCTGGGATTGCAGATGCGTGATGTTAAGTTCTCAGATCAAAAAATAAAAGCGGCCAAGTGCGAGTCGGACTCGCCCATGAAGGGTTCCGTAGCAGCAAGTAACATAATATAAAAGTTCTTGTAGTAAATTGCAGTTTACGATTTATGACGTATTAAAAAAAAACTACTTACTAGATCTCTTTCAAACCAATTTTCGGTGGAAGTTTACATGGTAATGTATATCATATATTTTTTTAGTTTTATCATTTTCATATTTTAGAAGTTACAGGGGACACATTTTACCAATTTGGAAGTGTCTCTCACGCAAAGTATTCAGTTTAGAAAAAAAAAATATTAGAAACCTCATTATTATTTTTGAAGACCTATCCATAGATACCCCACACGTAATGGGATATATGAAAAAAAAATTGAGTATCAGTTAAGTATCACTCTGTAGGTACTATGGGGATCCCCTAAAATTTATTGTTTTTTTTTTCTATTTTTGTGTGAAAATCTTAATGCGGTTCACAGAAGACATCTATTTACCAAGTTTCAATTCAACAGTATAGTTCTTATAGTTTCGCAAAAAGTGACTGTGAGTCTGTGACATACGGACGGACAGACAGACATGACGAATCCATAAGGGTTCTGTTTTTTGCCATTTGGCTACGGAACCCTAAAACCCAAGACACACAGTGAAGTGAAGCCGGTTTCGTAAACATGTGTGCACTTTGTGTGGTGTACTTTGATTGTAGTGTCATTGTAAAAGTTTGTAAATGTGTGAGCGTGTATGCACAGAGTGGCAGTGTAGTTTTGGCATGCTTCATTGTATTTTTCGCAGCGCTCTGTCTTGGTTTTTTATTTGCTCTGAGGTTATGTTATGTATGTAGTAAGGATTTTCGTAGTGCAAATGTTATTATCACTGCTGTGCTGTTGGCTGTTCTGTATGCACCTTAAAAACCTCATAGATAGGGTTCAATGGTGAATTAAATAAAAAATGCCAAAATAATGTTTTTACCACATAATTTTATTCAGTGCAACAACAATAACAATGATTAAAAAACCGGTTAAGTGCGAGTCAGTCTCGCACACGAAGGGTTCCATAAGTTTAAAAAAAATTGTAAGTGGCTTCTTACTGAAAGATACGTTTGACTACGAAGCGACAGTCTGTTGATACTTGATACGGACTAGCGGACTTCATTTTCATCCTTGGATCCTATTCTAAGTCCTTCACCAATTCGTATAATTTGCTCTCCAAACCAGAAAAACCATAGATTATACAGATAGATTTTAAAACCATATAACATTTTACCCAAAAAAAAAAACACTCGTAACTCTATAATCATCTGACCAGCCTGGTTTCATTATCGCTACAACGCTACTTACTTCTCTTTTTTCAAGGCAAATATCACAATGAGGTAACTTAAGTTCACTGCAAAGCTGACTTAACAGATGTAGCCAGCCTAATCCCACTTCCCTCGCGCAGGCAGGTTTTTGTTAAAAATAACTCTTTATTTAACAATAAGTCCCTACTTAATTTGGTTAACTATATTTCATTTATTTTACCCCCTACCACTTCATAAGTTAAACCTTCGTGCATCAATCTATCAACTATATCAGTTCTGTAAAACGCTGCTCCGGGCATGACCACTCCTCCTCTGTAAAAGAAAAATCAAGGTAAGCAATGTAAGCATACTCGCGAATCATTTTCTGTTAGGCGACTGTTTATTGAAAGTAAAGACTTTGCTGATGGCAATAGTATTGAAGCTAGTTTGGTCAATTACGTAATACACGATCAATCAGAAACTGAATCGTTTTCAAACAGTTTGCTAATCCATTGCTTCATAAGTTCGAAAAACTCTCGGACAGCATGGCTGTTCTGCAAGCGCTAAACAGTCATACTGTTGACTCCGGGCTGATATACAAGTGCCACCAGCGCCTTAATCAGGTGGGTAGCCTCAATAATATAACCATTCAATGGATTAAAGGACACAGTTGTTCGCGGGGCAACGACGCAGCTGACGAACTTGCCAGAAGGGGGTCGAGCATGGCACCAGTGGGGCCTGAACCCATCGCGCCACTCCCCTTCGGGTACCTACGCTCTCTGGTAAGGAAACGAACCAGGGACCAACATCACAAACTATGGTCGGACCACGGTGAGTGTAGGCAAGCCAAGGAGGCACTCCCTACAATCGATGGCCGCCTCACGAAAAGGGTTCTCCGACTAACGAAACAACAGCTGCGCACAGTCACAGCAGCTGTAACTGGCCATGGGTCATTTAATAAACAACACCTCTATGTCATAGGAGTCACAGACAGTCCGCTGTGCAGAGCCTGCATGGAGGACGACGAGACAGCAGCTCATGTGCTGTTAAACTGCCCGGTGGTCGCCGCTTACAGGGCAAAGTACTTCGGTAACCCAGGTACCCTACGGGAGATTGTCAATGACACCAAGGCGTTGCTGGCCTTCTTTGAGGAGCTTTCGAATAACCTATTTTCCCACCCGTACGCAAAATACGCGCTTTGACGTGGAGTTGCGGATACCAGCCCGTTTTACCTTTTACCTATTACCTAAGTTCGAAAAAAATATCTGCTCAACAACGTAAATGACGCAATGAATGCTGTTGAACTGTCAAAATGAAACAGATTAGTTGTGATCGTTTACGAAAATGTGTTGCGTAATTAGATTGCAGGATGACCAAAAATCTAGTAACACTGGGCAGGGTGGGAGTCCTACAGAAACCTATTTAAAAAAATATGGCAAAACCTAATCCTGTCTTGAAAAATCCGGGACTGATAACTACTGATAAGCCTACTATCTTATGAAATACCTGGTTCCTAAGTAGACAAGTTATAACAGTGCAAGGTATTTTGTTTGAAGACTAAGGTCTTCAACCAGTGAGTCCTGCCGATTATGACATACGATGCCGAAACGTAGACATTGACAGTCGAGCTGATCCACAAATTCAAGGTCGCTCAGCGCGCTATCGAGCGGGCTATGCTCAAAGTTTCTTGAAGGATAAAATCAGAAATGAAGTTATTCGGAATAGAACTGGAGTTACCGACATAGCTTGCAAAGTAAGCAAGGTGAACTGGCAATAGACTGGCCATGTTTGTCGAACGACCAATGGCCGGTGTGGCAGACTAGTCCTGGAGTGGAGACAGCGTATCGGCAAGCGTAGTATGGGACGCCCACTAGTCAGATTGACCGACGACCCTAAAAATGTGGCTGGAACAGACTGGATGCGGAAGGCGGAGGACAGGGTATTGTCGCGCAGTCTGGGAGAGGCCTATGTCCGCAGCAATGGACTGCGAATGGCTGAATTGATTGAAGGTATGATGTGCGCTAGCGCTTTTTCATTATAGATAAAACATATTTTAATAACTTTGTACACAATGTGGAGACTACAATACAACAATAAATCAAAATACTGGCACTACTAATGCATAAGAGTATTTTGGAACGATCAAAATAAATCCTAGCATCGAAAATAGAAAAATGAGTTTTACAAACAAATTAAATAGTAGTGTATGCCGATCCACCCTAAGCCTATAAATTCCGTATATCCAAGTAGGGTGGATTCTTGGACATACGTTTCCGAATATCCACCTTAGAGTGGATTTTTTGGGGTGGACAAACGGAATAACCCGAGCCGACTATGGATTTTGCCGATCTTCTACTAGCTATATTGACTAAACTAAGTATTGAATATAGGGAATGTATAGGGCAGAATACTTAGAGCATTGTTAGCCAATATTTAAATTCCACTTCCTTGCCTTTACATTTTTGAAATTTGTTTATTTATAAAAAGGTATCCGCACATATTTCCATTGTATGAACACATTTCTAAAAGAGTTGAGTTGAGTCAAATAAATTACTTGCATCTAGCCATAGACTACATTTGTATAGCAGGAATTCCAATTGCATGGCAATCAAAATCTTCAACAATTTACCCCCTAGCATCAGAGTGTTGCCCACTAATAAATTCAGGAAAACAATATTTGCCTGGCTTTTAGACAATTGTTTATGATTTTTTTAATTACAAAGGGGTTTGAAGATTTTGGCCCTAAAATCAACCATTTTGATTTTTTTTCAAAATCAAGGTGCACAATAAATGTCATATATTTGGATAGGGGACACTTATACAAACGTAAAAATTGATATAACAAAACATATAAAGTGTCACGTATCTGAGATATTCAAAGATAAGAATAACAATTGTTATAACGACTTTATTTATTTATGTTGTAGTTACTTCATGTTGATTTAGTTATTTACACATGAATTAATTGAATACACCTAGTGGATAACACATAAGATTTTATAATCATATTCAGTAAGAATAAATAATATCATCCAAGAAGTCAGCGGGAGGCTGAATAGGATGATCTTGGTGTCGCGCCCATGCCATGCACCATATCATACATTATACCATATAACACACGTCCTCATTCGGCGGAGGTATACATACATTTTTGTCTCTTTCGCTCTTAACTAAAATATTATCTATACATGATGCAATTATGTTTTCATAGTTCAATATACTTACCTGAAAGGAAAAAAAACAAAAAAATCCTTGTTTCAGGGTAGGTACAGTTTTCGACTTATATTTTGGTGAATAACTCCGAAACCTGACGCTTTAGGATATTATGTTATATGACATTTTTTGTTTTTATAAGTGTCCTATATAAATATATAGTTTTCGATATTCACCGCGATTCTGAAAAAAAATCAAAATGGCGGCCTCACGTTAGGGCCACCCTCCATACAAAAATCTTCAAACCCCTTTGACATGACATTTACTTAATTAATATTTTGTGTGTATACTTACTGACTTTTTATTTTATTTTTTTATTTTAAACTTTTGACATTATATAATTGGTAAATTTTGACATTGAATTCATAAATAATAATAAGAAAAAATGTAATTGACATTGTATTAAAAATTAACTATTTTATTTCAAAATAATTTATAATTATTACTAATGGGAATGTTAATTGATTTAATTTTAATATTTCTACACCGGCAACGGTAGTATATTATGTGAAGCTTTTTATTAATAAGATCTTAATGTACCATGTACTGAGAAATAAATTATATATGCGATTGAATATTTGTATGCAGTAGCTCTACCATGAGTTGCCATCGAAAATTTACTCGCTAGCGTTAAACTCGCTAGCGTATTAACGTTAATCAAATACATTTCGATAATGTCAAAACTTGCTAGCGTCCCCGTAAATGATTTATATGAAAAGATATTGTACAGCGCCCCTAGCGGTCACAGAAAGAATTAAAATTTGTTCCAAGAGCACTATAGTTTTCGATAGGTAAGAAACCTAACGTAATCTATTCGATAGTCGCTAACGTTTTTCAGCTGTCACCATACAAAACGGCACCATGAGTCACTAAATCGACAGACGCTATCGAAAAATACGCTTGCGATAGTAGTTACGTTGCTCACTACCATTTTGACGTGTGAAACATGTTTACATTCAAATTATATACGTTTTTAGGTATATTAAAGGCAAAATAATGTCTGGAAGAGATTATCTATCATGGAATATGTTAGTGGCCCCAAAATTTGGAGGCCAACGACTGGAAGAACGTAAATTTCAAGAAACTATCTTATTTAGTTCTCTTACAAAATATTCTATTTGCCGGCGACGCCGACGGGACCGATTTGTTCTTAAAGTTTTAACTACATAAGTTAATTAATTGTATAGTGTTTTATACGAATAATCTACAAAGATTGTAAGAAATTCTAATAAGAAATAAATAAATGCACAATTCCAAGAATTCGGCTTGCACCACAATATCCTAACGGATTTACTTACTATAAAAGGCGTAGGTACCATTTTGTGGGCAATTCAGTCGCAGTTCAGCCCTAGATAATACACTTAAATACGGAGCTCAGCCACCAAAGAAGAAACATACCAAGAAAAGCCGAATTCTCCGGAATCATTCAAGATAGTAAATCAGTGTTTTATTTCGCTGCCTCAAGATAGTCCTCATCGTGGTCACTGTGGGTTATGGTACCCAACCTAGGTACGTATTCAGGGGTCCGTGGTGGTTGTGCAGCCAGCAGATTCACCGAGGGTCAGTTAGCAGGGAGCGCATATCAAATATCAGTGGGAGATCGTCCCAGGTTGCCTGCGGTACTGTAGGTACCTCTGCCGTCCGCAACACTATTATTGTAAACATAGTTCATTTTAAATTTAAATAAATAACGCCGCGAATCACACATTGTCAACAAAATTACAAATTGAATAGAGGCATAGAGTATAGTAATAGAATAGAGGTAAATAATTATTACCTATAAGGAATAAAAATTCAACAGCCCCTAAATACCATAAAAAGGTGCACTAACTGCCAACCTTTCTATTTAGTCGGATTGTTTCATGATATTTATTGACTGTCATAACTATGTTACCATAGCGATACCTTATGTGTAGTGATGGGCAATTCTCGAGAATATTCTCCTTGCGAGAACTTTGCTGTTAAATTCTCGAGAACATTCTTTTGGTAGGGAACTTATGAGAATTAAAAAATTGGATGACTGTATTGAATCGGTATTTTTTTTAGACTAATAGTATAAACTACACCTCAACTTAAATTCTCAGTAAATTCTCCTGAGCCAGAACATTCCCGAGAATATTTTCGAGAAAATTCTCATAAATTCTCTTAAATTTCCTAAGGTAGTAATGTTAAAGTATGATTTCTGTATTAAAACGAACTTTATGGGTTTAAAATAATCAGCATTAATAAAATGAATAAGAAAACAACATTATAAGAAAGGTTTATGGTGCAAATAATTAAAAACAAAATAACAATCAAAAATAATTTTGACGCAACTAAAATCGAATTTGATAATCGCGACTCCATGTGGTACTTGTTTGCCCTACCTTGGGAATTTTTTTTAGAGCCGGAGGCGCGCAGGGGGGCAACGTCGACGTGTTTTGATATGGAATTTTTCACTTTTTGTATGGAAAATATCATCATCATCATCATATCAGCCGAAAGACGTCCACTGCTGGACAAAGGCCTCCCCCAAGCACCGCCACTTCGACCGATTCTGTGCTTCCCGCATCCAGCGGATTCCTGCGGCCTTTACAAGGTCATCGGTCCATCTTGTGGGAGGCCTTCCAACGCTACGTCTTCCGGTACGCGGTCGCCACTCCAGAACCTTTCGGCCCCATCGGCCATCTGTTCTGCGGGCAATGTGTCCTGCCCATTGCCACTTAAGTTTGGCAATTCTTCGGGCTATGTCGGTTACCTTGGTTCTCCTGCGGATCTCTTCATTTCTGATTCGATGACGTAGGGAAACTCCAAGCATAGCCCTCTCCATTGCTCTTTGGCTGACTTTTAGCCTTCTAATAAGGCCCATTGTGAGCGACCACGTTTCAGTGCCGTAAGTCATCACTGGCAACACGCACTGGTCAAAGACTTTCGTCTTGAGACACTGTGGTATGTGGGACGAAAAGATATTGCGTAGCTTCCCGAACGCTGCCCAGCCGAGTCGGATTCGACGATTGACCTCTTTCTCGAAATTGGACCTACCTAGCTGGACAGTTTGTCCTAGGTAAACATACTCGTCTACAACTTCGAGCGTAGCGTCTCCGATCTTTATGAGTTACCTACATGTTGAGTTTTGGGGGTTTTTTCCGATGTGTTTTATATGAAATTTTTACTTTTTGTATGGAAAATATGAAAAATATCAAGGAAAATTTTAAAAATGATTACCTGCATGTTGAGTTTAAGGGTTTATGGGTTTTAAAAATCACACCAACACCTCGACTTCGGATGCAAAAACAGTACTGTCTTTTTTTTCTTTTCTTTTGCTAATATTTCGAAAAAAGTGTCTATCGCAGAATAATGAAAATTTCGACCCCCTTTATGAAACTCATAAACCCTTAAAACTCATCATGTAAGCAAACATTTTTCATATTTTCCATACAAAAAGTGAAAACTTACGTATAAAACACGTCGAGAGTGCCCCCCAGCGCCCTTCCAACTCTAAAAAAAATCACGGGGTAGGACAAATAAGTACCACGTGGAGTCGCTATTGGTGCCGATTTTCTTGTCGCCTCTAAACTAGACTAAAAATCACCAAAATTTTGTTTAGTCCTGTCAAACGAGGATTTCCCATTCTGAAATAGACTAAAGTGACACAAGTGTGTCATAGTGTTTAGTGATAGTTTAGTTCGGTGTACAAGAGAATCGGCGCCATTTCCAGTCCGAAACATAATACAGTAACGTTTTTTCGAGTAAAGTATAAATAACAACAATAGAAGTTTACTTTAGACCTTGAAATCGAAACTTATTGTATTAAAATTTAGCAATTTTACTTCCATTTTTAAATTCTCGTATATTCTCCGTCGAAAAGAATATTCGAGAATATTGCAGAACATTCTCGATCCGAGAATATTCTCCGTGTGAGAATATTCTCCCGACACATCACTACTTATGTGACGTTTTGATCATATGAGCCGTTCCCTCTTCTTATTACTGAGAAAGATAGAAACAAAACATAAGAATGAAGTTAGCTAGACGACCAGTGTGGAAGATTTCTACCATTTTGGCAGATTTCGCTCCAAAATGTTGTCTGTGGCAGATCCTGCTGACGATTTACAAAAGTGGCAGATTTTGGCAGATTTAAAAGACTTCAAGGAAATTCACATAACCTTATTAGAATTTTCCTTTTTTTATTATTATTAGGTATAATAATGCATAAGAAAATTGTAAAATATTTTTGTTGATTAATGATATTTCATTGAATTTGTGTCTATTTTTTCCGTTTCCATGAAGGCATATTTTTGGCATTTTTGGCGCCAAGTGTGGCAGATTTTGGCAGTTTTTTTGCCCAGTCTGTGGCAGATTCGCCATTTATGAAATGGTCACACTGTAGGTGACACGATCTATCGAGCTTACCTTAGCGCCTGCATGAGACTCCGTAAAACTCATGGTGCGAGCATTATCGAAATCAGTTTGATCTACGTCAACACTTCCAACTCCACCCGCTTTTCATAGAGCTCATACGTCATGCCGCCATACATATTGGAAGTAAACCCTCCGGGAGGGTCACCGGCATTTCGTTTGCGCTAAAGTTAACCATCGCTGACGGTCTACGGCATTAGGTTTAAAACCGTATTATAAACCACTATAAAACGAAGTTAATTTGTGTGAATATTTGTAACAGTGAGCAATTTTTTTATTGATACGAGTAATTAAATTATAAATTATAATATCAGATTTTACTATCACAGTTTATAATGCCAGCTGTATTCGCTAAGAAAAAACAACATTTAAAATGAGCCCACCGCGAGGGCTCCCGGTATTCCATATGCGACTAGGTGAACCCTCCAGGAGGGCTCCCGGCACTGAACGGGTTAATACGCTAGCGCTAGCGAGTAAATTTCGATGGCAACTCATGGTAGAGGTACAGAATGGAAACGTCATTAGAGACACGCCGCCGCCGTTTAATTTATTCTTGTATTGTCGTCTCCACCTTGTTTAACCACTGTAACTGTTCAAATGACGAAATAAGATATATTTCTACATTCTCTTCAGGATACAAACGTCCATAATATACCTACTGAATAAAACTAAAACTATCATAAATAGACTTCTCACTATAGGCTTACCCATCTCTCCAGAAATAACAGGAGGCTGAAGAATTAACTTAAAATGAAGGGAACTAGATAGGTGTATTTTAAGTAACTTACTTGGGCATGTTGGAGCTTTCCATAAGTATTGTAATTGCACTCATGATAATCGCAATAGCTGTTGTGTCGTAACCTGGATCACTGCCCGATACCTGTGAAAATAGCAGGTTAGGTAAGTTACAGAGGTGAGCTGTTTCACAAACATGTCATGGTTTTAAGAAGATAAGGCAACCTTAGCTCATTCTGGATATTTCTGCATAGGTACACGTCAAGTTGGGCGTATATTTGCCGAAACCGCGGCTCCAAGAAGTTTCTAATAGTAGTGGCGGCATCTACAACGCCACATGTGAATTACGCCCCAAAGATCTGACGTCATACAAATCCTGAATCGCGCAAGCAGAGATTACCGCACGACGAGTATATACAAGGTCCCATTAAAATAGATGGACAAATAACACAGCATTCAGTACTTCTAACCAAAGATATCCAAACAAAAATAACACTGATCAAAGTGAGTTTATTTTGACCTAAAATAATAAATGGCATTGGGTAACCTTTTCGTGTATTTTCGTTAGCTGATTTATTTTTCTTGTAAGTATCTAATGCGTTTTTCTTATTATTATTTTTAGCATTGTTCTTATTTTGGTAGTTTGAATGATTTCTAAAATTTTGTCCATCTATTTTAAAATTTTAATGGGACATTAATATTATGCCCTCCCGGCGTCATTCGTTGGGCAGTTGCCCACCAGACACGACACCCGTCTGGTCGGAGGATCCTCCCTTTTCTATAGAGGATGAGTGAACTCATGTTCCTGTTCCTCATGCCTATTAAGTAACTATGATTTTTTTAAAGTAAGTTTTTATTTTTACAAGATTCTGAATGTCAACCTACCTTAACTGACATTGTTTTCGTCGGCTTCGAATTCAAATCCGCTCCTAAGTCCCAGCCTTTACCATTCAAAATGAAATTGTACTTCGTGTCTTGTCTCGTCTTTTCCGAAGGTCCTCTCTGTGATACGTAACCACACGTGACAAGGCGTGGGAAATTAATTAATAGTTTTCTGAAGCACTTGAAGTAGCTCAAATAGTAATATAGGAACATTAAGGGAACTATAATGAAATGGAAGAACATTGGCACAGTGGTATAAGCCTTGAAATGTACGGGTTTCTTCTGACTATTCTCGTGCAAATATCTTTGGGACATATCTACTAATTCATTCTCCGTTCCAGGGTAAGGGAACCAAGTTCGGCGGTTGTGTCGATGGAAAAATGATCTGCAAAAAGTAAGTTAAATTCATACTCTTATCATACGAAAATGATCTGCAAACAAAAATTATGCAGCATTAAAAATGTATGTCGCTTAACGGCCCGGCGCCATTGCAGTGGCGGCACGGCACGGCTATTTGCTTGGATAGTTTTCTGAGATAACTTCAATAATTAGTACTTTTTCGACTAAGTGTTATGTTGATGATGTTGTAATAACTTCCCTGTCACTGATATTTACTTATCATGGTGGTAAGTATACGAATTTGTGTGAATTAATTTGGTATCTGTTTCGCCTTTTCGCAACTATGTTGGGGTTCCAGGCTTCCAGCCAGTCTAACCGGATGCAACTGAATACAAGTATTTTACATGGAGCGACCTCCTATCTGACCTCCACAAACCAGTAACTGGGTAATACGATAGGTACCCCTTGGTAAGACTGGTTGTCAGACTTTTGGGCTTCTGACGACCCGTAACGCCTGTCAAAGATCCACGGATTACAGCCGGGATCAACGGCTTAACGTGCTTTCCGAGGCACGGAGGAGTTTCGGTATGTAAAGATCACCCATCCACGGAACAACCCCAGCAAGCATAACTTTACCTAATGGATCAACCCGTGCAGCTGTTATTACTTAGCCACGAGCTCCTCACCCTCAACCACAACAAAAAATTTATAGTTAAATAAATATTTTTTTTTACAAAAAACAAAACCACCTGCTTCTAAAAAATCACTACAAAGTGAAAAATAACTTTAATTTCGATTTTCGAAATTACTTAGTTAAGTACTTATTTTTCACTTTGTCGTGTTTTTTTGGAAAACGGCTGTTTTCTTTTTTCATTCTCGTCTCATAACTGCGATGATTGCAGAAAGAGAAGCAAGTTTAGTTTAGACCTAGTTTACACCTAGTACTGACTGTACAGACCCTGGCCCATTTAGCGTTATATTCTTTGTTTCTTCTTTTTTTCTACTGTGTCTCGTTGTTATTGTGTAGTATACTTACTACTTATTTAAATACGTACCTTTTCATTTCTTCAGGCTCTGGCTCAATAGGGTTAGGGAATAGCTCTTTCCATAAAGCCAGATGGTCTTTGAAATGCTCAAACACATAAACAAGCGATGTCCATGTTCCATTGTGTAGAAGAGTGCGACCAGGTATGTACGCTCTCTTTGGTATTAATAGTTCATTGTAACATTCTACCGTGTTTAGTGTTCCTAAAAACATAGTTTGTTGTTATACTTTTGTGGCCCACATAATAAGGGACTTTTAGTAGTAAGGGACAAAGTTTAAACTGAGCGGAATAATGCGGCGTCTCGAATTCCGCGCATCTGACAACACTGTCGCAAAAAAAAAAAAACATTTTCACCAATGCAGCGGAATTACGCGCGTTTTTCTCAAGATCGAAATAACGATAATTCGAATATCGAATCACTCTATTTTATTCGTAATGAATCAATGCGTACCTTTGAATTGTCTCTCTAGATATATCATAGCGGTCTCGGTTGGTATGGCAGCATATCCACAGCTAGGTATCAGTAGAACACTTGCGCTTTCTGCAGCCTTGTTGAAGTCTCGGTACATGTTAAGAATATGCTGAAAAAATTATAAATCTGTGTAAAAATCTTTGCCTCTATCTTCTGGATCTCTCGTATCGATACGAACTATTTACTTATCAGTGAATAGCTGATGTCGTAGTAAAAATAATCCCAGGCAGCAAAATGCTGGTGCAGGAAGAAGCAGGGTGAATGTTACTAGGGTTAACATTTCAGAACACGAAAAGTACTGACAAAAAGGAAATTTATAAAACCAAAAACCCGACTGTGTAAAAACTAAACATTAAATTTATAAAACGGGGCAGTCTGGGACTGCCGATTGAAGTGAAAACGAAGTGACGCCATCTAACGAAAATGTTAGGAATTTATGTGGCTTGCTGTCAGTACAAGAACCAAAGCAGTAGCTCCATTTAAAAAAATCCAAGAAATAAAACAGAGTGCGCTGTCAACAAAAACATTAACGTTGTGCATTTCTACTCTCCCTCCGTCTCACGAATTTTCGACCAGGTCACGCGTCCTGACGCGAGTTTAATATTTTTTACCCATCCCAAAAAAAGTGCACAACGCCGCTAAAGAAGTTTTCACTTCAAAAAAGATGTAATTATTAATATCTTTGGTGGTAAAAATATGGGTGGTTCCCATAGCTTTTCGTATTTCACGAAGAGTATTGAGATCATTGATTACCAGATTCAGCTTGTGGGACGGGCAATAAAAGAGCAAAGCTTTTGTAAATAACAGCTCTAGTAATTTAAGATAGTTATAGTCCTTTTACTAATTAGATTATAAGATATGTTTGTCATTATTCCTTTTACTTATTAGATTATAAGATATGTTTGTCATTATTCCTTTTACTTATTAGATTATAAGATATGTTTGTCGTTGTTCCTTTTACTAATTAGATTGTAAGTCATGTTTGTTCATTGTTCGCTTTGCAAATAAGAATACACCATTAAATGTATTATAAATCGATGAACACCTGTAAAACTAATTAGAATCTAAATAGAATACATAATATAGTAGAATATTGTAATTGATTATAAATAAATGAATAAGCTGCAACACACAAATGAACACATTACAAGAAAATACACTGGTCCGCCTGTTCACATTAAAACACAAGGTAATGAAACATACCGCCACTAGGGCGCACGCTATAAAACGCAGGCGCGCCACGGCACAGCGTTCACTCTGCCGCCAGACACCGTCCAGTCACTACGCATCACACGTTGCAGCTGCAATATGCTGAAATAATTGTTTCTTATTTCTTTCCACAACCCATGGTATTCAGAAAGTCTGCAAACAAGTTTGCAATTGGTCAATATACTGCAAATAATGGTCCTTCGTCGTCGGATTTAAAATCAGTGTTCAAGAAATAAGAAGACTTCAAGCTCAACAATTAAGAAGACTTCAAGCTCAGTTAAGAAGACTTCAAGCTCAGTTAAGAAGACTTCAAGCTCAGTTAAGAAGACTGCAAGTAGAATAAAGAAAAAACCCAAGAATTCAAGCATATTCAAGAAAGAAAAAAGAACGCGCGAGTTACTAGTCGCTGGCTTGCTTACCTCGCTAGTATACTTGGAAGCAATCATCAAACGTACGCGGCCACCTAACGGTGCTAACGGCCATTAAGCGTACGGAAGCAAAGTGGACGACCTGACGACTCCACGCACCTCCCCAGGTGTAACAGTCAGACCCCGCCGGTACGGTGTGGAACGCTGTGGGACCACCAGTTGGTACGCAACGACGTCTGTGGATCAACCCACCACATTCTGATGCACCCAAACAGCGCCCGCATCCTCTGCCGGGAGGTTCCTACCTTCCTACCTATTCATTCCCATCCCTGGTCCGGCATCACCGCGTTAGGAGTCCGGCCAGGCTGTTAGGCAAAGTAGTCAGAACATTAAGCAACAGTGAAAGTGAAAGTGAAAAGTGTTAGTTATTAAGTAAAATATTAGGAGTAGGGACCCCCTCGTGCGCACAATGGCGGAAAACACTCGAATGTTGAGATCGGGCAAGTCCACGCCCACAGACGCCACACCAGCGTCGGGCCAGACCGGTTCATCAGAAACCGAAACGTGGAGTAAAGGCACCAGCACAGAGGATACGTCCGGTAACAGCAGCACGCGTAGTCAAGATAGGGTAGGCAGAGTAACCAACAATAAAACCGTGGAAGTAGAGATACATGCTCAAAACGTAAGTGCGCCGGGCACAGTTGTAAATGTTCCCGTGGATAGAGCAAACAGTCGTTTATCGATATTAAAAGCCGAATTAGAGTTGTACAATTCCGAATTAGCACAGGCTAGGGCGGCGTCCGCAGTTGCTTTAAATCGTCTAGAGATAGCCAGAATAGAACTGGAAGGCTCTAACGATGCGGAATCGCCACCAATCGCTGAAAAGTCTCGTGTAGAAGGTTGGATATCGGATCAACGCGAATTTGATAGGCCGAAAATATCGGAAAATGTTCAAAACCCGGGACAGAATGTTAGGCCACTTAGAAACGAAACGAGTAGGAATGAACCACGCGTAGGCGAAGACATGTCTGCAATAAATAATAATAATAATAATAGCGACATGTCGATGTTGGCCAACGCGATAATGCAAGCGGTAAATTCAAATAAATCAGGCTCTTCCGCGGTTCCAAAATTCATTCACGAACTGCCCCACTTCGACGGGACAATAGCAGAGTGGATGGCATTTAAATCGGTATATAATGATACGGAAGCTATGTTCACCGATGTACAGAACGTAGCCCGTTTAAGAAAAGCTTTGCGAGGCGCGGCTCGCGAAACAACTAGGGCTCTATTGTTTACGGTTTCGGATCCGTACGAGATATTAGACACATTAGAAAGACGGTATGGAAAACCGGAAATGCTCGTGCTTTCCGAGCTCGAAACAATAAAACGCATGCCACGCATGTCAGACGACGGCCGTAATATAGGTAGTTTCGCGAGTAAAGTAGCAAATACTGTAGCAGCGATAAAATCACTCAAACAGCCGCAGTATTTGTATTCGCCCGAACTAGTAAGCCGAGTCGTCGACAAATTAAGTATTATTCTTAAATATAAATGGTACGAATTTAAAGCAGAACATACTGGCGCGCCCGAGCTAGAACTATTATCTAGGTTTCTCAATATAATGGCCGACCGATGCGGTGCCATGTTCGCGTACGAAACTACGCGCGAAGAGCGCAAATCCAAACAAAAACCGCGAGCAGTAAATACGGCACGTAATCGCACCCGCTCACACAGCGAAAGTAGCGATAGTTCAAGTCAGTCGGACGCTGAAACTCATGAAACGGTAGCTTCATTAAATAAATCTTCAACAAAAAGGCAGGCGTCGAAAACACAAAGGTCGCTCCCACCACGACCGCAGGTAGAGTCGTCGCAGTCGGATAAAAATAGATGTATTATATGTGCAGGTAATCATAGCACTGCACAGTGCGCAGATTTCAACAAATTGAATGTAAACGATAGATGGGACGCGGCCAAAAAGAATAAATTGTGTTTCCGATGTCTGTGCGATTCACATAAAAGATTAGTAAAATGCAAGTATGTACCGTGTGGAGTAAGCGGATGTGAGGCATCGCACCATAAACTATTGCACGGCGGTAATAAAAAAGATGACAGACAGGCACCTACACCCCTGCCCACCCGCGGTAACGTAAGCTCGATTAACCATTTACATAAGTCTAATACCTACCTAAAGATAGTACCGGTCGAGTTAAACGGACCAATAGGTACGATCACCACCCACGCCTTGTTAGATGAGGGTTCAACCATGACACTAGTCGAACAAGAAATAGCAGATAGAGTGATATCTAGGGGTCGCGGCCAGTTATTATCGTTAGAAGGAGTAGGGGGTAACAGAATAAACGAAACGGAATCGTGTTATGTAAAGTTATCCATACGCGGTCTATGCAACAGAAACTTAGAAGCTATGAATGCACGCACAATAAGTAATTTAAACCTATCCCCACAGGAGGTAAGCAGCGACCTAGTGCGCCAGTGTAGTCACTTAGTCGAATTAGAAGATGAGCTATGCTATGAGCCGGGAAAACCGACAATATTAATAGGCCAAGATAATTGGCATTTAATTACGTCTAGACAGTTGCGAATCGGTAATAAAAATCAACCTGTAGCCTCACTAACTAAATTAGGGTGGGTACTTCATGGGCAAAATTCTCCACCGCGTAATACCGTCGCGATAGTGAATCATATGCGACCCGCACAGGTCGAAGACCCCGCCTTACAGCTGATCAGAAACTTTTTTAGTATCGAGTCACTAGGCATAGAGCCGCGAAAGCCGGCGTCTGACCCAGACCAGCGCGCCCTAGCCATTTTAGACAGAACGTGCAAAAAATTAGACAATGATAATAGGTATGAGGCAGGCCTATTATGGCGTACAGACACTGAAATAATGCCAGATAATAAAAAACAAGCCCTCAGCCGTCTGTACAGCCTAGAGTCAAAGTTAGACAAAAATAAAAATTTAAAAATAGAATATAGCAAACAAGTGAATAATCTCATAGAAGCAGGTTATGCTGAAAGGGTAGAGTCCCCGGGCACCTCGCCACGTAATTGGTACTTACCTCATTTTTCTGTAATTCACCCACAAAAAGGTAAAATCAGGTTAGTCTTCGATGCAGCAGCAAAATACGGAGGTAAAAGTTTAAACGACGCGTTGTTAGCAGGCCCCGACTTATTGCAATCGCTATTCGGTGTACTAATCAGATTTAGAGAAGGCAAAATCGCAGTCGTAGCCGACATAAAGGAAATGTTCCTACAGGTCAAAATTACCCAGCAAGACCGTGACAGTCTACGATTTTTATGGAGGGGTGAGGACAGAGAAGGGCCGCCGCAGGAATATAGAATGACATCATTAATATTCGGAGCAGCGTCATCACCCTGTACCGCCATTTATGTAAAAAATAAAAACGCAGAAAATCACAGTCAACAGCACCCGGAGGTAGCTAAAGCCACAGTTCGCAACTTTTACATGGACGATTACCTAGGCGCGTTCGACACTGAAAACGAAGCGAAACGAGTAATTAACTCACTATATAAAGTTCATTTGGCAGCATCTTTCGAATTACGCGGATGGGCGTCGAACGTACCCGAGATAATCAGTGACGTCACGGATACGCGTAACAGCGATACGACCACGTTAGGTAAAAGTGACTCAGAACGAACGCTAGGCCTCATATGGAACCACGCACGCGATACTTTAGGTTTTAATGTTAATCTCAGAAATACACCCGTAAACGTCATTCAAGGCGACATTTTACCTACCAAACGTCAGGTAACTAGCGCAGTCATGTCGGTATTCGACCCGCTAGGATTAGTCTCACCTATTACGATGATAGGTAAATGTCTAATTCAAGAGATATGGCGCAGCGGCATAGGATGGGATGACCCTATTACTAAAGAACATCACGTAACATGGCTATCGTTTATAACCAATTTGCAATTATTAAAAAAGTTAGAAGTGGATCGTTATGTACCGGCTTCATTCCCGGGCGAAGGAGAATTACACGTTTTTTGTGACGCGAGTGAGAAAGTATATTCCACCGCAATATATTTCGTAAGTACGAATACAGACGGTCAGAAAACCTCGCGACTAATCGTAGGTAAAGCAAAGGTAGCCCCGTTAAAACCTATTTCGGTACCGCGATTAGAATTACAAGCAGCAGTATTAGGCAGCCGTTTAGCCGAATCGGTCAAGCGTGAGTCTGAATATAAAATATTAAAATGTTATTATTGGTCCGACTCCAAAACAGTACTAGCTTGGATCAAATCAGACCCACGTACATTTAAATCATTCGTTGCTCATAGGTTAGCCGAAATAGAAAACCTTACCACCCCAGCTAACTGGCGTTGGGTACCCAGCGCCGACAACGTTGCGGACGACGCAACCAAAGGTATTCCCGCCAATTTTAACTCGAATCACAGATGGTTCACGGGACCCGAGTTCATAAGGAACGACCCCACGACTTGGCCGCAGGAGAAACAAGTCGTGGCGCCGTCACCCCCTTCAGGGGAAGAAAGAATAATTAAACAAGTCCACGTAACCATTAGGCATGACATTAGCGATTACTTACCTAAGTTAGAACGTTTCTCGAAATACATTCGATTAATTCGTGCTGCTGCAACCGTGCTTCTCGCCGCCGAGGTATTTAAAGCCAAACTACTCAAGAGAATCACACGAACAGAACTCACACCAAACCATATGAAACTAGCGGAGCTATTGCTAGTAAGAAGAAGTCAATATAACTCGTTTGCCGAAGATATCACGACCATAGAGGCTGGACGACGACCTCCGAAGAAGTCACCGTTCTACAAGCTCTCCGTGAAACTCGACCGCAACGGGATCCTATGTTTAGACAGCAGAGTCAAAGATGAGCAAAACCTGCCAGTCCTACATGCCAAAGAAGGCTTCACGCAGCTGTTGGTGCATCACACGCACTCAACATTCAATCACGGCAACCATCAAACTGTCATGAATGAATTACGTCAAAGATATTATATAATAGGACTGCGCAGCGTTATACGCTACATATGCAACCAATGCCAATGGTGTCGGACCTATAAAGGGATACCCTCAAAAATCCCCCTAGGCGACTTACCAACGGAAAGGCTGGCCCAAAACCAACCACCATTCACAGCCACAGCGGTGGATTACTTTGGGCCAATGCATGTCACAGTCGGACGAAGACACGAAAAGAGGTGGGGCGCACTATACACGTGCCTCACTACACGTGCAGTACATTTGGAACTGGCCACATCACTTACGGCCTCTTCCATGATCATGAGCCTTCGAAGAATGATAGCGCGCCGCGGCACGCCAACTGTAATATACAGCGACAACGGCACCAACTTCGTAGGAGCTGAGAAAGAAATCAACGAGGCCATACAAGGCAACGACACAGCCTTGAACGCCTTCGCCTCTGAAAAATTGATCACCTGGAAGAAAATACCTCCAGGCGCCCCAAGTATGGGCGGAGCCTGGGAACGCCTTGTCAGATCAGTCAAAACAGCATTAAAAGTCACACTAAAAGAAAAGTTTCCACCTGATGAAGTTCTGCACACACTACTGCTAGAAGCGGAACATGTGATTAACTCAAGGCCATTGACCCCGGTGAACCCCAACTTAACAGAAGAAGCGTTAACTCCTAATCATTTCCTACTTGGACGCTCAAATGGGATGTCACCGTTTGGCTCATTCAAAGATACTCCATTAGACCTACACACGTGGAAAGCCACCCAGGCATTAGCAGATACCTTTTGGGCCCGTTGGTCGGCGGAATACAAACCTCAACTGATGCCCCGACCTGGCTCTAATCCTCTACATAATAATCTGAAAAAAGGTGATATCGTATTGATAGTAGACAATACAATGCCCAGAGGAGTGTGGCCACGTGGAGAAATAACAAACGTCTATCCAGGACCAGACGGACGAGTTAGAGTTACTGAAATCAGAACAGCTGCTGGATTAATCCGTCGTCCGGCCTCTCGCCTCATCGTGATAACATCAACGGACAAGTAACTATGTTTCGGTGCTTGCGCACGAGGGGGAGATTGTAAATAACAGCTCTAGTAATTTAAGATAGTTATAGTCCTTTTACTAATTAGATTATAAGATATGTTTGTCATTATTCCTTTTACTTATTAGATTATAAGATATGTTTGTCATTATTCCTTTTACTTATTAGATTATAAGATATGTTTGTCGTTGTTCCTTTTACTAATTAGATTGTAAGTCATGTTTGTTCATTGTTCGCTTTGCAAATAAGAATACACCATTAAATGTATTATAAATCGATGAACACCTGTAAAACTAATTAGAATCTAAATAGAATACATAATATAGTAGAATATTGTAATTGATTATAAATAAATGAATAAGCTGCAACACACAAATGAACACATTACAAGAAAATACACTGGTCCGCCTGTTCACATTAAAACACAAGGTAATGAAACATACCGCCACTAGGGCGCACGCTATAAAACGCAGGCGCGCCACGGCACAGCGTTCACTCTGCCGCCAGACACCGTCCAGTCACTACGCATCACACGTTGCAGCTGCAATATGCTGAAATAATTGTTTCTTATTTCTTTCCACAACCCATGGTATTCAGAAAGTCTGCAAACAAGTTTGCAATTGGTCAATATACTGCAAATAGCTTTGGTGTATTTTTTGCGTAGGATTGCTTGTACCCCATAGTCTTTTCTCGAAATCGTCGCACAACCGTCAAATCCAAAACTAATGGCTGCTACAGTAGGATGTTATTGGGCACTCTAAGCCACCTTACGTTCCATCGGCTCACTTCGTTCACCTCGTCACTTCAGGTGGCTTAGATTGCCCAATAACATATATGAAATCCATTCTGTTCCACCTGATGAACGGAAGGTGGAGTACGAATTTTTGCATAGTGCAGTAAAACAGGTGGCTTAGATTGCCCAATAACATATATGAAATCCATTCTATTCCACCTGATGAACGGAAGGTGGAGTACGAATTTTTGCATAGTGCAGTAAAACAGGTGGCTTAGATTGCCCAATAACATATATGAAATCCATTCTGTTCCACCTGATGAACGGAAGGTGGAGTACGAATTTTTGCATAGTGCAGTAAAACAGGTGGCTTAGATTGCCCAATAACATATATGAAATCCATTCTATTCCACCTGATGAACGGAAGGTGGAGTACGAATTTTTGCATAGTGCAGTAAAACAGGTGGCTTAGATTGCCCAATAACATATATGAAATCCATTCTATTCCACCTGATGAACGGAAGGTGGAGTACGAATTTTTGCATAGTGCAGTAAAACAGGTGGCTTAGATTGCCCAATAACATATATGAAATCCATTTCGATAACTTACCTGATGAACGGAAGGTGGAGTACGAATTTCTGCATAGTGCAGTAAAATATTGTTCGGCGCCTATTCCACCTGATGAACGGAAGGTGGAGTACGAATTTCTGCATAGTGCAGTAAAATATTGGTTCGGCGCCTATTCCACCTGATGAACGGAAGGTGGAGTACGAATTTCTGCATAGTGCAGTAAAATAATGGTTCGGCGCCTATTCCACTATTTTAATATTTTCAGTGCATGGTTTGAGCTATGCTACTCCACTTTTAGAATCTCGTTTTGATGCGAACGGAAAGTCATCTAGAATGCTTAATAACATAAATGAATCTACAAAGTTTGTGGTTTGGGCGCTACTATACTATTTGAATTTCATTTTGTTGCGAACGGAAAGTGATTTAGAATGCCCAATAACATAAATGGATCTACAAAGTTTGTGGTTTTGACGATACTCCACTTTTTGAATCTCGTTTGGTTGCGATTGGGTTGATCCCTGCAAACCTACCATTAGCCGTTATGTAACCTTAAGGTTAAACTCTTTTAGCAGGGAAGGTGAATAACTAAACTTATAATTAATTGTACATTCGAATATTTTTCAGTGATTCTTTCAGACGCTACTCCACCTTTTGAATCTAGTTTGGTTGGCAATAACATAAATGGATTGTTCGGTTGACTCCTATTCTACGATCTGCTTCAGATTTTTAAACTCGTTTTATTCTTTTTTTTCTATTTATGAGACATTGACAAATATTGAAAACGTATACCTTACCTGTAATGAGATCATTTCATTAGAGCTAATTTAAAGTGTGAGTACCTATGTTTATGTAATAGCAATACAACATGATTTAAATTATAATTTATTTTGTTTTCACATTATTTACAATTACAAACTAATTACTAACACCATTGTTACTAAAACCAAAATACTAACAAAATATGGACCTTATAAGTAAGTCTGAAATAAAGTTTTATTTAATTTTAATTTTTAATTACATCTGTCCCTTATTAATATTAACTGCCCCTCATGTTATTTAATATTTTATTTATTTACATGAAACTTAGGTAACTACTATGAACTACGATGTATTTAGGCTGATTTTAATACACGACTAGATTAAAAACATACAAAACTTACATAATGACTAAAATTCTTTACTAAAAAGTATTAAGAACATAATTAAGGTCCAAAATTTTCCTTAATATTTTATTTTTAATTTATATGGGCTTTACAAAATTGTGATGACCTATGTACATACATTTTAATATACTAGGAGATTAACAAATAAATTTATAATAAATAAATTAAACTAATATCTCTTATAACATTAAACTTATACATTAACTAAAACCCAATAATGATGATATACTAAAGATATGTTACCTAGGATCGACTCTCATGTAATTGAAAAAACCCAATAACCTTACCCGACTGGGATCGAACCCAGAACACCATGCTCAGTAGTCGCGCTTGCAACAACGAGAAGCAATCTACAAACTGATACAATAAGTTACAAAGTACATACCTAGATACATACTTACTAATAACAATCGTCACAACAAAGTTTCTATGGAATTTTATTTATCAATTATTGTGTTTCTTCTCTATCGTAGTCCACCGGTTCACTAACTACATATTGCGCACTTAACACTACCACATTCTCATGATCACTTGATCTTACAACACTTGGTTCTTGTCGCTCACTGATGTTAAACACTTGTATCTGGATCAGTCGTAAACCTTTTTTTCTTTTCATTGTTAATAATGTATGGCAAGGATGCTCAGATGTATTCCGTTTTAGACCCTCTCGTCTTGCTCTAGACTTTTTGTTGGTTGGTTCAGGTCTATGCTGCTCTCGAACATTCCAGCTTAAACTTGAAGTGGGAAAACCTTGACCATTTTGGAAGAAGATTAAATCGGGAGAGTCGCACAGTATTGATGATCTGAAACAAACAAATTTATATTTATTGATTATATCTAACAGCATAAGGAAGTAATTTTACAAGTACTTATACGCTTGTACAATACTTACAATTTGTTTCGTTTTATTCGACGTGATGTGTCCGGCTGACTGCCATGTGATGCATGTACTAATCATATTATGAAATGCAAACTCCATAAAACCTTGCGCTGTGAATCTATTTCATTTTTCAACAAGTTCAACCTAATATGTGCGTTATGAAGCGATGCGACGTGCGCGCGACGTGATCGGTGTTATATTGCACAAACCAGTCAGCGCAAATAGCGCAATGCGCTTTGTCATCGGGAATGGAAATGAAACAGATGTATGAATATAAAATATTATTTATTTGTATATGTACATACATTCAGATAAAAGTACACATATATGTACCTAATACCTCAGTAATTATCAAAGGTCGTATTTTATTTATAAAACTAATTTTGTACTTAATAAATTCTATAACTAATACAAGGACACCAAGAATACACACATTTAAAATTACATACATAATAAAGCCGATCAGAAGCATCTTCAGTCGATACCATTTGAATTACATTACACGGCAATATTATATTTCACATTTAGAAGAGTAACAAACATTTTATAATAGGAAGTTTGTAAGTAGGTTGTGAGATTATCTAACTTTCCATTTAGGACGTCAATAAAATACATGTAGAAAATTATAACATATAACTACTGTAGGTTCCTAATTACATTTAAAATTTTGGTAATGCATTGCATAAATATATTTGCGAATTGATAACCTTGACCTTTTGGAAGTCGGTTAAAAATACATTACTATCTACTAATGACAATTACTTATAGCAGGGTCCAGACAAAAGTAATGTGTAACGTACTCGTAATTGAATTGTAAAACATGTATGTTCTTGGTGCCCCAAATAGATATTATTATCTTATTACTTGTTGCAAATTATGTTTGAACTTATTTAGTTTTAAGAGCGTTTACGCGACACAATATATCGTAAAAATTATTAATCTTATTAACTTTAAAAATATAAAATGTATAACTTACAAATAACTACATTATTATTACATAATTATTATCACTAACTTATCAAGTTTTCAGAGATTTTTTTTATTAGAACCTCTGCAGTATCCATCACGTCATCAAAAGTTTCGCGCACCACATATTGTACACTTGTACAAGCATTGTCACTGTCACTAGAATAGTTATTATCACTCTCACAATCGTTGAGTTCGTAAATATTTAGTTTAATTAAATAACGTCCTCTGCTATCACTTGGTTTACCCCGACGAGCAATGTATGATGTTGATGGCGAAAATCTTGATGAACGCTTTCTCTTTCTTAACACTTTTTTCTGGGGTTGAGTTTGTTCTTGAGGATTCGTTGGATTATTGAGCAGTTCTTCATTTCTACGCCGTTGTTTTTCTAAGCTCTCAATATAGGAGTTATAATCGTCCTGAGAGTAAACGAAAGGCCGGGTGTCCTGATTGTTATCATTGAGACCCGCAGAGTTCCACTGTGAAAAGGAATAAATAATAAAATTAATAAAAAGAAAAATAATCAGATAAAAAATCAATATATTAACATAACATAACATCACGCCTTGTTTCCCCGAAGGGCTGGGCAGAGGTGTATCTGTAGCAGGTACACACCCACATTTCGCCAGTTATGTTTTTAAGTCCCATGTAATAGGGGGTGAGCCTATTGCCATCAACCGGGCACAAATCCAGACTCCGGACTGCTACTGAGAAATTCTAGATAGAAAAACCCAATAACACTACCCGACCCGGGGATCGAACCCAGGGTTATATAAATATATTAACAGTAACATAACGCATAATTACTACATACCTCACGTATTATGGATTGATCTTGATCTTCATCATCATTGATCAGAATGGTGGGGCTGTATGATGGTGAACGAGCCATAATTCTGAAAAAAAAAAAAAAAAAAAACAAACGTATTTGTTTATAAAGTCAATATAAAAACAATACAATACATAAATATTCTTGTTTTTATACGGAAACTTACCTTTAATTAATAATTTTAATATACTTAAATATTTTTTTATATGTAACAAAAGTGACTGCTTTTCGGTGGTTGTCACAACTAAACGCGACTCAAGTATGCAACACGACGTTGTGTGCACTTTTTAAGATAACAACCCTGAATTTATTTACAAGAATAGTACTTAGTACATATCAGATATACTGGAGCGAATGTTATTTTATGATCAGAATTGATTAGTTTTATACATAAAAAATACAATTTCAGCAATATTTACCTCTTAACAAAATTAAACCTTAATTACATGTTCTCACAGGTGAATGACTAATATATGTTACTTACGTCTAATTAAACCGTAGTGATTGAAAACCCTTCTGTCAAATTGCAATTTTGTCGTGAAAAACGAAATACGAAACCAGCTTTAAGGGTTCGGCGAACACGGCTTGCAACTGCAAGTCGAGATGGGTGGAAAATGCATGTGGAATATTGTTATCTCTCTTCTGTTGTGTTTTTGTGTTGTTGTTGTTGTGTGTTATGTGTGTTGTATGTTGTTAGCGTTGTTACTAGCTATCGGAATTTATGATAAATTAGAATGTGTTCCGTAATACCAAAAATGATGAATGAGAACTTAATATTCTTTCATAATTTTTTCTATACTTTGTAACTTGATAATATAAGCTATGCTCCTGCCGAAACAATAATCCAAATATTGTTGTTTATAATACAGAAAAAACAGTATGAATTCGCTGTAAAAATGTGTGAAATTCAATTCGCTTAAACTTCATTTTAGGTAAGATTTTTGAAAAAAAAAAAAAAAGATGTACAAGCCTAGATAAATACTATCTAAATCCAAATATTAACATAATATGATGGAAATATGTTCAAATTGCAAATGATTTATGTATTACGTTTGTATGGACAATTCAACGGTCGCCGTCGTCTTAATGCTCGCTGACAAAGACGAAACCGACACACCAGGCTGTTACTTATAATAATAATATATACAATAGGTATTATAATAATGAATGTATGTTTGTTTAATAAACCGTATTATAAAACTCTGCATGACAACATAAATCAATCTGAAATAATAAAAAAATCTACATGTTAAGATGAGCCGAAAGTAAAATATCCTGAAAACATTTTTTTATTTGTTGCAGAACAAAATATGTAAACGAACCCGTTTCAAAAAGTAAGTTCATAGATGTGTTACAGTAAACTTAAATTGATATAAAATCATCCAACGGGTAAAACGAACTTATGTATACATACAGGGTGACACTTGATTACACGTGGAAATAGCCTGGTACAAAATATTGATCAAAGACCCTATGCTAGGAAAAAACCTGTGTTACAGGTGTCATCTACACCTTATCTCATATCTACGTCTTAAGTTGCACTTTAAGTGCAAATGAATTCTTCCACCGATCCTCTTTAGGAGTGGAGACAACTTCGCTCTTAAACTTTAATTTCTATAAAAGCAGGGCTCGGATAACGATATATTTTCGAAACGGTTTCGTCTGAAAAACCTAAGATACGATTTATTCCAATTACGTTCGGAAGGAACGTTGTTAAAACGGTTTTGAAGAAGAACAAAATTTAAATCGTTCTCGATTAATATAACTTTTTTAACCGTTTATAACCATTTTTGGGTTGATCGATAGGAAAGTCGCAAAACAACTCTAATCAATACGTAAAAGAGGAATAAATTATGTAATGGAATGAAGATAAGGTACAATTATTTAACCAAACAAGTTCATGCTTGTCGGCACACATATAATTGCATACCGTTACTGCAAAACTGCATTTTTTATCGTGAGAATTGAAATATGAAACTATCGTTTTTCCCTCGCCGACAAATAAAACCGCACCAATACCTAACCGTGTCGTTTAGAATTACTGCAAAACATATTTTATTTTTAAAGTAGGTGTGGGTGTTTATGTTTATGCAGAATAATCCACGTGCACAAATTCACATTTAAACTTAACAAATTTTATGTTGCAGTTAAACTCAAAGCTAGGGTTAAATCCTCAAACTACTAAAACTAACAAACTTTATAATACAATTCATAAAAAGGAAGTCGGTTTCTAAATTCAACAACGACATTAATGGATCACCTTTTGAAAGAATTCCTAGACTAAAACCATCGTATCACAGAAAATGCCTAAAGTTATAGAAAAAATCACTAATTTACAATAAATTTACGGAATTGGTATCGTTCTTATTTAAGAACACCTCCCCAGTTTGATGAAGATGATTATAGACAGATCCTTCAAATTCAAATTTAAATTACGGTCTACAACATGTGCGGCGATCGTCTTACAATACTATAAAGTTCGAATAAGCAAATTAATGTAATAATTTTATCGTGAGAATTGAAATATGAAACTATCGTTTTTCCCTCGCCGACAAATAAAACCGCACCAATACCTAACCGTGTCGTTTAGAATTACTGCAAAACATATTTTATTTTTAAAGTAGGTGTAGGTGTTTATGTTTATGCAGAATAATCCACGTGCACAAATTCACATTTAAACTTAGCAAATTTTATGTTGCAGTTAAACTCGAAGCTAGGGTTAAATCCTCAAACTACTAAAACTAACAAACTTTATAAAACAATTCATAAAAAGGAAGTCGGTTTCTAAATTCAACAACGACATTAATGGATCACCTTTTGAAAGAATTCCTAGACTAAAACCATCGTATCACAGAAAATGCCTAAAATTATAGAAAAAATCATTAATTTACAATAAATTTACGGAATTGGTATCGTTCTTATTTAAGAACACCTCCCCAGTTGATGAAGATGATTATAGACAGATCCTTCAAATTCAAATTTTAATTATCGACTACAACATGTACGACGATCGTCTTAAATTACAATAAAGTTCGAATAAGCAAATTAATGTATAATGCAATTTGCTGCAGTTAAACTCAAAGCTGGTGTAAAATCATAAAACTACTAAAACTATCAAACTTTATAAAGTATTTCATATACAGAAAGTCGGTTCCTAAATTCAACAATGACATTAAGAAATCGTCTTTTTAAAGAATTCTTAGACTAAAACCAACTTATTACAAAATTAGTAATTTATGATAAGGAAAGAATCGATCATTTATAACAAGATAACGGAATTGAAATGGTTCTTGAACACCTCGTTTGATGAAGATGATTATAGGAAGATCCCTCAAATCCAAATTTTAATTATCGACTACAACATGTACGACGATCGTCTTATATTACAATAAAGTTCGAATAAGCAAATTAATGCATTATAATGCAATTTTGCCGTCTTTGATATTATAAATGAACAATTATACATACATGACAGCTACCTGATATGTTTCCACGTGTAAAAACATGCGAAACCAGCAGAATGCTCGGACATGAGCACAATATATAAAAAGGGAGTGAGAGACCTACTCAATACATTATTTGTACGTTAACGTGTAAGGTAGTGTTAGCTGTATGAATAAATTAAATTAATATTTGGATATCCTTGGTGCCCAATCTGGGTCATGGAAATAGAATGAGCGTGTACCTGTAAGTGCATGCTATTTCTTGCTCTATGAAGAGATATGAGTCAATCTGACCCAAATTTTAGTTTAATGTTTACGGTAACCTAGAGTTCAGATGTTCTTGGTGCCCAATCTGGGTCACAGAAATAGAATGTGCATGTGCCTGTAGGTGCAGCCTATTTCTTGCTTTGTGAAGAAACATGAGACAATCTGTCCTGAATTTTAGGATATCGGTTTAAACAGCGAGTGTCCTTGTTTGTTAACGTGTAAAGTAGTGTATGAATAAATTAAATAAAAATTTGGATATCCTTGGTGCCCAATCTGGGGCCATAGAAATAGAATGAGTGTGTGCCTGCAGGTGCATGCTATTTCTTGCTCTGTGAAGAGATATGAGTCAATCTGACCCAAATTTTAATTTTAGTTTAATGGTTATGGTAGACTAAAGTTCAGATGTCCTTGGTGCCCAATCTGGGGTCATAGAAATAGAATGAGCGTGTGCCTGCAAGTGCACGCTATTTCTTGCTCTGTGAAGAGATATGAGTCAATCTGACCTAAATTTTAGTTTATTGTAATCGATAGCCTAACGTTCAGATGTCCTCGAGCCAATCTGGTCGCAGAAAACGGAGTGATGTGTAATTGTGCACTATCTCTAATTTTGTGGAGAGACATGAGACCAACTGTCCTGAAGTTTAGGTTAGCGGGGTGCATGAAAGGAGCCTCCTCGTGGCGCATCCTGGAAGCAGCTAGACACGATAACGCAGTATCTAGGCTGACTAATCCTTCTGGATATCCTTGGTGCCCAATCTGGGGTCATGGAAATAGAATGAGCGTGTACTTGTAAGTGCATGCTATTTCTTGCTCTGTGAAGAGATATGAGTTAATCTGATCCAAATTTTAGTTTCATGTTTACGGTAACCTAGAGTTCAGATGTCCTTGGTGCCCAATCTGGGTCACAGAAATAGAATGTGCATGTGCCTGTAGGTGCAGCCTATTTTTTGCTTTGTGAAGAGACATGAGACAATCTGTCCTGAATTTTAGGATAGCGGTTTAAACAGCGAGCACCCTTGTTTGTTAACGTGTAAAGTAGTGTATGAATAAATTAAATTAAAATTTGGATATCCTTGGTGCCCAATCTGGGGCCATAGAAATAGAATGAGTGTGTGCCTGCAGGTGTATGCTATTTCTTGCTCTGTGAAGAGATATGAGTCAATCTGACCCAAATTTAAATTTTAGTTTAATGGTTATGGTAGACTAAAGTTCAGATGTCCTTGGTGCCCAATCTGGGGTCATAGAAATAGAATGAGCGTGTACTTGTAAGTGCATGCTATTTCTTGCTCTGTGAAGAGATATGAGTTAATCTGATCCAAATTTTAGTTTCATGTTTACGGTAACCTAGAGTTCAGATGTCCTTGGTGCCCAATCTGGGTCACAGAAATAGAATGTGCATGTGCCTGTAGGTGCAGCCTATTTTTTGCTTTGTGAAGAGACATGAGACAATCTGTCCTGAATTTTAGGATAGCGGTTTAAACAGCGAGCACCCTTGTTTGTTAACGTGTAAAGTAGTGTATGAATAAATTAAATTAAAATTTGGATATCCTTGGTGCCCAATCTGGGGCCATAGAAATAGAATGAGTGTGTGCCTGCAGGTGTATGCTATTTCTTGCTCTGTGAAGAGATATGAGTCAATCTGACCCAAATTTAAATTTTAGTTTAATGGTTATGGTAGACTAAAGTTCAGATGTCCTTGGTGCCCAATCTGGGGTCATAGAAATAGAATGAGCGTGTGCCTGCAAGTGCACGCTATTTCTTGCTCTGTGAAGAGATATGAGTCAATCTGACCTAAATTTTAGTTTATTGTAATCGATAGCCTAACGTTCAGATGTCCTCGAGCCAATCTGGTCGCAGAAAACGGAGTGATGTGTAATTGTGCACTATCTCTAATTTTGTGGAGAGACATGAGACCAACTGTCCTGAAGTTTAGGTTAGCGGGGTGCATGAAAGGAGCCTCCTCGTGGCGCATCCTGGAAGCAGCTAGACACGATAACGCAGTGTCTAGGCTGACTAATCCTTCTGGATATCCTTGGTGTCCAATCTGGGGTCATGGAAATAGAATGAGCGTGTGCCTGCAAGTGCACGCTATTTCTTGCTCTGTGAAGAGATATGAGTCAATCTGACCTAAATTTTAGTTTATTGTAATCGATAGCCTAACGTTCAGATGTCCTCGAGCCAATCTGGTCGCAGAAAACGGAGTGATGTGTAATTGTGCACTATCTCTAATTTTGTGGAGAGACATGAGACCAACTGTCCTGAAGTTTAGGTTAGCGGGGTGCATGAAAGGAGCCTCCTCGTGGCGCATCCTGGAAGCAGCTAGACACGATAACGCAGTGTCTAGGCTGACTAATCCTTCTGGATATCCTTGGTGTCCAATCTGGGGTCATGGAAATAGAATGAACGTGTACTTGTAAGTGCATGCTATTTCTTGCTCTGTGAAGAGATATGAGTTAATCTGACCCAAATTTTAGTTTAATGTTTACGGTAACCTAGAGTTCAGACGTCCTTGGTGGTCAATCTGAGTCACAGAAATAGAATGTGCATGTGCCTGTAGGTGCAGCCTATTTTTTGCTTTGTGAAGAGATATGAATCAATCTGACCCAAATTTAAAAATTAAGTTTAAATAGTAGAGGAGTGCACAAACCGCAAACTTTGAAGATCCATTTATGTTATTGGGCATTCTAGACCACTTTCTGTTCGCACCAAAACGAGATTTTAAAAGTGGAGTAGCGCCCGAACCACAAACTTTGTAGATCCATTTATGTTATTCGCCATTCTAGACGACTTTCAGTTCGCAACAAAATTAAATTCAAATAGTAGAGTAGCGCCCAAACCACAAACTTTGTAGATCCATTTAGGTTATTAGCCATTCTAGACGACTTTCCGTTCGCATCAAAACGAGATTCTAAAGTGGAGTAGCGCCCGAACCACAAACTTTGTAGATCCATTTATGTTATTAGGCATTCTAGACGACTTTCCGTTCGCACCAAAACGAGATTCTAAAAGTGGCGTATCGCTCGAACCACAAACTTTGTAGATCCATTTATGTTATTAGGCATTCTAGACCACTTTCCGTTCGCACCAAAACGATATTGTAAAAGTGGAGTAGCGCCCGAACCACAAACTTTGTAGATCTATTTATGATATTAGCCGTTCTAGACGACTTTCCGTTCGCATCAAAACGAGATTCTAAAAGTGGAGTAGCATAGCTCAAACCATGCACTGAAAATATTAAAATAGTGGAATAGGCGCCGAACCATTATTTTACTGCACTATGCAGAAATTCGTACTCCACCTTCCGTTCATCAGGTAAGTTATCGAAATGGATTTCATATATGTTATTGGGCAATCTAAGCCACCTGTTTTACTGCACTATGCAAAAATTCGTACTCCACCTTCCGTTCATCAGGTGGAATAGAATGGATTTCATATATGTTATTGGGCAATCTAAGCCACCTGTTTTACTGCACTATGCAAAAATTCGTACTCCACCTTCCGTTCATCAGGTGGAATAGAATGGATTTCATATATGTTATTGGGCAATCTAAGCCACCTGTTTTACTGCACTATGCAAAAATTCGTACTCCACCTTCCGTTCATCAGGTGGAACAGAATGGATTTCATATATGTTATTGGGCAATCTAAGCCACCTGTTTTACTGCACTATGCAAAAATTCGTACTCCACCTTCCGTTCATCAGGTGGAATAGAATGGATTTCATATATGTTATTGGGCAATCTAAGCCACCTGTTTTACTGCACTATGCAAAAATTCGTACTCCACCTTCCGTTCATCAGGTGGAACAGAATGGATTTCATATATGTTATTGGGCAATCTAAGCCACCTGTTTTACTGCACTATGCAAAAATTCGTACTCCACCTTCCGTTCATCAGGTGGAATAGAATGGATTTCATATATGTTATTGGGCAATCTAAGCCACCTGTTTTACTGCACTATGCAAAAATTCGTACTCCACCTTCCGTTCATCAGGTGGAACAGAATGGATTTCATATATGTTATTGGGCAATCTAAGCCACCTGAAGTGACGAGGTGAACGAAGTGAGCCGATGGAACGTAAGGTGGCTTAGAGTGCCCAATAACATCCTACTTGCTACGGGAGGATTCTCTGACCAGACGGGTGTTGTGTCTGGCGGAACTACAATGATCGATATCGGGGAAGTTATATAGGTACTATCCGCGCGGTAAACTCTAATTGCGTGATGCAGGATTTCTGTGACGTCAAGATTTTGTATGACGTCAGGTCTCTGATGCGTAGTTCGCATGAGGCGATGTAAATGCCGCCACAATGCTGTATGCAATAGATTTCGCACCCAGACCTTTCAGCTCAACAAATTCGACAAATATTCCTTTGACTTCGTTGGTTTCCTCATGAAAATAGCGCAGCCCAATCGATTGCTCTGCTGAAACACATATTTAACGCATGGGAGAACTCGCAAAATGCTATTGGGGTTTTCTGTGATCTCTCCAAAGCTTTTGATTGCGTGCACCATGACACGCTTTTGCGTAAACTGCTGCGTCATTACGGTGTGCAAAACGAAGCTCTCGATGTTCTAAATTCTTATTTACATAATAGGTCCCAATGTGTAGATGTTAATGGTGTGAAATCTTCCGGGTTACCAGTTCAGTTAGGTGTACCTCAAGGCTCAATACTGGGTCCATTCTTGTTCTTAGTGTATATCAATGACTTACTATTCTTTTTAAAGGGTATCTGTGAAGTTGTACTGTTTGCAGATGATACCTCTCTTATTTTTAAAGTAGACAGGAATAGACATGATTTTGACGATGTAAACAGTGCACTCTCAATGGTTACGGATTGGTTTACGACAAATAACTTAGTTCTCAATTCCAAGAAAACGAAATGTATAAAATTCGCTTTACCCAATGTTAGAAATCTAGGACCCAACATCGTCTTAGATAAAGAGGTGCTTGAAACTGTGGGCTCGGCAGTTTTTCTGGGCATAACAGTAGATGCTAAACTTCAGTGGGGCCTACATATTTCAAGTCTAGCGGGAAGGCTTAGCTCGGCCGCCTAACGCTGTCAGGAAAGTAAGACAATACACTGACGCTGATACTGCTAGATTAGTATATTTTAGTTATTTCCATAGCATTATGTCCTATGGCATTCTGCTGTGGGGCCAAGCCGCTGACATTCAAAATATATTTGTTCTTCAAAAACGAGCTGTTCGAGCAATTTACCAGCTAGGTGCCAGAGTTTCTCTAAGAGATTTTTTTAAGGATATTGGTATTCTCACAGTGGCATCACAATTCATCTTCGCCAATATCCTATATATTAGGCAAAATATACACTTATATACTAAAAACATGATATTCACAATATTAACACCAGAAACAAGGACAAATTACGAGCTCCTTTTCACCGGCTTCATAAGGTTCATAACTCATTTCTTGGGCTTGGTATAACCTTTTATAACAAGCTACCCACTTCTCTGCTAGATTTGCCTTTTATTGCGTTTAAAGCTAAAGTAAAATCCAACCTTTGTGCAAAGGCATACTACTCTATCAACGACTACTTAAACGATAAAAATAGTTGGTCGCTGTGATTAACTCAAGACAATGTTTATGTTCTTTCTCCAGAATTAACTTACCTACTGACAGGTCATATGAGTTATATAATTGTTATTTTATTTGACTGTATAAGTAAATTTATTTTAATTTAATTTTCATTTATTATTGACATAATCGACTCATTACAATGTTTTTGTTTAATGAGTTGTATTGCAATATGTGGTTAGCTAGCGACCTCGACAGTAGATCATTATATTATTCTTGCCTAACTGTTGATTTATTTTTACTTCGATGGTCCTAGTTTATCATAATTATGTGACTTCGAGTCACAGTTTTATTAGCTATATGTAAGCGGGCACGCCCTTTATGCCTGAAGGCTTTATAATTCGGGTATTAAGTTCTGTTTACGTTTTTTAGTATTTATTTTCGCTTGAGTTTAGCTTTCGATATATAATTTTTTGTTGGTACTATGGCGTGTGCTAGCTGTCATTATGGCAAATATATTTTATTTAATGTTTTGTGTTGAGTAATGTAAATAATTTGGTTGTACGTTGTTTTACAGAAAATAGTTTTATAGAATTTCGTTTCACATAAAATTTTTCATATATTATCATTTCACAGAATAATCAATACGCAGAATACTTACTTTGAATAAACTTTAATCATTGATTTTTGTTACAAATAAAATTAAAAGTTTCGATATTCATATCATAGAACAACAAATCAAATATTCTTTATTCTCATACTGTTTAGTTAGTATAAAGCTTATTACCAAGAAAATCCCCAGTGCCCTATATTTTTGATACTGCAACCAATTTCGATGTGGCGCTCGCCGGCCGCTACCGCGGCACCGCTCGCTTCGCTCGCTCGGCTCGCGCGTAGTTGGTCACAGTTCTAACCTAACCTAACCTATATGGTCGGAGTGCCCTAATAGTTATATTAAAAGACAATACACTACACACTCACACACACACTATATACCGTAGTATAGTTATATGAAAGCGGTTCATCTGTTGGAGTGCCCTAATCTTGATACTGCAACCAATTTCGATGTGGCGCTCGCTCGGCTCGCGCGTAGTTGATCACAGTTCTAACCTAACCTATATGGTCGGAGTGCCCTAATACACACATCAAAAGTGTCTAGGGATCAACATATATTTTTGCAATAACTTTTCTCCTGATTGATATTAATTAAAATTTTCTTTAAGGATTCATCAAATAAAGTGTTTTCGTTTGTCACAGTAACGATAAACCAAGTCACCTTTGCATTAATAAAGAAATTTGCCATTTTCCTAATAAAGGGATTTTTGACATTTGAACCACTAACATTAAAGTTCGAAAAAAAGACTGAAATAACAGTTTTCTTTAAAATTTTATTGGGTAACTTAAACAATTAATAATCCGTGTTTCTACCGCGAACACTAACAACACAAGAACATCGGTTTGGCATACTCAAAATGAGTTCATCCAAATCACGCTGTGGAATGGCCGCCCATGTTCGTTGCAACAACAAAAAAAGGTCTTCTTGCGACTGGATACCCTCCATATTCGGCAGAGCTCTTCTCTGTAGCATATCCCATGCATGCTCAATCGGGTTCAAGTCTGGCGACTAAGCAGGCCAGGGCAGGACATTGATGTTAGCTGCGGCGAGAGTCTGTCTTACAACTCTTGCGGTGTGCGGTCGTGCATTATCATGCATTAACTGAAATAAGGGACCGATTTGCACTTGTAGAGGAACGATGACGTCTGATACAATCGTCTCAGCATAAATTTGAGCGTTGAGGTTGCCTCTGATCCAAATCAACTCAGTTCTTCCGCCGATCCAAATACCCGCCCATACCATGATGGTTCCACCACTATAAGGATGGACTTCCTGGCAGGATTTTAATCGCTGTTGGCGTCCAGGGGTTCTCCAGTGTCGTATACGTCTTGTATCCGGTCTCATACCAAAACGAGACTCATCAGAAAAGCACACGAAACGCCATTGTTCTTCTGCCCAATTTCTGTGTTCAAGAGCCCATTGATATCGAATCCTACGATTGTGCATTGCTATAGGTGGTACCCGTAGCGGTCTTCGGGAATGAAGGTTCACTTCATGCAAGCGGTTTCTGACTGTTTGGTCGCTAATTAAGTTCCCTGAAGAGTGATGAAGCCTCACGGCTAACATCATGGCGGTTATTGTTGGAGCTCTTCGAGCTAAGATTTGAATGTATCGGTCTTGTCTCCGTGTGGTGCAGCGATACCGTCCTCCATGGCGCTCAGCCACGGTACCAGTGCTTCGGTAACGTGTCCAAAGTCGACTGATAACACTCTGACTTGTATTCAGAGCTAAAGCCACAGTACGTTGCCGGGAACCAGCTTCTATCATTCCCACGGCTCTGAGCATTTCTTCCCTGCTTAAATGACGTCGCTGCTCCATAATAACGTTGGTTTTAATCAGTAGTAGGGAAACAGTAGCACTAATAATGTCTTCAATGCGTTGTATGTTTTTATAGGGAAAATATTGACAGCTGATTTTCATCTTTTACTCGAATTTGATTCACAGTTCCTGATTCAAATTATGAAATGCACCAAAAAGGATCCATATAAATTTATAAAATCATAAATTTATTACAAAGCCACATCTCAATCTCAAGAAATCCGCATAAAAATGCTTGATCCCTAGACACTTTTGATGTGTGTAGTTATATTAAAAGACAATACACTACACACTCACACACACACTATACCGTAGTATAGTTATATGAAAGCGGTTCATCTGTTGGAGTGCCCTAATCTTGATACTGCGACCAAATCCGATGTAGCGCTCGCCGGCCGCTGCCGCGGCACCGGTCGCTTCGCTCGCTCGGCTCGCGCGTAGTTGGTCACAGTTCTAACCTAACCTATATGGTCGGAGTGCCCTAATAGTTATATTAAAAGACAATACACTACACACTCACACACACTATACCGTAGTATAGTTATATGAAAGCGGTTCATCTGTTGGAGTGCCCTAATCTTGATACTGCGACCAAATCCGATGTAGCGCTCGCCGGCCGCTGCCGCGGCACCGGTCGCTTCGCTCGCTCGGCTCGCGCGTAGTTGGTCACAGTTCTAACCTAACCTATATGGTCGGAGTGCCCTAATAGTTATATTAAAAGACAATACACTACACACTCACACACACACTATACCGTAGTATAGTTATATGAAAGCGGTTCATCTGTTGGAGTGCCCTAATCTTGATACTGCGACCAAATCCGATGTAGCGCTCGCCGGCCGCTGCCGCGGCACCGGTCGCTTCGCTCGCTCGGCTCGCGCGTAGTTGGTCACAGTTCTAACCTAACCTAACCTATATGGTCGGAGTGCCCTAATAGTTATTACTAGACACTACACTACACACACACACACACCCACTATTGTTGTTTATAGCATAACGTCTATTCTTACATTTTCGTTGAAATAACTGAACAAACAATATTCGTTAAAAAATAATTCTACTGTTTGATAAGTTTGTTAAATAAAAAAATGTGTATAAAAATTCATTGAATTGTGTTTCTGTGAAATAATGTTTCATCCAAGTAAATAGTAGTTGAAACAATAATATTCGAAATAAAAATATAAGAACTAAATAAATATGAAACATTTTGGTGCGAAACGAAATTCTATGTAATTTCTGTCTGCGAAACAAGGTGACACCAAATAATTTGCATACTATTGTATAGAATCAAGTTTTTTTTCTAATTGAACAGACAGCTGTGCTGCTGGGGACTTTGTTGCGCCATCGCCACTTCTTCTCTCCAGCAAAAGCACTAGGAAGTGGTGAAGGGCGGGCGTTTTTGGGGGACTGTCTTATGTAATTTTGACGTTTGAAAAGTGCTGATTATCAGCCTAGTTTGAATAAATGACTTTTGAATTTTGAATTTTGAATTGTTTGCGAATGGGACATTCTGCGTCAAGACCATAAAAATGTCAAAAGTTTCAACTTGCGAGAAAGATCGGTCAAGCAAATCAAGTAACTACTAGTAACAATAACTGCATTCGATTTGTTTTCAATCTGCGTAAATATGATCATGTTTCTGCGCATCGGTCACTTCTAAAGTGGTTGCCCATACGCCAGCGTAGAGAGCAAAGGGCGCTGACCACCTTGTTTTCATTTCTCGACTCTCCCACGTCGCCTAGTTATCTAGCCCCCCACTTTCAGTACATTTGTGACAACCACAGTAAAAATCTACGGTCATCAAATAATCGCGTTCTTCATTGTCCCACTCACCGCACAGACTTCATTCATTCTTCCTTCTTCGTTCAGTCTATCTCTTTGTGGAATGCTCTTCCCCAGGAAATCAGGATGGCAACCAACCGATTATCCTTTAAAGTTAAAGTTCGCGAGCATATTCGTAAGAAGCTGGCAGTATCATCACAACGTTAATATTTTCCCATTGTTTGTCTTATTTGTTTTAGTATATTCGTGTATTTATGTATATGTATTTATTTGTACTTATATTTATATATAATTAGGCATATATATTATGTTTATAGTTTGTAATAGGTATATGTGTTTCTTTATATTAACTTAAATAAAATAAAACATCCCCAATTTTTCGTAAATTGCACCTACCACTGTTTGTCTCTGCATCACCCTAAGGTTGACTGGTAGAAAATGCCTATGGCATTAAGTCTGCCTCTGTACATTCCTGTGCTTGAAGTATTAAATAAATAAATAAATAAGTAAGTGGACTTTGGTTGCTTTGCATTTGGCAAAATTTTTTTGAATGTCTTGGTGGGCAGCTGCTCCTCCCTGCCCCTCTTCGCGACGCCCATGCCCTATGCCCCTGCCTGCTTCAAGCGTTTTTTAACAGGCGGGCAAAAAACGTCCACCATTTCTACTCTCTTTTGAAGTTGTCGCTCTAGCTGTATAGTTACTATCTAACTCAAACTCAAACTCAACTAAAAAAAAACGTGTGTGGTCGGTGTTCCCCCGTCAGGAACGAAGTTCCTTACGCGATACTCGCACGCCCAGACACTCGTAAAAGAGAAAGAGACAGAGAGAGAGAGTCGCATGGAGGGGGAATAACGCTTTTTTCTTACGTGACGATTTCTACCAGTCAACTAGGGTTGTGGTAAGAGCCACAAGCCTAGTTAAGGAACATCATTCCAAAAACTATTTATCTATCTATATCTATATCTATACATATAATAAAATTGTAGAAAAGTGGTGTCTGTACAATGGAAATATATGAAAAAAAAATAGCAGGGGTTGTTATTATATCGATGCTGAACCCGAGATTGTAATAAAATTTTTTTTTGTCTGTTTGTCTGTTTGTCTGTTTGTCGGTTTGTCTGTTTGTCTGTGTGTTTGTGCACGCTAATATCCGAAACGGCTTATTCGATTTAGATGCGGTTTTCACTAATATATTGTAGTAAGCTTCACTTAACATTTAGTGTTTATTTCATGTCAATCGGTTCATAAATAAAAAAGTTATGTCAATTTAAAGAATCACATCGAACATTTGTTATAGGTTGGGCATTTCTTTCCTTGATTTTCGGTATACTTATCTTAATTTTTATTTAGGGTTTGAATATAAATATTATAAGTATTTGGTATAGGTTAGGCATTTCTTTTCTTGATTTTCTTTATTAAGTATAAGTTTATTAGCTCAGGTTAGTAATTAATTTTTCTAGCAATTCTTTTGTTTTATAAAGTTAGTACGTTTGGTTTACACGTCTTAACACTTATTACTTAAACTGTGACAATTTTAGACTGTATAATAATCTGTAAGTATTTATAATTTAATTGTTTACGATAGTACGTGTTTACTAAATAACTGTGTGTTAAGTAGTAAGTACTATTTTATTGTAAGAATGCCTCGAAGAAGATCCAACCTCTCCCAATGTAGCAGAAATGCTAAAAGGATGAGATAAGTTCGATCACAGGAATCTGAGGAAGGTCGTGAGGCAAGGCTCTCTGCAACTCGGGAACATCAGGCTAGGTTTCGTGCTGCAGAAACTTCGACTCAGCGGGAATCTCGACTGAGTTCAAATCGTTCTCGAATGGTCGAGGTCGCGAAATTTTTTTTTCATACTAATGGGGTCAAGTCATGAAAAAGGTTGAAAAACACTGCCCTACATTAATCCTACTAATATTATAAATGCGAAAGTTTGTGAGGATGGATGGATGGATGTTTGTTACTCTTTCACACAAAAACTACTGAACGGATTTTGATGAAACTTTACAATAATGTAGCTTATACATTAGAATAACACATAGGCTACAATTTATAAAGATTTTATGTGATTTGGCCATAATATAACGATAAGTATCAAGTAAGTCGGAAAAATTCCTGCCCTCTGAGATCTATCTTTGCGTGCGCTGCCTTTTTTTTTTTGGGCGGTTAATCATCCAATGACTTCTCCCGCTCTGGGCGGAGCGGAAGGGCGTGTCAGACTCTTACTGACTAAAACCCACACGTGTTCCTTCGATCCTTGATATCTCTTTGAGGCGCGCGTGGAACACGATGCGCCGTCGACCCGGGCCTGGTCCTTATCGGACGGCGAGCTGCCCGTTGCTCTCCGTCCGCAGGCCCGCGCCTACGGTGGCCGGAAATCGGCATTCAATTCCCGACGCCCGGGACGTCTCCTACGGCGGCGGCGGCTAGGGCTGGTAGGGCGCGGCCTTTGCCACTCCCTCGCGCGCTCCACCTTCTCCTTCGCGAGCATTACTGCTTTGCAGAAGGAGGTGACGGCTTGCCATGCCCTCTCGCTCCGCACCATGGCCTGAACCAGGGCCGTACGCGAGAGGTCACCACCGCCGATCGCCTCCACGAGGACACGGCGGTGGTCCACCCAAGTGCGCTGCCTAAACCGTTAGAGTTACATGAAGAAAATATATTGTGGGATTGTTTGTCTTAAAGAGTTCTAAATAAAAGTCCGCGACAGCATATATCTACCTTTTATGTGGAAGCCTTTATAACCAAAATAGTGAGCAATAAATACAGTTAAATTGAATACTTTTTTTACATTGCATATTTTAGAGTATTTAGTTAATTCTTATCAAAATAAATACCTTCATCGCTTTTGGTATTTAATGTAGATAAAGTTTGTCTTTTACACTAAGTAATTTGGACAAATAGTTTAAAAGTTAGAACGATAAGAATGACCTGCGATATTGAGTCGACGGCGCGCGGCGCACAGAACGAGGGTGGAGGGGCGGGCCAGCCAGGGGATGACGCGCCAGAGTGCCAAGTTAATAATTATGTTCGAGAAATAACGCAATTAATTGTTGAACTGTCAAAAAGAAACCCATTACTATTGTAAGTGCTACGCAATTACCCCGCTGATTTAGGACATGTTACACGTTCCTGTGGGATAATTTCCGACATCCACGCGGGCGAAGCCGCGGGCAGAAGCTAGTATTGAATAAAAACTTACAAACATTTCAGCGGATATGTCAACATAATGTGTTCCACATTCGATGCAAGCTTCCACGATGGGCGGGCTGAGGATTGAGTTAGGTCCAGTACAGTTGATTACAATTTTCGCCATTTGCAATACTTTCTTCAAGGATTCACGATTCTCAATGTTGCCTTCTACTATTGTTATATTTTTGGTATCCAAACCTGTTAATGAGAAACACACGTAGTAAATCATCAAAGGTAATAAAACTCCTGCCTATCTTATAAAAACTACATCGATATCATGGTATAAGAAAACAAGGTATGGCATTCCGAGGCACAGTGGTCACGTGATCACGTGTATACCTAGTTATAAATAAACCGTTTAAAACCAAAATCAATGGTTTACCTCCCAAACAATTAAAGGTTAATTATTATTATCACAGATTTTCTGGGTTTGCTTCGAAGTTTTCGAGTTTAAGAAAAACGTACTGCATAATAAAAAGGTCAGAATGTTTGTTGATGATTTCGTAAATCAAAAATGGGGTCCCAGATTAATTAATACAGATGAGACACTGCAAAATCGTTTAAATAAAAAGCGACTCTTGATACGACACAATAAAGTACCTAGATACAATTCAGGTCGCACAATGATATTCACCTACGATATTTACCTTGAAGTTACCTCTCTTTCTATCGCGTGACTCTTAGATCTTCTGACTACGTTACACCCCTGGGCCTAATAGTCTAGTAGAGAGGCCTAATAGTCTCCGAGAGGCAGCCGGATGGCGAGTGGTATTCTGGGTCTTGAAGTGATACCGAACTCCCCCGAACCGTCCGAATAGACCCCAAATGGACGGGGCCGGAAACGCGACGGGAGTGATTGAAAAGATCATCATCAGCCTACGAGTATAAGCAGACCATGTCTAACAATCCGACTGTACAATGTTATTTCCTTTTCATATGCCTTAAACTATAACCTTCCAATTAATTAGTAGGCGAGTTACCCCAAGGTTGTATAATATAGGTAGCTATTTATATAACTTACATAAAAGATTTGTACCGCAATTTTATATCTTCCGGTTATAAAAATAAATAAATTAACGAATCGACCTCCTACTAGTTTTGCTTTTTAATGTTTTCAACGTTATGTTTTGTGTTCTAATGTGGGATAGAGCTAGTAGAGGAGACATGTTTTTAAGCTATTGCATAGCTTCTATCGCGGGCCTTGAGCGTGGAGACCTAATCCAGAAATTTCGTAACGAAAATGACTGAGAAACAAAACACTCTAAATGTGTTTTGTATTGAAAATTATGTTTTACTGTTTGACAACAAAGTTCAAATTTACTTAGACGAATGATCAACGAGAGTGTTGTATTGAAAATTATGTTTTACTGTTTGACAACAAAGTTCAAATTTACTTAGACGAATGATACGAGAGTGTTGTGTTAAATTAAAACCTTTTTATTAGTTTGATGTTCCCGGCCATTACGTTGTGTCAAGTTTTAAAAACTATAAATGTGAATAACAGTTCCTGTCAATGTCACCATTGTCACTCTTGTATTCGGGTTAATATTTTACAATGCCGAGAAATTTAAATATTCAAGAAAGAGCAGCTATTATTAATGAAGAAAGTCACGAAAAAATAGTGAAAGAAAATATAGATCTGTTATATTTAGGAGATATCAAGTCTCAAACTTATGTTTCTTATTTCAGTTACCATAAACCTATAGTTTCGTGAATAAAGAACGTGAACTAAATTGATCATCGTCATAATTCTGGTCGCCGCCCCTTCCTTAGTGCTGCACAAAGAGCTGACATGAGACGATAATATGAAGATAACGATTTTGTGTCAACCAATTATTATGCTGAAATATATGAAGTTTGTCCAAGAGTAATAAGAAACGCCTTACACTCAATGGGATTGCATTATAGACAACACGCAAACGAAATTGACTGATGCTCATAAGCCAGCACGCTTGGAATATGCACGCATGCATTTGAACGACGATTGAAGTACGACAATATTTACCGACGAAAAATGCTTCAAATCGAGCCAACATGGGAGGCTACATATAAGGAGATATAACGGTACGAGGTATCTATACAGAAGACCCTGTAGTGCCCAATTTTAGTTCCGGACAAATTTCGGCTATATGGGGATAGATGTCAGCGGTGTATCAGTTACAACACTGCTTATTCAGTTATTCCTTATTTTCAGTTAAGATTGCAGGCTAATAATAAATCTCAATCGACATATTTTCACAGAAGTGATTGTTTGTTTTATTGAAATATATTTAACTCTAGCATTAAATTCGTTTGATTTTTGTGAACACAGGTATACACCAGTGATTTAAGTAGCACGGCGAGTTTTACTCTTTCCTAAGTCAAAAGTAAAACTAGTAGTTCTGCGAACAGTAGACCTCGCGAGCACAAACTTTTTGGGAAAAATTAACCGCTTAGCTTGAGGCTTAAGTGCCTGCTACACGGTCGCAAACCGCGTCCCGACAGAGGTGACCTTAGGTTTACGACGAAACGTTGAAACAACTTTGCCGGTCGCCAACCAAGGCCATCTCGGTCGATTACAATATAAAAACTATGCAATAGCTTTACCGCGGCAGTCCCCGAGTGCCACAGGTCTTTTTTTTCCCGTTTTGCACCATTGCATAGGTACCATACGCTTTGGAATGGGCAACTAGCTTCATCTTTCTGACTGACCGATCCCTTGACAAAAAATTAAAATAAATGCTTTGAGTTTGAGTTTGTTATTATATTTTTTTTAAAGTTACTAAGGAGACTTCAGCGAGATAATTGTAGGTAATTCTAGGACTATTTACTTTTTTACCGCTGAAGTCTCCTGACTAGGTAAGGTACTACTGGGGACCGGTATAGAACAGGGCAGTCTGCTACTACTAGGTACGGATACGGATAGACCGATTCAGCAAACAAATTGACTGACAAAAATACGAGTAGAACCGTATATTTTTAATCTACAAAAAAATTCTTTAAAATTATATTACCTAAGTAGTTATTATTTTTAAACTAAGAGGTGCTACCTAATTAACTACGTAGGTAGGTACTTAGCTAATGGTTTTAACGTTTACTGTTAACATAAATAATTTGTTTAAAGATAACTAAGTAGCGAGACTGACCTAACAATCTATAATACTTAGGTACACTACGTCAAACAACTGACATCCTTATTGTCTCGTCGAAATTTATTTTTGTCATTGAAGTATGTGATGTTATAAAAATTATAAAAACTAGGTTTTTAAGGCCAGCTAAATAGTAAAATATAACAGCCAAATATAATATAAAAAGTTTAAAAAAAAGTCCATGAATCTTCGGATTTTTCTAGAGGCAATCTACAGACATTTCAGGGCCGACCAACGGCCACGGTCACGGCAACGGTCTCAGAAAACATACAAAATTCAAAAATAGAATAGAATAAGATAAAATACTCGATAACATGCGCACTGTTCGAACGGGTTGTTCCCAGAGGTCCACGAGTCTATTGTTCTCGAAAAATTTAAAATATATTATAAATCTATTGTTCTCGAAAAATTTAAATATAATATATTTAAATACTTTACTTTTCAACGGGTCCACGAAATTTTAAAATACTTATAAAATATTTTCTTCCCCTGCGAGTCCATCTCCATGAGAATGTTTGGTATAGTTAGCAATAAAAGCTTGGCTAAGGGATACCTAAATGTTTATTTTTATTAATATCCTATATCAATATAGATTTACAAATAATTATACGGGCGATCTTATCGCTAAAAGTCATTATAAAGTTGTCTTTATAATGACTTTTAGCGATAAGATCACATAAAAAAATGCTCTTCAATTTTTGTTGTTTAATAAACTTGAAAGGTTGTCCTTTCAAGTTTATTAAACAACAAAAATTGAAGAGCATTTTTTTTTTAATGATTTTATCCAATCGACGAACAAGATTTTTTTCTCTTTGTTTTACTGTTAGATAGGTAGATAGGTACTAATGTTAGCACTGCTAAACAAGAGCACAATGTAATTATGGAACAAGAGGTAAGTGTATTATATTATATCTACGACACGCATGGCAGCACGAGTCACGATCACGACCCGTCAACGGTATCTACTTACCTAGTTATCTAGGTAACTACGTAAGTAATAATTATTATTCACGGAAGGCATTTATTTACGAAAGAAAACCTTAGAAATAAACTCACTAAGTCACAACCTTAACCCTACGATTATTGTTGTTGTGTTAAGGTTGTGAGTTTGTTTGTAAACAGTTTGGACTGGTCCTTATAGGATAGGGTTGCCAACCGTCCTGCTTTCCCAGGACATGTCCTGCTTTTTGAGATGTCCTGGGGTGTCCTGAATAATTTTTAAGTAACGTCCGCCTTCAACCTTACGTAATCGGGCGCCCTGCTTGTTGTCTCTTTCTCACTACTATTTTAGCACACTAAGCTCTCTCTATCTAACGGTTAGATAGAGAGCTCTTGTGCGCGAAAAATTAGTTTCATTGAACATGGGCGTACCCAGGGGGGGGGGGGGGGCAGGGGAGGGCAGCTGCCCCCCCCTGCATTTTGTTTGCCTAAGTACTGTTGTCGATAAAAGTAATGTTGCATTCACGTTAACACTTACTTTATAATTACAATGTGTATTATGATGCATTAATTTTAGAAAAAACCGCGCTGCGCGTCCTTACAGTGCACCCACATTTCGTCAATATCTAATGTTTAAGTCCCATGAAATAAGGAGCGAACCTATTGCCATCAACCTGGCAAACATGCAGATTCCGGACTGCTACTGACAAATTCTAGATACTTAGAAAACCCTAAAACACTTTGCCCGACCTGGGAATCGAACCCAGGACCTCATGCTCAGCAGTAGCGGTTCCGACCACTAGTTAAGTTTCGCTCTTGACTGCTATATAATAAGTAATTTAGATAAAACTAGCTTTAACTAAAATTTATAAAATATAGCTTCCTAAATTCACGAAATATCACAAGAAGAATTATCACGTGTAATTTATTTTTTCGTTAAACGCGCGATTTCAAAACCGAAAAGCGGCGCGTGACCTTGACTCGCCGGTGCCAGGCAGCGATATCCTACCAAAACCTGTATTTAAAGATAAAATAATCAGATTTTTTTTAATACTTTGTATATAAAAATGGTACTTAGGTAGGTACACGTGTTCTGGATAGGGGGGGAAGGGTACCAGTGTAAAAAGTTCCTAAAAAAACATATCGTGATTAATGGACGACCCCTTAAGATCTAGGTCAAATATTTTTCTATATTCGGATGTCATAAAGAGGTACCATATAGAATATGAATTAAAAATCTAAAAAACCAAAAAAATCAAAATCCGCGATGCGCGGGATGCTAGACACTTTGACAGCCGATCACAAGCCTGCCTCGTTATCGAAATTCATTGATTTATTCTAAAAACACTAGCTACTGTCGTGATCAGCATTTGTTGCATTTTGAAGGTGCGTTCTTTAGCTACACACACATGGGTGATTCGTTTACGTATGGAGATGCCGCGTGGGGTGCAAGGGGAGAGATTACAAGGAATGTCTCAAACCACCGACCGTGACTGATTTGAAAAATTTCATAGACAAGGTTCAAAACCAAAAAAAAAACTTTTTTTTTTTTAATCACCTTATCAAGGACTTGTGTATATGTATGTAAGAGTTTTTTTTTTGTCGAAAATGGGTAAATAATATTAAATTATTGAAAAAAAAAATTCTAGCATAATTGTACAAAAAGAAGCAAATGCATAACTTTTTTAGTTATTTTTATTATATGTATAATTTTTACAAAAATGCCGGAAATGGCCGGCGAACAGGGGAAAGCGCGTTGCAGAAAGCTTGGCTGTCAAAGTGTTAACAACAATTACCTACTTAACCTAACCTAACATAAATTAAGTAAGTATCCGCACTAATTAGATTAACTTTTAGTTTTGTATGATTCATTTCCACAAAGAAACCATGAAAACGGTTTTGTGGGGCATATAGTTTTATGTAGGTAGGAATTCTTCGTATATAAATAAATAATAATATCCTACGATTTTCCTATGCCTACTTACTTGATTTTAATGGTTTAGGTAGGTAATTAGGTACAAAGTTATAAAATAAATAGCAACAAATAATTAGAAACATAAATTTATCTTACCTGTTGCATTGAGTTCCGTTATCAAACTCTGCAGTTTATCCTTGGAGCGACCTGAGATGCCCCAAGTAACACCCCTGTATTTTTCTTTTGTCAAACTCGCAAGATGTTTTACAGTGCATTTTCCGGTAAAACCTGTAGCACCTAACACTATTATGTCCAAACTTTTATCTGCCATTATTAAATTTTATAATAAAATAAACGTTTTTATTTTCTATAAGTAATTTTGTTGTTGTTCACTTGTACAGTTCCGCTCTACAACTGGTAAATTTAAAACAAAAGCAGTCGATCAACTTAGGGATGTAAGGCACCTGTCCCACCGCTGGCGATTAACGAGGAGCGAATAGAGCAATATGTATGGCATGGCGTATGAGCTCGAAGAAAATGGGTGGAGTCGAAAGTGTTAAAAATAATTTTCTTTATTTCAATATTTTTAGTTTTATTAATGTACTAGCTTATGCCAGCGTCTTTGCGTATAATTTACTAATATTATGCATGTATGTATTATACATATAGGTAAACCTTCCTCTCGAATCATTCTATCTACTTATTCAAAAAAACCGCATCAAAATCCGTTGCGTAGTTTTATAGATCTAAGCATACACTGGGACAGGACAGCGAGAAGCCACTTTGTTTTATACACTATGTAGTGATTTGGAATTTACTCATTATACTAGCTTTTATTTGATAGTGGTTTATTTAATAAAACCTTCCCCTCCTTTTTTTGTATTTGCAAATGTAATATAAGTAATTATTTACTGTATACTGTCCAATATTCAATTTTGTAATATGTGTTCTTATTTTGGTGAATAAATTATATTAAATTAATATATATATTGCGTATGTCACTCCTACAATTTCATTATCTAAAAATCCATCAAGACTTTTAGTTTAGGCTACATGAGCGTGACAAAGACATAGACATAAATAATACTCATACATACTCTCGAAAAAAATTACCCTCCTTCTGGGGCAGTCGAGTTAAAACGAGTTGGCGAGCAACGAGCAGCGACGTCGACGACGCGGGCGTCGAGTGATATCCGCTGGTATGCGTAATAAGCGTAAGGCTGAGGCTACAGTAGGCAGCGATTTGCGATGCCACTGGAAGAGCGAAACGAGATTAACATGGTAATTGGTATTAACAACATTATAAGCGAAAATCCGGCGCAGGCACGTATACAGAGGGGGGGATAGTTGGGATTTATCCCCCCCCGAAATCTGACTGAAAAAAAAAAACGTTTTAAGCCATCTGTTTATTTATTCGCTTGCGTGTTCTTTCAATAAGTAGGTAAAATAAAAATAGATAGATCTTGATCTGATTATGTAAGCGACGTTACTAGTAGTGCCATCTAACCTATTTAGAGAGAAACCGAGAACGAAAACAGTAATGAACGACATCTATCGTCGAGTAGAAAAACTAATAGTAGAAAGATCGTCGCGTTGAGTAGCGAAATATCGAGAAGCTTCCATAACTTTCTGCTACCAGGTAGTAGATGGCGCAATATTCCACAGTGTTCCAGAATACGAAAATGTAGTATAAATACGGCGGGGGCGGGAGTCCGGGAACCTGCATGTCAGTTTATTTCGAGAGCGATTCAAGTGAGAATCGAGAGCGACAAGCGAGAAGAAAAGTGAAATACCTCTGCAATAGTGACAGTATAGTGCAATAGACCAGTTTATTTTGATATTGGTTTCAGTTTCATAGAGAGTAGAGTAAATTCCTTCCGACTTGGTTCACCTGATACTTTGCCCGTGCCGTGAAATAAAGGAAAAAAACTTCAAAACCACTGTTTTCATTGGATTCGCCAAATCGCCAGTCCGTTACGTACGTGAGATAGTGTTGGACAATTTTGGACCTGCAGACGTCATAATTTGTTGGACCGTTCGCCCTATCCATCACAGATTACTTAAATAAAGTAAAGTAATGTGTGAAATGTGAGTGCTTCTTGATTTGTGCTTGTTTGAACGTATATAAATTGCTGCTGCTAAAATGAAGAGAATTGACAACTTTTTCAAGCCAGTGGCAAAAAAAATTGTTACTACTAGCGAGGAAAAAGCTACTCCAAGGATGGCTTCTGCTGTTGATAGTAGACAACTAGAAACAACTTCGTCAAAATTTACAGAAAAAAATGTGATTTCAGCCGAACCGGCTGGAAGATGTAGAGATGAAGGAGAATGTTCAACTTCAAAAACGTGCAGTTTAGATACAATGATTATAAGTGAAACTTTTCCTGATATCGGCGTGGTTTCTAATGCCATATATAACACACAGTATCCTCCTCTTGTACTCACAGATGAACAGAAAAAAAATATTATTACACAGCCGTTTGTCCCAGATGCGTCATTTTCTTTTCCGGCTAGTAGCTTTGGAAAGAGGAAACTTAGATTTCGAAGAGAATGGATGGGATCATGGGAATGGTTAACATATTCGCCGAGGAGGAATGGTGTGTTCTGCAAATATTGCGTTGTCTTTTCATCAGGCACCGCTGGAAAAGGTTTTTTAGCCGTATTTTAGCCCTATTATTCAAAATGAAATAATAGATACTTGCGGAAAGATAATTCAGAAAAAAGTTGTGACACAAATAAATAGTTCAGAGTGTTTCGCGATTCTTGGCGATGAAACTTTAGATGTGAGTGGAACTGAGCAATTGTCTTTATGTGCGAGATACGTTTATAAAGGTATTTTGAGGGAGGACTTTCTCAGTTTCATTGAAATACACGACCTAAGTGCCGAAAATATAAGTGCAGAAATTTTAAAGAAATGTCATGAGATTGGTTTGAATCTCGATAAACTAGTTGGTCAGGGGTATGACGGAGCTGCTACCATGGGAGGACACATCAGTGGTGTGCAGACGAGAATCAGAAAAGAATTTCCTAAGGCCACATACGTACATTGCTCAGCACATCGTCTGAACCTAGTTCTTTCAAAAGCTCTTTCAGTTCCCGAGGTGAGAAATTCAATAGGCGTTGTGAAGGAAGTCTGCAATTTACTTCGCAACAATGCAATGGCCGGGACAGAGCTGGGCAAAATACATGCTTTGCTTTAATTAAAATACAAATTACAAAATACTATCTCGCACTTATTTAAAATACAAATTACAAAATATTTTTAAGTCGTGTATTTGAAATATAAAATACAAAATACAGTATTTTGACTAGTTTTATTTAAAATACAAAATACAAATTACAAAATACAGTCTGGTGTTAGGTTAGGTATATAAATAGAATAGAACTAATCCAGCCCAGCCGAAGGCAAAGGGAATATATTCTTACCATCATATTTTACAAAATGGCGACCGCTAAATATGTCACAGCATTCACAGGATTCACTCCATCGCCGAATGAAAATTACAATTGACAAGTTATGTAATTGACAATTTTACGTATGTACCTGCAGACTATAGTACAGTTTAAGTGCAGTGTTGCCAACTTTAAAGATATTACATATTTAGCGGTCGCCATTTTGCTTACGAAAGCTATCGAGCGCTATTTTCTGCAGATCGCACCCATTCATAAGATCGCTAAATGTATTTATGTTCAAATGTATTTTGGAGCCATAAGTATTTGAAATACTAACTACAAAATACCTCAGCGTCAGGTATTTGAAATACTAATTACAAATTACATTTATAAGAAGTAATTGAAATACAAATACCAATTACGTATTTGTATTTCAATTACGTATTTCAATTACAAGTAATTCAAATACTGCCCAACCCTGGGCCGGGAAACAGTTCAAGGAAAATGTGAAAAAGCTCACACCAGAAAGTAAGAAAAAAAGACTGGTCGGCATGTGTGACACTAGATTTATAGAACGTCACGACTCTATAAATGTATTTGGTGAGTTACTCGAACCTATTGTCATTACATTAAGAGAACTATCCTACACAAACAGAACTGTCGCCCAAACTGCCTCTACACTCATAGCTGCGATGGAAAAGAGTAGTTTCTTGATTTCTCTAAAAACCTGTGAAAGATTTTTCAGTTATACTCTCCCACTGTCAGCATATTTGCAGAACCCTACACACGACCTGGCCTCTGCTATGAAATTTTCCGATGACATTATCGGAAAACTAAAAGAGATACGTGACGATGTTAACCCGGTATTCTCAGAAATATATAACGCATGCTGCAAAATAGCGGAAGATGTCTTGCAAATAGAAATTCAGCGTCCTCGAGTTACTGCCCACCAAACTGCACGAAGCAACCCTCCCAGCGATACTGCTGAAGAATACTTCAGAAGAACTATTTTTATACCGTGCTTGGACGATTTGATATCTGGCATGAATGATAGATTTGCGAATCAAAGAGAGCTGCTTTCTTCTTTAGAAATTATTCTTCCGAAAAATGTGGACGAGAGGAAAATAAGTGAATTAGAAAATATGAAAATTTATTGGGAAGAAAGTGTTGGAGAATCACTAATAAAAGCAGAGTACAGTATGTGGTGTGCCAAGTGGAAAAACACAGATAAGAAACCAGTCGAAATTATGGAAATTTTAGACACGTGTGACAAAGTTTTCTTTCCTACCATTAACAGGCTAATACATATTCTGGCCACCCTTCCGGTTTCAACGGCATCTGTGGAGCGGTCATTTTCATGCCTAAAGAGAATAAAATCCTTCCTAAGGAATAGAATGGCGGGCGAGAGGCTTACTGGTCTCGCTCTATTGTCTATTCAGTCCGCTTTGGCGCCAGATCCTGATATGGTACTAGACGTAATGGCTGCCAGCGGAAACAGAAAAATACTTATATAATTATAGTATAGTACAGTGAAAATTATAGTACAGTGATTACAGCGATTTTCACACAGTTCACATGGTTGTTTCAATGTTTGTCCCCCCCCGAACCAAAAGTCTGGATACGTGCCTGATCCGGCGTATATTCGGTGATGACGTGGCTACAGTACACAATACAATGAATGCGATCAAATCATTTATCGCGGTTTTCTATACGCATACATAATGTAGCCACTGCCACACGCATATTTAATAAACTAGTCGTGCAAGTGAGTAATTTTCTAACAAATTCGCTTAAATTTCGCAGATAATATGTTGATGTAGCCGATGCCGTAATTACCTACAGTAATATTGTTCCTATCGCATAAAGAAATTAAAGATCGCTAGTAATATTTGATGTACGGTGTAGTTCGCCCGCTAGTAATATTCGTGAGCATTCATTTATTTGTGTTAACCGCTCATGTGTCGCAGATCGCGTCGCGGCTTAATGTAGGCTCGGCCTAAGGCCGTATTCGGTGGGCAGCGGGGCAACGGGCGGCGCAACTGCGTAAGCACTTTTAATTCATAATTATCAATTATGTAGGTATAGGTACGACATTATGACACATACTTTATAATCTTGCTCAAGCCATATGAGGACCATGTACCTAGATGTGTCTGAAATGGTCTTTTGAGGAATTAACCACACAGATTTGAGTGGACCTGTCCAGTCAGTGCAAGCATTTCTCAGTAATCGTGGAGCTCAACTCAAAACTTAAGGAGCTCAACTCGACGAACAATACCGAAGAAAGGACATTTGGGTAGGCCGCACAAACTACTCAAACTGCCAGACCATCATTAAAACTAACTAAGACGAAAAAAAAACTACTTACATTATTACATAGTTCTCACATTCACAATAAGTAATTATAATACCTACTTGACAAGTTGCAATGTATTCATGTCATTTTGTTTTTGTATAATTTTCAACAATGTCAATGTGTTTTAAAACTGGTATTTTTGATGATTTTACATACTTAATAATTAAAATGTCCAGTTTAGTTTTATCACAAGTCTATACAGTATATCTAGTAATAAATAAAGGTACAAGGCTTAGCAGAGCGAGCAGCTCAATTCCAAGTTTTTTACTCGACTTCGGTGAAGAAAAAGAGAGTTATGATTTTGACCGGTATGTATGTATGTTCATCTGTAACCTCATAACTTCTAAACTACTGATCGTAGTTTGACAAATGAGGTACCTATCGTTGGAAGCGTCTGGCTGGCTATAAGGCTATGTGATGAAGTTACATTAAAGTCAATATAGCGACCTCTAGGGGACATAAAGTAACGCTGTAACGAACCAGTACCCTAATTACGTAATGCACGATCAATAAGAAATTGAAATGAATTGAAACAGATTGCTAGTCCATTCCTTCATAAGTTCGAAAAAATAAATTGAGGAGATTTTTTTTGTAGAAGTGTTTGCAACCGTAATCAATAGTTCTAAGCACTTAAAATAATATAAGAATTAGTATAAAGTACCTACTTAGATACCTACGGAATTCAAAAAATTCAATCAATCATTAGATATTATCTCTAATTTTAAAAAAAAGAAGAGGGTCTACCTGTCTTCATATAGTTGCCATTTTATTGATATTATTTAAAGTTCTCTCGTTGAAGACTACTCTTCGACGAGAGAAACACGCGCCGCTTTGGTGCGCCTGCACCTGCACCGCAGCGGCATGGTCACGTCATCTGTCGATCGACTATCGTCGATCATAAGGATTTATTTGTTGGAGTTTATTTGAGAATGCGAAATAATTCCATGCAAATACATATAATTAAATCCAGAGCAACAGTTGAGTTTTGGAGGAGGATAAAACTAGTAGAAGAAGAAGTAAACGAAGCAGCGGAATTTGTTTTTCTTTTATTTAACCCTATGCTATGTGTAGGCACAGAGCATGTGTAGGTAGGTAAGTTTTTCCTACATGCGTATTTTTACCCATATGGGCAAGGGCGGATCCAGGAGGGGGGGTCATGGGGGTCATGAAAAACCTTCCATTCACAAGGCGGTGTGCTAAAATTTGCGAGCTCACTTCGCTCGCTCTTCAATTATATATTCTTCTAACTCTCAAACTTTTCTGCATAATATATCTCGACAAAGCAACTCCTATTTCTGTAAACATGTTCAATAGAAACCTAAACAAGTATTCAGAGACAAGGTGCAAAAAATTTCGAGCTCGCCCTGCTCGCTCTCCCACGTTCTTCTATTCGTAAATAGCCTATTGAGGAGATGAAAATACAATTCCTCAAAACAAAAATCTGCGGGTTTCGAGGTCCATGGTGTAGGTGGATTATAAATTACGCACGTTTTACTTGTTTTTCTTGCTGTCATTATAATTTTTTTGCAAAATTTTAATAGTAATACCTACAAAAACTGAGAAGACCGGGGGGAGCTGCCCAAAGCAAAATGAGCACCCCCCCGGGGTGCTCATTTTGCTTTGGGCAGCTCCGGGCCCCCGACAGACTTAGTCCTCCACTGATTGTGCCTGTCCTGACTGGACCCCGAATATGTGACCCCCCCCCTGACTCGAAGGCTGAATCCGCCCTTGAGCATGGGGTCTCAATTCGAACAAATTATAATTCGTCTTGAAAAAAGATCATAGATGGCTGCATAGACCGTAACAATTATGAAATTAACAGTCACTAAAAAGCGATAAACGGAAGATTTTGGCTGAAGTAAAATGAGTAAAAATCAAAACTTCCTTGTTTAATGCTGATTTATCTATTGTAACTCATAAATCTCGTTTTTTCAACAAAAAAAGATAAAACCTTTTTGTTTAGGGCTCTTTGCAATAGATGGCGTTTTACTCAATTTGTCATAACTGTACCACATTTATGCTGTAGCCAGTCAATAGCCCGACTTAGGGACGTGTCATTTCTTTGTATGGGATTGGGTATCTGTACGTAGTACCTATTATAATTATTACCTGTGCCATAAGGTAATAAATGTGCCATAAGTTGAGGAAAAGGTACGCAACCTTTTTTTTTTTTTTTTCGGGGTGGAAGTCCTCATGGATGTCCTCCGCCCTGGGGCGGGTGAAGGGGTCTGTCAGACTCTTACTGAAAACCACCCCGGTGGGATCGCACACTTGCGTCGGGGGACTGCGGGTGCAATTGCGACTTCCGCTGCCCCGGACTGGTGACGGCCCGCAATCTGCGGGCCCCGTCCCGTAGGGGGAGTGAGGTGTTGGAACTCCCCCCGTTACGTCTTAGTGTGGCGCGCGTGGAACACTACGCGCCGACCGCGCCATCTCGGTTCCGGTGTGATGGGGGGCGACGGATGTCCCCGAATCCGTCGCTCCTGGACCCATTTAGGGGGGCTGGAAGAGGGCGTTATCCGCCCTCCGCCGACGCCAGGTGCGCCTGCTGCGGGCCGGGTGAGTGGACGAGATCTCCCTCTCCCTTTCCCACCCCAAGGTACCTACGCACCCTGACCTAACCACATTTTAGTTCAAAAAACCATTTGATCTATCGTCGAATATTATTTGTTGTTTAAAACCCAACAAATATTCACCTAATTAATAGTTATGCTACAGACAGCAAAAATAAACGATTCAATCCAAATTTTTTATAGTTTCGGTTCAGTGGAGACAAATAAGTAAAAGTGCGTCCTTTTACTCCAAGCCCCAAGTTACTCTACACAGAGAAACAGAAAATACAACATACCTACGCGCGGTCCCGCGGGCAGATTGTGTTTTTAAAATATGTTACGCACGTGCCAATCAATGGTAGTACCAGATACGTGACTGGTAGGTACTTAAAACTTCTACGAGCAGTGAGATTATCAAATGAATTTTTAAATTATGTGACCAACTGTATGGCGAGGTCAAACAGAACATAACGTAGGCTACTTAACATAAGTTGTATCCGTGGCTGGCGTGAACACATTGACATGTCGACTTGTAGGTACGGTCTATGTTTTTTGAAGTGAAAACTTCTTTAGCGGCGTCGTTGTGCACTTTTTTGGGATGGTTAAAAAATGTTAAACTCGCGTCAGGACGTGACCGTAAGATCCGTTGCCTAGCAACCAACAAGGTACTTAAATATCAAAATAAATAGTCTTTGACATTACGTAAAAACGATATTGATGGGTAAAAAAAGCAGTCAAAAGTTCAAAACATACTTCAAGAAAACTGTTTAAATAAATTGTTTATTTTTGTTAGACTATATTTTGAAAATAAATAAATATAAGTACTACTACTACTAATGAATATTGTATTTAACCACATAAATTATAGTACTTTTATACTGATAAATAAAGCAATTCGTGCGAAATGATTCCCTAACCATTCCAAAATATTCAAAAATGCACAACGTTAATGTTCAAGTTTTCCACCCTTTGCACGACAACATCCTTGTACACACGGCTATACGGGGTGTCCGGGACATCGACGCGAAGCCGGTTACCATGTATTCAGTACATGGTTCTGAACCCCCCTGAGTTGAAATTTTTCGTCGGTTATTTAAAAAAAAATCTGCTGTTCCATACATTTTGACCGCGTAGGTATTGCACTTTTCTATGAAACAGCAGATTTTTTTTTTAATAACCGACGAAAAATTTCAACGCAGGGGGGTTCAGAACCATGTACTGAATCCATGGTAACCGGCTTCGCGTCGATGTCCCTGCCACCCTGTATATCAAGCTTTACATTTCCAGTATAACCTGACCTCGCACGTACGGAAATCCTATACTTACAATGCGAGATCAGCATAAACTGGAATAGTATAGCTTGATGTGTAGCCGTGTGTACCACAAACACAAAGGCTGAAAGCCGAAACAGTTTTTTAAGAGTGTCGTCCCACTCACGGCCGAACGACCAAAAGAAAGACTGAAACTTTGGCGAGACAGTGCTTTCTTACCCATACTATTCGTTCCACCTGCTGAAGACCGGGCCCTGGACATGAGTGGGTTATGCGTAACCTGGAAGTCTGTAAACAGACCCCGGTCCAGGTTGGCCGAAGCATGGAAAGGATGTTCAGGTGTAGATTCATAGAAGACTCCGCCTTGGAGTATAAATGTGGTGTTGTTCCACAAACGATGAAACGATAAGACACTTGATATCATGTCCTGCATATCCTGTTGGCTGCACGTTACAGGAATTAAGGTTCACTGAAGTCCCTCGGAATTCGGAAAAATGATTAGAATGGGTTAACCCAATTTCTAAATGGCCAATTAACCACCATCGGTAAACTGCATTTCAGTGGTAACAATTTGACATTGACACCGCCATTATGTCGTAGGAGCAGTGATGGTCCAGTAGGAGCAGTTGTGGTCCAGTAGGAGCAGTTGTGGTCCAGTAGGAGCAGTAGTGTGGCACTAGTGACCCAGTAGGAGCAGTGGCGGTCCAGCAGGAGCAGTGGTAGCCCAGTTGGAAAGGTGGTGGCCCAGTAGAAGCAATGTTGGCCCAGTAGTTACGACCAAGACTCACGAGTTGTAGATCGTGGGTTCGACCTCAGGCAGGTGCTTTACTTTGTGTAAATAATTTCATCACCACTGCACAGAACCAAAAATTCGAAGACATGCGACATCTACCAACCCGCACTGAGCCCGCGTGGTAGATTACAGCCCACTCCCTCTTGAAGAGAGGAGTCCTACTGTGGGACACAGTAGGACTCCTCTCTTCAAGAGGGAGTGGTGGAGAGCAGTGGGAACATTATAGGCTGGTTATGCAGTAGATAAGGGCGGTTTTTGTAATGAAAGTGTTACCACTGATGTGCGATTGACTGTAGGTACCTATTTTAAACTCATATAGGTACCTAATTATGTACTATCGCGGACACGTATATCTGAACACCATAGGTAAGGACTACTTACTTATTCCTTTTTTTTTTCTCTTTATTTATTAGGGACTTGTACCATTAACAGGTCATGTCAGCCCCATCAAGGACTATTCCTGCTTGCAGCGCAGCGCTCGGCCGCTGTAGCACAGTACCTATAATAAAGTAGGTAATAGTATTATAACTCGGCACTTCGGCAGTGACCTTGAAATAATAACCTACGGCCGCTCGGTAGATAAATCTTCCGCGTCCGTGCGCAACTGCCGCGCACGTGTAGGCATAGTAAAACACCTGCTACACGGTCGCCAACTGCCCCGACAGAGGTGACCTTGTTGGTTTACAACCGTGATGAGATGATGGTGAACCACCAAGGTCACCTCTGTCGGGAGTTCGGGACGCGGTTGGTAACCGTGTAGCAGGCGTTTAACGCTTACCGTATTCATCATGATTCTAGGTCAACGGGAAGGTTTTCATTTGGCAATACTTACTCTAAAGTTATCAACTTGTAGTATTGTTTTATCTCTATTATTCTTGAACTTAGAATATAACTGCATGCAACAACTACTTTTACCTATTACCCTCACTACTACGTACCGGACTCCGGATTTGTGCCTCCATTACAGAGGACTTATTACATAACTGACGAAATGAGGGTGCACTATAGGTACACCTCTGTCTTAACCTTCGGGGATTACTTGCCGTGATATGATGATGATGATGACTACTACCTACGATGTGAATCATATTTTAATCAACATACACCTGACACTGGCTTGCAAATTGCAAAAAAAACATAATAAAAATTGAATTTTGCAGGCCCTCTCATCCCACTTAATGCTGCGTCATCGCGCCGCGCGGCTTTAGGCTGCCTGTCCACTGGAGCGGAGAGGAGAAAAGAGGAGCGGAGAGGAGAAAAGAGGAGCGGAGATGTGCCAATATTAACCAATAGAATCTTGACTCAGGGTCACTGATCTAAACTCAGGGCGGAGTCAAGATTCTATTGGTTAATATTGGCACATCTCCGCTCCTCTTTTCTCCTCTCCTCTCCAGTGGACAGGCAGCCTTAGAGGTTAATGAAGGACCAAATAGTGATTCAGCCTATTAATTTCCTGCAACTTTATTAACCTACTAAAGAATATTTTACTACATCAAATGGGTTCATCTGAGGAATAAAAATTGCGGTTTGACAGCAGTATAGAAAATAAACATGTCAAACCGCCCATTTATTTTTCAGAATGAAGATTTTAAAAATCTTCTCTTACAGGTACAAAATGATTAAACAAGAGATAAATCAATAAATTATTTATTTATTATTCTTATATTAACATATTATTTCAAGCATTCATTTGAAGTTTTAATAATTTAAATTTTCCTACATACTTTTTAACCTCATCTTTTGGATATGGCTTGAGAGCTAAACAAGTCGGAATATTTTCAGGTTGTTCTATCCATAATTTGTGTGATATGAAGTTTTCTTTTAATTTTTCTGCTATTTTTTTCAGTGAGTCCTCGTCTGGGACCTGTAAAACATATAAAAATAATCAAAATTTTAGTGAACACTATTTATATCCACATGAGTTAAAATTAGCAATATCTCCTTGCAAAGACACAAAGTACTAACTAGTAACTTAAAAGGGTATGCTATAAAATTGAGTTGCAAGCTGTTTACTATCTGGACACATGGCAGTATGTCAAGCAACGTTTGGTCATAAAACGTAGTCGGTGTTGGTACCTACATTTCATTTGTATCAATAAAATGTTAAAACTTTGATTTGTCATTTGATTTCAGAAAATCCAACATCTTTATGTTATACATTACACATACATACCTCTAAAACAACTTTGTGCATATTGTCCATATCATCTAAGTACTTTAAAGTGTTCTCATCATCTTTGTACAAGTGAAGTACAGCTGTGGATGCGTGACAAGCCTGAGCCACCACTGATCCTATGGACCATCCTAACTCCTTCAGTAAATCAGTACGTAGCAGAATATATTGCACTATTGGGTTAGACATATTGTACTAACTAAACTAAGGTAATAATTTACAAAAGCTCGGCTTTTTGAAACCAATAGGTTATTTACATAAGTAAATGGCAAGAGAACTGTGAGGAACTTATACAGAAACGTTGCTTGGGAGTTCAGTTTAAGTTGTTATATACAGTAAGCATTACAATCATAGCATGTTTTGATAAATGCATTGAATACGAAGAAAAATAATTTTTTTTTTGTATTGACAGAACTAGTCAGAAATAGAGCAAGCAGTTGAGCACAACAGACAGTGTCATGCACGTCATGTCATCACTGTCAAAAAAGCTTCATTCTGCAATAATTCGTAGTTTTCGATTCGAAGTTGCCTTGCATTAAAATTTTGCGTTCATTGCTCATTTTGGGTGCGTACTGAGTTACGCTGCAATCGATTTGAGCGTGCTAACATCCGTACCGAATTAGCGTGAGCATGATAACGATGTACTGTGAATCGTCATAGATGACGTCATGACATGCGCCATCTTGCGATAACGCCAACCATGCCTTTTACTAATAGGCAGTGTATAGAGTGCCACCATTGGCACTCTATCCCTATCGGATAAAGTGCCATTACAGGCACCCTAGTAACACCACCTCGGCCCGGCTCAAGTGCCGCAAGCATTGGATTGTCATTGTCACTGTCACTAAGTCACGACGCGACGTCACTTGGTATTTTGTTTGATTGTCGAGGTTAGATCGCTGTAAAACACCACATTCCCAAAACATTACATTCTCTTGTGCCTTAACGGACCCTGGCACTTCGCCGGCCGCTACCGCGGCACCGCTCGCTACGCTCGCTCGGCTCGTGCGTTGTGTGGTCACAGTTCTAACCTAACCTAACCTAAATAACAAGTGACAGTGACAATGCAACGCTCACGGCACCCTAGCCGGGCCGAGGCAGTGACACTAGAGTGCCACAAGAAACTCGCGGTACTCTATACACTTCGTTACTAATATCACCGTGAGCGCTGTCAAAATCAAAATTGACAGTTGTGCTGTTTTTTTTTTTGAGTCGCAACCTCCTGTCTTTAGACTAACGTGGCATTTTGGAAATTCTGCTTTTGGCTATCGTTCGTATTAAGAAGAAATTTGTGGTATCCGCTTGACTGTCATTAATGAGTAGTAATGAGACACAATTAAATTTTAATTGTTATCCAACTGCCGTCTGTTGGACGGTTGAGCTCAAACACAAAGAAATATGGTATGAAAGTTTTGACATTTGAGAGATCACTGTGAGCGCGTTCACGAACGTTTGTCATAATCGTGATATCATAATCGGAACGCTAAATATTGATGTCACTGGATTTGTTGTACATGCATAATTTTCATGTGTTCTAAACTAATTTAATTTCAACAGATTTGGACTGTGTGGGTGGGAAAAGTGAAAACAAAGGCGAGAAAAGTGAGGGACTCCATCAGGGCCACAGGTGGAGGACCGGCAGGGGCGGATCTCAATGATATTGAGAAAAAAATTCTTGATATCATTGGGTCTGCTTCTGTTGATGGTTTTGCCACTTTAGAAATGGTAATTTACTATAGTATTCATGGTTTTTTTTATGGCTGAAGGGCAAATTTTACAAATTTAATGTGTTATTAATACTAGTTTTCAGAAATTTATTATACCTTTCAAGCACGGATAAATCTATTGTTATCGGAGCGCCGCGCCGGCGCTCACGTGAAGTGCAATGAATTGAGTGTTGACAGTTTTTTTTTAATTTCAGGGAATACCTGTCTCGTCGCCACTGCCCACGTCGCCTGCCCCACAGCAAAGTATGTCGCCCTCTCTGCAGTTCGTACCGGAAGAGCTGCGTGTGGAAACCGACCTTTTTAATTTAAATATGACATGTTTGTTTACAAAATTCGACTTCCTGAATTATGTATCCAATTTATCTTTTAAAGTACTAATACAGTGGAATCGCAATTTATTTGGAACGAATGTACTCCTATACATAATTCAGGAAGTCGAATTTTGTAAACAAACATGTCATATTTAAAAAGATATATGGAACTATAGAGGGCCGTGCTGCATGAACTAAAATTGGTTAATTTTTCAAATTTAGCAAATTGAATGAGAAACCAATGCGGTACATTATGTTACTCGCCAAACATAAATTACTTTTTATTAGTTTTTGGCTAAGGTTGATTTGTCTTTTTTACATATTTTCTTATTATTTTTTTTCCAGCACGGCTCCCTATTCACTTCTATATATTATTTGTTATTACGAATTCACAATATCTGTTGCGGTACATATAACGTGTTAATAGGGTACATTCCTTGAGTATGAGTTTTTTTTTAATACGTTATATATTTTTCAAGTTACACGGGTCCGTGCTGAAAACGTTTGGCTGGCACGGCCTCCTTTTTTTGCATATTTCTTCACAAGTACAGAGGTACATTGAAAAAGAAACCGGTACATATACTCCTAGAGGCGAGTACAGTGCATTGGTGCACACCTTATACTCAAATTTTGGGGGGCCGTGCTGGGCAAACGTACATTAAATATTGATGTCAGCGCTGTGAGCGATAATTTCCTTATTCGGAAAGCGGCCGTTAGGCTGTCTATGACAGCTGTCACTAATGTCATGTTGTTTTGATTTGACGGCGTGTTTGTGATTTTCATTTCATTTTCTACTATTTTCAATCTTTTATGAAACAACTTCACGCATAAATCGTATTTACCGGCAATTATTTGTTTACAAAGCAATTAAAACTGTGAGGCAATGGCTTCGGGACTAGAAAACTATGTGAACCAAACAGTGTCAGTGATAACTTCGGACGGTCGAAACTTCATTGGAACTTTAAAAGGTTTTGATCAAACAATTAATATAATACTAGATGAATCACATGAGCGAGTGTTCTCTTCTTCAACTGGTGTGGCGCAGGTGGTGCTTGGACTTCACATAATACGCGGTGACAATGTCGCGATCGTCGGCCAAATAGATGAATCTATTGATAGCAGATTAGACCTTGGAAATATAAAAGCAGAACCGTTGGGCTCTATCGTCCATTAATTACTTTTAAGGATATGTAATAAATAAGTTTTGTGTACTAATTGTGTTTATTTTTACAACAATGTTGATACCGTAATATTATTTGAGTACTATTCATTCAGTTCAAATTTACATGTTGGTCTGCAGTTTTTCATGAGCCTAGTTGCATACTATGGTTAAGTTACCCGATTACAATTGATCAAATTCATTGTTTACCAGAGGGTAGGTCTATGCAAGACTGGCAATTTGATTGCATTTATGATTTCGGCATTTAATTGGTATAATAATTACATTATAAACCAAAAAAAATAATGTTGATGATTTTATAGAGCAGTGCATAGATCAGAACATTGCAGTGGACAGTTTAAACCTGTAGATCTGTTATTGGAAAGGAAGTATTACCATAACTATTATTTCCCAAAAAATTTGATTACGAAACTAAATATAATAATGAAAACAATTAAAATATAATAACATAAAACTTTTATTAACTATTTACAAATTCAATTGGTAAAATATTTACAAACTTTATTTTGTTGTTATAGTTCCGAATTATACAAAATAAAGAAAATAACAAAACAATAAAGACAATAAAAATATAAAGTCAAAAAAAATAATTACAGAAATATTCGATAAACTTTTGAGGATTGTCAGAATTAATTATTAGTTTTACTGATCTAGTCAATACTATTTTATTGCGCTTTTGGTTGGATTTATTCCCTTGATGTCGAGTCCCGCCACGTCGAGTCGCCGCCACGTCTACTCTGAAAACTCCCCGCTTTTATTCCCGCCACGTCGAATCGTTGAAAAAGTCTATTTTGTTACCGGACGTGCGCGCACCTGTCGTCCAATGATAGTTCTCGGAACAACGTAGCTTAACTTATTAGTGAGATCCATGCAATCATATCTGAGGGCCTAGACAAATGACATTCGCTTCGGAGCGATTCTATTTCGACAATCGCTATCGCTTCAACGACATACCTACACTACGTTTCGCTATCGTCTGATCCATTGGTTTCTTCGATAAAAATTACATATTGTCTCTGGTCTTTCGTTAGCAAGTTATCGTTCGAGGCTGTATGAATGGAATGATGTTAAATATTGTCTAGCTAATTTCTATTCGTTGAGCTATGATCACGTGACGTTTCGATAGCTTTTGTCAATCCCATACATTTTTTACTTTTCTACTAGCGTTGTCGCTAATCGAATGTTACTTTGTCTAGGCCCTCTGTTATTACACAAATCATAGAGAAACATAAGTTTCTAAGAAAAGACGTCTAGACTTTAACTTTAGCAGTTCAACATTCTTTTGGGGTGAAGAGGAAATAAAGTCATGGCGGCAGCGATAATGCAGGGCAACTACTTTTTGTTAGGTTACTGTTCAGAAATTGTGCACAACGTTTATAATGATTGAAATACTATCGTGAATTCATGCAAGCCTAGTACTTTTTCGTCTATGGATAAGGAACAAAACATCATAATTATATGTAGGATCCTATCTATTTATTCCAAGTAACCAACTATGAGTATTTTTTTACGACTGTACAAATCAAAATAGTAGACGTGGCGGTTGTAAAATAGTCTTTTTCAACGATTCGACGTGGCGGGAATAAAAGCGGGGAGTTTTCAGAGTAGAAGTGGCGGCGACTCGACGTGGCGGGACTCGACATCAAGGGAATAAAATAAGTAAATCTTGGTTGGGGTGCAAGTCATCTTACTCCTAAGATTTATTTAGTTGCCATAGTACTGACAGCTTGCAATATGTATGAATGTGCTTCTGACTGTACATGTTTCATTGTCAGTGTCTCACTCACCCCTTTGAAAATGCAGTCAGGGCGTTTGTGCACTTATCCATATCTGCTTCGTATTCGATTCTGATCTGGTTTGGCCATCCTAGTAATTGCGCAGACGTCCGTGCACTCATGCATATACAACGGTTATTTGGTTCGTGTTCGACTTGTAAATTCTCACTTCGAGTCGTTTTTTGACAAATCAAAACCGAGTTTTAGAAACAAAACGAATCAAATACGCCCGGCAAACGCTAGGACATGAATTTCCCGTCCGTCTTTTTAAATTATAGCAATTCTGTTTCTTATTGCTAACTTTGAAAATATATGCATTGGGTGCATGTTTCTAATTCCTAAAGACTTACAGCCCTTTCACACGGCAGTCCAGTTTTTAACAGGATCCCGTTTTCTCCAGGATCCCGTTTGATGGCGAATGTGTTTATATGCTAGCGTTCACACGAGCATCCCGCATGCGGGATCCTGCAAAAAATCGATCCGGTCGAATTGTGCCGTTCGGTTTTGTCACTAGAAACTGGATCCGAAGTCCAGTAAAAAGCGGGATCCCGTTTAATCACACATATATTTCAATAGCAGTGTTCACACGGCAGTCTTGTTTTGCGGGACCAGCTTTTTACTGAATCTTGCAAAACTGAACTGCCATGTGAACACAGCGTCCAGTTTAGCAGGATACCGTAAAAAGCCGATCCTGCAAAACTGGACTGCCGTGTGAAAGGGCTGTTAGTCGACATTATTCACTAAGCTTACAACATTCAACAAACACATTTTTTCATTTAAAGGTTTCAAGTACCTACCATTTGGATATGGTAAATTTTTTAATGTTAGTTCAGATTTGGTAACTATAAACAGATATGAACAGCCATAAAATACTTAAACTGTGCTACAGTTCTATCACATTTATTATCATATTCTGATATTTTGCTAAACTATGATTTCCCATTTGTCATATTATGAGTAATCATTACTGGAAGGCGGGCCCACCAGCAATATTTCTTGACACCTGAAATTAAAATATTCTAATTATACAAATTCTGAGGGAAATATTTTCAAGATATCTACAACAATGTATAAAGAAGACAATGATTGTCTGACAAGAGCCAAATTGTCCAAAGGGGCTGGTTAAATTAATAAAAATAATGTATTATATTTGAATGCAGAACTTTGTCGTCTTTTTATTTTCGCATTCAAGTCACTTAGCACTGTATCATTGCAAATCTCTTTCTTTTCTACGCAGTACAGTGACTGCGCTTTAGCTCTCGTCAGCGTCTTAAGTGTTCCCAAGTGCTCATGAGGAGCCAAACGTATTCGAGTTACCTAAATACTTCTAAGGGGGAGAATAACACAACAGTTTAACATAATAACAAAACTAGCTAATGACAATGATTACTACAATGTATCTGTAAAAGTACCCTAATTATAGTCTCTCCAATACCTTACACATAAAGGTCCATCTATCAATCGTCAATTGTAATTATTTCGACTTCTATTCCTTCTCTGAAATTAGTACGATTTTACACGAATAAGATTTAACCAAAATTCTAGTCTTGAAGTTTTAAATAAGAATAAATAATTATATTTTATTTGTTTATTCTTACAAAATTCTGAAGTATATTCAGAATTTTTATATTATATAATATCATCAAATAGCAAATAACCTAACATCATAATTAAAAAAAGAATTTTGCTACCTTTGCATTTTTTCTTTGTATTTTTGTGTGTTGTATTTCTGGAAAAATTGTTTTCCGTATTCGAACGTCGCAATCATAATTGCGCATGCTGGTGCCACTTTAAATATCCGAGGTAAGAGTCCCGTGAACATTCCCCTAAATCCGTGATTAACGTAAATCGTCCGCGCTATTTCCTTCATATTTGAAGCTCTTTGATGGACTTTACCATCTGAAACAGTAACCACATCAACAAAACCAAAACAAAATACAATCTGCTGGGAAGTAGTATATTAGGCTTCCTGTAGATCAGATGACGCCGGAGCCGCACCGGCGCCGTACCGCATGTTTATATACGAATGAATATGGCCCATGCGCCGCACCGGTGCGCGGTGCCGCGTATATTGTTCCGATATTTTTCCTCTTGCGGTCCGGCGCCGCACTGTGGTTCGAAAAAGGCTGTCGAAGACATTGGAGTTCAAATTCTAGTGTGTCGGTTTTTTGCTTGAAATGGCTTCTAATAGCTAATATTATGCATAAATATATCATAGGATAGTAATCTGGTAGGCAAATTGGCCACTTATATATTTTTTTGCAATACAAATGTATGGAGCTAATGCTTATATATCTCCGGAATGGAGGGAATAACCGTTTGCATAGGTGATGTAACATGTAACTAAGATGTTTTGACATAACCCATATAACGAGATTTAGACAAACACCAAACCCCTTCTGCCTAATCTGAAAAAATCAAGTACATAATAAATCATAAATATATAGTTACATCGCAGGATATAACAGTTTTTCTCGCCGTTCCTAAGATATAAGCAATAGCCCCATACATTTTTATTGCAAAAATATATAAGTTGCCAATTTTCCTATTAGATTGTATCCTATTATCAATCTTCCTAGCCTTTTTCCCAACTATGTTGGGGTCGGCTTCCAGTCTAACCGGATGCAGCTGAATACCTGTATTTTACATGGAGCGACTGCCTATCTGACCTCCAAAACCCAGTAACTGGGTAATACGGTACCTCTTGGTAAGACTGGTGTCAGACTTTCGGGTTTCTGACGACTCGAGATTGTATCCTATTATGATATACATGCATAATATTGGCTATTAGAAACCATTTCAAGCAAAAAACCGACACTTCTCCCATGTCTTCTAGAGCCTTTTTTCGTTCCACAGTGCGCCCGGTGCGGCTCCGGCGTCATGTACGAGAAGCCGAAGTTCTTGAACTAAGCCCTCATACGCACTAGCGGTCCAGCGGTTGGCCTAAGCGGTTTGATATTTTGAAGCGGTTTAGACCGTACATTATGATCGGTTGCATATTAAAATAAAGGAAGCGGATAGCCGCGCATACAGCGGACCACGCTATTGACCTCTAGTGTGCATGAGGGCTCATAAAATAACATTATTGTTATAGCGCTTGTCACAGCATAATTATCTTATGGATGGCCATGATAGGATAATTCGCTAGTAGTTGAAAAGGCGAGTAGCGCTGATTACCAGATGTTTATTAAGGCTTGGTATACAATTAGGAGGAGGGAGGGAGGAGCGCAACGCAGCTGAAATTGAATAATAAACTTTATTTCCATCGTCTTAAAGCAGAAACAAAACCCGCAATGAAATCATGCAGAAGGAGCTGTTTGCCGTCAGCGTCGATGTTCGTACAAGTTTGCACTTTATGAGTCTGATTTCAAGATAGATAGATAGAATACTCTTTATTATGTACACCATAAGAATTACTGACTTAGATTTAGAAAGTTTACATAGGGTAACACAATGGGCGGTCTTATCGCTAATAGCGATCTTTTACAGACAACCTTTGGATGGATTAAAGTAAGAATGAGAGACAATACTGCAGGTAGTCAGTGGTGTACCATTTACATATACAATAAATAAATATATATATATATATATAAAATTATAAACTTGAAACAAGATTAAGGAACTCTAATATGAAGGAACGAATATGTACTTAATGACAAAAAAGGTGTGTCAAGGTGTATAATTTAAAGCTATTAAAATATTCTATGGTTTGCGCTCTTCTTTGGTCTGCTTTGGACCTTTCATCTTAAATGTTTTCGCTAAAGTGGATAAAATAAAATGTTGCCAACCTGTGTATATTTCTTTTTCTCCTAATTCTATTTGTTGATGTGTTTTTACAACGTCAAATGGAAGTGTTACGAATGCCGCAAGCTGAAACATATAATAGTAAACTATATTATAATTAATGTACCTATTTAATACTTGTATATGAATACTATATCTTATCGCTATCGGCTCACCCCACGTAGGATAGATAGCAACTACACAATCTAGAAAAGACTTAATTCTTTATCTTAAACTGTTATCAATGAATTTGTCTCTGTCACTAGGAGGCATAATATATCATCAGCGCGTTAACATACTGGCGATTACGCGAGTGTCGTAGAACTAAGCCGAAGGCCAGGCGAAGCGCGGGAGTCTTTGTCAAACAAATATCAAACTTCACATTTTTTAAATAAAGTTGAAAATCAATAAACTTCCATTAGTCCGAGAGTGCATCAAAGCAAACAGAGGTGTGACTTAATTCTAAGATAAGCAATGTCGATAATTGTTTGGCAGTGATAACCGTGCTGCGCTGCGCATCGCCAGATGTTTGCCGGCCTCATGGGGTTTACTCTTGTTACAGGGTTAATGTTGATTGGGTAATCTAAAAAACAGCCTTTTACTTTCGCATTGCAGGGCATGAGGCATACAAGCTCATTGAATGTTAGACTTTATGATGTATCAGAAATAAAGAGAGAAGTTATTGTTTCCATTTTCTTTAGTAAATGGTATCGGCAAAAAGCCAAAATACAAAAGAAAACTTACGCTTCCCGCGACTGATCCACAGAAGAAATTAAACAAAAATGTATTTTTTTCCGAATCCGGTTTGTGAAACGCATTCTTTGTTGATTCAAATGTAGTCCAATATAGACCTGGAAGAACATAACGATACACTTTTGATTTTCAATTTATTAACTAGTAGCGGACCTGACAGACGTTGTCCTGCCCGAACAGCGCAACCTACCGGGTCCAATTATATTTTCAAACCATCCAGGGACCCACTCAAATATACACACAAAATTTCATCAAAATCGGTCCAGTCGTTTAGGAGGAGTTAGGTGAAAAACACACATAGGGAAGAACTATATACAGGGTGGCAGGGACATCGACGCGAAGCCGGTTACCATGGATTCAGTACATGGTTCTGAACCCCCCTGCGTTGAAATTTTTCGTCGGTTATTAAAAAAAAAATCTGCTGTTTCATAGAAAAGTGCAATACCTACGCGGTCAAAATGTATGGAGCAGCTGATTTTTTTTTTAATTTCCGACGAAAAATTTCAACGCAGGGGGGTTCAGAATCATGTACTGAATCCATGGTATCAGGCTTCGCGTCGATGTCCCGGACACCCCGTATACAGGATGGACCAAAAATACCGTCAAAAAAAAATAGATTCCTCATGTCTAGTAGGGGTATTCGAAAATACCCCATGTATGTTCCGCGATTTTTTGTAGTTTTCGAGTTTTTTTTTTGTAATTTTTTCGAGATTTCTTGCCGGTGAAATTGCTTCAAAAATTCATATATTTTTTTGAAGTGAGTATTTTCCTGTTTTTTTTTTTTGCAACAGAATCGTTTTGAATGTTACTTTCATACATAAAATAATAAACTTGCTAACATTCCTGCAAGTTACTCTTTAGTGGTAAGACTGAAACTTTTCAACTTCAATTTAAAAATACAAGAATGAGGTTCCATACATTCTAGCTGACTTTAAAAACTATGCAGGTTCCTCAGCTACGTAAAAAATAAAAAAAGTTTGTACTTAACCTTCTAATAATTCACTGTAATCGGACTTCGAAGGTTAGGCTAAAAATCATTTTATGCTTTAAAATAGGTGGTCCAAATAGTGACGCCATAAAAAAAACTGGAAAATACTCACTACAAAAAAGACATGAATTTTTGAGGCTACAACGGCAAGAAAATTCCAAAAAAATAATAATCGTAAACTACAAAAAATCGCGGAACATACATGGGGTATTTTCGAATACCCCTGGATATGAGGAATCTATATTTTTTTTTATGACGTGTATTTTTGGTTCACCCTGTATAAAGTTATAAAGATTTATTCAGGCAAGAAGAACAAAAGAAGAACACTGCACGTTCAAAAAAAAATTAGCATGACAAAGTTTGTAACCAAGTGTGTATGTTACGCAGAATTAATAATTACCTGAGAGCAGTGGTGGCCCAGTGGTGACGGCCCTGACTTACGAGCTGTAGGTCGTGGGTTCGAACCCAAGCAGACGCTTTACTTTGTGTAAATAATTTCATCACCACTGCTCTCAAAACATCGTGAGGGAACTAGTCTTAGAACCAAAAACTCGAAGACATGTGACATCTACCAACCCGTACAGTACGGGCCACGCGGGCCCATTAACTGGGCCCGCGTGGTAGATTACAGCCCACTCCCTCTCACAGAGAGGAGGCCTGTGTCCCTACAGTGGAAACATTAATAGGCTGATGATGATGAATAATTACCTGAAAATGGTACATCTCTCAATAACGTCGAGCCCAAACCTCGGAAGATTCCTCTTACACCTTCATATTTTACAACCTGACGCAAAGCATCCGAGATTTCTGAAAACAAAAGGATTTACAAGTATTTAACTATTAGATAAAATACTAAATTATTTTCTATATATTTATTTATTTTTCTCTCTGTCCCACTCGCCTCCCTCCATTCGTTCCATCTTTCTATTGTTTACATGTTTTCTTATAATGCAATATGGATTTAAAATATTATAAGTATAAATAGATTATTATCTATTACAAGTAGGTATATAAAATACCTGATTTGTTAGCCTATTTATAGGGTTCAAAAGTCCTGATAAGCAATTTATTATGATTGCTTATCTGAACCTTTGAACTGAATAATCAATGAAAACAATAAATATTTTGTTTTTTTGTTTCACCTTTCAGGACAGAATGTAGAAATCAGACAAGAGTAATTTATACAACGCACGCGTAGCATGACAACAATAAAAACGGGGTTTTCTACGGAAGAATAGACAAAAAGACAGATTTAATCTCTCATTTTGTATATTCTTCCGTCGACAAACCCATTACCCGTTTCTATTGTGGTCATGTTAAGCGTGCTGCTGCTTCTCTCAGAAGGCCTGAGTAGGTACCAGCATAGTAACATTATAAGTTGACTCTGATGCACTTTCAATAATTGAATAATCGTGAATATCATATAGTTCTGTATAAAACCTATGAATGGAAGTTGTTAATGAGTTTCATCCTATTCCGCTAATTATTGCATATAACTAGAACTGTTTTCTTATCATTCCTAGAAGGATATCGACGGGTTCCGGGCTAATTGTATTAAGCGACACTCTGAGCGATATAGACTTTTATACATATTTGGAATCAGCGAATTTTTCTGCGTCATTTGAGCTGGGTTTGGTGACGATCGGAGCACTTTTTTGTCGCTTAATACAACCTCATTTTTGGGCCCATTTTGGACTGCAATGTATGAAGCGACACAAAATAATGACAAATTTAGGAACTGTGTACTTAAGCTAACTACCAAATACCAGGCAGTCGTTTAAACTTTTTTTCCTGGAGCAACAATTTACAGGCAACGTACGTTAAAGCATTTAGCCTGGCTTTATAAATATATAGAAATGTGGCTTCATACAATTAGCCTCTCTGTTAAATTCTTATCCAGTGTCGTTTAATACAATTAGCTTTACCTTATAAATATACAAGAATGTCGTTTAATACATTTAGCCTCTTTGTTAAATTCATACCCAGTGTCGATCCATACATTTAGCTCTGTCCATGAAATGTTAGATGTTGTCACTTCAACCATTTAGCTTGCAGTAGATAATGATATGTCGGTCGCATGAACTATTTAGGATTTCAACAGTAAACATTTAAAGATTATGGTTAAACCTATTTTTTTTATTCAATATTTGATTTGCAGTGTCGTTTCAGTTATAACAAAAGTATAGTTCTAGTACTTCAAACAGTTTATCTTAAACGGACTAAGAATAGTATACACATACAATCAAAATTTTATATCGTCCGCGTAGCTGATTTATTAATACAAAGCCCATCAATGTGACACCCGACATTTGTGTTGCTGAGTTCAACGATCAGCTGATTTATGTACAAATTAAAGAGGTGAGGTGAGGTTATTCCCCCCTGCCTCACCCCGCATTTCAATCGGTACTCCTCAGATAGTACCCCCGACCACTTTACATGGTTAGTCTGATTTTGATACCAGTACCTGAGCAAAGATGTTACTGCACTGTCTACATCAGTTTCCCGGTACAGCTAATCCCATAGAATGTCATAAGACACCAGGTCAAATGTCTTCGATAAATCGAGGAAGCAAGCATTGACCGGTGTCTTCCTATCTGCATAGTACTGGACGGTCCGCTTGAGACACAAAATGGCAGTTTCTGTCGATAGACCGGGCCTAAAGCCAAATTGTGCGTCATGCAATTTTATGGGACTGGCCATATGTGTATCAAACAGACAGTCCAGCACCTTAGCTGTAATAGTAGCCAGGGAAATTGGCCTATAATTCGACAGATCTGCCACATTCCCCGTTTTATTCTTCACTATCGGGACAACTATGGTTTTCATAAGATTATTCGGTAGGTAGGAGTGTTTTAAGCACAACGAATTAAACATTATTATGTCACCCGATACACACAGCCGCCTAATAAGGCGGCTGTGTGTATCGGGTGACATAATAGCTTTGCAAGAAACTTGGTTGATGCCTCACGACTTGGCATTTCTTGGCAGTATACATGACGATTTTGCGTTCACCGGGACCTCTGCGGTAGATACATCGGTTGGTGTACTTCGAGGGAGACCTTACGGAGGAGTAGCACTGCTGTGGAGGAAAAGTTTATTTTCATCGGTGTCTGTTGTACCGTACCTTGCAATAGTGTTCGTCTTACAGCTATAACAGTGCAATTGTGTGAACAAGAAATACTAGTATTTTCGGTTTATATGCCTACTGACTGTAATGATAACTTAATTGAATTTACGGACTGCTTAAGTGAAATGAATGCAATTACCTATAGAAGATAGGAATATCCAATCTGTGTTTATGTTAGGAGACTACAATGCGCATAGTAATGAATTGTTTAGCCATGAGGTGTTAAAATTTTGTAATGAACAATATTGGACTTGCGCGGATATTGAACTCCTACCGCTAGATTCGTTTACTTTTGTGAGTGAAGCGCACGGGTGCAAACGGTGGCTCGACCATTACGTCGTGACACTCGTGACTGAAGCCGCGCGTCGCACAATATTGCATGATAGTTTTTGGTCTGATCATTTGCCTTTACAAATGGACTGTGATTTAAAAATAATTGAACCTAATATTGTACTGTACTACCGAATGCGAGTGTAAACAATGTTTTATGGGGGGAAAAGGACTTAAACCAAATAAAATTGTATGAAGAATTATGTCACTTCGCTTTGCGTAAAATAGATTTTCCCCCGGAATTATGTAGCTGTGCGGAATCAACCTGTGGGGACCTAAATCACAGATCTATTTTAGATGATATGTACAGGAACATAATTAGTATATTGACAATGTCTGCTAAACGAAGTTGTATATTTATTAAGAAAAATAAGTACAAACCTTTGACAGGGTGGAATAAACATGTTAAATCCGCTCACAGCGAGGCTCGGCTCGCGTTTTAAATGTGGTGTTTATGTGGGAATCCGATTTCAGGGAAAGTCTTTATTAAAATGCGGGAAACTCGAAAAGTTTTTAAATCTAAAATAAAATGGTGTCGTAATAATCAAATGCAAATCAAGATGGACATAATAGCCGAACATCATAAGAAAAAGGATTTCAGCAAATTTTGGAAAAATACTAATAATATGAACCCCAAGCAGGGCCTCCCTGTGAGCGTGGCAGGTAATTGCAACCCCTTGTCTATAGCGAACATGTTCATGAATCACTACCAAGTTGATCCGCCACGGAACCTAAGTTCTTCTGTGTCACCGTGTGTGTCCAGCGCTGAGAGGACTTCCCCATTACTGTTCTCTGGCAGAGAAGTTGCAAATGTCATCAAAAACATGGTAAGGGGTAAGTCTCCGGGACATGATCACCTCAGCGTTGAACACCTACGGTATGCGGGTGTTCACTTGCCGAGGGTGTTGGCCATGTTTAATTCGTTGGGTTTAAAACACTCCTACCTACCGAATGATCTTATGAAAACCATAGTTGTCCCGATAGTGAAGAATAAAACGGGGAATGTGGCAGATCTGTCGAATTATAGGCCAATTTCCCTGGCTACTATTACAGCTAAGGTGCTGGACTGTCTGTTTGATACACATATGGCCAGTTCCATAAAATTGCATGACGCACAATTTGGCTTTAGGCCCGGTCTATCGACAGAAACTGCCATTTTGTGTCTCAAGCGGACCGTCCAGTACTATGCAGATAGGAAGACACCGCTCAATGCTTGCTTCCTCGATTTATCGAAGACATTTGACCTGGTGTCTTATGACATTCTATGGGATAAGCTGTACCGGTAAACTGATGTAGACAGTGCAGTAACATCTTTGCTCAGGTACTGGGATCAAAACCAGACTAACCATGTAAAGTGGTCGGGGGTACTATCTGAGGAGTACCGATTGAAATGCGGGGTGAGGCAGGGGGGAATAAACTCACCTCGCCTCTTTAATTTGTACATAAATCAGCTGATCGTTGAACTCAGCAACACAAATGTCGGGTGTCACATTGATGGGCTTTGTATTAATAATATCAGCTACGCGGACGATATAATGTTGCTGAGTCCTTCGATCAGTGCTCTCAGGTGCCTTCTGCGAATTTGTGAGAGTTATGTGGTGGCTCAAGGACTCAGGTATAATGCTGAAAAGAGCGAGTTACTTGTGTTTTTAAAAGCACCTGGCAAGATAGGTAGGTATACCCTATGTATGTACCTTTTAATTTATCAATGTTCAAACTTCATTATTCAAGTATGATTACAAACAATTTATTAAAAAAAAAAACAGTCGCATAAACTAATTAGCCTTAGATTAATAAGTTTAAGATATGGTATTTAAATCAATTAGCTTAGCTTTGAAATATGACCAACTCTTTGATTAAAGCACTTAGCTTACAGCCATTATTTGCATGCCTAGGCGGTTAAGTCATTTAGCTTGGAACAAGACATAATAAACCTAGGCGGTTAAGTCATTTAGCTTGGAACAAGACATAATAAACCTAGGCGGTTTAGTCATTTAGCCTGGAATAAGAAACAATAATCATAGGGGGTTAAGTCATTTAGCCTGGAACGAAAAAAAGTAAAATATGGGTCATTTTGTATTAAGCGACATTTATCTTCGTTAAAAATAGGAATATTAGAAAAAAAAAAAATCTGATTATGGGGAATATGTTATAAAAACAATAATATCCTTCTTTTTAAAAAAATAATGCGATTTGCTAAAGTTATTATTTTTTTTCTAAAAATCGAAACTTTAAACTGCTCTGGTGTAAAGTTTCAAAAATGTCGGTTAATACAAATAGCCCGGAACCCGTCGATATTATTTTATGCATTATTGTAATACTAAGTGAGAATACAATGTAGGTAAGCAATGTTTTATGAATCACATTCATAGAATATTGCATATTTTCATCATAATTTCAAGTAATGTATTTCTAGACTTAAAAATTTATAGACACAGAAAAAAAATGGCTGCAATAGATTTTTTTTTTAAGTTACGAGTATGTATATCGTTATTTTGCAGAAATCCATGACAGTAAATTGTTATGCAAAAGTATTTCGTTTTTATCCTGCAAGAACTAGATCCATGGATGGATGCAGCACCCAGAATATGCAAATATGTAAAACAAAAAAAAACATAATATTTTACTTTTTTTTTTCAGCACATGTTTACCTGCATAAGTCAGTTTTTTCGACTGCATCTTTGTTCTTATAAGTTCTAGAGGACTGACAATAGTTACTGCTATCATTCTTGCTGTGGCTCCCGCTATCATTGGTATCCACAATGGTTGTGATGCTGAAAATTATAAGACAAGTTTTAATAAGCAAAAGTAATTTAATGTTCAATGGTTTATGATTTATTAACACACTAAGGTAGGTATATCCCGCACTAAAATAATCATGGTAAAAACTTTTCATATCTCTCCACTTATTGAAGCAGATTTCATGATATGAAGGTCATACTTGTGAAACCAACATGAATATAAAATACATATTTTGACCTACTGACAGTTCAATATGTGAGAATAATAATATTATTATTAAAAGGAAAAAGATGAGAAACAAGTGATTTAATTTTGGTTGTGCTAAACTTTGGTTTACCAATATAACAACAAACAAACTGTTATTATCATCTGTTTACCAACTTTGATAGTTAACAGGGTAACATCAGAAATGTCATGGAAACAAGATATATTTGATTAAAATTGAATAATCGTTAACTTGTAGATTTAAGGTCTTGGGTTTTGAGATATTATCCCTGCTGGATGAAAAAACGAATTTAAAGAGGAAATCAGCAAGGAATTTTAAACAGTGACAAGATTCAGGAAACTTTAATGCTACAACAGTATACAAAAAATTCATAAGTAGTGTAAGTGCCAAATACTGTAATGTGTAAGTTACAAAAAAGATTTAATTGTTTATGGTAGGTAACTTGTTTGTTTGCTTCACCTTGAAGTCAAGGTGAGGAAACCCATCAAGTTGGTACAATAATGGTATATTGTACATTATGTAGGTGGCAATACATGTATGTATTCTTTATCTCCTATCATTTGTCATCAATCATGAACAGCAAAAGACAATAGAAGACAGAAATAATTTATTACTTGTTTGTTTACTAAAACAATTTTTTATATTAGTTCTAAAAAATATAATTTTATTACTTACTGTTATGCATGATACTATTATATTTTGTTTTCGTTCTATATCTCAGTTGTTCGTATGTCACAAAATAAATTACTGTACATGGAAGAGCTAGGATTAGAGTAGGACTTAATCCTGACCATAATGCAGGAACTCCTTCTACTTTGGCTATTTTATAAAACGCATCCTGAAAGCATACCAATTCGTGAAAAAGAGTTTGGATATTCACTGTGTAGAATGAAGACCTTATAAATTACGGAGCAGTTACAAAGTTGAGACTAAAATTGAATTTTTTGCATTTTACAAATATTTGAATAAATGTAGAACAGAAATGGAGTAATATCGCTGGGTGTTGAGGTTCCCATCACCCTACTTCATTTGATCGAATCGTCCTTGGTACACAGTATAATAATTACATTAAAGTGTTGGGAAGATGTAGAAAAAAATATTATGTTATTTAATACCATTGTTCCACTGAAATGTACTCGTCTGGGTAACCATGGCGATTCTCCACAGGGGCATATGTGTTCCATTAGACCATTGCAATACAAGTAACATTTATTCGACAGCAATGCCTTCTGTTGTGCTTGCAGTCTTATTTTAACCACATCAAGAGGAGTCACTAGAACAAGTAAATGAAAAGGTATAAGTATCATAAGAAAATTCATAAATATTTCCTGGATAAAAACAGAAAGTGAAGACCACAGAACCAGAACCAATACCCTGACGGGGTGAAGACTTACTAAATAACGAGGTTATAAGGGCACCGGAACATGCTGATGCCATTTGTTGGACTGGAGTAATCCGGAACTGAGGATCATCTTCTCGAATCATGGCATCGGTTTTTTTCACAATCAATTAAGTTATTGTTCTTCAGTGAAACTCATTTGCAACTTGCTCGTAGGTATTTACCTCAGAGTAATAACTATACCGTGTTTTTTTTCGATTCTTCAATGTCTATCTGTCTGTCAGACTGTCAGTGTCAGTCAGTGCCGTCAGTGGCATAGACTCAAGAACATGAAGAGAGAAGAATCAAATTCGATTGTTCACTATAGAGTTATTTGGGCCGCTTTCCGAATAAGGAAATATTCGCTCACATCGCTGACATCAATATTTAGCGTTCCGTAAGAGGGTGCATCCTAAAAGTTGGCAACGTCGTAAATAGCTGTCAAATATTTACCTGTTTTGATTAATTTGGAAATAATACTGTATGGAAATAAGAAATGTGGCTAACCAATTGACTAGATAATTAATAATGAATTGCAATTATAACATTGAATTTGATGTTGTACCCGTTTTAGCTGAAAAAAGGCACTTGGAAAGTTTCCAAATACTTTTTTTACATCTAAAACTAACTATTCGGTGTTACGATATTAATTATTGCATTTCTTAATCAATATTCTAGTTCGCTAGTTAGCCACATTTTTTATTTCCATACAGAAATATTATCAAATTAATCAAAACAGCGAAATATTTGACATCTATTTGCGACGTTGCCAACTTTCAGAATAAACACTCTTAAGATATCACGATTATGACAGCTGAGGGCTGTCAATAATTCGGAACGCTCGTGAACGCGCTCACAGTGATCTCTCAAATGTCAAAACTTTCATAACATATTTTCTTTGTGTATATACCAAAAATTTCTTCTTATACTTGAGTTAGGTGACGAACGATAGCCAGAAGCACAATTTCGAAAATGCCACGTTAGTCTAAAGATATATGATGCGACTCAAAACAAAACAGCACAACTGTCAATATTGACAGCGGTGATATCAGTAAAAGGCATGGTCTGCGTTAACGCAAGATGGCGCATGTCATGACGTCATCGATGACGATTCACGGAACATCGTTATCGAGCTCACGCTAATTCGGAACGCCTTTTAGCGCGCTCAAATCGATTTCAGTCTAACTCGGAACGCACTACGACATCTACCTGTAACCTTGTTACCAGCTTAAAAAAACTTGGTTTGTAAATCTGTCTTTGAAAAATCAATAAAATGTTGTGTAATTCGACTAATATTAATTAAAAATAAAGATATATTTTTTTTAATCTACAGGTACGCGATTACAATGTATACCTCTCGGTAGAGAGAGTAGTATACTATTTGATTTCTAAGAAAATTAGAAAACAGCACAGTTATTTAAATAATAATTAGCCAGTTTTCAAAAGATTCTTTATTTGGTTGTATTTACCTGAGTGAGATGCATACAAATAACATGCAACACATCAATGTTGCTTCGATGAGGAGGTTACCATATTAATTTATGTATTTTATGTTCATTTTATTTGTATTGTGCGTTTTGTTTGTGCAGAAACGACTATTTTTCTTTCTTTCTAATAATCGCTACGGGTGACCAGCTCACTGCTGGGTAGCCAGCAAAGGCCTCAGCTACATTCACTACCATCTGTACTATAGTACTAAAACAACTGCCCCAACTGTTTTTGAAATTATTAAAATCCGTGCTGAAATGGACGAAGAGGTCAGCGATAGGCTAGCCTGTGAAATTAAAAATTCTGAAGTTTTTTGCAATTTTCAGCTCACTAGATGATTCGCAAACATATCAATTATTAATATTTATTAAATTATAATCATTAAAATCAATCAATACTACTCTCTAAGTTCGTAAATTATCATATTGAATGACTATTTCATGAAATCATGACATTTGAGACCAATTCTAACATATATTTCCTCTATTCATGGGGGTTATAATGAGTCATTTTTGTAATTTTTCGAGGGTCATATTTTATTTATCAATAAGTTGTTGAAAAAATAAGAAATAATAGGAACGGTCTACAGCAGATCTTGATTTTATGAAAAAAAAGTTTGCTCTAGACTCTAGAGGCAATATTCAGAAAAAGCGGAATATATTTGTATAGATAATCGCAGACCCTGTTAGGGAACAGGGCCTGCGATTGTCCTTTTCTTTCCACATTAAACCCGATAGGATTTATTCCATAAATTACTTTCTTATACGATATTCGCAGTGTGTGCCAAATTGCAATGTGCCAAAACTGTTTAGTAAGTATTTTTTAGTTGACAGGTCCTTGACTTGAGCAAAAGTTTATCGGACAGCTCTACTCAGCTCAGCTCTAGTAATTTCAGTCAAATTCACTGCCACATGGATGGAGGGCGTCACTGAAATTATTTAGTAAATTTTTTAATATTCAGTAATAAAAATTCTATACACGAAAGCGGCGCTCTTTCCTGAGGGTTTCAGTTGTCTAGATGAAAAATAATTTTTGAAATGTTTACCACAGCGTCTAAATCTTTATTGTGAGTACCTTTTCATTTATTTTTAGAGTTTACGGAGTTTACATAACGTGACAGCTGTTTTTTATATCGGATCTATATACAAATTGTAAGCTACATAATAATGAGACAGTAATACACCGATCGTTTGTAAAATCGTACCCAATAATATGAAATAATAATCGCGTCAGAGGCTATGGGGAAGAATCAAAATGCCGAAAGATATTAATCGTGCACGATTGATTTTAGCCGTTCTCCGGGTCCCTATAATCGATCAAGTAAAGGAAGTAAATGTTTCGTCGCCGGGACACTCAAGGTCTCGTTTATTTTGTGGCCATACATAACTTTCTATTTAAGTTAAAATATATAATTAAGTCACTCAATGTCACTGATTTTTGAAGCCGCGAGTGTCGTCGTAGGGGTGGAGCTCGTCTTCATCGTCCTGCCACTATACCAAAAAACCTGCCTCTATCTTTCATTCAATAACTAGATCACAGCTCTTTGTTTCATCACCAATTTACAACAATACAATTTATAGCATGGATATGCTGAATAGCATTGAAACCCAAACCAAGCCCAAACAGACTTATTGCCCTGTTTACTTGAGCTTTTTTTTAATGTATCAAAATAATATTGAAAAAATATAAGGCCCCTGACTACTGCAAGTATTGTTATTTTAAGTACTTAATAAAATTAATTAAAAATAAATTAAAAATTCCTATATCCCAGCGCAAATATTAAGTAGCTAAATGTCATCTAAATCTTTTGCGACTAGGGAGTTCCAAAGTTATTTCACAGTTATTTTCTGCATCAGACTTCAGTATTATTGTCATTGACATTGTTAAACATATCAGTGCCACCTTATCTGAAGTTTTTGCGTCGCTTCCTATCTGATTCTCATGTTAACATTTTGATTAGGACTCATTTATTAATTGTTATCACAAACATCTGTCTAGTTTATAATTAAATCAAGTATTAGACATTAGTTTTATGTAAATGATAAAATAATTACACTACATTTCCCTTTTATTTTTCTGTAACAAAAACAGAAGGAAAGTCTTAAGAGACCTTACTTTCAAATTCCCCAAATAGGTATTATGATGTTATTATGATGAAATTAAATGAGGGTTTTCCTGAGGCTACATAAACTGTTGTGTTGTCCAGTGTTGTCCTTATTAATTTGACATCACAAATTCATAAAGTACCTGTATTAATGTACTACTTTCAACAATAAATTAAGGAAGATTAATTAAATTACCTATTAACCAGTGGAGCAGCCACATGGTTAAGGAATTAATATTATTGATTTAGTCTTGTGCCAAATAATGACACATAAAAGTTAGGTACTTCATAAACAATAAACTGACAGGAATTTTCTGACTTGATCACTGCTATTTACCTAACTATAAAATATCTTTTATTGGTATACACTGATTTAAATTAATTTAAATCAAAATAAGGATAACATTTATAAGCAAACAATACATAATAGGATAACTACTAATCCATAAATATGCATAAATACAATCCTACCTAACTAATATTATAAATGCGAAAGTTAGTTTGTTTGATTGTTACGCTTTCACGCTAAAACGGCTGAGCGGATTTGGATGAAATTTAGCACATGGGTAGACCATGTCCTGGAGAAGGACATAGAAAACATTTTATCCCGATATTCCTACGGGATCGAAACTTCTGTGGGTGAAACCGCGGGGCGCAGGTAATAACAAATAAATTTTATAATTATGATGTGCAGATTTTCAGTCCACAATAAATGAATTTCTGTACTGACTTTGACTAAGAAAAAATATCCATAAGCCCACAACCTGTGTACTTTTTGACCCTAATGTACACTCTAAATATCTTCTGTCAAAGGCTTTGTTTAATTTTAAACTGTAAGTGTTTACATTTATTATACGAAATTCTTCAACAACGAAAAATTACAAGTACTTTCTATTATTAGTCTGTCACATTATATTGTGAGTTGGCACAGACGAGTTGAGCTATAAAATACTGTGAGTAGATCGCCAACAAAATATTTTTCACTAGTCTTCTATGTTGATATTTACCAACAATACCTACTTAAAACTTTATCAGTGATATGATGATGATTTCTAGTTATAATCATAATATCATCTATTAGTATTAGTTTTATCACTAGTTTTGATCTATACCTTAGTTTTTCCCACCTGAATAATTGGTAGTTCTGATTTTGTATTTCATAGTCTGACTTGCTGTATCTGGTCACTCAAGCTCTAGTACTTAAGTTAATTTTTTCAATGTCATCATTAAGAAAAACAAAAGAAAAACTTATCTTTTATTTTGAATAATTATGTAAATTGTCTGAACCATTCTCTTACGTGAAGCGTGGGCGGGTTATTACGCAAATTACCTCACACTCATATAAATTTATCTGAATAGATCCATGCCAACAGTCAGTAAGGTTTTCTATGTAATCCTTTATGTTTTATCCGTTTGGATGGCCGGGTCATTTGATAGAGGATGCATTTTTCGCATCCTTGCTCACTCGTAATTCGCCATCAATCCTCGCAACGGCTTATGTACCTACCTAGTCCTGTTACTCACGCAGTTATTGATAGTGTTGTGTTCATGATCTCATTTCAGGTGTTTCCCGGGGTTAACAGTCACGTACTCTCTTTATGAGTATTTTTAAAACAGTTGTTTTTTATTTTGGATTTGCCTGACTAGTTTTGAAATCGAACGGACCCCTTAGTCAAGAGATCTTCACGCAAGTCGATCTGAATAACCTTGAAACGTTAGTAATTATTTAACCTGTTTAACCACGAATGTGCCTCTGGAAAGCTACAATAAAAGAAACCGTTTCAGTAGTACCTACTCAATTATAAGAGTTGAGTTGATCTATCTGGACATGTAACCCACACGATCAATCACAATCTGAATCAATTTGAAAGAGATTGCAAATCCATGTGCTAAATTAGTTCGAAAAAAAATCTGCTCAACAACGTAAATAACGCATAAACGCAATGAATGTTGTTGAACTGTCAAAATGAAACAGATTAGTCTTAATCATTTAAGTACGGAAATGTGTAACGCAATTAGTTAATAGATCAGAGATAGATCTATTAGATTGTAATCTTATGATGTTTTTCTTCTTTGCCAATCAGTAATGTGACATCTCTAACTGAATAAATTTGAAAGTCATATTAATGTACGCTAGAAGCCACAATCTAGTAGGTACCCAAGCAAAGGGTTATTTCACCTTGAAGCAATCAGAACTCTCTACCAAACAGAGTCGGAACCGTCTGCTGTTACTGCAATGTGCTCGTATAATTTTTTCTGCGGTAATGTCAAGGCTGAGCCAGCATCGCGGGCAACGCCCCTCTCAAACCCGTTATGGTCCGTCTATTAAACCAGACAATTACATAACGCGATCATCATAAAAACTATGTAGTTACGGAAAGAGTTCATTTGTGTTACAATTTGCGATGCTACTTTTGTACAAGGCTCGTATAATGTAATAGTAAACTTGAACACCGAAGCTGACATTGAATAGGTTCCTTCCTCAAGTATCGATTACCATTGTTGCATGTTGATATCTAAAGTGTTACGATGTATTATCGATGTTACGGTTCGTATTTTATAAAGCCGTTATCGTTTCGCAGCGAGATTTGAGTGAGCCGATGCGGGTATTATTTTGTTTTACGCTTAAAGCCAACTCCCACGGTGCGCCATATCGCGGACGCGCACCAGCCCGCACGAGGACGCACACGCGCGTCTGCGCTACCACGCACGCTAGGTTTCCCACGGTGCGTCGTGCGCGTGCGTCCGCGATATGGCGCACCGTCGGAGGGCGGCTTTACATCTTACAACCGTGATTATGATGAGTGATGAATGACTAACACTTGGAAACCGTATATACCTATGTGTGTGGTGTTCCCATGGTGTCTAGTCTCGTCATAATACCAAATTTCCGAAACCTCTGAAAGCACATTTTGAATAATAATTCAAAGGAGTATTGTGAATATTTTCGGCTCTGCACGATGAAAGTTCTACTAGGTAATTCAAAACTTGCAACGAATGGTTGCCAAAAATGTTGAATTATTAATCTGGCGGTTTGAGCAGTCTACGATCGTCCAAAAATGTTCTAGGTGCTCAATGCATCACCGAAATATTTGTTTCAAGTCGTCTGAAGCTGAGGTCATGAACCTTATATTTCATTCGCCGATTCAGTTTTTTGTTGGCACGTTAACACTGCGTAAAATGTTATGAAATCAGGCACAGTTGCTTAAAAAGAAATGAATTATAATGTTGATCTTGATACAAGAAGTGACACAAATTGACAAAATAATGGTGTTAAAGGTTTATTTCAAATGAAATATGTAATTTTACTCGCAATAAGCAACTGTATTATAAATGCGGTGTTTTTATTGCATCCATGGAACGTCACGGGCTATTTCATGGCTTTGTAGATAAGCGCAATCCATATTTCCGACAAAGCTGAAACTGCCAATGAGGATTTTTATCTTTTGTGAGCGTCAACCGAGGCCCAAATGACGTACCTACCTGATCGACAAGCAATCCAATAAATGTCACTATTATCGTCGATCTTTAGATTTAAATGTCTATTGTCATATGATGTAGCACGAGCCTTGAACGTGTACATATTTACATCGTGAAGAAGAAAAGATTTTAAACAGTTCACAGTTTTGTAATGTTCTGGCGTTCATTGTTTTGCTTTTAAACGTCGTCGTTCCGTTCCTTCATCGATTATGTCTCAACTTCAAGTAACTAATTTAAAGCGACGCGATTGCTGTCCGGATTTAGCTACCCTTAGCGAAACCAGGTTCTGAATAAACTGGTTCTTACTGTATCATGCGCCTGCTCTCATCTCTATTCATTTGGAGTCAACGCTGCAAGAGACTTCTTTCTTTCATACATCTCTAACAGCTGTCAAATCTTAACCTTATTTTTAGTCATGTCGTCTTCTGTCATAATCCGTCCTTAGTTTGGTGTTCCTCAACTTATAGTCTTCATGACCTAAACTTTCCCAGTGCATGTTCTTCATTTTAAGAATTCATTTTCCGAATCAAGTATCTCCTCGAGTTTTTTTATCTTTACCATGCTGCTGTACTGTCCATGTAGCTTAGTTGCCTCAAGAGAAGGGAATGGTTGCTTCATATGCCTTATTTGGGTATCAAATCAATTTACTCTTCATGGATTTAGTTGGATTGTAAAGTCTGGCAGACTTCGGTAATCTTAATCCTTTTATATAATTGCAATTGAACTTAATTGTGTCTTATTGCTGCAGTGCGGTGGCTTCAGTCTTTACGTTCAATTTACTAAATTGGTAAATATAGGTTTTGGCTACTTGCTTTTGGACTAGTTATCACAAGGTCGATCAAGATATATCACTAAGTTTGCGCTTTTCATTAGTGACGAGACGCGAATTTTGATCTTGTGAGTGGGTAACGTGACGATGGTTAACAGTAACTAGTAACTGTCAAAAAGGCATATAGTCCCGCACATTCACGGAAATGATTGCTTATTTAGTCAAAGAATGTCACACGTTTACAAAATGACGTAAGAATATCGGACGTTCTCAAATTGGATCTAAAGAGGAATTTTCGGTTAGTGCATTTGGGTTTTTGCCATTGCATTGCTAGTTTAATCTTATTTAAATTCACGGCCGGCGGCCTTCAGGCATTCGTAATAGTTGTCACCTGTATTACTACTAAATTCCTGTCCAGGTCTACGTCACGGAAATCTCCATCACTGCCCGAGTTTAATGTTCTAATATCCAATGCCCACAGTTTAGCCAGTGAGTCACCGTTTTCATCGTCGGTTTGATGTAATACTAAATCGCTCACAGTGCTCTGTTGCTACATACATATTATCGTGAGAACCGTGATTTTCCTTAGGTTAAGAATTTCCCAAACTAACAGAAACTCTAATTTCCTTGTTTTCTCTGTTTTTGTTGATTTCTTTGAAGCTACTTATAAGGTAAAACTTATCTATTATGTACAAGCCGTGTGCCTGTTGGCATTTCCCATCGTCATAAATGACGAACTACCATACAAACTTTCATTCCCTATTTAACTCACTTGGTGAATGAATTTTCAAAAATCTTTCCTTTATTGCTCACTTTCGTTGAGCGATGTTTTTTTTTTTTTTTACCTTCTACGGGGAAGCTCTTGGCCTCCATCTCACCTGATGGTAAGTGATGATCAGGCCGTAGGTGGAAGCGAACTTAACTCGGAATCCTCAACCACAGAGGAACTGGCTATCTTATCTCTAACTGCCGAAACACAACAATGCTGTTAACATTGTTGTTATGGCGACAGACTTAGATAACATGGTGGTAGCTAGCCAGGCGGACTTAAAAAAAGCCCTACCACCAACCAAACCGAGCACAAAATTTTGCTCCCACTGGGAATCGAACCCGGGACCTCTGGGTCTGAGACCGGTGGCTTAACCACTAGACCACAGAGGCGGTTGAGATGTCTATCAGTGAATTTAAGATTTTGTTCCCGACACTACTCGAACTCAATTCAACAAACGATTGGTGCTTGAACGCTGTTCTAAAATACGTGCGTAAGAGTGCCTCAATATCGGCAAACACTCCCTGTTTTTTTATTGCCATTACCTATGACAGTGGCAGATTATAATTCAAAGAATGTTTGTCCACGTTTAAAAACAAACGTTCCTTGGTAATAGTGGGAGCATAGAGCGGGAGAAAATATTTCAATTATATCGATAGTAATAGCTTCCTATTACAGAAATTCAATGCGTTATTCTGATCGTAACTTGTGTCGATTGACTGTAAATAGTCATTGTTATGTTTGGTAATAAAATTTGAATCATTGACATCGGAACAGCAGCCTGATTACGAAACACCTTTTGTTTCTGATTACGATTCTGAAAATAAAGCAATTGCCTTCTTAATCGCATTCCCTATTTGGTATTACGTATTGAATTTTTTACGATTCGACGGAAATTGGATAGGGTTGTACATAGCAATAGGCTATAATCTGCTTCACAGATAATATAGAGAACAGGTTATCTGCTTCATTGATGTGTTTTGTTACACCATTTAGGAATGATTAATTTCCAAAATATTTAATTCTGTTTTAATTACAACTGATGCTCTACTAGTGCTTATAAATAAAAGTGTACAATGATTGCCGAAAAATAAAAAATCTATTTTTAAAACACTTTCTACCAAAAACTATCATAATTCAATTGCGTAACAAAACGTTTTTCTTTTCACGTTTTTGTTATCTGTGGCCAATGACAAAATCGTAGAAAAACAGTGTTGTCAACTTAGTGGGATTTACACTAAACCTGGGGGTTTGGACAAAACTAGCGGACTGTACTGACGGAAAAAAATTGCTTATAGTGGGTGGGGGTTTGTCTAGTGGTAACTTTAATTCAATTTTTAGAAATCAATTAGGTACTAAAACTTTGACTCGAGAAAATTAAAAAAAAAACACGTTAATGGCATATTTATATATCTAACAAACATCCAAACATCTTCGCTAACTTTTTTAATAATATTATTGTGTGAACCGATTTTGACTTCTATACCCTAGGCATAAGGACGGCATTAAAAGCAAAAAAAAAAAAACTAACATACGCGTTGAACATAATTATAACCTCCTTTTTGGAAGTCGGTTAAAAAAGTGGTTACAATACCAAATGTTTACTGCAGCTGCCATTAGTCATGTTAGCAACGCAATGGAAGTGAAAATCGGTTGAACGGACTGTAAAGGTTTATTTAAATGTCTAATCTTATTTTATTAAGGAGTACTTACCTATAGTTTATTATAGGAGTACCGCTAGTGGACTAACATGGGCGGTTTTGGATTTTGACGCAAACGGTTAAATATCCTATTTCAGATATTAAAATCGTTTTCAAAAATTGTTTTTAGAAATCGATTTCAGGAGAAGTTCCGGCTCACAATTTCGATCGTGTCTAGAAAACAAATACTTGCGCAAAGCTACTCTCGTCGTTTGATCGATCATTTTGATGTTTATGATAACGCACGTCTATAGTGGACTCGGGGAAAAAATTGGCAGCACTGGGTAAAAGTTGAAATAACCATGTTCAGAGTCGAATTTAATGCAAAATATTGCTTGACTAAAGTATACCTTTACTGCTCTAACTTCATCAATGTGTAGGTAAAAGAACAGGAAAGGTATATAACATCACATGTTAAACATCGGACAATAATCCGCGCTGGAATGATCATTCTTTGTAGTCTGTGGGGAGAACATTGAGAAAAAATTGTTTTGCATTGAATGTTATAATTTTCAACAAACAAAATTAATTATATTCACACTATTCTAACAACAAATTAACAACAACTTATATTCACAAACAACAAACAAATTATATTCACACTATTCTAACAACAAACATGGGCCTATGTTAAGCAGTTTTGGAACATTTTTCTTGTGGCTTGTGGAAGTCGGAAGAACTTTGAAAAATTCTCTCGTTCAAGATCAAGACAGTCCACTGTTTTAGTATTCTACTGGCTGCACTAAAACTTACTTACTTAGGCTGTTTTGCTCAATAGCGAAAAGTACCTAATTCGATATTATCACTACAAGTAAGTTTAAGTCTAGTTACTATGTCCATCAACCTCACATTCTAACTAAAATTGTTAATTGATATTTTTGTACTTAAATGCTGAAAAAACATATTCATAATATTTCCACAGATGGTGCTAGAGCTGTAAATACAAGAATGGAATGCTACCCAACATCTATTTTGTTGACATCCTAACAAATAAATTGGTGAAATGGTGTTAAACATGAATTGGATAAGCAATACCCACCGACCTAATCTTCTGTATTAATCATTGAAGGTAAGCTTTACGACACATAGTTAAGAATCAAGTGTAGCAACTCACCTAATAATAAAATTATGAATATATTCCCTTGGCCTAACTATCTACATAGACACAGCATATATTTTATGTATACCTAACTAATGTTTATTATTATAAAAAATCTGGAGACTGAAAAATCTGCCATAAATAAAGAAAAAGAATAAATTATACAACCGCAGCAGTGACTAGGCTGATGGCTTTTGTCCAGCCATGAGCCTAATGAAGGCCTATATGTCTACTTTACTTTGCCACATAATATTTAAGTACAGAGCAGAAAATAATATGTTTTTGTTTTAAAACTTTACAGTTCCTGGGACGCATGAATGATGTCTAGAAACTAAAGATTGTTCATGAAAGAAAAACATTTTCTTTAGAAAACTGTTCAGTCTTGTACGACTACAATAAAAATGTGTGTTCCTATTTATTTAATAGATGTGTAAAATTTAATAAAGTGTTTTAATTATGAACTATAGAGATTAGAGTTACAAAATAAATAAAAATAACTTGTTATGTAATAATTGAATACTGTTTTTTATAAATACAGACAATTGATTATTATAATGATACTATTTAGAGGTATTTACCTAAATTAACTGTCATTCATTAGGTTTCAGTAAATAGAGAGAAATAAATTATGGTAAACAAAACAGCTGTTTTATTATATCAATACATAACTCACAGTAGCATTTATTCACTTTTATTATGAAATATTTGGACATGGGGCAAAAAGAAATTCGAACAAATATTTTGTAAGAATTAGTGGAATTTGGGATATAATTTCTTCCTGTGGAAGTCATCATGGATTATGTATGTACTGCTTGCAAATTCTTGCTGTAAGTGCCCGACACCTGAAATATAAAAATAATAATTTAAGTAAATCCTCATATATTCCATGATCTATTACATCCGTCCACAAAGTCTAATAGGCCTAAACACTTTGATGCACAATCTATCTACTTTATAGAACAGAATGTAAACTTAAACATCCGTCCACAAACTCAAATGTAAACTTACTACCTATACATTTGCAGGTGCATTTCACATTCACCAATAAACAGTATGTTAGTGTGTAACGTTCTTGCTGTGCTAAACACACATTCAATGTTTAACACTAAGAAAGAAAATAATATTGATAGTAGGTACCTTAAACAGACAATGATGTGGAAATAGATCTATGTATGGTGGTGTGATGGGTATGTTCATTGTGTCCTTACATAATCCATTGACATAAAATGCTTCAAACTATGTTTGTTTGTGATCTTCCTCTATAACATTGGCTTTTCCAATGAAGTACAAGCTCGATTGCTTGTGGCTCGTGATAAATTTGATACGGTACGATGAATTCCACCAAAATACCTCGTTTCTGAAATATCATAATAATATTATATATCTTTAGTTTAGGTTGCACTTGTAACAGAAGAACTTTCACAATTATTATAGAAAATCGACCTCGCTGCTTCGATATTTAACATATCACTATTATTGATTTATTACGGAGGTTTTACACAAAAACACATTCCCAATTCATCAAGACGATGTTCACTTACATAATTTCGTAATAATTAAGGAGATTATACGAGTAAATCCCAAAAATATTCCAAACAAAATCGATTGCGACGAGTATACTGCCTTCGGTTTGACGAAGCAAATTGAAACAGATGGCTCGATGATTTGAAAGCAGTATAAACAAATTTACAACTGTCAAAAGAGTTTCGTAATTTGAATAATAGCCTTTTTAGAGGCATATCGTTCACTCTTTAGCGTCTGAAGCAGAGTGCAGTTTGTTTGACAGATTTTGAAGTTACATAATTCGAAAGTCGTAAAATTCAACCAAATGCAAACAAATTCATACCAATTCCACTAAATCGCATTGAGAAAATGTGTTTCGTAATTAGATAGCAGTTTATTGTTTGCACAGCTTTGATGTATTAGCTATGACAATACATAATCCATATTCATGATTGATGTTCCTATTAGAAATTAACAAGTAATGACTTTCTGTTTTGATTGAATTTGTTAGTTTACGTTCGTATTGTGAATTTGGATCCAAGAAAGTCAGCTGTGATTCAAATACTTAAATGTTTTTGAATTTGTTTTTATAGGTGTGTGATTTCTTTATCATAAACGTCATGAGAATGAAGTACAAACCTATATCATCAAGGACATGAACTTGTTTAAGACATAAAACTATGTTAAACCGCCTCTGTGGTCTAGGTAGTGGTTAGACCTGTCTCAGACCCAGAGTTCCCGGGTTTCGATTCTCAGAGGACCGATGGACCGATGACCTTAAGAAACTGGCCGGGACAGACTGGATGCGGAAGGCGGAGGACAGGGTGTTGTGGCGCAGCTTGGGAGAGGCTTATGTCCAGCAGTGGACTGCGATAGGCTGAGTTGATTGATTGACAGATTTTGTATGGCAAATCTGTCAAAAACTAACAATCGAGAGACCATTGTGACGTTTGTAAATTAATAGACTTGGCCCCCAGGTGACATGCAGGCCAAGAGCTTACCGTAGTGGAAAAAAATACAAATTAAAATGTATTTAGCCCTGCTGACGACTTTAATATTCCTATGTCTTCTTCTTTTCGTGAGATTAGTCGTTACCTGGCGTTAGAGTTTTAAAGCCGCCCATGCCAGCCCATGGGCCTCTGACTTTGCTTCACATACTGTCGAGAAACATCTCTCAAGCATGCCCCGGTCCTCACGTTTGTTTTCACGGATGTTTTCCTTCACCATTTTTGAAGCAAGTGATAATTATACAATACGCACATGAATCCGAAAAGTCAGAAGTGCGTGCCTTGGGTTTGAACTCGAGACCTATGACTTGGCACTCTGACGGTCGCACCACTAGGCTGTCACTGCCTTTATTGTGATTTCCCCCAGTCTGTTTTGGACTATACCTACTGTAGTGAAATAAAAATGCAGCTTCACCGCTTTTACACGTATATTCAAAGAAACTTTGAAATAGTAAACAGATTGACTCTCTGCGGTCTAGCTGAGATTACGCTGCACTATGTAGGTTTCATAAATAAGTACATACAATCAGGAACTAGGTAAGTAAGTACTTAAATAAAAAAATAACAATAACTTTGTTATTTCACATAACCTTAGTCAAGGCTCCCGCAGACAGGCGCGATGCGACTCTGGTCATCTAGTGGAACAATTTCTATGAAAACTTCACGGAAATTTTTCTACCGGTGTCGTGTCGCGCCTGGCTGCGGCAGCCTTCAGTGAAAACATTACATTGAAATTGATTAAATACCTACGACCTACTTTTCACCTACCTAATTCATAGAGCATGGCGCGCACGGGATAAACTATTGTTTAGGAAACCATATTAATTGTAAAGTGCAATATTATAGGTGCATACCTATATTGTGCTGTTCTTGTGTAACGATACGTTACATAACCTCGAACTGCGGTTATGACGCACTCGTGAATAAGTGCAAACGCAGGGAATTCTGGCAGGGTTCAGGAAAATTTCAAACGTTTGGGAAATACGAGTTTTGTTATTGTTGTAAATTGGCTTTTTTTATGTAGGTGGGTCGTTTACGGCCCAGCTTCACAGTGTCCTTATATCAATCAAGGAGAAATTAATAATTGGGACAACATTTACATGAGAATCCGCCGAATTAATTATTCAGTTGTTTGAACATGTAATTAAGGTCAGCGGACGTCTTCAAATAAACGAATCTTCCTTTTCAAATGTCAAACCAACTGAGCTAGGTAGTTCATTGTTCTTGTGCAATTTTTAAGCTGCATTCTTGTTACAGATGTTGCTCAACCGCTATAGGCCCACACAGGGCGCTGGCGTCCATTCTTGGGAAGAGCCCATCCATTGTAGCAGTGTCGCTTCAAAGCCGGGACTACCACGAGGTCACCGGCGACATAATCTGCCCCAATGTAGTCAGAGGCATCGACCACTTGAGAGATCCGCGTCTCAATAAGGTAAGATATGTAGATTCCACAACTTGCGGTACAGTACGACACAACTTAGATGTCGCATCGACAAAATTAGTAAAACTGATCACATCCGAACTGAGTCCGCCTTCAAAATCACCAATCTTACTGCTAATAGGCAAAATGATCTTTACGCAAACGCAATAACTTGTAATATATTCGTAAAATTGATGCGTTGATTATGTCGATGCTACATCTAAGTGCGTAACCCCAATGAAATTGAACGCGTTCTTGAACGCGTTGGAATATTGTACACTGACAGCTCTTGAACGCTCGTGAAATCTGCCCTAAGTTGTGTCGTACTGTACCATCTTTTTTATTGATACTGCAAGTCTAGATTAAGTCAACAGGAAGACAGCAGATTCATGAAAAAAAAATTAAGTTGTTGGGCTCCATTTATTTCATCTACACCATATAGTGCCAAATACGCTACAACCCAGAGACACGAAAACGTCATTTTGTATTCAGCCGCAACTTTAGCTGTTTTGCCGCCCTATTTATTTTGAAGCTCTTATTTTGGTTTGGCTGAAACCAAACTGTAAGTCAAACATTATTGGTTTTAAAAACGAATGTAAAATTGTTGTTCTCAAGTCACGTAGTTTATATATTATAATATACGGTTCAGTAATTCCTAGAGCATCTAGCCCGTCCACTGTTTGAGTAGGGCGATATGCGGCCAATAGAATTTTTATGTTTGTACTAGATCATATAAACTGGAATATTTGTCAACTGTAATTTTCCTTTTTGTTTAGTTTTCCCTTGTTTTTCCTTAAAGTCGGTATTGAACTGTTGAGCTAAATGTAAAGGAAAATCGAGTGACATTGACTACTGACAATAGCATTGAAATTCGCTTTGTTTTTAAATACCTAGATTTAAATAAAAATACATTAAGAACCAAGTGCTAGAAATTTAGACCGGAGCTGGGTTTTGGTTTCGTGTAAGCAAATCGATCGATAGTGCAGAAACACCACGGACGGGACGGCAGAATCAATCTAATAGAATACTTATCCAATCGAAATAAGGTATATATTTCAATGCTCGGTCATCGATCGAGCTTGGAACATCGCAGCGCAGTTTTCCGTCGATCTCGGTGATCGGTGCATTGAAATATATGACCTTATTTCGAAAATTAAAATCGTCTGCCGCCCCGTACGTCAGTCTGCGCAGGTCAGAAAGGATGGCTTTCTAGAACTTCAAACTAAGTACCTGCTGTAGAAACATAATGCGAATCCCAACTGAGTTTCCGTAGATATTTCTCCCGGTTAAGTGGTTGTATAAATTTCCCTAATTTGGCATGATAGTAAAATTACACACACGATAAGATAAGACCCTTTTATTTGTGAAAACCTCACTTATCTAATAACTCAATGGTTATGAGTGATAAAGATAACATTTTATATATTTTTTAGGGTCTAGCTTTCACACTGCAAGAGCGTCAGGCCCTCGGCATCCATGGTCTTTTGGCAGCCAAGTTCAAATCTCAAGAGGAACAGCTAGAAATATGTACTATTTCCATTGACAGATATGAGGACAACCTCAACAAATATCTCTACCTCGTCGAGTTACAGGTGACTAAACATGATACAGGTACCGTTGATTTTGTGAAGCTATTTATAGAAACTGGGTTTTGGATACAGCACCCTAATTGCGTAATACACGATCAATCCCAATCTGAATCATTTTGAAAAACATTGATAATCCATTGCTTCATAAGTTCGAAAGAAAAATCTGCTCCACAACGTAAATAACGCAATGAATGTAAAAAAATGCGATAGACGACGTATATTTAGTAACCTAATCCAGTTAACTGTTCTTAAAGAGTCATAAAGAACCCTGTAAGAAATCGATACGTGTCTCTGCGTCCGGCGCTTGACGTGGCAACACGTCGTGTCTCCTCCTGAGGATGCCTCGTTGAGAGGTGAAACACGTCGACTTCTTACAGGGTTCTTTATGACTCTTTAAGAAGAGTTAAGCGGATTAGGTTACTAAATAATACGTTGTCTATTGTATTTTATAATGGATTTCCGCAAATTCACACATGAGTCAATTAACTATCTTAAATTAGCAATGAATGTTGTTGAACTGTCAACATGAAACAGATTAGTCGTAATGTTTACGCAATTAGATAGCAGGGTTTGGTATGGGGTGGATATTGTACAAATTCAAGTTTGAGATTGGAATTCTAGGTATGAAGTTTAATTAATGCTTACTGGATTTGTTGAATTAATGTACTAAACGTGAAGAGTGGATTTTTATACTGTGAGTATTAATTTTTTGCTTGAATTTAAAATTACTTGGGTGGAATGTCTGATATGGATATCATTGACTTGGTGGGCAATTGGTTTATTTGGGTAACTGGTGGTGAAAGGAATGTTTATAAGCCTTAAAGGTGTGAACAATAGTTTCGTATTTTTTTACTCACAATAATTAGTTCAAAATATTTGCTGTGACAGACGGACGAACAGACAGCCAGCCAGACACACGAGTGATCCTACAAGGGTTCCGTTTTTTCATTCGGACGTAGGGAACCCTAAAAAGCGCGATATATACTGCCATTGCTTGAATTACAGCAATGAGCAATCTGGCTAATCTTGTTGGCCTTGACCTAAATTCGTCATCGACCTGTGTGGATTGGTGTTAAATAAAGGACTTGAAGGCAGGGCTTTTAAAGAACTTTAAGTCATTTCTGCACTGACTTAACATAATATCACGCCTTGTTTTCCCGAAGGGTTGGACAGAGGTGTAGCTATAGCAGGTAAAAAGACACAGACACAAATTCAGACTCCGGGCTGCTACTAAGAAATTCCAGATAGAAAAACCCAATAACATTTTGCCCGACCCGGGAATCGAACCCAGGACCTCAAGCTCAGCAGTAGCGCTTGCGACCACTAGACCAACGAGGCTGTCACACAGTTTTTCTGCACTTATAGAAACTTATTGGCGTGTATGAAATTGTGTTAAATACAATGTGTCCCAGGGATAAGTGACCGCCCGGCGTTTTTTGAATATTTGTACAAAATTATTAATAATTACATTTATATTTGTGACTTAGCGGCTTTAGTTTTTTTTTTATGATTTTTTTTCTTTTTTTTGCAAAGACGCGTGACGTGCTGCAGTTTTTTTACGATATTTCCTAAGTTTGTTCATCTTTTTCCATAATTTTTTTTACTGACTAGCCGACATCATAGTTTATCTATTAAAATCATTAAACATAACTAAAATGTAGTAAAACATTTATTAAATAAAAAACAAAATTAAAATTCGAAGAAAACTCTTCTTTTCATTTTTTTAAAAATAAATCTAAAAAATGCCCACTTAATATCACATTTTTTTAATTTATTAATTAACTACATGATATTTCCTACACACTAACGCCGGGCGGTCACTTATCCCTGGGACACATTGTATAATACAGCACGTTACAATACCTCTGTCCAACTCCAATAGCCAATGCCCGAAATTGGCCACTTTTTTTTTCTCAAGGCCACCAACCAGATCTTGTTTTTCTAGTACAGAATAGTGTAACAAATGAAACTTATTTGACATGCATATCTCTAAACTCAGTCCAAAATGAGATACAAGAGTTAGAAGTTTGTATGTATTTGTTACGGGTCCATATTGGCTCACCTAAAGTTCTTTACCCGAAATTGTTCTTCCTAATGATTTGTAATCCGAATGATCAGTCTTCCTAAAATCTTTCATCCTAAAGTTTTCATTCATACTATTTGTAGTGCTACCGGCGATGTTTATAACACTCATGTGTCCGAAAATTTTAATTAATAATATCATTAATGTAAATATATTTAAACTCCTACTGTTTTTTTATCATAAAACGCTTTTATCCACAGATATAGACTATCTATATCTGTGCTTTTATCCACAGATCTATATCTGTGCTTTTATCCTACTGAGAGAACATAATCATGAACCAGATGCTTTGAAGGAAAAAGTTTGTTTTTAAACTATTTCTTGTGATTACAAAACAACTGTTCACATTTTTACATTTAGCAATTTTATTTTTGGTTATTGTTGTTAATTTATTACTATAACTATACCTGAGATATTTATGTCTAAAAACCAACTGTTTAGAATGATTAAAGGTCGTTTCACTGATTTTTGTCTTAAATGAATGAAATTCAGGTCAAAGTGTCGTCTTGGGGGCACTATGAAAAAAATACTTAGAAAAATTTCGCGACCAATTTCGAGGTAGCGCTCGCCGGCCGCTGCCGCGGCACCGCTCGCTTCGCTCGCTCGGCTCGCGCGTAGTTGGTCACAGTTCTAACCTAACCTAACCTAATCCTAATCTAAACAAAAAAGATATGACTTTGAATAATAGTGTAAAAGATGGTTATGTTGAGAAAATATAGGAAAACAAATAAAAGTATAATAGATGTTTATTGCTACTGACATTATGAAGTTGAATGCTTCGGAATTATGAACATTAGAGACAGAGTAGTTAGGAATTGTGATTGTTAGGATGAAAAATGTTAGGAAGAACATTTTCGGATTTCCAATTATCGGAGTTGAAAATTTAGGTGAACTTTGGCGCACCCATTTGTTACCTTAGGCAATTTTTGAGTCCTAGGTGCAAGGTAAGTGTTAAGTTACCACAAAATAGATAGCTGCTAAATGTTTTTGGACATTTGAATATTCGGTACACCCGTGCATTTCGCGCGCGCGAGCACGAACAGTTTTGTATTGTATGGGTCTCCCACTCCCTATACTAAAATCGGCATTATCACTTAAAAACATACCGTAACGTTAATACAATGATGAATAAATTAAATGTTTGTCTGCTTTAAACAGCTCGCACCAATAAATTATCGTCTGAAATGGCCTAAATTGAAACAAATGGCAACATTTTCGCCACCGGCCGTGGGAACGGTTCACAGACTCACAGCCTTATTTTAGGGGGTAGTTTCATCGCTGTTTGACCCTGTAAAATACGTTAGTTTATCACAAAACTATTGTGATCAGTTTCGTTACACATAACAGAATTTATGACCGGATATAAACGATGAATTGGACAAGGGCGTTTGTTGTCAATTGTGCAATTAGCTAACACAAATTAATGGTTTGACGCTAAACATTAAGGCCCGCTTGCACCATACATCACTAAATGCATTTAGCACTAAACATAGTATTATTTAGAACATCATGCCGTCTCTGTCATCTTCAAACGATTGACACAATATGAACGATTTTTAAATGCGTTTAGAGCTAAACGCATTTAGTAATTTGTGGTGCAGGCGGGCCTTAATGTATGTACGATTAAAGCAGTTTACAGCCCCCCAATTACGCAATGCACGATCAATTTTAAATTGAAACCAATTGAAAAAGATTGCCAGTCCATTGCTTCATAAGTTCGACAAAAAAAATTGAGCAGATCTTTTTGTCGAACTTATGAAGCAATGGACTGGCAATCTTTTTCAATTGGTTTAAAGTGGTAAAATTGATCGTGCATTACGTAATTAGGGTGCCGGATGATTTGTTCAATTACTTACAAAGGATTGTTGTGAGGTTTGTTGTGCGCATGTGTATAATTGTGTTACTGGCAACTATTACCTCTGAAACCTTTGACTGACATAATAGGTCACATTTATTATTTAAAGTTTGCGTTTGTGTTTACCTGATTTTCTCTACAAGACGTCAGCTTTTTTATAGCAGGTATCGACTTATTAAGTTATTTATTTCAATATTAATTTGAGAACAGTCCATTCCATAAGTTTAATTTTCAAAGCTATGTACCTCTTTTTTTATTGATTTAAAATGAATGAACTATGATTTTTACCCTGGTAACAATAACGGGCACAATGTGAAAGAGACTTATGCCCATCAGTGAACTGCGTAAGGCATTATTTTATTATTTTACTGACCCTACGAATAATAATACTTACCTAACCACCACCATCTTTTTCAAAGTAAACATGGCAATGTTTTTAATAATTTTATTGAATTATTGCAGGACAGAAATGAGAAGTTGTTCTTCAGGCTTCTTGCGGAGAACGTTGAGAAGTATTTGCCCATCGTATACACCCCGACCGTGGGCCTGGCGTGTCAGAAGTTCGGTCTCATTTACAGAAGACCTAGGGGCCTCTTCATCACCATCAACGACAAGGGACATGTATTCAACATTATTAAAAATTGGTGAGTGTTAATTTTTACACGTCTGCGCGACAGCAGATTGGGTTATGTTTTTCTCACGTATCTTTATATCTATGTGTCTTTCTATGTAGGATTCTTTATACTCTCTAAACATCCTAACGGCTCGATGGATTTTTTAATAAATAAGTAGTCTATCGAGTCGTCTAGGTCGCGCGATAGTATAACTGGTTAGATGACTATAGGCTTTATCATCTGCCTAGCCTTTTCCCAACTATATTGGGGTCGCATTTCAGTCTTACCAGATGTAGCTGAATACCAGTATTTTACATGCAGCGACTGCCTATCTGACCTCTACAACCTAGTTACTGGGTAACACGATACCCCTTGGCAAGACTTCTTAACCCTTATTTTACTACTTATTATATCTTGTCTTTATTTGGAAGTGATTCCGTTGACTTGTTTTTCTCCTGCAGCTAAAATTTGTCTTTGCAGGTAATTGATTAGCTAGTCAAACATTTTATCAGTCTCTTCGAAATAGGATATTTTAGTGTTATTCATTATACATTCGTGTACAGTCACGAGCACCAATATGTACCCACTTAGCAAAATTCAAAAGCGATTTTCTCGTGTAATATTGACTGCAACTTTGAGAAAAGGCCTATTTCATATTAATATGGGTTCCAAAATACTATATTCGTAACAACATAAAATAACAATCAACACAGTAGGAGCAAATCACTTTTAAACGTTGCTAAGTGTATACATATTGGTGCTCGTGACTGTACTAGAATCAAATCATATCTAATTTAATTTATGGCTATGAATAGAAATAGTTTACATTTTGCCTTACATGTTGCTTCGAGGGTTACTGGTTTATTTAAACAAACTTGTTCTAGAAATCGAGACTCTTATTCAACTATGGTAGTTGAAGTAATTTATTTATTTTGTAAATGGGTTTATCGGAATCACTGCTCATCTATATATTTTTTTAACATGACATTTGAATGTCATGGTTAAAAAAAACGATACTCTATATTATATAGTATTCTTTATATATAGATAGTCAATACTCTTTTAAAATTAAAAGACATTAAATTCTAAAAAACAGCTGGCACAAATGAACACAGATGGTTCACTCCGCATTTTAGGTATGAAGCTATAAGTACGTGATGGGCCTGTCTTGTCGGGCCAATTCAGTGAGTGTAACGTAGTCGGAAGATATTAGAGTTACGCAATAGAAAGAGAGGCAACTTTTAGGTGAACGTAACTGTAGGTAATTAGCACTGTGCGACCACTTGCACTTTATTGTAAAGATAAAGATATATTTATTGCATAACTGTGTACATCAGTTCTTATTTTACACGTAAACACATTTTTGGCTCAACAGTCTACCCAGGTCGGATATGCAATAGTATTCAATACAATGTGTCGTAGCAAAAGGCGCTTTTTATTTAAATGATTTTGCGGAATTAACCATCTGTATTCATCTGTGATGCAGGGTAGAAACCAGACTGGTCTTTTGAGGAAAGCACCAAAAATAGTTTGACTAATTTTATAGATATAAATTCAAAACATATTGATACCTAACAATTTTATTATACATCCCCGAAGTACATCCCTTACGTATGGATAAACTGTAATATCTTAAGTACCCTGTAAGTATCTTGAAAAAATATTGGAGTTCTTAAAGCATTAAGCCAGGTCGACCGAGACTAGGTCGACTTGGATTGACCTAGCCTAGTGAAAATCGATAGACAGCAAGACCGAATAACAAATGACATGGCTTTAAATTGCTCCATAAAGTTCAGACTTATTTTAAAGTTTAATGTAGTGTCGTGATTGGTGTTCGATCACAATTGAAAAGCAAAATAGAGACCATAAAACAGTCGTGTAATAAAACAGCTCATACCTACATTTTATATTAACATAGCTTCAATGCAGTAAGGTTATAAAATAACCTCACTTCTCGAATAAAAAAAGTCTTTCAGTTGATTTAAAAGGTGATTTAAAATTAGTATTTAATGATTCAAATAATTCAATCACTCAGTTTGAAAATGGCATTACAATTTGTCATCCACATGTGCGTTTTAAACTATAAACAAACGGGTTTGTTTGCAAATTTGTTAAATTGTATTGAAACAGACTATCATAGTTAACAGACTATCATAGTTACATGTATCCTATTTCGAAATGTCCTTCAAAAATAATTTGGTGAACGTTTCTTTCAAACCTATTTTTTTAATCGATAGACAAAACTATTTGTATTACTGAAATAGACTGACGCCACCGCGGGTTAAGAAAGGTCATGATTTTGTTCAGCGTTGACAACCAAACGCTCGCTGGTCGCTGGTCGGCCGAGGCAGTTTTCATACAATCAGCGCAAACCGTTGCCGGTAAGCGCCGTCAAGTTTCTATCTAATTAGTCGGCGCCTGTTCGCGCTGATTTGGCAAAAAGTATGAAAACTGCCTGAGCCGACCAGCGTTGGCAACAAGCGCTTGTCGGTGCCGACATGAGCTGACATATCGGCGGTTACCAGCGTTCTACATGAATACACCATTATAAAACTGTAAGGCTGCCTGTCCACTGGAGTGGAGAAGAATGGAGAGGAGGAGATATGTGCCAATATTAACCAATTGAAATCTAAACTCCGCTCCAGAGTTTAGATTCTATTGGTTAATTTCGGCACAGTTCCGCTCCTCTTCTCGGATCTCCGCTCCAGAAGACATGCAGCCTTAAGATCTGGTTAGAGTTTTAGACCAAATGAGTGCACATTCTATCTTCACTCTAGCAAATTATTTTTGTGTAAGTAGGTACAGAGCATTCTTTCATGGAGTCATTCTAAAATAACATAATATAAGGAAAACAATACTCTAGTTCTATGTTCGTTTGGTTTAAACCTACCTTTAGAATGAACAATGGAAATTCTGCTTTTATAAGAAATAACAACATTATGTAAATCACAGTAATGGCTCTCGCTATCGTTATTCATTCCTTATCCTCAACGTATAAAGCAATAAAGCAACAATTTCTTTTCATCGTATGAAAATATCTGATTGCTCGAAGCGATGCTTCAAGTTAGGTACTCTCTCGTGTGTAAACAAAGCTTACGATGAACGAACGTAGATTGTAATTGTATAATTCATTTGTTTTTATAATGCTGTGCCGTTGGGAACTCCTAGTACACTGTTTGATTCATAATCATAACATATTTTAGACGCCTAAAAGTGATTTAGAAATATTTTTATTCCGATATCTACCTTATCTATCTTTATATAAAGTTCCATAAATGTATAGATCCCGCGGTAATTTCCATAAAAGCGGACAGGAGAAGTGCCATTATAACTAATATTATAAATCCGAAAGTGAGTTTGTTTGTTTGTCACGCCTTCACGCTAAAACGGTTGAACAGATTTGGATGAAATTTGGCATATGGGTAAACCTTGACCTGGATTACGACATAGGATACATTTTATCCCGATATTCCCACGGGATCTAAACTTATGCTGGTGAAACCGCAGGCCGCAGTTTACTAGTAGATCTATAATAATTATTATTGATTAGCGGAAATAATCTGTTTAGCCTATTCCTGGACGTCTTCGCCTACGCTTTAGTGTAAACACGACTTTATGAATAGTCAACACTTTCCACATTATAAAAAGCCATTGTCTCCATTATTATCGAAAAGGCACTCAGGGATAATATCAATATGATTTAATATTTAATAAACCATAGCATACTTTAACCGGCAATCCGTCTGTGCCAATAAGCGCAGTTGATCTTGGTAAAATCTCCTATATTCCGCTCAATGTATTACGAAGCCCACGTTCGGCTCCCGAAGTTACGAGCCGAGATGACTGATCGAAATCGTTCTCGAAACTCAGCAACAAAATAAAATAAATATATTCGTCAGGTACGGAGGTAGCAGGTCTGACTGCTCATGGTGCGTCGAATGTACACTTATGGATTAGGGATCTCGCGCACAGACGGCCACGAACACGACTTTTGGTCCCACCGACCCATATAGCCGGTTTCTATAGTCTAGTGTACGAGATCCTTTAACTAGTCAAGACTACTTTATCACGTCAGCCCATTCACAAAAATACATGTTCGTTAAGAAGACAAGGCCACAGTTTTAAAAAACCGGTTCATTAACCGTTTTTTTGGCTTATTACGCAATCTTAAATGTAACATCACTTACATCACACATGAGAGCAACAGAGCAGTGGTGTCCCAGTGGTAACGGCCGCGACTTACGAGTTAAAGGTCGTAAACTGGCATGTCCTAGAAGTAAAACTTCGAAGGCATGTGACATCTACCAACCCGCGTGGTGGATCACGGCCTACTCCCTCTCACACAGAGGAGACCTGCGTCCCAGCAGTGGGAACATTATAGGCTGATTATTTCAAATGTAACATAATTTTTTAGGCCTGAACCCGATGTTCGTGCGGTAGTCTTCACTGACGGAGAAAGGATTTTGGGTCTCGGGGATCTCGGCGCATATGGCATGGGTATTCCTGTGGGAAAGCTGTCCCTGTACACTGCCCTGGCCGGTATTAAGCCTCACCAGTGTCTCCCCATCACTTTGGACGTGGGCACCGATAATGAGGTAGCGTAATTTATGTACGTTTTTATAATGTCAAGGCTAAAACCGGTGTCTATTTTTGAGAATTTGTAGTAGTTTAGTTTCCTTATGTTTCGTTCTTTTGGTTTTGTTTTATGATTGTAAATTACATTGGAACTTTAAAAAGGTGAATGAATATTATTTCTTTTGTACGTTAGATAAATGATTCTAATTATATTTAAGACAATTTTTTACTGATCACAAGTGTTTCATTATTTGTTTTTTGCATGTTGAATATAGCAAACACTGTTTAAAAAGCAATTGTTTAAATAATGATACCATACCAAACCATCTGAACGACACGATAGTGCGATTAATGAAAAGCTGAAAGTAAAATGAATAAAATACGATCATCGTACGTCTTTGCTTACGTTTACTGAGAAACTAAATAAACAATTTCAGAATAGTTGTACGCTTGTAGCAAAGCTGCCACTATAATATTTTTCAAATTTGAACTCTACGGTTTTTGATAAAAGGTTGATTTTTCAGGATCTTCTACAGGACCCGTTGTACATTGGTCTCCGACAGAAGCGCGTACGAGGCAAAGAATACGATGAGTTTATCGACGAATTTATGGAAGCTGTCGTCCTGAGATACGGACAGAATACATTATTACAGGTGAGCTATTAGTATGTATCTACTATCTTTAGGAAGCAAAATTATGGTAATTGGATATGTACATGGTGGCAGGGATCTCGACGCGTAAACTGTTACCATGGATTCAATGATTCATGGATTTCGTACTCTACAATATCGCGCGAGTCTTTCTGTTGACGCCGCGTTTCGCGCCGTGAACTTCGCGTAAAATCGTGCTCCTACACACTCGCAAAGTTTCGCAGTTTCGTTTGCGATCTGCTTCGTATTTATCTATACATACATACAAATAAATAAAATTGAAGTGTCTGTTTGTAATACATACATATACATACAAATAAATATAATTGAAATGTCTGTTTGTAATGTCAAAATAACAGCTTTTTACTAAATGAATATGAAAGTATATACGATACATACAACAAAAACACAATTTTAGTTTATTTCGTCTGTTTGTTCCGGCTAATCTCCGAAACGGCTGGACCGATTTGGACGGGACTTTCACTAGTAGATAACTGAGGCCACTGGGCGTAAAATACTTTTTATTCCGATATTCCCACGGGAAAATAGGCATTAAAAGAAAAAGTAGTACGCGGGTGAATGCGCGGGACGCAGCTAGTCTCGTATATAATCGTATATTTGTAGTTCCTGAGTAGTAATAAAAAAAGTTGTTCAAAACAGCCACTTCAAATGTGTATTTATAGTACTACAGTCAGACATTGTTATCTTTATTGATATTATCTATTTTAACAATTCAATATCTTGCACTTATGTTATCTTTGCACGTATTTAATCAGCCTTGATTTAAATCAGTTATTATTATTGACGTAATTATTTATCGTATTAGGAAACCTAAACACTGCATTATGACAAGATAAAAAATAAAATAAGCCGCACTGAAAGTGTTCCGTGCATTTTTTTCTTTAAACTATGTATTAAAAAAACACTTACATACCTTCACACCTTCTTCCCTCGGGAGAGAAGGCATGAAGGCGTAGGTGTGTTTGAAAAAAAAAAAACATCTTAAATATGTGGATATTATGTATAGTGGAAATCCCGTGCGCTAAATAGCCCGCGAATCTAAAAAAAATCGAATCGAAATGACGCGGCCTACCCTGGCGAAAACTTGGCAATGTCGGTAATAAATATGGCTGACTAGTGAAGTAAAATATGAATAATGAATTATAGCAATTATAACACGGAATTTGATGTTGACCACTTTAGATGTAAAAAAGGCATTTGGAAAGTTTCCAAATACTTTTTTTACATCTAAAACTAAATATTCGTTGTTACGATATTAATTATTGCATTTCATAATCAATATTTTATTTATTAGCCCTAAATATCATTTATTAATATTATTATTATTTCTTATTTCCATACAGTATATTTGACAGCTAATTGCGACGTTGCCAACTTTCAGTATAAACGGTCTTAATTTGTTATTATTTTTAAGCCCATAGTGAACAAGTCAAATGCCTTCAATCATACCCCTATTTCTCTGTATTCAGAGTATCTCCATGTAGACCAGCCGCGATGGCGCGATTTAGCCCCATTGGCTCGTAAGTGTCGAGCTCGTGGCTAAGTAATAACTGCCGCACGGGTCGATCCATCAGGTTAAGCTACACTTGTCGGGGTTGGTCAGTGAATGGCTGACCATGTTTACATACCGAGAAGACTCCTCCGTGCCTTGGAAAGCACGTTAAGCCGTTGGTCCCGGCTGTCATTCGTGGATCTTTGACAGTCGTTATGAGTCGTCAGAAGCCCGAAAGTCTGACAACAGTTTTACCAAGGGGTATCGTATACCCAGTTACTGGGTTGCGGAGGTCAGATAGGCAGGCGGTTAGACTGGAAGCCGACCCCAACATAGTTGGGAAAAGGCGAGGCAGATTGATAGGGTCGTGAGTGTCGAATAGTTTTAGAGAAATTGCCAGTAACAGACGGACGTTCATCTATAACTTTTCCGTTTTAATCATTTTAACATGGAACTTCAAACACGTGAGAAAATAAATAAGTAATACCGTGTGCAGTTTCCGTACAAACGTAAACGGTTACATAACGTAATCTTATCCAATACTTCATATAATCGATTAAGAATTGAATGATATTTGACAGCATCTGGTAATTTCCAAATAAAGCTGATAAGTCACTGTATGTTTGTAGTCATTGACTTAAGATTTATCGCTATAATATATAGAAGGTATATACGATTTAGATAAGACGTTTCAAATCTATAAATATTAAAATATTTTATATCACTAGGCAATTATAAGAAAGTAATATACGTTACAGGTGTATTATTGATAAGGGCGTGTAAGGATTCTTCGATAAATAAATAAATAAGGAAGACTTGAGAAATTAAATTATAATTTTATACGATTTTCACTCATATACTTACCTATATACATACTTTACATTCAAATGTAGAAAATTAAATGTTGTAAATGCGTGTTTCATTAAATTTTATAAGCGTCTCCTGACAACACTTTGGGGTAGGTCAGTATAAGAGATCACGCACACTGCCATGACGACGACCAGTGGTCGCAGCGACCAGGTAAACTATAGAAACCGATACTAATCGCGCACTTGGTCGCAACGGCCAAAATAGAACTAAAAACTAGAACCAAAAATTCGAAGACATGTGACATCTACCAACCCGCACTGGGCCTCCGTGGCAGATTACGGCCCACGTCCCTCTCACCGAGAGGGGAGGCCTGTGTTCTTCCAGCAGTAGGAACATTATAGGCTGATTATGCTAATGCCTACTTGACGAGTAACTTAAACATGAAAATCTATAATAAGATTCATTCTAAATAATCTGCTTAATAAACAGTAATACTGCGTCTAAACGCAACAAAATTGCGTGATCACGATTTGTTATACTAGAGTCTTAGAAAAACCAAGGTGTCGAGTGACGTTAGCACGCCGTACTGATGTCATTGCTATTGCTGACAGATCTATGGCTTCGCACCTTCCTAACCGACTGATTGTTGCATGACGGTCACGGGCAGTGTTCAGAAAACAATATTGCACAACTCATAATGCGAAGCATTGGAGAGTCACCTGCTCTACGATCGAAAAATTTATTTTGCCCCATTTCCGCAACTGTTTTTATTGTTACACTCCTGCTAGTATACAGCACCTACTTATTTTATATATCATTGTATAGATGATTAAATGGAGATTAATACTGTACTTCAATAATTGATTTAATGCAGCAGACAGCAGACAGTTTTGACGTTCAAAAGTGCATTTTATGTGCCTAATTGAAATAAATTATTTGACTTTGATTTTGCAGAAATGAAAAAACATCCAAATAGTTGAAAAAAAAAATCCTGTCCGTCAATGTATGAAACCTGAAAACATTGTAGCTTGCGATAAAATCAATTAGTAGAGTCAATTTTTTTTATAGATTTGTTTCAGCCATAGGAGGAACCCTATTTAAAATAGCTCTTTTATTCAAAGTAGTTTAATTATAATTAATAAAATACTAACTAAAATATAATATCTATATTTAAGTATTTCCAACTTCAACCCTTATTCCGTTGCCTAGCAACCGACAAAGTAAATATCAGTAAATATCAAAATATAATAATAGTCTTTGACATTACGTAAAGATTGCGAAGTAAAAATTTTACCCATATTGATGGGTAAAAAAAGCAGTCAAAACATACTTCATGAAAAGTGTTTAAATAGACTGTCTATTTTTGTTAGAAACTATGTTTTCAATTTCTTTTTCGTTTATGAATGAGTGTTATGAGGCGTGCACTTTTGGATTTTCCAAACTATTGTCTTCTGTAATCTCTCGCGCGTTTGTCTCTGTATTCGCTTTGTACTTCTTCTAAGATCGCCTCGTTGGTCTAATGGTGAGCATGAGATCCTTGGTTGGATTCCCAGGTCGTGCAAACTGTTTTTCGATCTGAAATTTCTCTGTAGCAGCCCGTAGTCTAGATTTGTGCCCGGTTGATAGCAATAGCCTTGCCCCCTATTACATGTGACTTTAACATAACTTGCCAAATGCGGGGGTACTATAAGTACACCTCTGACCTACCCTTCGAGAAAACAAGGCGTGATGTTATGTTATTGACATTTTATAGCTCAAGCGAAGCCTGTTGATCGCTACTGTTAGATTAAGTACCGTCATAGAAGTTCATAACTAACCACCGTAAGGACTATTCTTGTTTGCAGCGCTCGACGGCTTTACAACCGGGCCGGTAACAGTGGTCATCGTGTTCATGGGATTTTGTTTTCAAACTGGTTAGATATGAACTTCTTTGATGGCACATATACATACCTACATAATATATCACAGGAAGTTAGTTTTCAATGACCGTACAACGCGTAGTGACGTAGGTGCTACTCAGATAACATCGGATGATTCAGTTTTATTTAAGTTTCGGTATTTCCCGGTAGTTTACACCACTATGAGGCAATATTTCACGTTTTGACTCTTTAAATAAAGGCATGATTTTACGTATATAGAAATGACACTCAACCGTCTACTTACAAATCTTACATTCATTCATTCACTGACAGACAACGCACAGCCTAATAAATTTTTTTTTTCCGTGTTTTAATGTCAGCGTGTGAGATGCGCTTACCATATTATATAGTAAACTAGCTTTCGCCCGCGTGATAAATTTATAAATTATAGCTTACTTATTATGCATGTATTATCAAACATCTAAACCTTCCTCTTGAATCACTCTATCTATTAAAAAAAAACGCATCAAAATCCGTTGCGTAGTTTTAAAGATCTAAACATACAAAGGGACAGACAGCGGGAAGCGACTTTGTTTTATAATATGTAGTGATGACTAACCAAGAGATTAGAGGTCAAGGTAAATGTTATCTTTAAATGTCAAGATCGGGCTCAATGACCCGTGAGGGAGAGGACGGAAAAGATTGCTTGCATTCATTTGCATGAACATGTGGGTTACAAGCCGTCCAAGGTTTCAGGTTTGGAACCCTGACACGCTGAACGACTGGTCTCTGAATTCACTGGATTAAATACACGGTCAGTGCGCTCGGACGACGGCTCGGAGCCCAGAACTGTGTAAATAGAGCTTTCGACACACGTAAAAGCGTTGCGATGTCGTATTGCAAGAGTCAGATATCGGAGAGTTCCGAAGGCCTTGCCTGCACTGCGAATTTTATTCGCGCGAAATTATTATCGCAATTCTCCTCTGCCTCTTTCGAAGAAGATCGCAACCGCAGCGGCAACGCCACCTAATCGCAATGAAAGACCATAGCGACACGACTGGTTTCTAGTACCTACTCTATAAAAACAGTTTTAGAGTTGCACCGCTTTTATGGGTCGACCATAATCTGCATACCGTGATAATGACCATAATTTCATTGCATAGGTTATTGCGCTGCGCTCGCGTTACCACATAAATTGCTAAGCGTAACTAAACGCACATTGTTTGCTAGTTAACTAAGCGAATTGGCCGAATGAAGGTTTTATCAGTACATTCTGTTATTAAAATGTTAAACGCAAAGATTAGGACGTTCAATAATGAACCTTATTAAGAGAGTGTGTAATTGCAAACGTGACAAGTCGTTTGATGTCTGCGTCGAATGTGTGTGCAATGTATTGAAAAAAGAAAAAATCTGCTCTGACCTTTTTATTTGCCTAATGATCCTCATTTTGTGCCAGTTGTACCTAATGTAGATCGACATATGGAATCCTCTATTGTTTTGCATTATCTTTGACGATAGTGGTATAAATTAAATGATTTACTTTTCTCCTTATGAATGTCCATGTTGAAAATTGATTGGTCTGGCGGCCAGACCAATCGATTTTCTAAAAACAAAAAGAAAAACTCTAATTTATTTTCACTTAAAGGCCAGACTCTGGCCTTAAACTGAAAATAATTTCGAGTTTTATCGCATAACAGTAACATTAGCATAGTTCAACGTTTCACAAATTGTATTATGTATTTATATTGTTAGCAAACTTGTTTTTCATATAGTTTAACTGTAAAATTAACATTTATGCACATTACTGTAACATAGAAATAGCATTTTTATGCCATTACAGACTGACCTTTGCAGTTGGAGCCGTCAGCCAGTCGTTATGTAGGCCGTTGTATGGGAGAACATTTCTACTGCGAAGTTAAATTTGTTCCCAGTATTTTAAATGGAGTGATTTTACCTATCTGACCTCTACAACACCCAGTAATTGGGTAATACGATACCCCTTAGTAAGACTGGTTGTCAGACTTTCGGGCTTTTGACGACCCGTAGCGACTGTCAAAGATCCATCAATGACAGCCGGGATCAACGGCTTAGACTCAATTTCACCATACTCTGTTAGATATAACAGACTGTTAACACACATGTCAACTGCTGTGATTGGCTCACTGACATGACAACAGCCAATTACAGCAGTTGACATGTGTGTTAACAGTCTGTTATATCTAACAGAGTATGGTGAAATTGAGTCTTAACGTGCTTCCCGGGGTACGGCGGAGTCTCGGTATGAAAAGATGGTCACCCATTGACGGACCAACCCCGTCAAGCGTAGCTTAACCTGATGGATCGACCCGTGCGGCTGTTATTACTTAGTCACGAGCTCCTCCTATTCGTCCTTCAATCCGACTTACGTTTTCGTTATTTGATGGCACAGAACCCTTGTGCTCGAGGTGTTTTCCCTTGCGAATTAGTTGGGTTGCCTATTACTAATAATAACTTGTTTTATTCCCCTCAGTTCGAAGATTTCGCCCTGGCAAACGCGGGTCGTCTGCTAATAAAGTACCGTAACAAGTACTGCACTTTTAATGACGACATCCAAGGTACCGCCAGTGTGGCCGTCGCTGGTCTCATGGCCGCTGTCAGAATCACCAAGAGGAAGCTTAGTGAAAACATCTATCTATTCCTTGGAGCGGGTTCTGTGAGTATAAATCTGTCTTTTGTTTATTCTAAAACTAAGCGCTACTGCTGAGCATGAGGTCCTGGGTTCGATTCCTGGGTCGGGCAAAGAGTTATTGGGTTTTTCGATCTGAAATTTCCCAGTAGCAGCTCAGTCTTACTTTGTGCCCGGTTGGTGGCAATATGCTCGCCCCCTATTACATGGAACTTAAACATAACTGGCGAAATGAGGGTGTACTATAGGTGCACATCTGCCTAATCCTTCGGGGAATACAGGCGTGATGTTATGATGATACTGTATAAGTAAAACAAAAGAAATCTAGTTATCAGAACAATCAACTTCAAATCAATCATTCAATGCATTCAAGAATCAACTAGCTCAATATTTAATCGCAAATGACACCCTTCACAAATGAAATGCATTGGATGGTCGTATCTTAATGAGGGTTTTCTGAAATAACGTCAAGTTTCGTTTGCGAGAATAGATTTTCTCATTCGTCTACAGCCAAGAATATTCGTAGACTTACAGGAGTCGCTGGCGAGAATCACTAGGCGATTTATCGTTGTATGTTTGAGCTGGCCTCGCGAGGGATTCTCGATCTATGGCAAACTACCCGTTTCTCATTGATTGAGAATCTCCTTGTGTAATGCTAATGAATGAAAAGAATGTCTCCTTTTCCTCCAAATCAAAGGTCCCTTCTTCTTGAGCTATTTCACTCATAAATATTTTGTTCATCTTCTTGATAGACCCTTTTGCATTCTGTCTCTGTCATCTTCGAGAAGATTGACAGAAACAGTACGATGTTTTATATACGTTTGGTGAAAAACTTATTTAGTGATTTGTGTTGCAAGCGGGCTTTACCGTATTTTTTTTTTTCTAAATTTATATTTTTTTTACCAAACCAGGCTTCTAACGGCATCGCCACTTTGACGGTAGCCGCCATGGTTGCGGAAGGTCTGACAGAGAAACAGGCTCAGGATCGAGTGTTCATGTTCGATATTGAAGGCTTACTGTCCACACGTCGCGAGGGAGGAGTGCCACCACACGCAAAAGCTTTCGGAAAGGATATCGAGCCAGAAAAGGACTTTGAAACTGTCGTCGCGAAGATTAAGCCCAGTTGTCTTATTGGTAAGTTACAACTCCAAACTCAAAATTCAAGCATTTATTTCAACTAAACCAGGGATTCTCAACCGGTGGGGCGCGCCCCCTTCGGGGGGCGTAGAGTGAGCAGTGGGGGGCGCGGCCGTTCTAATAATAAACTGTAGATTTGTTAAATTTTATATTATTGATTTAGTTAAGGGCCTGTTTCACCACCTAAGATTAAGTTCCTATTAACTTACTTGGCAGATAATTTCATACAAATTCTGTTCCATTTTTAAATTTATTTGGTAAGTAGTGGCTATCCGGATATCGTGAAATAGGCCCTAAGGCTAGTTTTCAAAACCCAAACGTCAGTAAGAAAAATTTTGCTAGGTGCCCATTTCAAAGCATAGTAGGTTCTTATGGAGAAGAACGGGCAAGAAACTCCATGGACACTCGTCCATGGACGAGTGTCCATGGAGTTTCTTGCCTTTAAATCAAAAATATTGTTTTGATTTAAAGGCAAGAATTTGTATTGTTATTTATCTATGTTGAAATTATCTATGTAGGTATGTGAGAACGATGTAAAAGACGTGCACGTTAAAAGCGAAGTAAGTATTTATAATAAGCAACTAAAAGATGACCAGCCCCAACTGACGGCGCCCGTTCACGAAAATTTTGAAGGAACCGAATAATCCAACACACGCCAGCATCCATCAACGAGAGATTTTAGTGAGCATGAAACACCGCTAAGGCTCCATCAAGTCAATTAAAGATGTACCCAGTAAATAGTAGATTTAAGTTCATTGGATGTTTTGCTAGTAAAGTGGACTACTGTCAGAGGGTGCGGTGCTTGTGCGCGTTCCCGGGCCGAGTCAAGGTGGCAAGCGGAACCGTGGTGGGGCTTTTAGTTGGTAGGAGTCCGACACTACCCAACCCCGCTGCCTCAATCAATCTGCCTAGCCTTTTTCCAACTAAGTTGGGGTCGGCTTCCAGTCTAACCGGATGTAGCTGAATACCAGTATTTTACATAGAGCGACTGCCTATCTGACCTCCGCAACCCAGTAACTAGGTAATACGATACCCCTTGGTTAGACAGTTGTCAGACTTTCGCGCTTCTGACGACTCGTAACGACTGTCAAAGATCCATGTATGACAGCCGGGATCAACAGCTGAACGTGCTTTCCGAGGCACGGAGGAGTCTCAGTATGTAAAGAAGGTCACCCATTAACTGACCTACCCCGGCAAGCATAGCTTAACCTGATGGATCGACCCGTGCGGCTGTTATTACTTAGCCACGAGCTCCTACCCCGCTGACTCAACCTGGGCCAAATAAATTTATCTTCTTTCTTTATTTATTACAACAATATATTTCGTGTTACAGGGTGCTCAACGGTTGGCGGTGCGTTCACAACGAAAGTACTACAACAGATGGCAAAGAACACCGAACGACCTGTCATCTTCGCGCTCTCAAACCCAACCAGTAAAGCTGAGTGCACCGCTCAAGCTGCCTATGACAACACAGAGGTATGTTTTGGAAAGAAAAAAAAAATAGTTTGGAAAATCCAAAAGTGCACGCCTCATACATAACACTCATTCATAAATGAAAAAGAAATTCAAAACATACTTTCTAACAAAAATGAACAATTTATCATGAAGTTTTAATGTCAAAGACTATTTACAAAGATATTTACTTGGCGGTTGCTAGGCAACTTACGGACGTCAAGTCACAGGTTGGAAATATTTAGTTATAGATATTATATGTTAGTTAGTATTTTATTAATTATAATTAAACTACTTTGAATAAAAGAGCCATTTTCAATAGGGTTTCTTCTATGGCTGAAACGAATGTATAAAAAAAAAAATTGACTCAATTAATTGATTTTATCGCAAGCTACTATGTTTTCAGGGTTCATAAATTGACGGACAGGAATTGTTTTTCAACTATTTTGATGCTTTTTCCATTTCTATTGCATTAAATCAATTGTTAAAAAGTACAGTATTAATGTCCATTTAATCATCTATACAATGGTATATAAATTAAGTAGGTTCTGTGTACTAGCAGGAGTGTAACAATTAAAACAGTTACAGAAACGGGGCAAAAAAAAAAAAACGATCGTAGAGCACACTCTAATGCTTCGCATTATGAGTCGTGCAAAAGATGTAGTATTTATTTTACATTAAAAATATATCATTTTGTGTGTTAATTGCTGTGTACTTTTATTTTATAAAATAAATAAAAAATAGTTCGTAACTCTTTCTACTAACAATATTATGGGCCAAATGTGTCTGAAATAAAGAGATTTTTTAAAGTTTTGAAGTGAAAACTTCTTTAGCGGCGTTGTGCACTTTTGAATATTTTGGAATGGTTAGGGAATAATTTCGCACAAATTGCTTTATTTATAGTATAAAAGTACTATAATTTATGTGGTTAAATACAATATTCATTAGTAGTAGTAGTATATTTATTTATTTTCAAAATATAGTCTAACAAAAACAAACAATTTATTTAAACACTTTTCATGAAGTATGTCGTGACTGCTTTTTTTACCCATTAATATGGGTTAAATTTCTTACCTCGTAATCTTTACGTAATGTCAAAGACTATTTATTTTGATATTTACTTTGTCGGTTGCTAGACAACGGATCTTACGGTCACGTGTCCTGACGCGAGTTTAACATTTTTACCTACCCCAATTTATTGGGTAAATAATTAATAAGAGAGTAATTACTCTAACTAAATTATGACCTATAACCGTTACATTGCAGGGCCGCTGTATCTTCGCGTCCGGCTCCCCGTTCCCTCCCGTGAAGTACGACGGCAAGGAGTACCACACCGGACAAGGCAACAACTCCTACATCTTCCCCGGAATAGCTCTCGGCGTCATCGCGACCGCTACCCACCACATACCCGAGAGTATGTTCTTGACTGCCGCAAGGGTATGTAAAGCCTATTCAAATACAACGGTACAAGGATCTTTTGACGCGTGGCCCAAATTCGGAACTAATGCCGACATCCGTGCTAACAAACTGATTTGCAGTTCGGTAGAGGTCGAAACAGGGTTCGGTACAGGGTGAAATTAAATTCATGGGAATTCTCTTAAGGGGTCATTGTACTCATCATTATAAATAACTTTCACTATGAAACCAACTCATTTTGACGAGCTATGCGAACATAATGTAGGGAACAGCTGTTTTTTTTCTGTGAATTTTTACTTTGTCATTTTCATTTAATTCATCTTCCTTTTTCAATACAATTTCTGTGACAATTTAATAAAATAAATGTAACCAACTGTCAACGAGCGATTCAAAAGATCCTTGTAGCACTGCACTTGTTTCCAATTTATTGACATTTTTCACTTTTCTACAATACGAATTCAGCATCTGAGTTAATTTTCAAGTTTTGGAACAAAAAACTTAAACATGACAAAGTTCAATTTCCATTGCAACGTACATTTCTTAGGACCTTTTTTGTTATAAACGGTCACTCCAGAATCAAATAAGAATACATAACGCTAACACAGTGTGACCTGTGCTTTATTCATTATTAATATTCTAGTTCGCTAGTTAGCCACATTATTTATTTCCATACAGTAATATTGCCAAAATAATCAAAACAGGTAAATTTTTGACAGCTTTTTGCGACGTTGCCAACTTTCAGGATAAACGCTCTTAAAGCAAAGTTTATAAATAAAACACAGGTCACACTGGGAACCAACTTACGAGTAAGTTCCTTGTAGTTGTATACTTCGGTTCACACCTCGAACTATGAAGCGAATTATGAAAAGACGCGGTAGCTACATGAGCAGTAGCGAAGGAAGCTATACAAACTTGGTTTCGTTCCCAGTGTGGCCTGCGCTTAAGAGGGTATATGCCTAGCCATCTTCTATTCTAACATTGTATTAATATTGTTGCAGACTTTAGCCGACTACGTTAGCGAGAAAGACCTTGCCATCGGCCGTATTTACCCGTCGCTTGCGGAAATTAAAGATATTTCTGTCAATATCGCCTTAGAGGTCTCAAAGATGGCTTACGATGAAGGTACGTTATATACCTTCAACCTTATCATTAATAGAGATATTTCAGCTGAACTATTCCGTAAAAATCGCACCGTTAAATGTAGGTGAAGCGAGCTATCAATTCTTTTATGCTCAGTTCCTATAACCAAAACGAATCGTTTTTAGTACCAATGGTAGCTCTTTTGTTGCCAAACTGGGCATATAAATAGATTCATAAGCAAATTTTACCTGTAATAGCTACTTCAATATGGGGTCTACCACAGATAATAAATCTAGCTAGATGATTGTATACTTCGCGTGTCAAAATACGGAGTAAAATTCAAGATTACGCTCATTGATCGTAATCTGAGCTTTTCATTTTAACTTTAACCAATAACGGGCCGTAAATTATAGCAATCGACCATCATATTATCAGCAGGAATGACAGCTCACATGGCTTAAGTTTTCACGGTGGTGTTTTTACAGAATAGTCCAGCTGCATCTGCCTAACTTCTCCTAACTACGTTGTGTTCAGCTTCCAGTCTAACCGGATACAGCTGAATACTAATATTATACAAAAAACAAATTTTTCCACGCGCCATGTTCGTGAACGGGCGCCGTCAGTTGTGACTGTCATCTCTTTTCTGCCAAGGCTTATTTTTAATCTTATTTTTTTTTTTTCACATTGTTCTCACATATAGAAGCAACAAGAATAATGTACCCAGGATTCTATTATATCTCTATGTTTAAAAGAGTGTCCTTGGAGTTTCTTGTCTCCACAGAGATCTACATTTTGGATTGGGCAACTAGCTTCAACTTTCTGACTAACATACAGACTCTTTGACAATTCAAAAGTGTAAATGGTTTTGAAATAAATGCTTTGAGTTTGAGTTTGCGATGGAGCGACTGCCTATCTGATCTTCACAACCCAGTTACTTGGTAACACAATATCCCTTGGTTTGTCAAACTTTCGGAATTCTGACGTTTCTGAGGCACAAAGGGTATGAAATGGATGGTCACTCATCTTTGGACCGACCTGGATCATCAACTGCCTAGCCTTTTCCCTACTATGTTGGGGATGGCTTCCAGTCTAACCGGAAGCAGCTGAATACCAGTATTTAACGTGAAGCGACTGCCTATCTCAACTCCACAACCCAGTTACATGATACCCCCTGGTAAGAGTGGTTCTCAGACTTTCAGGCTTCTAAAAATCTACAAATGACAGCCGGGATCGACAACTAAACGTGCTTTCCGCGGCACGGAGGAGTCGGTATGTAAAGATAGTCACCCATTCACGGACCAATCGCGGCAAATGTAACTTAACCTGATCGATCGACGCGTCCGGCTGTTATTTATTAGACGGACCGACTTGGGTAAGCGTTGCTAAATCGGATCGATTCGTTTGACTTTTCTTAGCTACGGGCCCCTTTTTGTTTAGCCAAGATCCCAATGCATAAAACTACATTTTTTTTTTAAGTTTATCAAATATTCTTGATAATATCACTAAGATTTGCTAGAGTATAACCTAACATAATTATAATTTTCAGGAGATGTTATTTTTTTAAAGTGAAAACTTCTTTCGACGCTTTGAGCGATTTTTGGTAGGGGATAAACTTATGGATTCGCGTCATCGACTTGCTCGCGCCGAAGTGCTGTACTATAGAAACTAGATGGCGCTAATAGCAGTTTTAAGTTTTCACTTCTGCAGTCCCCATGGCTGTTTATTATTATTTTTTCTTTTACTACACACTTAAGTAGAGAATAAACAAAATGGATACAGGAATAAAGCATGGTTAATTATTCGTTATTTACGTAGATTCATTGTTTCCTTAGGTCTCGGATCAGTATACCCAATTCCAAAAGATTTAAGAGGGCACATCAACAAATGTCAGTATAATTTTCGATACGTCATTCAAATACCGGATCAGTATGAATGGCCAAAGAACGTAAGTTGATTGCAAAAGGTCCAAAGAACTTAGAACATTGTTGTTCGTGTAGTTTTGATTTTATATAACAAAAAAGCAGCCATGTGCGAGTTGGACTCGCACTCTAAGGGTTCCGTACCACAGTACAATATTTAACACTCCATATTTAAAAAAACATACTTACTTTAGTAAAACAAAAAACGTCCAAAAAAAAATCATTTATTGTATGGGGATGGGGACCCCTTAAATATTTTTTTATTTTTTTTAAACGGTGTTCACTAGGAATTTCGCCTGTATCGTGGGTGCGTTACAAACATTTAAACTCACATAATAATATACAAACAGCCAGACCCGGAACAACTACATTTATTCCGTGCGGGATTCTAACCCGCGACATGCAGCACAGCAGTCAATCGCTTAACCACTGCGCCAATCGTGCCGTCTACTTTAAACTTATTATTTGATGTTATAGCGGCTATAGTAGAACATACTGTGAAAATTTAAAATTTCTACCTATTACGGTTCAAAAGATCAGCCTAGTGACAGACGAACGGACGACCACCGGAGCTTTAGTAAAAGGGCACCCCCGTTGGCACCTTCTGGGTACGGAACCCAAAAAACGACTAGAGTTCGAGTAAAAAAACATACTAAAATATTAGTAGGGTAAGTAGCTAATTATTGTGTACAAGAAATGCCTCGCTTAAGGGTCTGAACATTGCCGTTTGCTTAAACGTGCATTGCCTGTCGCGCGTACACCGGTCGGAGGGTATTTTGTACGTTTAAAAAGAAGCGACAAATAATAGAAGCTACTTTAGGCGCGTTGAGCGATTTTTGGTAGGGGATAAACTTTTGGATTCGCGTCACCGACATGCTCGCGTCGTAGTGCTGTACTATAGAAGCTAGATGGCGCTAATACCAGTTTTGAGTTTTCACTTCTGTCGGCAGTCCCGCCGTTTCGCGTTTCAAACTGCCTTTTTTTATTCTTAGACTCAATGTAAACACACAAATAAATCTTTAAAAAAATGTTTTTCTGGTCTTCGACTGGCAATCCGTGTGCACGTTAGTTCTCGGAAAAAAAACCTCTGTGCTTGTCGGGCAAAGAAGTGATTTTATATGGGTTCCATTCTCCTTTTTAGGTCGGAACCTTAAAAACTAATGTAATCCGGCCAATAGTCCGGCGTTTTCTAAATTAGCTGTCCTACCATAGATATCCGTCTCCTACTCTGTAATCCGGCAGGTTTAATACAAAAGTGACGGATTACAGAGCGACATTTCGTACAGAAATCCAATAATCTGACATTGGAGAAAAAATATGGGTCGGGGAATACCGAGCGCCTACTGTACTGTAATTTATTTTATAACCTTAATAGCATTCATTACAAATGACGCGACAACGACCTTGTTAAGTGGGGCTTTCGTAGACAATTATGTCAAATACTATAGTAGAATAATTGATTTCATTTCATGTTTATTGTATTTTATGACGTAGAAAAGAAAAAGTACAATGTAGGACACAAACCCGCACACAAAACGTGTGCGGACGACACGAACGAACGAACGAACGTGTTTTTATCGCGGCGATTTTTTCCGTACACTGGATTTTCAACTCTCGGTATTGAGCCGAGAATTGAGCATCCAACAGAGCGCATCCAGCGCGTATCCCAGCGCGTCAAGAAACACACTGTTGAATAGTCAACTCTCAGCGCTAAGCAGAGCATCGAAAATCTAATACGCGATAAAAATCGCCGCGGTTTTATTATGTCCGTGCGTACGTGAGCTAACAGTGTAGTAATTAAAATAAATATTTAGAACAGTCGATTATTGTACCTTCAGCAACTGTACATTGGACATATAATGCATCTACGAAGACGCGCCCCTCTTCTTCCTAAACGTTTACAGTACAAGAGTGCAACATTCAGTTGGTGTTTTAGTATTGTCGATACACACTAATTACCTATGAGTGGGTAATTAGTAAACTCGACAAAACTAAAACACGAGCGGTGTGTTGCACACTTGTACTGTAAGCGATTAGGAAGAAGATCGGGTCGCGTCTTTGTGGATGGCACTATCTGTAATTTGTTAGTACATAAGGCGTTAACCTAGTTAGAAATACTGCAAAATGTTATTGAGAAAATGTCGCACCCTACAAACGAACAGTCAATTGCACGCCCATTGTAACATCTTGGCTTTGCAGCACCTTTATTTCGTGTTAGTAATGGCGGTTTTCGTAATTAAAGTTTTAATATTGACGTGCGGTTCACCGTTCTTTTATATCGAGCTCGCGCAAAATTCAAAATATTTCTTAATAACGTTATTTGAGTAAATTTTTTCATTACCCCGGCGAGCATGTGGCAGGGTATGACAAACCCAGGGGCGCACAAAACTAAGTATTTTTTTAAGTATTCAAATTACAACATAGAGAATGCTGAATGTGCTGAATAGCTGGAGCTGAGAGAGCGGAGCTGGGGATATTTTATCGTAGTGCTGCGAGACGACAGGAACGAGGAATCTGAGACTAAACTTTTCTCGGGAACGTCATACCCTACCACACACTTTTCGTAGCTATTTTCATGCAACTATCTTTTTTGTTATTTTGTCTCATTCATTGTTTCTATTTGGAATAATTTTTATCTTCGGCTCCAAAAACATGGATAGTCAGGAAGAACGTATCAATGTCATGCTGGAGGAGCTGGCAGCTTATTTTTCAGATAAATCAAGCTCTAACAGGAAACGGACCTCTGCAGCGAGCACAATTGTGAATTCTGTCATTAAACCTACAACTGGTGAAATGTCGTTACGTGATATGAGGCGACGGCAAAAAAAAAAAATATATAAAATACTCCTGCATCACATGTCATAAACCTATATTTAAGGAGCACGCGGAATTTTCTTTCTGACATTGTTTTAAACTTTTAAAGAACGCTTATTTTTATTTTGTGTTCCAGTTTACAGCAAAAAATTGCTTAGAAGAGTAAAAAAGAAATTAAAAAAATTGTTGATTTTTGAGAAGTTAAGATTTTTTTGTGTAACTTTCACTGTTTTTTTTTTCAAAAAAATCATAAAAACTGTTTAAGTATTTAATTATCATTGTACCCTGCCACATACTTATTGACACTTTTCTCACCAATAGCTCGCCGGGTTAAACATTATTTAACAACATTACATAGATATTATATTCCAAATGCCTTTCATCATATTGTATCAGTTAGTGCAGTATAAGTTGTTGCAATCAAATTTGAATCTTATCTCCTTTTCACTAAAGTCTATTTTCTTTCACAGGGTTAGCTTCAGTCTACCCCCAGCCGAAAGACCTGATGAAGCATATACAAAACCAGATGTATAGCTATTACTACGAATGCTCTATGCCGATCATGTGGGATTGGAAACCCGAAGAGAAGTTCGATGTAAGGCCCATACAACCTGTTCCAAAAAACATCTAAATCAGTATTCGTTTTATTGTTTCGGTTATGTGTCAAATTTAATACAAAATTTCGCCCGTTTTAATCGTAAAAATCCATGTAGTTACTATATGAAAAAAAAAATTAAAAACTTCTGTGTAGTTTAAAAAATATAAGTCGATTTTTTAACTGAAACTATTTAATAAAATCCCGCCTGTATTCTACGGAGGTTAGGCAGAGGTGTACTATTGTACACTCAAGTTTTACCATTGACGGTATTGGCTTTTAATGTAATACGCGGGGAGCAAAGACAAGAATGTCACCTTTAATAATTTACTTTTATCATAATTTTAGTACGTTTTTACTTGTTCAATCAAAATGAGAAAATTAAATCATTAAACGTATCATATAGACAACCGATTTTAACTAAAAAGCCAGGCAAGGCAAGGATGGATTTACATTTAGCCTACGTGCAGATGACAGGCAAGTTATTATTAATTTTAAATATGGAACGTTCATTTTGGAATGTTGGTAGTAAATGCAATAAAGACGCGTTCAGTGCACAACCCCTTTTAATGGGAGTGTTCATGTTGTCCATGTATTATTGTTACAATAATTAATTTACACAAAGTATTTTATACCTCCGTAATATACATAAATATTTAATGTTCAAATTAGAAATCTTATATATTATAACAGTTGGGTTTAACGTCCAGTTACTCGAATCTCTTGTTGTATTTACTCTCTAATGTTAGGTTATGTATTGTTAAAAGTATTATCTGTAAGTTTTATTTTTATTTTTATCAACGGGCTATAATATAAAGGCAGTATTTGAGAATGTATTCACAGACCACTGGTACAATCTGTACGAGTAACAAACTCTCAGAGTGACTGGACTAAATCCATATTTAATAGTAGTGTTTCGACTGTAATCATCGTGTGCAAGTAGCGAGTAGTTGAGCATTTTAACATAATAATATTAAAACATGTTATCTATAGTCTTCAGAGTGAAAATAATAATCACGGTGGCCTTTTAACATTGTTTTTTAGCTTTGATCACAAAATTTTACACAGTTTCATTTTAGATTATTAGATTTTCGACTTTTAAAGTAGAGTAGTGTTAAACCGGTTAAAATATATTTTCTCATTGACTTGTGTTTTTTTATTTTAGGTTTCTTCGACATGATTATTACAATACTTATTTATTGCATCTCTTAGTTTTCATTTAATTTTGTGATGCGGCGAGCTATTTATTTAGTAAAATATAATTCTAACATTAGTTTTAAGTTGTAAATGAATTGTTTAGCAAAATGGGATGTACCTACTTAAATGTTGTGAATATTTGAAATAATTACACATAATACAATTTGTGGGATGAAAGTTAAGAAAAGTCTAGTCACCGCAGCATCAAAATGCAGGTCATCTATTTAATATGCATTTCACATCATTATAATTATGATAAGCATTAGAAAAGGAAATACAAACGAGAATAAAATAAAGACATTTAGAGAGTAATCGGATAGAATGTCTAGGATTTATTGTGGAAAAGTAGTGCACCATTTGAAAAATATTTTTTATGAAGTTTGTACCTAATTCTGTTACAGTTATAAATATCTACTTAAGAGGGAAAAGGGCCTGCGATTCTCCATACAAATGTATTCCCCTTTTTTCTTCGTGAATAAATAGAGCAATCTTTTTTTTTTTCACAAAACCAAGGTCTGCTGTAGACACGACCCTGTCATTTCCTTTTTTTCAGCATTTTATTGGTAAATAACATATGACCCTCCAAAAATTACAAAAATTCCCCATTGTTACCGCCGTGATTGGAGGACCACCAGACAAATTGTAAAAGTTCTTAACATAAAATAAATAAATGATAGGAACCTAGACACACATTCAAAATTTTTATGTGAAAAATAATTGAATCGGCTCAGTTTTCGAGGAGAAAGAAGGGGAATACGGAACGTCGATCTCGTCAATTTTTTTTGTGATATAATTGGTCTGAACTGCAGCTTTCCCTATCGCACTCTACGGAGTCAGACTTGAGGTAAGACGACACCAATTGTTTCTTCAAATACCTATTTTTCAAATTCCTCTTAGGCCCTGTTCCCTCTTAAGAGTCTATAATACCTCAGCTCCAATTCACGCTCTATCTCGCTCGCACACTACTGCCCGTGGGGTGAGTGAGAGCGAGACTGAGCGGCGGGGAGAAGGCTCCAAGGCCCCGATAGTTTAGGTTACTTTACCATATATTTATTTCAAAATTAATGCTCAGTATTTTGGATATAACGGAGGATCATGTTAAGCAATTTGAGGTATTATAGACTCTTAATAATGACCACACATCATTTTACCCGCATTTATTTTATATTTTACATTATATCTTTTTTTTGACGGTTTGGGATACACTTTTTATGGAAATGTATCCGCATGTGCATAGCATGCTCGTGAATTTGACGAAACAATACTAAATAATTTTACACAACGAGTTGCAAATCACTTCTTGTCAGTGTACCATTTTTCTTGGGGTCCAGACAAAATGTACATCAATTCTTTGGTCGCCCTCGACCCCTCTATCCATAAACCTATGCATCACTCTCTTACTCGTATCCGCGCGTTCGCACTAGCGAAATATTCACATCATAACATGTTGAAATTTTGGTTTTTTGTCAATTAATCGACCTGCGTTTGCATTGTCGCACAACTTGTTGAACTTAAACTTGTTTGTCGTTTTATGTCACTTGACATGTTCCACCCAACAAGTCTTGAACTCTGTAAAAAAACCACTCTGTTTCATGTAATACGAACTTAATCTCAACAAAACAAGTTGTGAGATTTGTTTCATGTGACAAGTTTCGAAACGTTTGCATGTATAATGTTTTCTGCACCCTAATTGCGTAACACACGATCAATCCCAATCTGAATCATTTTGAAGGATATTGCTAATCCATTGCTTCATATGTTCGAAAAATTTGTCTGCTCAACAACATTTATAACGCAATTAATGTTTTTGAATGAAACAGATTGTGATTTATCGTGTGTTTACGCAATGGTGCTGGTCAAACGCATGGTTAGTCACATGCGTTTCATCTCTCCTCATCTTAAGGCCACACAAAAACGGTCCTCTTTCAACATTAACTACGTAAGAATAAAACATAAACGTAACTCAGTAGTTTAACATTGTAAAGACCAAGTATTATTTTTGAGTTCAGTATTGTAATGATAGTGAGACGAATTTTTCGCAGAGCGAAATAAATGCAATGTTTTTATTTTAAGTAGTCGGTTATTTATGTTATATTACGTATCAGGTGATATTATGTGATTTACCTTGCTGTGACGATGTATAATAAAATTTATCCCACTGTACCTACATGTTAAATTTTTGACTTAATGTTGCATGAAACGGAACATAGGTCATGTTATGGAAGCATCTTTTGTAAGTTGGTCAATTAACTGGAAATACTATCAAAATCAGGGTTCATTTAATTTTTACGCAGATTTTATTGCGTCAATTAATGTGTCACGTCGTTATTGTAATGCAGCTTTCGTTTTTTTTTTTTTTTTGATAAATATTATTAGCTTTACATACAAAGAAAAATAACATTATTGTGGATTAGTTAATGCGATTGTTAAAATGAAAATTATAGATGTTACTCATTAAACATGTTCCAAAGATATTTTATTTTTGTTTTATTTATGACTTATGCCAGCGGTTTCGCCTGCGAAACCGCTCACCGCCCGCTTCGACCGCTGGTCGAAAATTATCCCACGGGAACGTACTACCGGGATAAAAAGTACATATCCTATGTCCTAACCCGGGTCTGAACATCCAAATACGTTGAGTCGTTGATGCTTGAAAAGGTAAACTGACAATTGTTACATTCGCATAATTATATATTATGGATGGGTTATGGGAAACAGGTAAGATAGTGGTCCTAGGAAAGCTGTTTGTAAACCTTCAGTATACCTTCGTCTCATCATAGGAAATTAAGAGGAGTGGGATGATATCCCTCGGGAATTCATCGCTACATTAATAAGGTCGATGAAAAACCGGATGGGGTGGCAAGGCAATCAGAGTTATTGAAACAAGTTTATTTTATTTGTGTTTTTTTTAAAAGTAAAACATTTTAAATGTTGATATTCTGCTTTGTATGCTTATTTAACCGTTTTTTGTTTTAAGCCTGTCAAGTTGGTACCTATGCAATTTTCAGTTTCGATTTGGGGGTTGAGTAAAGTTGGCGTCGTTTCGAAGTTTTATGGCCAATAATGAAAGTTTTATAATAAGAAAGAACTGCAAAAAGCCATCAAAAGTTATTATGGACAATCTTCTCTTCTCAGCTTGACCCCGCTGAGGGTAGGTAGGTTTTAGCAAATTAACCCAAAAAACCACACAACGATATATTTTGCTTAACGCATAACAAGCCTCATCGGTTGATAATTAGAATAATATCAGGTTCACTTTAAGATTTCTCACGGAAGAACCCAGATGGTTTTGGGGGGGGCTTGAGCCCCCAAGCCCGCCCCCTTTGGATCCGCTACTGCGTGTAGGTACCTATATTCTCGTGCAAGGAGTTTCACAAGGATTAGATGTAATATTTATTTATACGTAGATATATATTTTATGGTACACCAGAAAATATACAGGGCGTCCCACGGATATGCCACATGGAGAGGGAAAGTACCTACCTTGAAAATTGTAGATAGAAAATTTTACTGAAAGAAGACATTATTTGAATTTAAAAAACAATTTAAACTGCATTCATAGATATTTAAATAATTACATGGTTGAACCGGGAATCGAACCCGTTAATGAGAAAAATAATCACCCTGTAGCTTTATCATACCGATCGAAAGGCTTCATCATAAGGATTATTTTTTGCTAAATAACAGTGTCACAAATAAAAGGAAGATATTAAATTGAATTTTTGTATACAGAATGTAAATTGTTTGTTGTTTTGTTGACTCCACCTTGTATAACTAAAATTAATATAATTTTTTTTTTTTTTTTTTTTTCTATTTAAGAGGACGCGCCCACTCTTCTTCCTAATCGCTTACAGTAAAAGAGTGCAACATTCAGTTAGTGTTTTAGTATTGTCGATACACACTAATTACCTATGAGTGGGTAATTAGTAAACACGACAAAACTAAAACACGAGCGGTGTGTTGCACACTTGTACTGTAAGCGATTAGGAAGAAGATCGGGTCGCGTCTTTGTGGATGGCACTATTTGTAATTTGTTAGTACAGGCGTTAACCTAGTTAGAAATACTGCAAATGTTATTGAGAAAATGTCGCACCCTACAAATGAACAGTCAATTGCACGCCCATTGTAACAGCTTGGCATTGCGGCGCGTTACTAATGGTGGTTTTCGTAATTAAAGTGGAAATATTGACGTGCGGTTGACCGTACAGTTATATCGAGCTCGCGCAAAATTCATAATATTATTTAACTAAATGAAAACCTGCACCCTAATTACGTAATGCAAAATCGATTTTAAATTGAAACCAATTGAAAAAGATTGCCAGTCCATTGCTTCATAAGTTCGACAAAAAAAATTGAGCAGATTTTTTTTGTCGAACTTATGAAGCAATGGACTGGCAATCTTTTTCAATTGGTTTCAATTTAAAATTGATGGTGCATTGCGTAATTGGGGGGCTGGCTTTTCTCGGGTGAAATGTGACTCATAATACCTACACATGTAGGTAGGTACAAAATGTAGGAAGATAAGTATTCTGTAGTTATCGGTTCTCAAGGAATATTAAAGGCAAAGCAAGGCATAGATTCGTATATCATCTTTCATTATCACATTTCAAGCAATCCATACATTGAAAATGTTTTTTTTCCCATCCTCCATATAGGTACCAACTTGCCCCCCACTAGGCCATATGCTGGCGACGCCCTTGAACATCATTATGATCATCCTCAACCACAGCGTCAGAACGTCGTGCAATTAAAAACAATCATTGTTTTCAGAAAATTACGGGAGGTCACATGCGCATGGGCGACATTGTATTGTTGCTGTTTTAGTTTTAGTTTGCATTGTTTTCTAGTCAAGGTAAGAAATAATGATAAGATAATGAAAAATAAATTACCTTTTGGAGGGAATACTTTATTACTCGTAGATTTTCGTCAGATCTTAAGTACCAGTTGTAGTTAATGGGTAGGTAACGAAATGATATTATAGAAGCTTCAATTAAGCACTTTTCATTGTTGCCAAACTTTACTCCAATTGGCTCATAATATGTGAGCTCACGATGATTTAAAGTTTGCTAAATGGGTATTAAGGTGGTACTAGTCGCGGGCTCGAACTCAATGGTGGGCATGGCCAAAAACCACGCTGTCTCACCTGGCATCGTGTCCGACAGAGATAGTATCAGTGATGAGCAGTTAGAAGCTGGTCTACATGGACAACGTATATAGTTCGCACGCACAGAAACACCGTGGTACCGAACGATTTTAGTAAAAAGAGCGTGTAAAAAATTACGAAAAGTCCTTTGGAAAATGGAGTTTTATGAAAAAACCACTGCATGAATCAATTAGAAATAAAATTACTTAATTGAAATTTTGCTGTGTCGGTACGGATTTTGTTTTCGAGATTTCACACTTCTTGTATTACTTATTTACGCCCAAAGTTGCGTTAAAATTAGCAAGAAAAACGAATCTTTGTTGGCTCATAACTTTTTAATGGCTTTTTATTTTACTATTCTGCTTCCGTACAGACAAAATTAATAATGAGACCTAACGATATCATGTTAAACTTTGAATGTACGATGTCAAACAGTGGAGTAAAACCCCTCCGAAATTTATATGGAAAAAATATCAAATTGTTTCACCTTAAATGGAGGCGATGGATCAGCTAATGAGGATGGTGACGACCATATTGAACTGCCTCTGCGATGCATTGTAGATAATTCAATTGTAGACCATATTTTTGGTGTGTCCCTTGACGCAAATGATTACAAAGATATTCAATGAAAACTATACTTACTTACCCCTAAAAACAATGATTGTTTTTAATTGAACGACGTTCTGACGCTGTGGTTGAGGATGATCATAATGATGTTCAAGGGCGTCGCCAGCATATGGCCTAGTGGGGGGCAAGTTGGTACCTATATGGAGGATGGGAAAAAAAACGTTTTCAATGTATGGATTGCTTGAAATGTGATAATGAAAGATGATATACGAATCTATGCCTTGCTTTGCCTTTAATATTCCTTGAGAACCGATAACTACAGAATACTTATCTTCCTACATTTTGTACCTACCTACATGTGTAGGTATTATAAGTCACATTTCACCCGAGCGAAGCCAGCCCCCCAATTACGCAATGAACGATCAATTTTAAATTGAAACCAATTGAAAAAGATTGCCAGTCCATTGCTTCATAAGTTCGACAAAAAAAATCTGCTCAATTTTTTTTGTCGAACTTAAAATCGTTCGGTACCACGGTGTTTCTGTGCGTGCGAACTATATACGTTGTCCATGTAGACCAGCTTCTAACTGCTCATCACTGATACTATCTCTGTCGGACACGATGCCAGGTGAGACAGCGTGGTTTTTGGCCATGCCCACCATTGAGTTCGATCCCGCGACTAGTTCCACCTTAATACCCATTTAGCAAACTTTAAATCATCGTGAGCTCACATATTATGAGCCTTTCGTTACCTACCCATTAACTACAACTGGTACTTAAGATCTGACGAAAATCTACGAGTAATAAAGTATTCCCTCCAAAAGGTAATTTATTTTTCATTATCATAACATTATTTCTTACCTTGACTAGAAATCAATGCAAACTAAAACTAAAACAGCAACAATACAATGTCGCCCATGCGCATGTGACCTCCCGTAATTTTCTGAATAGTCATGAAAAAATATCGAAAATAAACTTCAAAAGGGGGGTCTATCTATAACATTTTTCATGTTATTCAATTTTTAATTTTTTAAAGATTTGCTTTCTGTTTTTTGACACATCTCCGAAGTTTATGGGTCGATTCGGATTAGGTTGGTTTCCAAAAGCTTATGAGTTATTTTAACAGGTTAATTAAAAATTTTACAAAAAATTATCGACTACGAAAAAAAAAACGGAATCGAAGTCATTTTTTCGGTAAAAAATTGTGTATTTATTTAAAAAAAACTAGTGAAAAATGTTATAGATAGACCCCCCCTTTTGAAGTTTATTTTCGATATTTTTTCATGAATATTCAGAAAATTACGGGCGGTCACATGCGCATGGGCGACATTGTATATCCTACTCGTCATATTAAATATGTAGGTAAGTACTTGAATTTATTTTTTTTGTGTAAAAATCGCGCGGTTATTGTTAAAAAAACAACACACCGTTCGTTCGTCACTGCGGCACAGACGCGACTGTCTGCATACCACGCGCATACCTCGATCGAGGCGCGTAGGTATAGCTCGCGCTTCGTCCGTTTGTATGAAGTTGGAATACCGTATTTGTGACCGTATACCGTGCTTCTCACGCATACTCACACCCACATACTCACCGCTAATTATTCTCACACACATACCTACATATGCATCAAAGGTTTGTTTTTAAACTATTTCTTGTGATTACAAAACAACTTCACATTTTTACATTTAGCCATTTTATTTTTGGTTATTGTTGTTACATACTTAATTCTATACTATATACCTGAGATACTCGTAATTATGTCTAAAAAACCAACTGTTTAGAATGATTAAAGGTCGTTTCACTGTTTTCTGTCTTAAATGAATGAAATTCAGGTCAAAGTGTCGTCTTGGGGGCACTATGAAAAAAATACTTAGAAAAATTTCGCGACCAATTTCGAGGTAGCGCTCGCCGGCCGTTGCCACGGCACCGCTCGCTCGGCTCGCGCGTAGTTGGTCCCAGTTCTAACCTAATCCTAATCTAAACAAAAAAGATATGACTTTGAATAATAGTGTAAAAGATGGTTATGTTGAGAAAATATAGGAAAACAAATAAAAGTATAATAGATGTTTATTACTACTGACATTATGAAGTTGAATGCTTCGGAATTATGAACATTAGAGACAGAGTAGTTAGGAATTGTGATTGTTAGGATGAAAAATGTTAGGACGAACATTTTCGGATTTCCAATTATCGGAGTTGAAAATTTAGGTGAACTTTGGCGCACCCTTCAGAATCATGTACTGAATCCATGGTTGGCTTTGCGTCGATGTCCCATCCACCCTGTATAATAATGTTTATTTTTGTACAAAGGAAATACATTTCCGAAAATATTTTTTATACATGAAGGCAGAGGGTCCGACATCTTAAATGAAAGTAAGAAATAAAGCATAAATCATCTTTTATTCCCAAAGCTTATTAACACAGTAGGTAATTCAAATCATATTTCCAATGATTTTATTCTAATTCAGACTACAATTTAATTCAGTATCTAAACGCTACAACATGTGCACCGGGCCGAGCCTGCGATAAGAATGATCCCATAGTCTTTTTTTTTTTTTTTTTTTGACTAGGGCATCTCGCAGGTTACCACTAAGGTACTCGCTGCTTAACCGGACTTTCCTGTGGCTGCCTTAAGCTCCTAAAAGAAACTCAAAGCCTCCAGCCAGGGGAGATCCCCTCGTCGCTGCGCGCTCGCTTATGTAGAGTGGCTCGAGTAGTGGGGAAAGTAGGGAGGCCTTAGTGACGCATTGCACCTGCGTTACTCAGCCCGCTGCACGTGCTGTTTACAATGGTGACGCCGTCATACACATAGTTTTAATATTACATATTTACTAATAAATCAATATGTTGATTATTACTACACTAGCTTTTTCCCGCGGCTTCGCTCGCGTGGATGTCGGAAAACCAAGGAAACATAATACCGGGATAAAAAGTATTCTTTGGAGGTTATAAACTATCTGTCGCCTAAATCCAAATCGCCAAATCCTATTAGTGCATAACGTAATGATTGTACTTTTTGTTAGGTTACTGTTCAGAAATAGTGCACGATGTCTAATGATAGAAATTGATGAATTGATAGAAATTGATGAATTGATAGAAATTGAGAGAAGAATTGTAGAGGAGTTGGAAACTAAGTAATAACAGCCGCACGGGTCGACCCATCAGGTTAAGCTACGGTTGCCGTGGATGGTCTGTGGATGGGTGACCATCTTGACATATCGAGACTCCTCCATGCCTCGGAAAGCATGTTAAGCCGTTGGTCCCGGCTGCCATTCATGGATCTTTGACAGTTGTTACGGGTCGTCAGAAGCCCGAAAGTCTGACAACCAGTCTTACCAAGGGGTATCGTATTACCCAGTAACTCGGTTGTGGAGGTCAGATAGGCAGTCGCTCCATGTAAAATAATGGTATTCAGCTGCATCCGGTTACACGGGAAGCCGACCCTAACATAATTGGGAAAAGGCTAGGCAGATTGATTGTTTAATAATTGAAATACTATATCGTGAATTCATGAAACCCTAGTACTTTTTGTTAGGTTAGTTTAGGTACTGCTCAGAAATTGTGCACGTGTCATGAACAGAATACCGTCTTGAACTTCGATTGCAGCGTCACCTATCGGGCCCAATTGTGAATAGCAAATTCCAAAAAATAGATGTCGTTGCGTGTATCTTGATATAGGTCAGTGCGATGCAAATAAAATATTTCAACCCTTTTCATCCCGGTAGGGGTTGTTTCCGAAAAATATTGAAACACGTTATTCTTTGTTTTCGGTTTTAAGTATAAATACTGAGTTTCGAGTAAATCAGACCTCGCATACAAAAGTTTTCATACAAACTTTGACACCCCTAATCCCCATTTATTACTAAGATACGTATTCGTACGAAGTACTCTCTATCGGCTTTAGCACCCTCAAAAACTACGAAAGCGACACCCATGACGAAAAATGACAAATTTGTCGCAGCCGCCATCTTGGATTTACATTTAGACCTCCCTTTCAGCTTAAGCACATTAGAAATCTATGTAAACGACACCCATGTCGATTTTTTTTTAAATATTCACATCCGCCATCTTGGATTAACTTTTTGACGTCACTGTCGGCTTTAGTACCCTTGAAAACTTCGAAAACGACACCAATGACGAAAAATAAAAAAAGAATTCACAGCCACCATCTTGGATTTACATTTTGACCTCACTATCGGCTTTAGCACTATCCAAAACTACGAAAACGACACCCATGACGAAAAATTTGAAAATATTCACAGCCGCCATCTTGGATTTACTTTTTGACCTCATTATCGGCTTTAGCACCATCGAAAACTACGAAAACGACTCCCATGACGAAAAATAAGAAAACTTTCGCAGCCGCCATCTTGGATTTACATTTTGACCTCACTATCGGCTTTAGCACTATCGAAAACTACGAAAACGACACCCATGACGAAAAATGAGTAAATCGCAGCCGTCATTAAAATATTTTAACCCTTTTCACCCCGTTAGGGGTTGTTTCCGAAAAACCTTGATACGCATTATTCTTTATTTTTGATTTTAAGTATAAATACTGAGTTTAGAGTTATTCGGACATTGCGTAAAAATTTTTTCATACAAACTTTGACACCCCCCAATCCCCGTTTAGGGGGTAGTTTAGAAAAACTAAAAATGACAAACTTTATGATTTACTTAGGTAAGTATTCGTGCAAAGTTTCAAGTCTATTAACTCAAGGAATAAGATTTTGCATACAATCGAAATCCCCCCTTTTCACCCCCTTAAAAGTCGAATTTTAAAAAACCCCTTCTTAGTGCTCCCCTACATTATTAAAGGAAGCTGTGTGGAAAATTTCACGTTCCTAGTCCCAGTAGTTTCGGCTGTGCGTTGATATGTCAGTCAGTGAATCAGTTTCTCCTTTTATATATATAGACTAGCTTTTTCCCGCGGCTTCGCTCGCGTGGATGTCGGAAAACCAAAGAAACGTACTACCGGGATAAAAAGTATTCTTTGTGCAGGTTATAAACTATCTGTCGCCTAAATCCAAATCGCCAAATCCTATTAGTAGCATAACGTAATGATTTTACTTTTTGTTAGGTTACTGTTCAGAAATAGTGCACGATGTCTAATGATAGAAATGGATGAATTGATAGAAATTGAGAGAAGAATTGTAGAGGAGCTGGAAACTAAGTAATAACAGCCGCACGGGTCGACCCATAAGGTTAAGCTACGGTTGCCGTGGATGGTCTGTGGATGGGTGACCATCTTGACATACCGAGACTCCTCCATGCCTCGGAAAGCATGTTAAGGGCGCGTTTGCAAATCGGACAAAATTATGCTGTTTTTCGGTACATTTTGTGACAAAACTAAACCGAATTGAATATAACTAATAACTACCACATATAGACGGATTCCTCATCTTCAAATGATAGTAACTTTTTTGTTCAAAATTATAGTTTTTTATATTGAAAACACGATTTTCCGATGCCTTTTTCCACAGAATTAACGATACCGGGTTGAGTTTCGGTACATTTTTTGTTCTATAATCAACATATTTTAGAATTTCTAAAAATACTACAAGTAGGCAGATATATTCAATTCTAAAACTTAGTAAAAAAATTGTTTCAAAATGTCACAAATAGTCGCAAAAAAAATAAAAATCGGAACAAACTTTTTCACCTATTTTGCTATTGCGGATGAATCTTAACGCAATCGATTAAGGGTTATTTTATTTTTGGTCATGTTCTGATTTATTGCACAAACATTTCGAAAAAAGACTCAGTCCGCGCTCGGCCGCCGTGGTGAGAGGACCCTGTATTACCTGTTTGCAGCGGCTCGTGTGGGAAAAGATCGATGTACAGACACAAAATATTCGATAAACCAAATTTGATACTTTTGACAAGCTAAGATAATTTTGTATTCACAGATTCTATTGTGTAATATTTTATTTCGGTAAAAGTAACTACCGTTTATAAAATGTCTATTCGTATGGGACTTGATGAAGTTCCAGTAGCAGTCACCGAGGTACACCTTCACGTCACTCCATCAAGCCCGGAGATAAGGTCTCATCCTAACTTGCAAAACAAGACCAAACTCGGCACACCTAGTTCTACATGTCGAGGACTTCCAGTAGCAGTCACCGAGGTACACCTTCAGGTCACTCCATCAAGCCCGGAGGTAAAGTCTCATCCTAACTTGCAAAACGAGCCCAAACTCGGCACACTTAGTTCTACATGTCGAGGAGTTCCAGTAGCAGTCACCGAGGTACACCTTCAGGTCACTCCATCAAGCCCGGAGGTAAGGTCTCATCCTAACTTGCAAAACAAGACCAAACTCGGCACACCTAGTTCTACATGTCGAGGAGTTCCAGTAGCAGTCACCGAGGTACACCTTCAGGTCACTCCATCAAGCCCGGAGGTAAAGTCTCATCCTAACTTACAAAACGAGACCAAACTCGGCACACCTAGTTCTACATATCGAGGAGTTCCAGTAGCAGTCACCGAGGTACACCTTCAGGTCACTCCATCAAGCCCGGAGGGAAGGTCTCATCCTTACTTACAAAACGAGACCAAACTCGGCACACCTAGTTCTACATGTCGAGGTGTTCCAGTAGCAGTCACCGAGGTACACCTTCAGGTCACTCCATCAAGCCCGGAGGTAAAGTCTCATCATAACTTATAAAACGAGCCCAAACTCAGCAAGCCTAGTTCTACTTCTCGAGGAGTTCCAGTAGCAGTCACTGAGGTACACCTTCAGGTCACTCCATCAAGCCCGGAGGTAAGGTCTCATCCTAACTTGCAAAACGAGACCAAACTCGGCACACCTAGTTCTACATTTCGAGGAGTTCCAGTAGCAGGCACCGAGGTACACCTTCAGGTCACTCCATCAAGCCCGGAGGTAAGGTCTCATCATAACTTACAAAACGAGCCCAAACTCGGTACACCTAGTTCTACTAGTCGAGGAGTTCCAGTAGCAGTCACCGAGGTACACCTTCAGGTCACTCCATCAAGTCTGGAGGTTAGTAAAAATATAATAAACGGTACGAAATATTTTTTGTAGGTCCTATGTATTATAAAGAAATAAGAAAAGAAAAAAAATCCATAGTATCAAAATTAGTTCACTTGACTACTATTCCCGCAGCTAACCGTGGGTACACTTGTGTGTGTGAGTCGTATCAATGTAGTAATTCGATTCTATACCTATCAATTTTGAGAACGCGTCCTTAAGCCGTTGGTCCCGGCTGCCATTCATGGATCTTTGACCGTTGTTACGGGTCGTCAGAAGCCCGAAAGTCTGACAACCAGTCTTACCAAGGGGTATCGTATTACCCAGTAACTCGGTTGTGGAGGTCAGATAGGCAGTCGCTCCGTGTAAAATAATGGTATTCAGCTGCATCCGGTTACACGGGAAGCCGACCCTAACATAATTGGGAAAAGGCTAGGCAGATTGATTGTTTAATAATTGAAATACTATACCTATCGTGAATTCATGAAACCCTAGTACTTTTTGTTAGGTTAGTTTAGGTACTGCTCAGAAATTGTGCACGTGTCATGAACAGAATACCGTCTTGAACTTCGATTGCAGCGTCACCTATCGGGCCCAATTGTGAATAGCAAATTCCAAAAAATAGATGTCGTTGCGTGTATCTTGATATAGGTCAGTGCGATGCAAATAAAATATTTCAACCCTTTTCATCCCGGTAGGGGTTGTTTCCGAAAAATATTGATACACGTTATTCTTTGTTTTCGGTTTGTTTGTTTGTTTGTTTGTTTTATTCATAAACAATTTACATTGTGTTGAATTTCATACAAATACAAGATACAAAAAATAGAACTATGAATATACAAATTATGAATTAGTATCCAGCTTTTTTACAGTTTCAAATATAATGTCAAACAGTTTTAAATATAATGTCAAACAGTTTTAAATATAATGTCAAACAGTTTTAAATATAATGTCAGACAATTTTAAACATTATGATTAAAGCTATATTTAATGTCGGCAAATTATTTGAAAATTATATAATGTCAAATGATTAAAAACAAAAACAAAAAAAAAATACAATATAATTCATCTATTATTGTGTGACACTAACTCCGATATATTATACAGACATTTCTCCAATAAAAAGACCTTTAATTTTGCTTTAAACAAGTGGGTGTTATAAATCAAGATCTTTAGATCAGAAGGCAGCTTATTGAAAATCTCTACAGCTTGATACTTCGAGCAATGTTCTACTATGTTAAATTTTGGTGCTATTGGTTGTTTAAACATTTTTCTTCGTGTGCTCTCTCTAACCTCACGTTCCTCTTGCGATTCAAACTCATGTAGATACTTGGCAAAATAACTTAAGAGGACCAATATGTACAGACTAGGAACTGTTAATATTGCTAATTTTTTAAAGTAATCTCGGCATGAGACACGTTGTGAAATTCTGACTATTGTCCTTATGGCTCGTTTCTGTAAGACGAATGCTCTCTGCCAGTTATAACTATAACTATTTCCCCAGAGCAGGATGCTATACCTAATCCTAGACTCGACCAGCGCATAATATATAGCCTTTAATTGTTCTATATTCAATTCATCCCTAAGACTTCTAAGTGCGTAACATGCTGACGATATGGATGATTCAATAACAGCAAGCTCTGGTTTCCAATTTAAATGCGAATCTATGTTAACCCCTAGGAATTTAACCTTGTCCACTAATTCAATATTGTCTCCATTTATTTTTATATCTAAGTTGTCATTATTACGAGTCGTAGTCCTAAATAACATGAGGTTAGTTTTACTTGTATTTAGTAATAAGTTATTGGCTGTAAACCATTCGCAAACTTTATCTATAATTATTTTTGTATTTAATGTCAATTTTTCTATGTCCTTTTCCCCAATTATTACGTTTGTGTCATCTGCGAAAACAACAAGTTTCTCATTCGGCTGGGTTTTATTCATGAAATTAAGAAAGTCATTTGTAAAAATAATATAGAGTATAGGTCCTAAAATTGACCCTTGGGGCACACCTCGTTTCACATATGTCATTTTTGACTTGTATGTCACTTCGTGATTATTTTCGTCTATATGTTTGATTTCTACATACATTCGTCTATTTTGTAAGTACGATTTCATAAGTTGTAATGTCTTGCCTCTAATACCATAATGTTCGAGTTTAGTAAGTAGTAGTTCATGATCTATCGTGTCAAAAGCAGAACTGAGGTCGACAAATAGTCCAACTACTTTAATTTTTTCATTTAATTGACTAACTATGTCATTTATTAAAGTATTCATAGCCTCCGAGGTACCAACACCTTTCTGATATCCAAACTGTCTCAGATTGATAATTTTGTTCATACCTAAATGTAGCATAAGTCTAGTTTTAATAATTTTTTCAAAGAGTTTTGATAAAGTTGGTAATAAGGATATGGGCCGGTAATTTTTTGGATCGGTCTTAGTGCCCTTTTTGTGTATCGGAATCACTTTGGCCAATTTCAACTGGTCAGGAAAAATTGACTCTTCGATGCATAAATTGAAAAAATCAGATAGAGGAAAAGCTAATACGTCTATATTCTCCTTTATAATCGATATTGGTACGTCGTCGAACCCGCAAGAATGTTTATTAGCCATTTTACTAACCAACTTTATTATTTCATTTGGTGTTGTTGGCTTGAAATTTATATCACTTTCAACTCTCTTCGTCGTGTCCATCAGAAAAGTTGCTGCTTTATCTTTATCTTCATTTGATATTGATGACTTGAATACAAAACTTTCTATAAATATATTTGCAACATCCTGAGGATCAGTAATTATTTTATTATCTACATTTAATATAAGATTTCTACGTTGTTTGTTTTTCTTCTTCTTAGTATGTTCGTTTACTATTTTCCATGTTTCTCGCGCTATATTTTTTGCGCTATTTAGATACCTTGATATAGCTTGCTTTTTGGCTTGTGTAATTACTTTCCTATGGATTCGAACGTAATTGGTTTTATAATTTCTGACGCTGACATTATTTAGTGTTCCAGAGCACAGGACCCTTTTCATTTTACTTGATATTTTAATACCCTTTGTAATCCACTTTATTGTATTTTTCTTGTTAGACTTTATCCTAATTGATTTTTTGGGATAACAATCTTGAAATAATTTATTAAAATAGCTTAGAAACTGATTTATTCCCAAATTGATCCAGTTTTTGTTAGTAATACTTCTTTTGAAAACGGAATTGTTTTTCTCATTAAATAATCTTTTACTTACTGTAGTGCACTCGAAGCTTTTAGATTTTTTGCTGATTTCATCAAGAGCTACATAACAGAAAAGTCCACCATGACCATCAGCTAAGCCATTATGATCCACAAAACATTGCTCTATGAAGTCACTATCGAGATTTGTTATAATATTATCTAAACACGACTGTGAGTTATTTCGGATAAAAGTCGGAGTTCTTACAAGGTATCTAAAATTATAGCATGTCAATATACTTAGAAACTCAGAAGATTTTTTGTTTTCGACAAGTACGTCAACATTGAAGTCCCCGCATATAATACAGTTTTTGTCCAGAAAATGTTCCAACAATTTTTCTAAGCTAGAAATGAAGCTTTCGAAGTTTTTATCGTAGGGACTTCGGTAACAACAACAAATGTATAACCCTGTTGCAACATCCTTTGCTCCACATATCTCGAAACTTTCGGCTCTATAAAACTTCCTGATTGATTCAATGTTTTCGCATTCTTTCAATTTATGTGCTAAAATGAGACTACCCCCCCTTTTCTTGTTCGTCCGAGTGTTACATGCGACTAAGTTATAGTTTGACATAGTAAATACTTTGGCAGATTTGTCATTCAAGAAATGTTCTGATATACATAGATAGTCCACGAGATTACCTGTGGTTTCAATATATAATTCTAGTTCAGTTTTTTTATTGCTTATTCCACATAAGTTTTGATGAAAAATCTTTAAACAACTAGTATCTGATATTAGTGTGCTATTACTTACATTATCTAGCATTACCTTCTTACTCTCGAAAAAGATCACGGTTATTCATAATTTCAGGTGAAAGATTTGTTTGTGAAGACGAATTTACAAACACTCTAGATGTAGGCGTTTCCCTTGCATTGAGTACCAAATTAGGAGTTGTTTGTGTAGAAACATTTTTAAATACCCGATTTGCCTTTTGATCCAAAAGCACCTTATGCACATAATTTTGTTAATTGATTCTGTATTGTAATCGCAATATATCCCTGTAAATTAATTTACATGTAGTTAGCTTGTTAAGTAACGGCCTTTTATAGTTAGAATAATGATTGTCATCTGGTGTAATAAAATTAGAATTTTCGCAATTATTACATACAAGTTTTAAGGTGCGATTTACATTTGATACATTTAGATATTTATTATAATAAATCTTACTGACAAGAACATTTGTGTTTTGCATATTTTGCAAGGTGTGATGCAGAGAACTCAATATATTTAATGGATTTTTATCGCTACTACCTCCGATTATTAAAACAAAGTCAGACTTAGTGAAATTCTTACACATAGTTGCACATGTACTTAATACGTAACTAAGAGGTGCATTTGGTTTGATTACCGACGTTATTATAAAACTATTTCCCACCAAGTTTTGAAGTATTTCTCTAATTTCATAACCGGCCTGATCAGCGAAGATAGCGATTTTATGCTTTGGTGCCAGTACTTGCGATAATTGTTTACAGGATCTATTTTCCGTCAGTTTATATAAGCTTCCACTAGCGCTCATGTTTTGTTTAGGTGTTGACAGTGACATATTCTTGCTTGTTTCCTGTATCTCCCTGTCCGTCAATGTATGTATTTCTCTATTTTTTTGTTCCTCCGTGTTGGATGTAAATGAATTTTGGATAAAACTCACTTGTAGTTCTTTGTAACTGTTTGTAGGTGACAAGGTTCCTGCCGCTGTGATACAAGACTTATTTAAGATGTTTTTTATTGGCGACTCATGAATGAGTGCTGTCGACTTATTTCCAATTCGATTCATTGACGATAGGGCATGCATAGTAAACTCTCTAGAAGAGGTTCTGGGTAATCCTGTTTTCATAGTTATTGTCCTAAGTCGACGATGATATTGAGGTGAAAAGAATCTTATTGGTGTTACCGCTGTATCCGAGGAAGTAGAATCCTGTATTCCTACGGATTTAAAAATCTTTATTTTGTTTTCATATTTCCTAATTTTGTCCTTTAATGAAAGGTTTTCTAAGTTTAAATTATCTATTTCTGAGTTAGCCGACTGTAGTTCCAATTTAAGTTTGTTTATTTCTTCATTTTTAGCGATGGTATCAACATTTCCAGAGGTATTATTATTGGGTAAGCTTTGATAAGATATATCCATTTCAAATTCAAACTCGCTAACATTTAGATTATGTTGCAATTTTGTTCTTTGCGTGACGTATGTATCATCCTCCATATTTCAATTTTACAATATTTACAAAAAGTCAAACGATGTTCCAGTTCCGAACCAGCGACCAACTGTTTCCCAGTCCGCGCAATTCGCCAATGCGCCAACCGTGTTCTTATCTACCTCGACCAAATAGTACTATAGCTTCCACATGCAGACTACTATTTAACTGTTTTATCGACTGTCAGTTTCGGTGTTTTTAGACTAGATGTCGCTATTTGGTGTTACGTTTGGCACTGATTTGAATTAAATTTTTTTTTCGTAACGGTGTGTATGATGAATTGTTATGAAAACTCACAATTTCTGCAGAGTCACTTGGCTTGTTTGGTCACAGCACGTATTTATTTGATAATTTTCGTAATGCACATCACAATCATTGTTTATTCATTTGCAAAATTGAGTCACTCAAAAATGTAAACATATACAAATAACTTGCAACTTTCACAAAGTTTTCAGTGGATAACACTGTCACTGCATGTTTATAGTATAACCATTTGGTCAAATAGAAAAGATGATCAATTAAACTTATCTTACTATTTTTTAACAATTAAAAACTGCGGAGCAAATGTTACTCGTGATTGACACTTGACAGATGTTATGAAAGATGAACAGATGTTATGAAAGAAGGTTTTAAGTATAAATACTGAGTTTCGAGTAAATCAGACCTCGCATACAAAATCTTTCATACAAACTTTGACACCCCTAATCCCCATTTATTACTAAGATACGTATTCGTACGAAGTACTCTCTATCGGCTTTAGCACCCTCAAAAACTACGAAAGCGACACCCATGACGAAAAATGACAAATTTGTCGCAGCCGCCATCTTGGATTTACATTTAGACCTCCCTTTCGGCTTAAGCACATTATAAATCTATGTAAACGACACCCATGTCGATTTTTTTTTTAAATATTCACATCCGCCATCTTGGATTAACTTTTTGTCGTCACTATCGGCTTTAGTACCCTTGAAATCTTCGAAAACGAAACCAATGACGAAAAATAAAAAAAGAATTCGCAGCCGCCATCTTGGATTTACATTTTGACCTCACTATCGGCTTTAGCACTATCCAAAACTACGAAAACGACACCCATGACGAAAAATTTGAAAATATTCACAGCCTCCATCTTGGATTTACTTTTTGATGTCACTATCGGCTTTAGCACCCTTGAAAACTACGAAAACGACACCAATGACGAAAAATAAAAGGAATTCGCAGCCGCCATCTTGGATTTACATTTTGACCTTATTATCGGCTTTAGCACCATCGAAAACTACGAAAACGACTCCCATGACGAAAAATGAGTAAATCGCAGCCGTCATTAAAATATTTTAACCCTTTTCACCCCGTTAGGGGTTGTCTCCGAAAAACGTTGATACGCATTATTCTTTATTTTTGATTTTAAGTATAAATACTGAGTTTCAAGTTATTCGGACCTTGCGTAAATTTTTTTTCATACAAACTGACACCCCCCAATCCCCGTTTAGGGGGTAGCTTAGAAAAACTAAAAATGACAAACTTTATGATTTACTTAGGTAAGTATTCGTGCAAAGTTTCAAGTCTATTAACTCAAGGAATAAGATTTTGCATACAATCGAAATCCCCCCTTTTCACCCCCTTAAAAGTCGAATTTTCAAAAACCCCTTCTTAGTGCTCCCCTACATTATTAAAGGAAGCTGTGTGGAAAATTTCACGTTCCTAGTCCCAGTAGTTTCGGCTGTGCGTTGATATGTCAGTCAGTGAATCAGTTTCTCCTTTTATATATATAGATAGATAGAAGATAAACAGTTGGATAGCAGAAGTTTTTCGGAAGTAAGGATAAACTAATGAGTAGTAAATACAGGACTATTTTTAGATCATTAATTAATTCACATGGTGAACAGAATGAATATATTCAGGGACCAAAAAATTTTACATTTTGGTCGAGTAGGTATTGAACTTTTATAATTATGTAAAAGCTGTTTTTTTTTGTTATTTATAAAGATTCCTATTTATTTATTTTAAACATATTTAGTTGGCTTAAAAAAAACCGGGCAAGTGCGAGTTGGACTCGCCCATGAAAGGTTCCGTACCACCGTACAATATTAATTAACACTATGTATTAAAAAAGAACACGATTTTTGTATGGGAACCTACTTTCATTCTTTACTTTATTTTATTTTTATTATTTTTTGATACAGTGGTAGCAGAAATACACAATCTGACCCCCCAGATCTTACACTGATATTCTAAACAGACCAGGAGCTTTAATTAACTTCTGGATCCCAGGTGGGCTGGATGGAATAACCCCCCAAACGGCCGCCATGGCCCACGTACAATGGTTTTGACGGACTAAGTGCGGAAACCAAACCCTATAACATAGAACAACAATACACAATCTGTAAAAATTTCAACTGTTTATTTATCACGGTTCATGAGATACAGCCCGCTGACAGATAGACGGACGAACAGTGGAGGTTTAGTAAAAGGGTTCTGTTTAGTATCCTTCGGTTACGGAACCCTAATAATATCACTTATTCAAATGCCATGAAAGATTAATGTGTCTTTATCATTAACTAGCTTTTACCCGCGGCTTCGCCCGCGTGGATGTCGCAAAATATCCCACGGGAACTGTAGGGGATTCTGAGAGAAACACCACGTATGTTGATACTAAATTAACGAATATATTGCCGCGCACTAAAAAACTAGATTTTACAATTTTGTTTTGCTTAGGTAGTTTTACACCATAGTACAACTAGCGGGTGGTTCCGATATACGAGAGTTTGTATTTTATAGTTTCTATCCAATGATAGATGAGTTAGGTTTATACATTTGGTCAAGCGTGAGCTAGATTCTCGACAGGTTGTAACCTGCTCCCTGATCGATACCCTTATTGGCTGAGCAAGTTGAGACTCGTTTGTTTGGGTGAGGCCATTATTTCGACAAGTTAGAACTTGTTCGTAGGCGAGTCTATTATATCTAACAAGTCGAAACTTGTTTTATGGGTGATACCAATACCTTGTTGCTGTGTGTTTTAGGTGAGTGTTAGTGTTTGTTACCTGTGTGTTCTGTCAAGCTAGACCTGCTTGTGTGGACTATACCTTTTTACCTTTTTAGGATTTGGGTTAGGGTGCTAACTATGTTATTTTATTATACCTACTTATTCTTATTTATGTAATAGGTTTCTTATAACTAATTATAATATATTAGGTATCGAATCAGGTTTTCTTACTACTATAGGAGAATGAAACCATCCCTACGCTAATTTATAATATTAACAATTAAATGAAGGTAATTATATCTATGACTATAAGGAAAATGGTTTTTATTATTAAATCAATCTCTTAATTGCTAATCAGTCGTTTGTCGTCGCCAATAGTCTCCCCTTCAGTGCGTTGCACTCCATCTCGTTGGGGCGACGTCGCAGGTACAATCAGGACTAGGCGTGAAGCTGGCCGCCGCAGGATGCCCGCTGCTGTTCGCACGTCGACGATCCTGGTTCTTCCGTCTGGTCCGGGATGAGTGGCGACTATCTCGCCGCGTGGCCACGAGTATCGCGGTAGGGTGTGGTCGACGATCAGGACTATGTCGCCCAGTGCTGGGTCTCGGTAGTGAGGACCTTGGTTGTAGCGGGGCGAGAGAGTTGGGAGGTACTCTCGCAGCCACCTTGACCAGAAATGATCGGCCAGGCGTTGGGATGTCTTCCATCTGGGAGAACCGATGAGTTCTGTGTCGTCGAAGGAGCCAAAGAGGGTGGCTCCGCATGACCGCCCGATGAGAAAATGATTCAGGGGCAGATCTTCTTCTTCTTCTGGATCGGTGCTGATGGAAAAGACGGGCCTCGAGTTTACGATGTGCTCGCTGGCTCGTACTATTGACTAAGCAACTTCCCAGTAGACACGCTTGTAGTTCGAGTCGAGGTATTGAAGTTGACTTGAGAGGTGATATTCCAGCTTTTGCCTTCAGCAGCTTCACTTCTACGCGATCGTCCGGATATTGGGAGCGCCAATACACAGCGCAGGCGTACACGTTCTCGTTTGCATCGCAGAATGTGTGCGGCTCCCCCTTGGTCGCGTCGTGCGTGAGGGAGCGAGGGATTCGAAGATCTTCAAGCCATTTTCTCCATTCGTCTTTTCTGGGTGGAGGCAATCTTTTATCCCATTCTAGGCCGGATCTCCACAAGTTCTGAAACATTACTTTTCCCTGTAAGGTTATGGGTGTCGCCAAGCCTAAGGGGTCGAAGACCGACATCACTGCGTTTGTTGCTTCTTTCTTCGTCAGTGCACGTCTTCCTTCTTTGGCTTCGTCGGGAGTGTTGCGCGGAGTCAGAGTGAAATAAAGGCTTTCTTCATGGACGTTCCAATTGAGTCCCAGGGTTTTCTCGACTTGATTCTTCGGTTCTTCTTGTACGATGGAGTTTATCTTGCTTTCTGTGCCGGTGAACTCTTCAATCGTTGAGGGGTCGTTACTCGCCCAACCTCTTTTCTGTTCAAATTCTTTGTCCTTTAAGGACTTCTTCTCTATTCCACTTAGTCGTCGCGTTGCAGCTGCTTTGCTTTCAGGTGGACTTTCGTCATCCGTCTTCCAAAACAGGCATGCGCTGAATCTTCCATCAGGCAATCTTTTCGACGTGGAATGCAGCACGTCGAAAGCCCGTTGGTGGCTGGATGGTCTCTTTGCAGTGACTCCTAGGGCTTCGATATCGAAGTGATATAATCTGATCATCTTCTCGAGGTAATCATCTTTTCCTTTAGGCTGCCTTACCAGATGATTCAGTATTCGTACCGGAGTGTTGTTGCTTGATTTGGTCCCATGTAAGACCCATCCCAATTGGGTTCTGGAGGCTACTGGCTTGCTTCGGTTGCTAGTTTTCACTTCTTGAGATACGATGGGATGCAAATTGTCCTGCCCGATGAGTACAGTAGGACAAGCGTTGGGGTATTTCAATTGCTCCGCTTTATCTTCTAAGTACTGGCAATCTTCCAGGTTCTTATTGCTGACTTCTTGGGGGGATAGGTTAAGGGTCTTCACGGTGTACCCTGACATGCTTTCCAGGTTTCGCTCGAACTTTCCTCTGGTCTTAATGTCGATCTTCTTTGACTTCTGGTCCATTCGATGACCTCCAACGCTCTCGATTCTTAATTCTTCTTCAGGACCTTGAGCTCCGATCATGTTCACGATGTCGTCTTCTACTTTGTTATCTGGTCCCCATAGTTTTGCTGGCATGATTTTCAAGTAGGTTCTTGGTATTGTTCGGGTTGCGTTCACTGTTGATGTTACAGCTTGGGTCTCTTGCGGGGTTGGCTTCGTCTTTTCTTCTTGATGTAACATCATATGATGACCTCTCTTGCATTTTCCACACGGCTTTGCTTTGCAACTGAATCCTCTGTGTCGCCCCAGCAGACATTTGAAGCATATGAAGGCTCGCTTGACTTGTTCCCATCTTTCATCTATGGAAGCGTCGATAAATTTCTTGCATTTCAACAGTGCATGTTCCCCAGCACATTCAGGACAGGTTATCTTCTCTGGCTTCTTCGTGTTGTCGTTGCAGGAACAGACTGTTGCCATGTATGGTTCGGCTTGCTCTTCATCTGAATCCTCTTCGTTTGATGAATATTCTTCTTCATCGTGCTGTGAGACTCGAGCGACGTTCACGCCGCGGGAACTTGAAGGTCGCATGCGGCTCCTGAATCCTTCTTTCTTGACCTTGGTTCCCATGAACTCGTGCATCTCGAACTGGTCTACCATCTGGTTGAAGAAGTTCATGAGGCTGATGAGGATCGGTTCATCATCTTCTTCCTTGGATGCTCTGTACTCGTACCACCTGAATCGCACCAGGATACACATCTTCTCGATTATTCTATTTGATATATCGCTTGAGTGTAGATAGCTTTGTTTCTTCATTTGCTTCACGACGCTGACTGTATTGGCCACGGCTCCAGCATACCGCACCAGCTCTCTTGCATCTTCAGACATGGGAGGCAGCTTCTCTATGTTTTCTATCTCGCTTCTTATTAAGTAAGTGGGTCTTCCGTATCGACGCTCCAATGCGGTTATCACTTCCTCTGGATCCACTTGCGTATAGAGGAGAGACTTCACTGCTTCCTTGGCTTTTCCTTTGATTGCTCTTCTCAATCTTCCCATATTCTCGATACCACTGAAGAGAGCCTGTGAATCTTTGTATGTTGCTTTGAAGGCCATCCAGTCTCTTGCATCACCGTCGAATTGATGTAGCTCGCTGACATACTTCGGCGCACGTTGCATAATAGCTGTTGCTTTGCTATCTGTTGCGGTCTTGACTGCTTCCAGTATCGCTGCAGCCAGCTGATTAGTGGGGTTCGACGTGGACGGCGTGGTTTCCGCAGTAGGCGGCGCTTCCTTGCTGATTTCCACTTCGCCACGCTCTGCTTTCTTCGACTCCGACACCCAGGCTTCAGTTGCCTTTTCAGCGGCGGCCTTGGTTGCAGCATCCTCTTCATCATCACTCAAGTCCGTATCATCTTCGTTGGCACGTATTAATTCCAGCCTGGTACTGGTCAGCTTGGCTTGCATCTTAATTTCTTCTAATTTCAGCTTCTCTAATTCCAGTCTGATTTCTAATTCTTTCTTCTTATTATTCGCTTTATTAGAAATCGACTTTGCCTTCTTCTTTTTATTTTCTACCAAGGTAGCATCGGCTTCCTCGACCACGGTTGTGTCTTCAGTACGCGCGGTGCTATCTGTCATCGCCTCGGAGGTGGTAGCTGACGTCTCTGTAGTCTCTTCTTCCGTGGTCGAGTGCGTGCTATCTCCTTTTTGGCTTCGCGTCTTCATGTTTATTCACTAACACAGTATTTAAAGTCAATAATGTTCAGTGACTTACCAGGGTTTATGATACAATCCTTCAGCAATAGGCACTCAGTTAAACTTCACTATAATGTTCGCTTAACATTAAGTACAATGTCCTTTATGTACTCACTAAGCACTGTTCAATGTTCTTTATGTACTCACTAAGCACTGTTCAATGTTGCCTATGTACTCACTAAACAACGTTCAATGTTCCTTATGTACTCACTATAAACGTTCACGTAACACTATGTATCACTATAAACATTCACATAACACTATGTATTCACTATACACTTTCATATGACACTTATGTATTCACTATACACGTTCACATAACACTATGTATTCACTATAAACATTCACATAACACTATAACACGCAGGGCTTCGAAGTGATACCGGGCTTCGAGAGGGCGCGGCGTGGCTCGTAGTCGGCCCTCCCAGCTATATTCTTCACTTCAGCAGGTCGTGTTTCTATCAATAGGTTCTCCGCAGAGGGCCTGGCTTCGAGAATAAGCGATCTTCCAGTCGCTTATTCCCAGCAATTTTCTTCTCCGGCACACGTAAGCTTCGAGTGATGCAGGGGCTTCGAGAGGACGCGGCGTGACTCGTAGTCGGCCCTCCCAGCAATATTCTTCACTCAGCGGGTCGTGTGCCCACCAACAGGTTCTCCGCAGAGGGCCTGGCTTCGACAATAAGCGATCTTCCAGTCGCCTATTGCCAGCAATATTCTTCTCTGGCACACGTAGGGCTTCAAGTGATGCAGGGCTTCGAGAGGACGCGGCGTGACTCGTAGTCGGCCCTCCCAGCAATATTCTTCACTCAGCGGGTCGTGTGCCCACCAACAGGTTCTCCGCAGAGGGCCTGGCTTCGACAATAAGCGATCTTCCAGTCGCCTATTGCCAGCAATATTCTTCTCTGGCACACGTAGGGCTTCAAGTGATGCAGGGCTTCGAGAGGACGCGGCGTGACTCGTAGTCGGCCCTCCCAGCAATATTCTTCACTCAGCGGGTCGTGTGCCCACCAACAGGTTCTCCGCAGAGGGCCTGGCTTCGAGAATAAGCGATCTTCCAGTCGCCTATTCCCAGCAATAATCTTCAGACGCACGTAGGGCTTCAATGGTGAGCAGTTAGTGCGCGGCTCGTCGAAATAATCTTCAGGTTACTTACGTAATTTTCACGAAATACATAAACTTCTCGTAGAACGCTGCTTATCTTCAAAATAGCGATGAATCTTCACGTAGTTTGATGTATTCTTCACGTATCTTCAGACTCAGGCTTCAGTTCTTCAAATCTGGCTGCAGAAGGACCAATTCTTGTAGGGGATTCTGAGAGAAACACCACGTATGTTGATACTAAATTAACGAATATATTGCCGCGCACTAAAAAACTAGATTTTACAATTTTGTTTTGCTTAGGTAGTTTTACACCATAGTACAACTAGCGGGTGGTTCCGATATACGAGAGTTTGTATTTTATAGTTTCTATCCAATGATAGATGAGTTAGGTTTATACATTTGGTCAAGCGTGAGCTAGATTCTCGACAGGTTGTAACCTGCTCCCTGATCGATACCCTTATTGGCTGAGCAAGTTGAGACTCGTTTGTTTGGGTGAGGCCATTATTTCGACAAGTTAGAACTTGTTCGTAGGCGAGTCTATTATGTCTAACAAGTCGAAACTTGTTTTATGGGTGATACCAATACCTTGTTGCTGTGTGTTTTAGGTGAGTGTTAGTGTTTGTTACCTGTGTGTTCTGTCAAGCTAGACCTGCTTGTGTGGACTATACCTTTTTACCTTTTTAGGATTTGGGTTAGGGTGCTAACTATGTTATTTTATTATACCTACTTATTCTTATTTATGTAATAGGTTTCTTATAACTAATTATAATATATTAGGTATCGAATCAGGTTTTCTTACTACTATAGGAGAATGAAACCATCCCTACGCTAATTTATAATATTAACAATTAAATGAAGGTAATTATATCTATGACTATAAGGAAAATGGTTTTTATTATTAAATCAATCTCTTAATTGCTAATCAGTCGTTTGTCGTCGCCAACAGGAACGTTCTACCGGGAATACATACCTAATAGCCGAGGAAAAAAGGTCATTGACTAACTTTCAGCGGACGCAGTGGTAGCCTATTATGCCGGGTTGCCGACAACCATAATTATTTTGTTACGCGTAATTTTGAAACTGTAATATCTCTTAAACTATTCATTTAAATGATATGACGTAAAGGCTTATTTTAATCGAAATTGATTGCCCAATTTAAATAACATACTTTATTGGATAAGGATTAATATGATACCGGTCAAAATAGCTTCGGAAATAACAACGAAAATTTTATAAAATTTTGAAAGATAAAAATGGTTACTGTGGGTCATCCTTAGAAGATAGACATATGCCATCGCGGACTTTTTTGTTAAACTTTTTAAGATATACAATACTCTAGAACATAAATTTGATTTATCTCTAACGGCTTACGCGGCGCACGCCAGTAAAGCTCCCACTCGGCATGATTTTTTCCGACATCTTCAACAATAATCGTCATATTTCAGCCAATTTACACAAAACCTTAATGAATTATACACTAAAACCTTCCGCACGAATCAGTCCGTCCAATGGTGAAAACCGTTTGAAAATCCGTTCGGTAGTTTTTGAGTTTATCGCGTTCAGACAGACAGACAGACGCGGCGGGGGACTTTGTTTTATAATATGTAAGGATTAAATATGGATGTATATTATGTAATACTAGCTTTTACCCGCGGCTTCGCCCGCGTGGATGTCGCAAAATATCCCACGGGAACGTTCTACCGGGAATACATACCTAATAGCCAAGGAAAAGATCATTGACTAACTTTCAGCGGACGAAGTGGTAGGCTACTACAGCTCCCGCGTGGTCAACCATAATTATTTTGTTACGCGTAATTTTGAAACTGTGATATCTCTTAAACTATTCATTTAAATGATGTGATGTAAAGGCATATTTTAATCGAAATTGAATGCCCAATTTAAATAACCTATTTAATTGGATAAGGATTAATAAGATACCGGTCAAAATAGCTTCGGAAATAACAATGAAAATTTTATACAATTTTGAAAGATAAAAATGGTTATTGTGGGTCACCCTTAAAAGATAGACATATGCCATCGCGGACTTTTTTGTTGCAATTTTTAAGATATACAATACTCTAGAACATAAATTTGATTTATCTCTCACGACTTACGCAGCGCACGCCAGTAAAGCTCCCAGTCGGCATGATTTTTTCCGACATCTTCAACAATAATCGTCATATTTCAGCCAATTTACACAAAACCTTAATGAATTATACACTAAAACCTTCCACATGAATCACTCCGTCCAATGGTGAAAACCGTTTGAAAATCCGTTCGGCAGTTTTTGAGTTTATCGCGTTCAGACAGACAGACAGACAGACAGACAGACGCGGCGGGCGACTTTGTTTTATAATATGTAAGGATTAAAACTTATAATTAAGTGTATAAATAATATTTTCGGAAATAATAATTAAAGAACTCAAAATAATAATAATAATAATCTTTATTCAATAAATTACAAGGTATAAAAAGTGTACAGTTTTGCTTATGTGTAAATTATAATCCTAAGACTTACGTGCCTGAACTAGGTAATCCTGTGTTTCAGGCGAGAAGAACTAAAATAAACTTATAAAATAAATAAATAATTAACAGGTAGACAATAGATCACTAATTAATGTTGAGTAGCTTAACTCTTAGTTTCTAAATTTAATAAATACATAACGTAGGTGAGAGTACATAAATTAATTTTAACACAGTTAGTAAATTCTCTGTATCTTCGTAGGACATACTTAAACTACAAATAAAAACTACAAATAAATACATAACGTAGGTGAGAGTACATAAATTCATTTTAACACAGTTAGTAAATTCTCTGTATCTTCGTAGGACATACTTAGGAGAACATCCTTGAGAATTCTCTTACAATTTGCGTGGTTCATGGAATATATATTTGCTTTCGCGTTTAGTCTATTTTATAGAAGAGGACCGAGGTATAGATAAAATTTTGATACAAAAGCATGTTTTGATGTATTTTGTGGACAAACTATATCTTTACGTCTTTTATTAGTATATGCAGTGCTGTAGGGTAGATCTGTGTGTTGTTTTAATACAATACCCATTATAAATAGCTGTCGAACTGTTAATACTTCACAAGCTTTGTATAGGAGGTTAGTAGGAAATAAGAAAGGGCGGAAAGTAGACACTTTGAGAATCGCCCTTTGAGCTCTCTCGATGGTTAGTAACATTGTTTTACCCGCTCCACCCCATGTGGTAATACAGTAAGTTAATATTGATTGACATAGAGCAAAGTAAACTTGTCTAACTAGTTTTGGGTCAGCAATATAGCGTAGCTTTTTAAAAACAAATATCAACTTGCGAATTCTATTATTTAAAGCTTGTATATGTTGTTTGAATGAAAGTGTTTCATCTATTATAACGCCAAGGTATTTTGTAGTATTTGTCATTTTAATGTTGGGACAAACACATTGGTTATCTATAGGAACTGTGCAATAATGAGCATATAATGACGAGGTAGTGCTTGTTGATGTTTGCTTGCGCATCGAAAACTTAATATAATTTGTTTTTTCTGCATTTAGTGTTAGTGAATTATGTTGAAGCCATTTATTAACAATATTGAATCCATGTTGCGCAAACTTGTAGACATTTTTTTCAGAGTCAGCCGAAAAAAGAAGGGCGGTATCGTCAGCATAAGAAACAATTTGGCCGTGATCTAGATTTAGATTACAAAGATCGTTTATGTATACTAAAAATAATGTAGGCCCTAGAATACTTCCTTGGGGAACTCCGAAGGACGTGTTTTTTTGACTATCGCTGAGAAAGAAGAAGAAGAAAGAAAGAAAATACGTTTATTTGCGGTAAACATGACGCAAGGAAAGAATAAAAAAAGAACACGATTAATAACAAATTGGGGGAAAAATATGCGTCACATCCACGCAAAACGGCCATCGCTCAGCATAATGCTGCGACCCTATGCGAGACAGAGCCCCAGCGCTGGTTTTCAGCGACAGCCGGCGTTGACGTGATGACGTCAACCGGTGCAGGATATAATATAGTGAAATAACATAATAATGACAAATCAAAAATAAAATAAAATATAATACTTAGTACTAAAAGTATAAATACATTATAAAATGGCAACATTTCGTTCCGTCAGCGACTCAAGCGCCGAAGACATATGCAGTCTGTGTGCGCAGCTGTCATATAAAACTATTTCATTGGACGAAGGTATTATTTGGTTACGTAATAATTAGAACATTACCAATTCTTACACATTGGGTACGGTTTTCTAGATAGCTCTTAAATAGTTTCAGCTGGGTGTCTCTGATACCTATGGCTTCAAGTTTGTGCAACAGAATAGGAATAGAAACCGTATCAAAAGCTTTGGCGAGGTCCAGAAAGATTCCTACTGTGTGGTTACCATTATCAAGTTCTTGTGCTAGATAGTCAGTCAGATGGTGCACGGCATCGTCTGTTGACATTTTAGGCCTAAATCCAAACTGCCGTTTAGATAAAATCGATTTATCCTCCAAGTATTTGTAAAGCCTTTTATTCATAATTTTTTCTAATATTTTTGACATAGTAGGCAGCAAGGAAATAGGTCTATAATTTGTCACTTGATCTTTACTGCCTGATTTGTAAACAGGCACAACAACAGCTTTTTTTAGGCACTCGGGAAAAATACATGTATATAAACATTTTTGGAAAATGTAAGTTAGTGGCGGGCCCAAAATGTGCCTGAACTGTTTAATAATTTTATTTGATATGTTATCCCAGCCAACTGCACAGTCGTCCTTTAAACTCATGATTATCGTTTCTACCTCATTCTCGTCAGTGTCTAGCAATACAAAAGATGATAAAATAGTTTGGAAAATCCAAAAGTGCACGCCCAATACGCCTCATACTTATCACTCATTCATAAACGAAAAAGAAATTCAAAACATAGTTTAAAAATGAACAATTTATCACTTTTCATGAAGTCGTAATGTCAACGACTGACAAAGATATTTACGTTGGCAGTTGCTAGGCAACGGCACCGGATCAAGGTTGAAAATATTTAGATATTGATATTATATTTTAGTTAGTATTTTATTAATTATAATTAAACTACTATGAATAAAAGAGCCATTTTCAATAGGGTTCCTTCTACGGCTGAAACAAATGTATAAAAAAAAAATTGACTCAATTAATTGATTTTATCGCAAGCTACAATGTTTTCAGGGATCATAAATTGACGGACAGGAAATTTTTTTCAACTATTTTGATGCTTTTTCCATTTCTGCTGCATTAAATCAATTGTTAAAAAATACAATATTAATCTCCATTTAATCATCTATACAATGGTATATAAATTAAGTAGGTTCTATGTACTAGCAGGAGTGAAACAATAAAAACAGTTGCAGAAATGGGGCAAAAAATATTTTTCGATCGTAGAGCACACTCTAATGCGAAGCATTACGAGTCGTGCAATAGTGCTACACGTAAATGGTGTGTTTGTTAGATATTGTGATTGGCCCTGAACTTTTTCAGCCAAACATTTACCAACATTAACAAAGAAATTATTTGCAATATTGGCAGATGCTAACTGTGATGAGTGTGCTTGTAATAAACCTGAAGATGACTGATTTTGTTTTGAGTTATACGTTACGCTTTTAATAATACTCCAGATTTTTTTAGTATTTGTACCAGCTTTTTCGAGTGCAATTTTATCGTAGTTACTTTTAACTTTTTTTAGAAGGTTATTACAAAAGTTACGATACCGTTTATATGACAGTTGCAAAATTAAATTATCTGGATTAGATTTAGCTTTCATGTGCAGTTTATCTCTATTTTTCATACAGCGAATGAGCCCTGTCGTGATCCATGGTTTTATGTTGTAAGTTTTGTTATTTCGCCGAGATATGACCGTGTTTTTCTGAATTGCATGTTGTACATTATTGATTAGATACAACATACAAAACTGCGGATCAGCGGAATCGTAGACTGGGTCAAAGTCGATATTGCGTAAATCTTCTTCAAGTTTATTTACATTTAAACTAGAAATTGTGCGAGTGACTACTTTAGGTAATTTACAATTTAAAATAAGTAGGGTAGCATTGTGATCTGTGATTGTTGAATTGATTACAAGGGCAAGTGCAGGGAAATTTGACTTGAGCATAATATGATCCAAACAGGAGCCACTTTGATGTGTAGGAAGCGTGTGAGCAGGAAGCAAGCCATGGAAGGCGCATAGGTTAAGGTATTCCTCAGCGGATGCGTCAGCACTTTCTGGAAGAATATTGATATTAATATCTCCAATTAAAATAGTATTTTTGAAGGACGACAGGTTCTGCAAGGTGTTGTTTAGAGAGTCCGTGAAATTGTTTATATTTCTAAAAGAGGGGGGTCGATATAAGGCAAGTATTGCTAATTCAGACCCAATTTTAATTAATAATCTGTTACAGTCGTGCATATTTGGTTCCTCGACAGACACGTTCAGATGATCTCTTGCATAAACTATCACCCCATCGTTTGGATTGTAGTTTATGTTACTTTTATACATATTATATCCTGGAATAAGTGGTATGTTATAATGTTTGGAAAGCCAACATTCGGTTAGTACAATCACGTCACAGTTTATATCTAGACGTTGTAGAAAAACGCAAAAATTTTCGACATTTTTAAATATACTGCGAATATTTTGGGTTAGTATGGTTAGTGGACTAGTGTGGGAGGAGAGATATTGTTTACAGTGTTCAACATCACAAACATGGGACTCAGATACAGAGAAACTATCTATGTCATCAATTAAATTATTAATCATAATTATAAAAACAATAACAAGAACAAGGGCTGAAAAAATACGTGATTAACGGCGCTCTTAGGCGCCTCCATAATTAACAGAATTAATGTACCTTTTTTCAGCCATTATTTTCGCTGGGCAATCAGAAGCACCTGTCTTGTGATTGCTCGGCTTTTTGAAGTGCAAGCAAGTGGCACACTTGAAATGTATTTCCTTTGTACAAAAATAAACACATACTTATGCAAAACTTCTTGTAGGTGTAATTTATTTTTGGTTTGTCGAAAAAATCTAAGAAAAACATTTGTGGAGGTCCCAACGAGGTACTAAATTTTAATGAAAAGATAAACTAATTATAACGCCTACAACTAGGTGAAATCAACGTGCTCCAGACTACATGCAAAATTTTATCTAGGTGTAACTTTTTTTTGACTTATCGTAAAAATCTAAGAAAAACATATTATGTTGAGGTACCAATGAGGTACTAAATGTTAACGAAAATATGAGCTACTTATAACGCCTAGAACTAGGTGAAACCGGCTTGGTCCAACCATTCTGAAATCAGAATGGCTGGCCATTTTCCTCGTAATAGTTTTCCTTCTTTAGCGAGGCACCAATTATTTGATGTCTAGTACCAAATAGGTACTAAAACTTGGTATTGCTCAAACTTCCAAAATCTCCCTTGGTCCAGTCATCCTGACGCAGACAATAACTGAGTCAAGTTTTTCATTAACCCGGCGAGCATGTGGCAGGGTATGACCTATCCAGGGGCGCACAAAACTAAGTGTATTTTTAAGTACACAAGGTAAAAAAAAAAACTGCTGTTCCATACATATTGACCGCGTAGGTCACTTTTCTATGAAACAGCAGATTTTTTTTAAAATAACCGACGAAAAATTTCAGCGCAGGCGGGTTCAGAATCATGTAATGAATCCACGGTAACCGGCTTCGCGTCGATGTCCCTGCCACCCTGTATATAAATAATAAAGTCTAGTAGGTAGACCACAAAAAACTTTACTTCGTTTTTTGTGGTCTACCTACTAATCATTTCGATTTCTGTGAGGTATACAGATCCTGTTCGTTACGAGTATTCACATCTTAATAGAATTTTGTTGGTTCGTGGTTATTGTTGGTGACGAGTATTTAAATCTGTTAGCGTTGTGTTACTAGTGTTGTGGTTATTATTTTCAAAATGCAGTCAAACGTAAATATTGCAGCGAGAATAAATATTTTTGCGCTGCGTAAAAGTGGATGTAATTTACACAAAATATCTTACACTGGTAAACAAAATTTAACATTTTTTTTGTTTTATGAAGTTTCTAACCTGTTTTTTAGTAATTTGAGTTCGCTGATTTCATATCTACACTCAGTTTTTTTCTAGCAGCTCTAGTTTTTGTGATACAGGTACTTCTTAAAATTTCGTTACGCGGCTTACAAATATATTTTTTTGTGTAGAAAATGATTAAATTCCATAAATAAACCGATATGTCTACATTAAGAAGAGCTTGCTTAAACGATCCAAATAGTTTTTGTGCTGTTTGTGGTAAATATATGTTTCGAGAATGTCGTTTGAGTGCGTCTGACTTTATAAAAAAGGCCTACTTGGACTTCTTTGGGGCGCCATTACAAGTGTTTGGTAAGCCATGGATCCCAAATTTTGTATGTGATAGTTGCGTAATATCATTGCGTTTATGGGCTAGTAAAAAAAGATCTACTTTGAAGTTCAAAAGTCCTATGATTTGGCGTGAACCGACAAATCATCACGATTACTGTTATTTTTGTGTTGTGTATGTTGCCAGAATAAACCGCATAAATCGTTCCAAATGGACTTACCCTCATTTAAAATCAGCTATTAGATTAATTGAATGACAGTATAAAGAGAAATCTGCATGGATTGAATTTGTTTGGGTGTACAAAATTTCTTAGGAAATAAAAAGTCTCCAGACTACATTCAACACTTTGAGCATCTCATGTTGCGCTTTCAAAGACTATGATGTAAACATGAGCATCAAGATGCACTTCCTCTTCAGCCGTTTAGACCGCTTCCCAGAAAATTTAGGCGATTTAAGCGAAGAATAAGGAGAAAACTTTCATCAGGACATTCGCACGATGGAAGAGCGATACCAGAGTCGTTGGAATGCAAATATGATGGCTGATTACTGCTGGAGCATTCAAAACAAGGCTGAACTTTCGATTCATGCAAGAAAATCTGATAAAAGAAAGTTTTTTTTCATGTTAGGTTAGAGAAACAATTTTTTTTATTTTAAAATCGGGTATTTTTCGCTAAAAATGTAATATGTCAATATTTCAAAAACTAGAGCTGCTAGACAAAAACTGACAACAGATCTGGAATCAGCGTGGCGGAATCATACAAAATCAGGTATGAAACTTCATAAAACAAAACTACTGTTTACCAGTGTTATGAATCCGGAATAAGTGTGAGTGTTATTATCAATTATCATTTAAATATTTCATATTTTACTAAACATAAATCTAAATCAAAGGTATTGTTAATCCTTTTATTCAGAAGATGCCTTAAGATAAATATTGAGAAATAAAATTTTAAATTCATTATGAGGTTTAATTCGATTAAATAATTATTATGTGTAATAAATACAATGTTACCTTTTCTTTGTTCTAGAGAAATACGTGAGTCTTATTATCGAGGAGCAGCGACGTCATATTATAAATATGAAACTAATGGCTTCATACCAACGAGATATTTTTCACATCGTTGTATTTGTGCAAATAAGACTAATACCCGAACACTTATATAACTACTTTTTGTAAATGCTGTACTGTATAACTGTTTTTTGACCCAAATAATTAAAATAAAATAAAACACGAATAGCGATGAGGTCAGCTTATACTGGAAATGTATAGCTTGATGTGTAGCCGTGTGTACATTCGGTCCTAGAAATTTTAAGTCATATATCTTGTTCTCCTTTTTTAGCCTTAAAAATCATACCTAAAGTTGATTGTTTTGTGTAGTAGAAGTTAAATTCGATTGATTTTGTTTTGCTAATGTTTTAGTTCAAATGATTAATTTCCATCCAGCTTACTATATCTGATAGGGCCTTTGCTTTGCTGAGTGAGGTTACAGATCGTTCCCGTCGGGGAAGGTGACGGGAACGATCTGTAACCTCACTCAGCAAGCACTACGCATCGTAGAAAGTTGGTGCAGGGAATTTGAACTATCAGTGAACCCCACTAAAACTGAACTAGTCAGGTTTACCCAAAAACGAGCATTAGGCCCTTTCCGCCTACCCAAACTGTTTGATACAGAACTTCAGTTGGCCAACGAGGTCAAGTACCTCGGGGTCATTCTAGACAGTAAGTTAAACTGGAGTAGTCATGTGGACAACAAGCTAAACAGGGCCTGCATCACCTTCTGGCAGTGCAGGAAAATGATAGGTAAGAAGTGGGGCCTATCCCCCAAAATCATACTGTGGCTGTACACAGCAGTGATCCGCCCCATGATCGCCTACGGGGCCGTGGTCTGGTGGCCCCGCACTCAGCTGGTTACAACTTCCAACAAACTACAGCGCATGCAACGGCTAGCCTGTGTGGCAACCACGGGCTGCATGAGGACTACTCCGACCGCAGCAATCGAAGCGATGCTGGGACTGCCCCCGCTTCACCTGTTTATACAACAGGAAGCGACAATGGCGGCGGTGCGCCTTAATACAATTAACCTCTGGGGTAAGAGAAAAACACGACACACCGAGCTGCTTGAGGGGTTCAATAATGAGTTCCCTATTACGAAAGCCATTAATGACCGGGTACCTAAACAATTTATCTTTGATAAAAAATACAAGATCCAACTTCACGAAGATAGCCGATGCGAGGGTTTGCGCCCCACAGAGCTGCGGATCTTCACCGACGGATCCAAAACAGGTAGTGGCACAGGTGCTGGAATCTTCTCGGAGGACTTCAACATACACATATCCACGCCATTGGGAGTCCATAACACAGTGTTCCAGGCAGAATGCATGGGTATATCTCTTGCCGCTTCAGCCATCATGGCCAGGGAAGTTAAGGACCATTCGATACGCATACTCTCGGACAGTATGGCTGTTCTGCAAGCGCTAAACAGTCACACTGTTGACTCCGGGCTGATATACGAGTGCCACCAGCGCCTTAATCAGGTGGGTAGCCTCAATAATATAACCATTCAATGGATCAAAGGACACAGCGGTTCGCGGGGCAACGACGCAGCTGACGAACTTGCCAGAAGGGGGTCGAGCATGGCACCAGTGGGACCTGAACCCATCGCGCCACTCCCCTTCGGGTACCTACGCACTCTGGTAAGGAAACGAACCAGGGACCAACATCACAAACTATGGTCGGACCACGGTGAGTGTAGGCAAGCCAAGGAGGCACTCCCTACAATCGATGGCCGCCTCACGAAAAAGGTTCTCCGACTATCGAAACAACAGCTGCGCACAGTCACAGCAGCTGTAACTGGCCACGGGTCATTTAATAAACACCTCTATGTCATAGGAGTCACAGACAGTCCGCTGTGCAGAGCCTGCATGGAGGACGACGAGACGGCAGCTCATGTGCTGTTAAACTGCCCGGTGGTCGCCGATTACAGGGCAAAGTACTTCGGTAACCCAGGTACCCTACGTGAGATTGTCGGTGACACCAAGGCGTTGCTGGCCTTCTTTGAGGAGCTGGGGTGGATCGAATAACCTATTTTCCCACCCGTACGCAAAATACGCGCTTTGACGTGGAGTTGCGGATACCAGCCCGTTTTACCTATTACCTACCTATTTACCTAGGGCCTTTGCTGTAACTAATTTATAAGCGTTTTAATCCTGACATTTTATAATAATTGTAGTATCATCTACAAAAAGAATACATTTCTGCAAAGTGGCTTTCGGAAGATCGTTTATATAAAGCAAGAAAAGTATAGGACCGACAATGTTACCATGAGGCACACTATTTTTATTTATAACCATTGATTTAAAATTTTGTTTTAAGTATATTCTGCTGCCTTCTTTTACAACTTTGGATATCTCTGTAAGCAGAATGGGCTTAAAATGGTCTTACTGCTTTCACTTCTTTTGCTTACACTGTGACCATATTCTTTTGTTTTGGATGTTTCCCACAGCTCATAAAGATCCGTAAACTCAAACTCAAACTCAAATCATTTATTTCAATTAAACCATATACAGGCACTTTTGAATTGTCAAGGAGTCAGTCAGTCAGAAATATGAAGCTAGTTGCCCATTCCAAAGCGTAGTAGGTACCTATGGAGAAGAACGGGCAAGAAACTCCACGGACACTCTTTTAAAGAAATAATTGTTACAAAATAGTGGTTACATAATTCATGTTTTAAAAATTATACATGTGAGAACAATGTAAAAAAGATGCGCACGTTAAAAGCGTCCGTAATAAAAAGATAAAAAAATAAAAATAAAACAATTCAAGGATTAAAATAAGCCACGGCAGCCAAGAGATGACCAGTCCCAACTGACCGTGAGTCCGTAGTATCTCTATGTAGTCTGTGCAACTGAACGTAAATATTGACAGCTACATAGCCTATATATGAAGTAACAATTGCCATACTTTATTAACAAGTGACGTACCTACTGCTACAGCTATGATGATCGAATCTATTATTTTAGGCCATCGACATTTTATTGCACGACTCGTAATGCGAAGCATTAGAGTGTGCTCTACGATCGAAAAAATTTTTATGCCCCATTTCTGTAACTGTTTTTATTGTTACACTCCTGCTAGTACACAGAACCTACTTAATTTATATACCATTGTATAGATGATTAAAGTAATTAATACTGTACTTTTTAACAATTGATTTAATGCAGCAGAAATGGAAAAAGCATAAAAATAGTTGAAAAAAAATTCCTGTCCGTCAATTTATGAACCCTGAAAACATTGTAGCTTGCGATAAAATCAATTAATGGAGTCAATTTTTTTTTTATTCATTCGTTTTGCTGTAGAAGGAACCCTATTGAAAATGGCTCTTTTATTCAAAGTAGTTTAATTATAATTAATAAAATACTAACTAAAATATAATATCTTTAACTAAATATTTCCAACCATTGACTTGACGTACGTAAGTTGCCTAGCAACCGCCAAGTAAATAATAATATCTTTGTCAGTCGTTGACATTACGACTTCATGAAAAGTGATAAATTGTTATTTTAAACTATGTTTTGAATTTCTTTTTCGTTTATGAATGAGTGATAAGTATGAGTCGTGCACTTTTGGATTTTCCAAACTATCTTATTATACATACTATTGACAGTGACTTTTTGTATTCAAAACTGAAAGTTGTTCACACAGAGGTAATACGATAAGATCACAGATTCGAGAAAAAAATCTTGTGTTGCTAGTTCCTCTAATACATTTGGTCGTTTTATTAAAGCACTTTTGTTTGAATCAGCAATTTTTTTTCTAATTTTCAATATTGTTGCCAGAGTGAAAGTTGTTTGAATTAGTGTACAACCCACAACGGGACACATTGTATATTATGTGTTTGTTAATGTAGGATAAGATAGTAGTAAAGACAGTTTGATAGAGAGTGAAATAGTAACATGGATGAATCTGACAAAAAATTCGACAATTATATACGACTTGCACTTGACTATAATATTATCGATAATATTTGTAATGTGTCTAACACTATTGTAAGATGACAATTAAACGTCATCATATCGCATAGAAATAATCACACTTTCGAAAACAATATTATGAATTAAAACTATAATATAATTACGAGATATTTTTTCTGAGCGGTCGCAACTTCATATCTAATGTGTTCTATTTTTATTTGATTTTTAAGCTATTGCATAGCTTATATCGCGGGTCTTGAGCGTGGAGACCTAATCCAGAAATTCCGTAACGAAAATACCTAACGAGAGTGTTTTGTATTGAAAATTATGTTTAACTGTTTGACAACAAAGTTCACTTAGACGAATGATCCTTGACTATTAATAGTTAAATTAAAACCTTTTTATTAGTTTGATGTTCCCATTACGTTGTGTCAAGTTTTAAAAACTATAAATGTGAATAACGGTTCCTGTCAATGTCACCATTGCTATTTCTTGTATTCCGGTTAATATTTTACAATGCCGAGAAATTTAAATATTCAAGAAAGAGCAGCTATTATTAATGAAGAAAGTCACGAAAAAATAGTGAAAGAAAATGAGTGAGTACTATACATACATACATTTTATTATTATTATCACAAATGCAGTATTATAATTGCATAAGTTGATAAAAACAGCTATGCAATAGCTTTACCGCGGCAGTCTCCGAGTGCCACACACATCTTTTTTTTTTTTTAACAGCGCAGCGGCAGAGAGAGCGTATTTTTTAAAGTTTTGACATAGGACCACCCTCGACGACGTCTACCCGCAGGACTCTGTCTGAGCACGAGCCGATTTAGCTCGATTTACTATTTTTGAGTTCATTAAAAAAAAAAAAACAATTAAATTCAATATTCCAACCATTAAATTCCCTCTAATATACGATTACCTCATCGTACAAGCAATTTCATATTATTTTGTGCTGTAATTAGGAAATGAGACGGAAAATGGCTTCGAAATCGACCCAGTTTCAGTTTTTTTTTTCATCGGACCAATTACAATTTATCGTATTTTGAACTGTTAATTTCCCTCAAACAAAGATGTATCTATGACATATATTTTTTTTTGAATCTAAATACACTAAGGCTATTTAAAATTGATTCTAAAACAGGCAAATTCGGATAACCCCCCGTTAAAGTCGGATGTGTATTATATGATACGTGTAATGATTTAATTATCATTTTGATTGAACAAGTAAAAATGTACTAAAATTATGATAAAAGTACATTATTCAAGGTGACATTCTTGTCTTTGCTCCCCTCGGATTACATTAAAAGCCGATACCGTCGTTGGTATTTAATTTGAATGTACAATAGTACACCTCTGCCTAACCTCCGTAGCATACAGGCGGGATTTTATTAAATAATTTCAGTTAAAAAATCGACTTATCTTTTTAAAACTACAAGTTTTTCAATATTTTTCATGTAGTGTTTTTTTTTACGATTAAACGGGCGAACTTTCCAATTAAATTTGACACATAACCGAAACAATAAAACGAATACCGATTTAGGTGTTTTTCGGAACAGGTACCCTGTTCCGAAAAACAATCGATCGGTATCGGTGATCGGTATTCGTTGTATGGGCCGGGCCTTACATTCTTACAACTTCTCTTCGGGTTTCCAGTCCCACATGATTGGCACAGAGCATTCGTAGTAATAGCTATCCTATCAAACATAAATATGAAAATTGGGAGCCAAGTTAAGAATAGGTTTTGTTGTCGACTTCGTCAAAAATAGTACATTACTGTCGAGGCCCGCAATCAGGGCATTGTTGGACGATCGTGAAAATGTGGGCCGAGGCGAAGCCGAATCACACATACGTGAGTCCATCAATGCCTAGTTGCGGCCAAGGCTTGTATAGTACTTTTCTCAAACAATGCGCGGAAATTCAAACCAAGTAAATTATTCATAAATTCCAGAATCAATGACGAACAAAGAAATTTTTCACGCGCAAATATGGTCATTTGTTTCTTCACAGCTCTATTTGCTAAGCCAGTTCGAAATTTAAATAAAATCTTTGATAAGTTACCTCCTTGGTTGCCATATGTTGAAGTAAAAAGTTAGTTCCATTTTTAAATAACAGGACAGATAAGAGTTTTCATAGTAATTTATTTGGCCGCTAAACACGACAGATATGGATTTTCATACTAAGATTCGCCTGATGCTCGCTTGTTTTTGACCAGTACCCTAATTACGTAATGCACGATCAATAAGAAATTGAAATGAATTGAAACAGATTACTAGTCCATTGCTTCATAAGTTCGAAAAAAAATTTGCTCAATTTATTTTTTCGAACTTATGAAGCAATGGACTAGCAATCTGTTTCAATTCATTTTTTAGTCATTACGTAATTAGGGCACTGGAAGGCAATTTCGAGTTATCTCGAAGAAGGTTGTCAAAATAATGTTCGAATTTCCAAGCATGTTTGAGAAAAAGAAATTGAGATCTAAATGGGTGCCAAGTTCTGTAGATAATCCTGAAATTTATTTAATTATAAGAACATACAACATTCTAAAATGAATTAAAAACACAAATTCTTGTTTGATCTGCTATAACAATGGTTGCTATTTAGTAATATAACTACTCTAACAGTCGAATTACTTACACAAAGCACTTAGGATAATATGAAGCTCAAGATTTCACTTGGCTAGTTTGATTTCTGATTGCAAGAACTCACGGAGCGGTTTTCAGCAGCGTCCGCCGCTGTGGCGGGTGCAAAACAATGGCACAAGCCGCGGTCATAAACCGCGTTGTGAAAATTAATATCTAAATTTCCATGTACTACGTGTTCGTACGAGTGTTTGCGGTGCCGCCACCGCGGCGGGCGCGGGTGAAAATCGGTCCGTGAGTTCTTAGCCTTATACTGCACTAACTGATGCTCGCTGCAGAGGTCCATTTCCTGTATGAGCTTGTTTTATCTGAAAAATAAACTGCCGGCTCCTCCAGTATGACATTGATACGATTAAAAATAATTGCAAATAGAAACTATGAATGACACAAAACAACAAAAAAATAGTTGCATGAAAATAGCTAGGAAAAGTGTGTGGCATGGTATGACGTACAGTAAGCACTAAGCATATACAGCGTGGCGATTAGGTTATCACATTAATTCAAACCACGTATTCTACATTACGTATTTTAAGCATACATAAATAAAATAATTAATAAAAGTTAACATTCTGCCGGGCGCTGTGAGCGTACTCCGTGGGCCGTGTTGATAAATATATTCAAAATGTCGGAAATTATCAAGTGCAACTCGTGTAATATAGACGTGTATATCAACGAGCTTTTATCCTATATTCAGAACAAAATCTTAATAATAGACGAGGAAGCTGGTGCGAATATGTTCAACGTCATTTACGAGCGAAGAAATTAAAAATCTAACATCAGTGATTGAGTCGCAAAACAAGAAAATTGAAAATCAGCAGCGGACGATCTGAAATTATTTTGTCACAATCACGGAGCAGACGAGGGTACTTGCAGATTTGTCTACTAAAATTGAGAAGATCCAAGTTCACGTTGTTTCAATGGATACTTCGAAGAGCGAGATGGAAAAACCAGTCGGGGTACCTATTCTGCAGCGTGCGAGTGAGATAAACGTTGGAAGTCTTGCTAAGGAATCGCATGAAAAGGTGACGGAACGCGCGCGCTAGGGCGACCGAGCGAGCCAAGAATAAGGCTACGTCCATACTGCAGAAAACCAGCGAGAGTTTATCGGAAACCACTGAGACAGTTTTGGAGGATAAAGTTGTTTCCGAAGAATGGAAAGTAGTTACTAATAGTAAAAAACGAACTAAAAAGGTTACTAATGCCATACAAAAAGGAGGACACACTCAAATTGCTACGCTTCAAGCAATTCAGAGGAAGAAATTATTGCATGTGTGGTCACTACATCCAGACACAACTGAGAAGGCGATAGGTGAACATGTGGCGGGAATCTGTGGATCTGCAGATATTATAGTTGAAAAAATTGATCCGAAAAGTGCAAGACTTCATAGGTTGAAGCTATTTTTTATTTGACCCGAGTTCGTAAACAAGCAAACATTTCATAATCACTTTGTGATCCAGTTGTTTTGTATAATTTGTGATACCGCCACTTATGTTTGATATCCCATATCAAATCAGATGTGTACCATTCTGGATAACTAAACCTTGACCCATGCTTATTTAATTTAATATTTCTCTTAGGAACGTAATCGTCAAGGATCTCATTAACTATCTTATAAAAATAATTTAAAGCCGCCTCGGAGTTTTGAATGTTTAATAAGAACTCCCAATTTACAAATCTAAAAGCATTATCACAATTTTGTTAAGTTCCTCGTTTTGTTTGTAATAGGAATAGTATGCGTTATTATAAGTTGTCGATTAGTTAAGTATTGTGACAGTTCGTGCGAGATTGGACGCTTTTACTGTTTTATTTGTGATAAGATAGGACACGTTATTACAACAGCAAAATAAGTTGTAGGTAGGCATACTCCAAATGCTCACAGTGGGACTTTAGCGATGTTCCTTTTTGTGTTCTCCTCTAACTTCTCAAGATGCCCCGTATCAATTTCACGTCATCGGAGTACACCGATGGGATTTTGATTTATGGAGACTTAAATAATGTGTGCAGATAGCAGATAATGTCAAATGTTGGACTGTGATACAGCTGGCCCGGGACCCCGGGTTCAAATCTCATAATAAACAGCGCGTCTTTGTATACAATATTATTTTTGATTGCAACAATAATATTATTCAAAAATATGCTACCCTTTTTATTATTAATGTTGTTAGTGGAAGTATTTTACATTTTATTTGGCTTTAGTAAATATTGAGTTGGTAGGTATTGGGTTCTCCTCAAAATTTAATCTCTTAAATAATAATATTACTAAAATAATGTAAACATTTTCGGTCTATCTGCAAGAAATACGACAAACACCATACATACGAGATTTGAACCCAGGCCAGCTGTATCACAGTCCAACACTTGAGCTTGATATTATCTACTATCTGCAGTAATCTGCACACATTAATTTAGTTATTTTAGCAATGGGATTATGGGATATACTAGCCAAGGTAACGCGCATGATGCGTGTGTGTTAACCGTGTCTAACAAAAGCGACGGAAATATATTTTTGTTTCTTTAGTGTAAAGGTTTGTGCAGTCCAGCGCGACACGAACAATACAAAACTTCACGGTATAACAATAACCGGTGTAGCTTTGTGCAAACCAGCGCGACAAGTCGCGCTGGTTTGCACAAAGCTTAACTGTAGTGCGATGCGATACGACAATGCGTGAAGTGCAAAACTACGAACTCTGTGGTGTGTGTACCGTGCTGATAATACATACAGATGAAAGGTCTGTACTGTATCGCACACAGCAAAATGACTTTTAACGTGCCAATGCACTTCTGTATGCTTACTGTACGTCACCCTGCCACACACTTTTCGTAGCTATTTTCTTGCAACAATTTTTTTGTTGTTTTGTGTCATTCATTGTTTCTATTTGCAATTATTTTTAATCGTATCAATGTAATGCTGGAGGAGCCGGTAGCTTATTTTTCAGATAAATCAAGCTCATACAGAAATGGACCTCTGCAGCGAGCACAATGTGAACAGGAACCCAATGACCCAAGTGACCACCTACAACTGCTGCGTTAAGTATGTGATATGTGGCGACGGCCAAAATATAAAAAAAAAAACTGCATCACATGTGATAAACCTATATTTAAGGAGCACGCGAAATTTTCTTCAATCAGGTTTCTGACATTGTTTTATGCCAAAGAACGCTTATTTTTTGGTTTCTGTTTTGTATTCCAGTTTACAGCAAAAAATTGCTTAGAAGATTTTTTTTTTAAATTAATTTAGATTTGTGAGAAGTTAAGATTTTTTTTGTATACGTTTTACTGTTTTTTTTTCAAAATAATCATTAAAACTTTTTATCTAATTATCATTGTTTTATTTTTCACCGATTTTTTTCTAAATGTTTAATTATAGGTAATATTTTAAAACTTAAAATTAATAATTTTAAATAAAACATTACAAAAGAGCAATTTAAAATCTGGGTAAGGCATACCGTGCCACATACTTATTGACACTTTTCTCACCAATTATTGCTCGCCGGGTTAAACATTAATAAACAATATTACATAGAGCCGTACCTATTATATTCCAAATGCCTTTCATCATATATTATTATTAATCAGTTAGTGCAGTATAAGTTGTTGCAATCAAATTTGAATCTTATCTCCTTTTTAATAAAGTCTATTTTCTTTCACAGGGATAGCTTCAGTCTACCCCAAGCCGAAAGACCTGATGAAAAATATACAAAAGCAGATATTTAGCTATTACTACGAATCCTCTGTGCCAATCTGGAAACCCAAAGAGAAGTTGTAAGAATGTAAGGCCCGGCCCATACAAACTGTTCCAAAAAACACCTAAATCCAATGATATAATATCATTGCCTAAATCGGTATTCGTTTTATTGTTTCGGTTATGTGTCAAATTCAATAGGAAAGTTCGCCCGTTTAATCGTAAAAAAAATCCATGTAGTTACTACATGAAAAAAAATTCTGTGTAGTTTTAAAAAGATAAGTCGTTTTTTAACTGAATTTATTTAATAAAATCCCGCCTGTATTCTACGGAGGTTAGGCAGAGGTGTACTATTGTACACTCAAGTTTTACCAACGATGGTATCGGCTTTTAATGTACTTAGGTAATACGCGGGGAGCAAAGACAAAAATGTCACCTTGAATAATTTACTTTTATCATAATTTTAGTACATTTTTACTTGTTCAATCAAAATGAGAATTAAATCATTTAACGTATCATATACACATCCGACTTTAATTAAAAAGCTAAGCAGTATAAAGATGGATTTACATTTAGCATTTTAGCCTACGTGCAGATGACAGGCAAGTTATTATTAATTTTAAATATGGAACGTTCGTTTTGGAATGTTGGTAGTAAATGCAATAAAGACGCGTTCAGTGCCCTTTTAATGGGAGTGTTCATGTTATCCATGTATTATTGTTACAATAATTAATTTACACAAAGTATTTTAGACCTTCGTAATATACATAAATATTATAGAGTAGGTAGTGTTAAACCGGTTAAAATATATTTTCTCATTGACTTGTATTTTTTTTATTTAGTTTACTTCTACATGATTATTACAAAACTTATTTATTGCATCTCTTAATTTTCATGTAATTTTGTGATGCTGCGAGCTATTTATTTAGTAACATATAATTCTAACATTATTTTTAAGTTGTAAATGAATTGTTTAGCAATTTGGGATGTACCTACTTATATGCTGTGAATATTTTAAATAATAACACATTATAATACAATTTGAGGGATGAAAGTTAAGAAAAGTCTAGTCACCGCAGCATCAAAATGCAGGTCATCTATTTTATATGCATTTCACATCATTATAATTAGAAGCATTAGAAAAGGAAATACAAACGAGAATAAAATAGAGACATAAAATTTAGAGATTGATCGGATAGAATGAATGTCTAGGATTTATTATGGATATGTAGTAGTGCACCACTTAAAAAATGTTTTTTATGAAATTTGTACCTAATCTGTTATAAATACCTACTTAAAAGGGAACAGGGCCTGCGATTCTCCATACAAATGTATTCCCCTTTTTTCTTCCTGAATATTGCCTCTAGAGCAATTTTTTTTTTCATTTAATACAAGGGCTGCTGTAGACACGTCCCTGTTATTTCCTTTTTTCAGCATTTTGTTGGTAAAGAAAATATGACCCTCCAAAAATTACAAAAATGCTCTATTTTTACCGCCGTGATTAGAGAACTACCAGAGAAATTGTAAAGTTTATAAAAAAAAATGACATAACTACACTTTCTTAAAATTTTAATGTAGAAAATAATTGAATCGGCTCAGTTTTTGAGGAGAAAAAAGGGGAATATGGAATGTTAATCTCGTAATTTTTTTTTGTGAATATATGCGATCTGAGTTGCAGCTGTCCCTATCGCACTCTACGGGAGCAGACTTGAGGTAAGACGATAGCAATAGTTTCTTCAAACACCTATTATACAAATTGCTCTTAGGCCCTGTTCCCTCTTAAGAGTCTATAAATACCTCAGCTCCAATTCACGCTTTATCTCGCTCGCACACTACTGCTCGCGGGCTGAGTGAGAGCGAGTATGAGCGGCGGCGCGCGGCGGCGGGGAGAAGGCTCCAACGCCCCGATAGTTTAGGGAATTTCTTTTTACGGTGAAAATAATGGTAATTAAAAATAAAAATAAACATAGTATCTGCTATTTTGTACAGTCATTATGTAATTTTTCATTATGTGAATGAGTTTTATGAATTTGAAGTAATTTTTTAATTTTATCGATTTATTGTTCGGTTTGCAGGTAACTTTGTATTTTTTTCTGTCGAGAAAATTTTATGGAATCGTTTTTCTTCAAACGTAGTACCTAATAACATTAATCCTTAACTTTACCATATATTCATTTCGGGATCCCCCCGTTTTGCCTAAAGGATTTTGACAAATTTTCATTATCCAAACAAATTTTAGCAACCTTTTTTTATACCAATGCAATATTTGGAATGATTTTAGTACGCACATTTTCATTTGGTCAAATTTTTACTTGGCAGACTATTACCAAGGATAATGTCATTAAGGCATTTGGTCTTTAATCAAATGATTTATTACAGCAAACTATCTTTAGACAATAAACATTTAGTCAATTGATTTGTTATGACAAAAAATATAAAGACAAAAGTAAGATTTTTTGGTAATTATATAATTAAAAAATGCGCTTTTATTTTAATATAATCATTTATATGCGATGTTATTTGCGTACTTCTTTGTAAGTTTATGTAAGGCTAAAAGCGTCTTGGGAATTTTTGTCTCCGACCAACTGTTTGTCGTAAAACAAATACACAGAAACGAGTCGCTGCAAAACCGACTCCACGTAGTCTTGTCTGCCCCACCCCTAGAGTGTAATTTAAACCCGCGTAGGCGCGGAGGGGCGAGGCGGCCCGCGAGCTGAGGAGCAGGTGGTTGGAAGGCCCGCCGCCGCGGCTGAGGTTGGCCGGCGAAGCCGGTCAGCATGCCGAAGCTGCGGTGGTGAGCGTTAAAACCATCTGCGACGATAAGCTCGCGTGGAGCCGCCCAAACCCCGCAGCGCCGGAGCTGTGACAGAAACAATGCTTGCTGCATGTTGCATGCCTGCTTGCATGCTGCATGCCTGCTTGCATGTTTATTTGCATGCTGCTTGCATGCTGCATGCCTGCATGCCTGCTTGCACGCTGCATGCCTGCTTGCATGCTGCATGCCTGCTTGCACGCTGCATGCCTGCTTGCATGCTGCATGCTTGAAGCAAGCAAATCATGATATTGACCTGTTACTGCTCCTGAGAATCGCGGATCTTGACTTTCAGAATTTTGACCTTGACATCTAGGTCAATAACATCAAGGTCAAGGACAATGCCCTTAAGGTGTCCCATGGTGTTTCCCCAGCGTATTATGGAATCTATACCTTCACACAACGCTCTATAGTGTTGGGTTCAGGTATACAATAAAAATATATACGCCCGTGTTAGGGATTTGAAAATATACCCGCCCGCAACATTGTTCTGGGGTATACTTTCATGTAGGACACTCCATTTTGCTATACTGTAATGTATACCCGTTTCACTGTCTTTCCACTTTTAATTACGGTAACGAATATCTACAGAGACAGACTAAGGGACGTTTAATTTTATATGTTAGGATTGAGATAAATTATACAAGAAGGCTGTATGTATGTATATGTATGTATACAAGAAGAAAAGAGGATAAAAACGTTTATTACATAGAGAAATGTTCTTACTATAACAATACAATTGGCATGTATTAGTCAAATTCAAAATAAAATTCTTCAAACTCGTCGTATCATTCTTGTTTTTCATTTTGATCAGCTTTCAGTCTAAATTGCATGGTGTACTTTTCCCCCGATTCAAAATCCAAACTCTCGATAAGTCCACAATGTTCAGTTATAAAAGATAAGATAAGATAAATGTTTAAAACACCCTCTAAACTGGATTTATCTATCATTTTACACACTTTTAACACTAATAGGAGCACAGACTATTAGTTATCACTTCGTACCCTACTTACCTATGCACTACTTCCTGTTTTTTTTATTAAGAACATTTGAAATCACATATTTAAACCGTACTGACTCGCACGGGGTCAGCCAGCGGGCGAAAAGGAAAGACCGAATGAAATAGTAACGTGACAAAAGAATACCGTACGATTGCTTGGTTGCGGTCGGGTATATTTTAAAATACCTACGCGCGAAATCCTAAATCCGAAAGTATACCCAACGGCAACTCGGCTAGTGACGTCACAAATGTTAGGTAAAGGTACGCTTTAATGAATTAATTCCCGATTTCTGGATTTGAAAATATACCCGACGCCAACACGGTCTCTGACGTCATGAGCGTTGGGTGAAGGTATAGATTCCATATACGCGTTTCCCCACCCTACTACACCCACTTCGTATCGATTTTTTTTCGTAAATTGAAAACTAGCGAAATTAAGTATTTGGCTTATTTTATTTTGCGTAAAATATGTTATGCCAACTGAAATATTTGACTAAATTAAAATTGGTAAAAGTACTAGTTGGTAAGCAAGTTATTGTTTAAACGTTCACTTGCCAAACATAAGGTTTGCGTTACAATTATTTGTGAAGAGTTTATTTGCTAAGTAATAATTTGGCAAATGAAATTATGCAGAAAATTGTTTGGGAAGTGATAATTTGTCAATTTCTTTTAGATGAAACAAGGGAGACCCATTTATTTCAAAATGAATGGTCAGTTATTGCACGACTCATAATGCGAAGCATTAGAGTGTGCTCTACGATCGAAAAATATTTTTTGCCCCATTTCTGCAACTGTTTTTATTGTTACACTCCTGCTAGTACACAGAACCTACTTAATTTATATACCATTGTATAGATGATTAAATGGAGATTAATACTGTACTTTTTAATAATTGATTGAATGCAGCAGAAATGGAAAAAGCATCAAAATAGTTGAAAAAAAATTCCTGTCCGTCAATTTATGAACCCTGAAAACATTGTAGCTTGCGATAAAATCAATTAATTGAGTCAATGTTTTTTTTATACATTCGTTTCATCCATAGAAGGAACCCTATTGAAAATGGCTCTTTTATTCAAAGTACTTTAGTTATAATTAATAAAATACTAACTAAAATATACTATCAAAGAAGACACCGCGAACAAAAAATGTGTCCCTTGGATGCTTTGACGTTTGACTACTGCGGTGCATGCGCGTTGCGAGGAGATTCTCATAGAGTAATGCACCCGCAGATTCGACACAGTCTGCTTCTTCTGCCTACTTGATACCTAACACCGTTTTAACTGCAGAACATTATTCTAATTTCCATTGTATTAATGATGAACATTATGTGAGATGGTTCACTTGGCAACCACGTTTGCTCATTACGATTTTTTTGCACAAATGTTATCAATTTTTCCCTTGTTTCCTGGAGCTCGGACGTGGAAATCTTAAAGGGAAAAATGCCACAAATTGTAATAATTATTTGATGACAAATAACCATAAACCATAATATAATAAAACAAACATTAATATCAGCGTTCAAAATATTAGATACTTAATATAAAAAAATTCCGCCATAAAAACAAACGGCAGCTATTTGTACCTACACTTCACTTCTGAATGTTTTAGTCTATGGCGAATGGCGCCGTAAAATATTTTGTTCATATTTCAGTTTAAAACTTTAGAGGTAGGTATGAGGAACAGGGTGTAAAGTTCACTCATCCTCATTTGAAAAGGGAGGATCCTCCGGCCAGACGGGTGTTTGTGTCTGGCTATCCGAAACCACTTACGGGCAGTGGGCAACTGCCCGTAAGTTGATTTCGGATAGTTTTATCTATGTCGGTCGCGTGGTAAACTCTAACTGCGCGATGCAGGATCTGTGTGACGTCACGTCTTTGCTGCGTATCTGGTGGTGTAACCGCTACATTATTCCCCTCCGGAGACCGGAGGGATATGAGAGAGATTGATATCGATGCGAGTTTAGAAATTTTACCCATATTGATGGGTAAAAAAGCAGTCAAAACATACTTCATGGTAAGTGATACATTGTAAATTTTTGTTAGAAACTATGTTTTAAATTTCTTTTTCGTTTATGAATGAGAGTTATGAACTTATGAGGCGTGCACTTTTGGATTTTCCAAACTATTTGAATATACGATAACGGAGGATCATGCTCAGCAATTTGAGGTATTATAGACTCTTAATAATAATGACCACACATCATTTTACCCGCATTTATTTTAAATTTTACGAAGTGTATAGAGTATCGTTAACGGCCCTTTATCCGCCGCGGATACAGTGCCTTTAATGTGGCATACTAGTAGCGCTGCCTCGGCCCGGCTAGAGTGCCGTAAGCATTGTATTGTCAATGTCATTGTCACAGTCATTTGTTATTTTGTTTGATTGTTGAGGTTAGTCCACGTTTGCTATAAACTTCAGTAACTATAATGTTCAAAAATTCGAAATTTTGATTTAAGTACTTATTTATCTTTACTTCTAAAACTATTCTGTCGTAATAACGAGTGGTATTATAATTGAATCTCCTAATTTTAAATGAAATAAAGTCATAATATGTCCTAAGTATTGTTTTATATAATGTGTATTAGTCCGAATGTTCATTTATAATTAAATTGTTAGTCCTAAAACATTTGCTAAAAATTAGGTTTTAGTGACAGAAACGCATCGCTGCAAATCTGACTCCACGCAGTCTTGTCTGCCCTACCCCTAGAGTATAATTTAGAATCGCGTAGGCGCGGAGGGGCGAGGCGGCCCGCGAGTTGAGGAGCGGTTGTAACGCTCGCCGCCGCGGCTGAGGCTGGCCGTCTTGCCGGCCAGCAAGACGAAGCTGCGGCGGTGAGCGTTAAACCATCTGCGACCATAAGCTCGCGTGGGACCGCCGGAACCCCGCAGCGCCGGAGCCGTGACAGAAACCATGCCTGCTGAATGTTGCATGCTCGCTTGCATGCTGCATGCTTGCTTATATGCTATAGCATGTTGCATGCTTTGCTTACATCCTACATGTTGCATGCTTGCTTGCATGCTGCATGCAAGTTGCATGCATGGTGTGGCTTTAAACATGTGTTTTGTGGTGGTTCCCTGTCGTACCGTTAGGTACTATATTACCCGTTGCGTTTTTTTAAATAAAGTTCCTAATTTTTTTAAACATTCAGTTCACGTCACTAGTATGACGCATACTGACAGCATTTAATACACTGCTGAGATAGAGTGACATTAACAGCACTTAATAAACTGCGGAGACAGAGTGCCGTTAACGGCCCTATATACACTGCCAAAATTTAACATTATATCTTTTTTTTTTGACGGTTTGGGATACACTTTTTATGGCAATGTATCCGCATGTGCATCATGCTCGTGAATTTGACGAACAAATCCTAAATAATTTTACACAACGAGTTGCAAATCACTTCTTGTCAGTGTACCATTTTTCTTGAGGTCCGGACAAAATGTACATCAATTCTTTGGTCACCCTCGACCCCTCCATCCATAAACCTATTCATCACTCTCTCACTCGTATCCGCGCGTTCGCACTAGCGAAATATTCACATCATAACATGTTGAAATTTCGGTTCTTTGTCAATTAATCGACCTGCGTTTGCATTGTCGCACAACTTGTTGAACTGAAACTTGTTTGTCGTTTTATGTCACTTGACATGTTCTATTCAACAACTCTTGAACCCTATAAAAAAACACTGGTTTCATGTAGTACGAACTTAATCTCAACAAAACAAGTTGTGAGATTTGTTTCATGTGACAAGTTTCGAAACGTTTGCATGTATAATGTTTTCTGCACCCTAATTGCGTAACACACGATCAATCCCAATCTGAATCATTTTGAAGGATATTGCTAATCCATTGCTTCATATGTTCGAAAAGTTTGTCTGCTCAACAACATTTATAACGCAATTAATGTTTTTGAATGAAACAGATTGTGATTTATCGTGTGTTTACGCAATGGTGCTGGTCAAACGCATGGTTAGTCACATGCGTTTCATCTCTCCTCATCTTAAGGCCACACCAAAAACGGTACTCTTTCAACATTAACTACGTAAGAATAAAACGTAACTCAGTAGTTTAACATTGTAAAGACCAAGTATTATTTTTTGAGTTCAGTATTGTAATGATAGTGAGACGAATTTTTCGCAGAGCGAAATAAATGCAATGTTTTTATTTTAAGTAGTCAGTTATTTAGGTTGTATTACGTATCAGGTGATATTATGTGATTTACCTTGCTGTGACGATGTATAATAAAATTTATCCCACTGTACCTACATGTTTAAATTTTTGACTTAATGTTGCATGAAACGGAACATAGGTCATGTTATGGAAGCATCTTTTGTAAGTTGGTCAATTATCTGAAAATACTATCAAAATCAGGGTTCATTTAATTTTTACGCAGATTTTATTGCGTCAATTAATGCGTCACGTCGTTATTGTAATGCAGCTATCGTTTTTTTTTTTTTTTGATAAATTTTATTAGCTTTACATACAAAGAAAAATAACATTATTGTGGATTAGCTAATGCGATTGTTAAAATGAAAATTATAGATGTTACTCATTAAACATTTTCCAAAGATATTTTATTTTTGTTTTATTTATGACTTATGCCCGCGGTTTCGCCTGCGTGGAGGTCGGTCATTATCCCACGGGATCGTACTACCGGGATAAAAAGTATCCTATGTCCCAACCCAGGTCTATCAGTGAGCTGAACATCCAAATACGTTAGGTAAACTGACAAGTGTTACATTTGCATAATTATATAATAATACGGATGGTTTATGGGAAACAGAAAGATAGTGGTCCTAGGAAAGCTGTTTGTAAACATTCAATACACCTTCGTCTCACCATAGGAACTTATGGTGGCTATCCAAGATGAGTGGGATGATATCCCTCAGGAATTCATCGTTACTTTAATAAGGTCGATGAAAAACCGGATGGGGTGGCAACACGAGTTATTTGAAACAAGTGTATTTGTGTTTTTTTTAACAAGTAATACTTTTACTACAAGCCCCACCGTTACCAATTGGTAACGGTCACCGGTCATTATCGTAAAGCCGTTCACCGTTCCCAATTGATCACGGGTGACTCATGCGGCTTGAGTCACTATTGTTACTGCTAAATAATGACTATAATCGTCTGACGGTTGATTCTCTCTAGGGCCTGACGGAAAGTCGTCAATGAGAAGTAAAATTACAGATAATACCGAAAAATTCTGAAAAATTTCGTAAGTGACGTTTTGCGTGCGTCAATGTCAAACCGCGAGGCTTGACAAGTGTATTATCGGTATTATCTATGGCTTGACCCTTATACTGAGCCCTTATAACTTTACATTGTTCGGGGCACATGTTGATTATTGCGATTAAAATTTTGTGCTTATTTAACCGTTTTTGGTTTTAAAGCCTGTCAAGTTGGTAGGTATGCAATTTTCAATTGCAAATCGAAATTTTCGTCGTTTCGAAGTTTAGTGAGCCAACCTTAAGACATAATAATATGCTGTCGCGAACTTTGTTTTAGAACTTTTAAAGGGAAACAATTCTGTCAATGATTTTTGCGAAAATTTTACCGTTTACGCAGCGCACGCAGCGGAAGCTCTCAAATGGAAAAAGACCCCCGATTTTGAAACATTCTTAATGAAATGAAATGAAATGAAATGAAATGAAATGAAATGAAATGAAATTGTTTATTCTGTAAATAGGATATTGGAATCACTTTTACACGTCATATTAAAATTTATGTTAAAAATTTGCTAGATGAGTTCGGCGTTTCCTATCTGACTACTCTGAGAAGAAAGGCCGAAACAAACTCAGAGGTCACAGTCTCTTTTAAAGTCCAGACATAATCCTGGTCAGGCCATATGAGGACCATGTAGACTAGTGTCTGAAATGGTCTTTTGAGGAAAGAACCATACAGCTTTGAGTGGACCTGTCCAGTCAGTGCAAGCATTTGTCAGTAATCGCGGAGCTCAATTGGTGCTCCGCTCCTATTGGTCTATGTCTAAAGCCTTCCTCGATGAATGGACTCATTCACTTACGTTTTTGGTTTTTCCCCAGTTGATATATAATGAATTATTTTCCCTAAAATTCCCTAAAAAATATAAAAATTCCTTGGTTGAGGGAATTTTTCATTTTTATAGCATAGGTAAATACCTACAAAACATTCATTATTAATCGAGAGAGATGAAACAAACCAACTCTAGGTATTTCCGATGTCATGTTTAACCACGGAAATAGTAAAATTAACAATAACATGGTAAACTTAAATTAGACGAATTATATTCATTACGAGTTTCAGGGAATCCCCTTTCACGGTGGAGCATACGGTGGAGGTTTGCCCGGCTTGGGTGGACCACCGCCGTGTCCTCGTGGAGGCGATCGGCGGCAGTGACCTCTCGCGTCCGGCCCTGGTCCAGGCCATGGTGCGGAGCGAGAGGGCATGGCAAGCCGTCACCTCCTTCTGCGAAGCAGTAATGCTCGCGAGGGAGTGGCAAAGGCCGCGCCCTACCAGCCCTAGCCGCCGCCGCCATAGGAGACTTCCCGGGCGTCGGGAATTGATAGCCGATTTCCGGCCACCGTAGGCGCGGGCCTGCGGACGGAGAGCAGAGGGCAGCTCGCCGTCCGATAAGGACCAGGCCCGGGTCGACGGCGCGTCGTGTTCCACGCGCGCCTCAAAGAGATGTCAGCAAAACTGACGGGGTCCGTTAGGGCCGATGCCTGCCGGGGTTGCGGGTAGGCCCAAGGGGAAACCGTGGCCCCTGGCATGGCAAAGGAAGGAACACGGGTGGGTTTTAGCTAGTAAAAGTCTGACACGCCCTTCCGCTCCACCCAGAGCGGGAGAAGTCATTGGATAATTTCCCACCCAAAAAAAAAAAAAAAAGGGAATCCCCTTTAATCAATCGGTGCTACCATAGAGTAAAGTACATTGGGTGCTGCCTACTATAAACAATAGGGCTACCAACTCAAGTTCTATTTTTCCCTAAAATTCCCTAAATCCCTGTCAAAATAAAATATCCCAAAACCATGCTTATTATTGGCCATTTTCCCCTAAAAAAAGGAGAAATCCCTAAAAGTGGAAACACTGCCGCCGCGGGCCGTCTGGCTTAATAGGTTTTTTTTTAATTCTCACTGGCTGTTTATACACTCACAAGACCACAGCCTTTTTATTTTTAGGCAGTGTATAGAGTGCCACCATTGGCACTCTATCCCTATCGGATAAAGTGCCACTACAAGCACCCTAGTAACACCGCCTCGGCCCGGCTAAAGTGCTGCAAGCATTGGATTGTCATTGTCACTGTCACTAAGTCACATCACTTGGTATTTTGTTTGATTGTCGAGGTTAGATCGCTGTAAAACTCCACATTCCCAAAACATTACATTCTCTTGTGCCTAAACGGACCCTGGCACTTCGCCGGCCGCTACCGCGGCACCGCGGCTCGCTACGCTCGCTCGGCTCGTGCGTTGTGTGGTCACAGTTCTAACCTAACCTAACCTAAATAACAAGTGACAGTGACAATGCAACGCTCACGGCACCCTAGCCGGGCCGAGGCAGTGACACTAGAGTGCCACAAGAAACTCGCGGCACTCTATACACTTCGTTATTTTTATTCTATTCGATATTTTCTATGTAAAAAGTTTCGTAGCCGTAACCTACCCAAAAGTTCTATTTTTAAAATTCATTCCCGTCCTAGGGAGGGAAGCAATTACTATGAGTCTTTCCCGCCCTAGAGAGGGAAGCAGCGTTTTCCACTCGCTACTCGGATCAAACAAACACTACTTTCCGAGCATGAGAAATGAAAAATAAGTTCTTCAGCTGAAGTATTAGTGGGGCTCACATGCAGCTGGGCACTGTGCCGCCAGAAGCTACTTTCCTGTCATATGATAGTCTAATTGTATTTATCTAGCCACAATAATTATGTGCGACACTATAGTAAAACAAAAAAAAAAATGAAATACTTGTACTCTTATATTGTGATGACAGAATTACTTAAATGTCTGACTGATTACGTACCAAATGAAAGTTTTTATACGTATTTACGTATTAAATTATACGTAGATTTTTAATGTGTGCAAGATGGGCCTTAAAAAGGAATAAATAATTAGTAATAAGCTCTATGAATGCGCTATTATGCGATTACTAACGATAATTTTGTAAGTTGGTTTGCGAAAACAATGATGACGTCACGCTGAAGTAGTTGCACGAAGGCAGCGGTGACGCTCATACTCGGGGTCACCAATTAAAAGCTATGGGGAATAGGGTGTAAAGTTCACTCATCCTCTTAAAAAAAGGGAGGTTCTTCCGATCAGTCGGGTGTCGTGTCTGGTGGGCAACTGCCCATGCCCAACGATTTAAGTCGGGATCTTGTATATGTCGTTCGCGCGGTGAACTCTAATTGCGCGATGCAAGATTTGTGTGACGTCAGGTCTTTGATGCGTATTTCGCATGTGGCTATACCTACACCCTGCTCCTCATGCCTCTAACCTCTAAATTGGTGACCTCGACGTGATGAAAGTTATCAATAGGCATTATTCATTATTATTAACCGACTTCAAAAAAAGGAGGAGGTTCTTAGTTCGTCGGTTTTTTTTAAATGTATGTACCCCGATTACTCGAAGACGGCTGGACCGATTTCGAAAATTCTTTTTTTGTTTGAAAGGGTATACTTTACAGTCACTCTTGAAATATTATAGGCACACCTATAGCGATTTTGATATTTTTTATTAGAACTATTCTATCTCTATTTATTATAACTATACTAGATACTCTCGGAAAGCACCATTTAGTGAAGTGGAACTGATGATGAAGACCACAGATGGCCACCGGAACTACTCAATAATACGTATTTCACGGATTGCGATTCGATTACTTTAATATGGTTGCCAAGCCGTTTATGCCCGTCACAATGCATGCATAGGATGAAGAGGAGCTGATGGCGAAGTACCAGAAGAACTCTTCAACAATGAACGTCCCTGCAACGGGAAAAGCAATATTTTGTAAAAGGTGATGAGCAGTTGACATTAGGCTATTGTAACTTAGATAAATTACCAACTGATCCACTAAAAAGCGAGAAATAAAAACTTTTACGCAAAAAAAAAAAAAACCGACTTCCACTATAAAGTGAAAAATAACTAAAATGTCGGATTCCGTGATTTGGTTTTGTATTTTCGTATTTCCACCGACTTCCGAAATTTTAGTTATTTTTCACTTTATAGTGAAAGTCGGTTGTTTTTTTTGCGAAAAAGTTTTTATATCTTAGGCAGAATACAATAAATAACTCGAAAGAGGTCCATTGCATGATGAAACTAAGTACTGTCCAGTAAGGCGCGCCGTCATTTTTCTCAGTTTCTCCGTTAATGTCAACTTATGTCAGATCGTGTCATGGGTCTTGTTCAACGTCCATTTATAGGACAGTTGGACTGTTTTTTTATTTATTATTTACGTTTTATACTATTGGTTTTACATGTTAGCAAAATGTCTGAAAATTTGCTACATAATTTGTTAGTACCTAGGTCTTGTTTTTTGTCTTATATTTGTTTAATCGGAAGAGTCAGACGACATACCGCTCTGCTGTTTTATTGGACAAATGAAAATAATCGGGTCAAGAGAGATAGTCCCAGTGGATACGCAAATCTTTATTTACTTGCAGTTCGCACCTCATCCGTTGCACGATCCTTGTAATGCTACATTAGATATTGTAGAATAAATAAAGATTTGCGTTTAGCTGACTGCGATGTTGTCTACATACTAATTTAAAACCCCCGTTAGCCTTATACATCGGGGAACCTTAAACAAGAGGTTTGGGTTGGATCTAGTATCGTTTTGAGTTCTATAGGGGTAAAAGTGGTTAAAGCTGGTAGGGGTTGGGTTCCCGATTCTTATTAAAAGGTATACGTAATTGCGCTACCACTCTTATTAAAAAGTACTGCGTATTTTTCGAGAAATTTATAAAAATTGGTTCTAACCTCAAATCAGATAAAACGCGTGAACGAAACGTTAAAATCGAATTTAAGTGACCATGACGCTAACGTTTGACCGTTCTCACTAATATACACTAAAAAGAGCCTATTGTACCAAAAAAAAAAATGTCTGGTAATAAAGTTCCGCAACTACTTAAGTGTTTTGAGGTTAGATTACAATAATTAATTTGTTTTTCTCAACAACGGTGCGTTACATTTCCATGGGAGTGGTGCAAGGGGATACCCTCCTCCTGCTGAAACTATTCAACTTTCAACCAAAGAAATTTCTGAATTCAACCCCAAAGCAAGTAATGAGGGTTGTATGCGACCAAAGTTGCGTGGAAATGCTGGTTCGATTTTATTTTAAATGTATCCACGCTCCTTTACTTCCCTTACTTACTATATTACTATTTTCTTCTTTTTTTGGCACAGACACAGCATAAGGGTTGTAGTTTTCAATCGTCTAGCAAAAACGGTCTTCAACAGCATTGCACAGCCCATTATGATAAACACTCGAAATTCTACCGGTGGTGTCAGTAAAAATACATACATGGGCGTTGAATATCTAAGAATACCGAAGCTCAACAAGGTAAGACAAGAAAATATTTATAGAATAGAAAATGTTTGAAATATTCCTAGGTAATTCCGGTATTAGTGAGACCAGGTCAAGGAATCAACTGGCATATGAATAAAATAAAAAATGTGCGAGTCGGACTCGCACACGAAGGGTTCCATACCATGTCGTATAAGTAAAGTAAAGTAGGTAGTAAAGGTAACAACAGAGGCGCTATAAAAAAACAAAGATTTGTAAAGAAATTGTCTAATTTTAATGAAAAAATGTTGTTGTGTTAAAATATAGGTGTATAAGTATATTTCATTTATTTTAAGAGAAAATATTGAGTTAACTTTATCCGGTAATATGCATTAACTAAAGTCAAAGTCAAAGTTATTTATTTGCTACTGACATAGTATTAGTAGTTATAAATAGGTATATCGGGTAGGTAAGCAGGTAGATATGTAGGGTAGGTAGGTAGGGTAGGTAATTAGGTAGAAATAGGAAATTATGAAAGGTAGGTGCGCCGTAGACAAGTACTAAGTGCTAACCGTGCGAAGCCGGGCCGGGTAAAGCTAATTACTTATAAATACAAGGATTTCTCTTGCTACATCAGACTATATTGTACAAAATAAAATGTAAGTAGTACCTACGCCAAATTTTTATTACAACATTCCGTCAATACAGGTATTTATTTACGTTATTTTTGATAGTCATACAGAAATCTATTATTTCTTACTTATTATTTTTATGTAAATTATCGATCGGTATTTTCGAATACCCCTGGACATGAGTAATTTTTTTTATGACGTGTTTTTTTGGTCCATCCTGTATATTAAATTCAGGACATCTAAATAAAGTACATAGTTAAAACATTGTTTCTAGGGCCTCGCATTCACGATGGCAGAGCGGCAAACACTTGGCTTACAAGGACTTCTAGCAGGCACGGTTAAAAGCCAAGAAGATCAACTGGCGATATGTCAGTACTCAGTGGGAAGATTTAAAAATAATTTGAATAAACATCTTTATTTGGCTGAGTTACTGGTAAATATAATTAATGTATCATACCGCCCTCTGCGTGTGGAATTTTTTCAATTGCCCCAAAATGTTCAACAAAGCACGAAAAAACCTTTGACTCGCAACTGTTCTGTGCCTGTGGCGAGACTTAACATTGTGGCAAAAATTCAAATTCCACGTTTATATTACTATATATATACACATATTGAAATACTGCTGTATTATAAAAAAAATATAATCATAGTATTGACATAAATATATACGCTAACAGATTTAAAATAATAATATGTACATGTATACAAAAGAAGGGGGACAGAATCATAGGGCATCAAAAAATTCATCCACGTCGCTGTCCACAGGAAAAGTGCCCAAAAGGCGCCACGTTGTATGGCGATGCCGATTCTTTGGCTAAAAAATAAACCAGACCTCTGTTCACCTGAAGAGTCGACCAAATGCTTGGCGATGTCTTGAAAAACCAAGTGGGCACTCGGACCCTATTGCCATTTGCTATTGTAATTTGTTCGAGCAGTTTGGGGTTAAAACACTAGGTTTTAACCTCGAACTGCTTGAACAAATAACTCCCAATAAGATTGGAATATTTTCGCTGTTTGAGGTTTTCCGCATCTGCAATTCCTACCTTGCACAGATCTCGAGAAAAACCTCTGTGACAGACGGACAAGAAAGTTTTCTTCTAAAGGTTCCGTTTTCCCAAAAGGGCTTTGCCTGAAATGTGTGGGCCACTGGTGCCTTTTTTTTTGATCGCACACCAACACCGCCTTGTTAGATGTGTAGAGCACTTCCATACAAACAATAGTTACTATGGCAGCTCAGCTCTAAAGTACATCCGTCTCGAGTTATTCGCCCTAATCTGTAACGCGTATTTAATTCGGAAAACTGCAAATATGAGTTACTTTTAATAAATAAATAATAATAAATAAAATCGTTTATTTATATAAAGAGGGGCACATTTACAAAAAAATAATTAATCATAAAAAAAATAGAACACAGTTGCTTATTTGCCTGAACTAGGCTGTGCTTCAGGCTAGGAAGTGCATAAATACTTAAAGTAATAAATTAACTATGAGTCTAAGTATAAACTAAATTAAAATTAGGTAAATAAAAGTAAAACAGCAAGTTAGTATTTCTATTTGCAGACAACAAGTAGATCTTCTGTCTGTGCATAATCTATGGTTAGTAAATATTCAAGTATAATTTTTTTACAGCTAAAGTAATTTAGTTTATAAATACTAAGTTTTCTATTTAATCTATTGTACAGAAATGGGCCTAAGAATGTAAAAAATCTTTCTAGAAAGACATGTTTTGAGGTTGCATTAGAAATGCATACTATAATTATCATTCCTATTATTATCATTAATGGTCATAAACTATTTATCTCATAGTACAAACTCTAAAGGCGGGTCCAGACATGTATCAGTTGCCCGATCCGATCACCGTATCCGTATCGTCGACGCGTATCATGATCGCATATGTGGACGGGTAATGATATACGAGTAGCGGTTACACCGCGACATACAAACTACGCAGCAAAGACATGACGTCACACAATTCCTGCATCTCGCAGTTAGAGTTTACCAAGCGAAAAACATAGATAAGACTATCTGAAATCAACATATGGGCAGTTGCCCGCCAGACATAATACCCGTCTGGCCGGAGGATCCTCCCTTTTCTATAGAGTATGAGTGAACTTTACACCCTGTTCCTCATACCTCTAAATACGTATCATGATACGGGATCTCGATACGCCGTTATGATACGGCCCGTCCCATGTCGTGTCGGTTTTTGTCCGATCATCGAAGGTGATACAGATGCGATCATGACTATTGTGAAGATACGGATACGGAGCAAATCGGAGGCGTCCACAACTTGATACGGGGCTTGATACAATACGCAGATACGGATACGGTGATCGGATACGGTGATAGGATCGGTCAAATGATCATGTCTGGACCCGGCTTTATGGACTCAAGTTGCATCATATTGGCGTAAGTGGCATATTACACTTCACCGTAATAATGTCGTGAGTATTTTAATAACAAAACTGAAAATATTTGTTCTTCTTACGCCCTTATCTTGTCTATTTTATAGTTTAAATACTATCTGGACTCAAGTTGCGTCACGTTGGCGTAAGTGGCACAGTGTGACATCAAGTCCCACTTCACTATAGCAATGCTACGACTATTTTATTTGCAAAACTGGTAATGTGATTGCTCCGTACTGTCTTGTCTTCTTTATTTAAAAATCCGAAAGCCTTTTCTAAAAAAGCTCTTCTCTATGCCTTCTCCAGGACCTTTTTTATTTTTTCGCGATATCTCTTTTCGTTTTTGAGAGGTTTAAGATTTTTTGAAAAGGGTCTCAAAAGAAACTGTAAAACATTTAACAATATTTTTTTTGCAGAACTGTTGTGCTTTCAGTAACGCATATTTTGATATAATTTTCATTTCTGTATCTTAATAATTGAGGACCCCCCGAGCGCACTTTTATTAAAAGCGCTAACGCCGCAATATTAGTATTATACAGGGTAGATATACCTTAGATATTTTGATCTGCATTCACAGATTTTGAAAAAAATTCAAGAAAAATGGCAGTTTTCACCCAAAAACTCTTATTGATGCCAATTGATACTGTTTTGTATAAGAATAAAAAAACTCTATCGGAACTGAAGTTGGAATTTTTCATATCAACTTCTAGCTTGTTTTACCTGATACGTTTCTAGTATGTACAATAATAATTAAATCATCATTTGATAGCACTGGGAAAGTATCAAGTGCATGGTTATCACTTGTGACGGAAGAAAATAATGCCCTTCGAGAGTTTAAGTTTTGAGCTAATACGTCATCCCCAAATAGTTCTCATTAACGAGAGTTCGCTCAGAATACTTTGCAGTATTTCAGCCACATGCCTATGATCTGTTAAAGGTTTTCCAAAAACATTTGTATCAAAAGTACATGGTTTTCACTTGTGTTTAGGAAAATATCACGACATCGAGAACAAAGTTGACGATCATTCTAGCGAAGATGTATTTAAGTTTTATAATTCTGTTTTATTATTGTTATTAGTAATAACTGTTTATTTATTTTACCTCGATGGTCCTAGTTTATCATTTATAACATCCAGTTACAGCTATATGTAAGCGGGCACACCATTTATATCTGGAGGCTTTTATTTAGACATTAAGTTCTGTTTAAGTTTCGTTTTTATTTCTGCTTGAGTAAAGTTGTCGATGTTTTTGGTTGGTATATTCGCGTGTGCTAGCTGACATATGGCTAATAATTTTATTTATGTTATGTGTTGTGCTATAGTGAAGTGTGACTTCATGTCACACTATGCCACTTACGCCAACGTGACGTAACTTGAGTCCAGATAGTGTTTAAACTATAAAATATACAAGATAAGGGCGTAAGAAGCACACATATTTCCAGTTTTGTTAATAAAAAAACTCACGACATTGTTACGGTGAAGTGTAACTTGATGTCACACTATGCCACTTACGCCAACATGATGCAACTTGTGTTCATTAGAGTTTATACTATGAAATAAATAGTTAGGACCATTAAAAGTAACTTATATTTTTAGTTTTCCTAATTAAATGTGCGTTACAGATTAGGGCGAGTAACTCGAGACGGATGTACTTTAGAGCTGAGCTGCTATTGTAACTATTGTTTTTATGGAAGTGCTCTACATATCTAACAATGTGGCGTTGGTGTGCGATCAAAAAAAAAGGCACCAAAATTGGGCATGGCCCTTTGCGAGATGAATCGAGTACTTTTTTGGTACCGATCTTATAAGGAAAAACCCTTTTAAAGTCGGGACCATCGATATTCGTTGTCGGGACCCTAAGAATGCTCTGGAGTTCCTAAAACAAAAGCTGAATTTTATTTCACATTATTTTTCAGGATACAAATGAAAAATTATTTTACAAATTAATAGCTTCCGATATTGAAAAATTTTTACCGCTAGTTTATACCCCCACTGTGGGTTTAGTGTGTCAAAGATTCGGATTAGTTTACAGAAGACCTAGAGGTCTCTTCATAACGATGCATGATAAGGGACGAATTGGCAAAATTCTTAATAATTGGTAAGTTTATAATAAAATTACTACTCGTATTGCTTTAACATTAGTAGTACCTGCACGCGTAGCATGACGCTTTGGAGAAAGGAAATGTCATTTTGTATAGAAAGAGCTGTGTTTAGAATAAACACAGCTCTTTCTATACAAAGTGACATTTCCTTTCTCCGTTTTTGACATTGCACCGCAGAAATCTTTCTACAATCTCGTCATTTTGTCTTTCGTTTATCTTTGTCTAGGTCCTTTTATATGTAGACTATTTCAGAAGAAAGTTTTCTATCCCATACAGATTAGGTCCCATAGTGAAAAGTGAAGAAAAACGATTGTTCTAACGGAATATAATTTTTTTTTAGTTAACCGGCTTTTTCACATTTAGCCCAAAAATGTATGGGTGTAATGTTCTCCTTTATTTAGCACAGACTAAAAGGCACACAACACAACATATATTATAAACAATATACGATTAGTTTTACTAACAGCCTACATTCTAATGTACAGGGTGGATTTTTGAGACGGGGCAGTAAGGGCAGGTACCTTGGCGTGCGTGGACAGAAAACCTCCCGTGTGCCTGTGGGCTGGATCCCGTAGGGATGTGTCCGGGGGGAAGGCCGGTCTCCGGGACGGTGCACCGGTGGTTTACCGACTCTGTTGTCAGGCGATTCCTTTCTTTACTCCACTATGCATTTATTAGGGAAAACATTCGCATTTGCATTGTGTGCTAATATAGTAACAAACTAAATACAAGCGGCGGTCTTGCGTGATACCGCGGAAATCAAAAATGCTAGTCTCAGCTTTAGCATTTGCCGTACGCCTGTCTTAACCGTAAAATGCCTGTTAACGTCGGCAAATGCCTGTCAGATGGTAACCCTACTGAGATATATTAATTTTATTATTATTATTTTATGTTGCATTTTTTTCAGGCCTGTACCGAATGTGCGCGCTATCTGTGTCACTGACGGAGAAAGAATTTTGGGGCTGGGTGACCTCGGTGCTTACGGCATGGGGATACCTGTGGGCAAGCTGTCTTTGTACACCGCGTTAGCAGGGATCCCTCCGTCCCACTGCTTACCGATCACTTTGGACGTGGGAACCAATAATGAGGTTGTTAATTTATTTATCATTAGAAGATAAGTACCTACTAGTAGTTGGCTAACTTTGCATTCTTCAAACAGCTCACAAAGAACTATGGCCACTCTCCTAACATGGTTGGACTTTAAAATATTATAAAACGTAACTTAACTCATAATTATTTTTAGCCTACGGTGTCCCACTGTATGGAAAATGCCTCCCATATAACGTATCTTGCTGATAAATTATTATGTCGTATCATTTGCCAGCTATTTGTGCCTATATGACTTAGTACGGGGTCCAATATAATTATGTTTCAAAAGTACGGAGAATAAAGTAATGACGCAAAATAATTTTTTTAATAAAAAAATACCTTCTCGTTGATTTTTAAAATGATGTTGGTTGTAACGGAACGCACGCACGGGAGGGAAAAGTATAGAACCATATCTATTGTTTTCGTTAGCAGCGCAGCGCCTTCACCGCGCCTTCACCTTACGCCGTTTCTGGTGTAATTCACGCCTTAGATAGATAGCCTTTATCGATTATTATCAGACGACATTCAAGGACAGATATGATTAAACTTTGTGATTTGCCCTTCGAGATTATATACTTATTACTTGTAGTAGCACGGACATGTGCTGCCATCTTACACTATTTTAGAGCAACCATTCAAAGATTATTTTTGCGCTCTGATGTGGGTATCTCATACACGTTTAGTTTCTAAATTAAATTAATTTACTAGTATTTCAGTGTGTTTCTTAGTTTTTGATAATAGGAAAACGCTACGACGAGGAGTAGTATTTAGCTCGGAAAATGAGACTGAACTGGGGACAAAGAAAAATGTCTCGTGTGCGTCGTAAACAACGGGAACGGAGTTACCACAGTACTAGTTCGAATTTCGAACAGAATCAATGTTGTGATAGTGATCAGTACCCAGAATCATTGCAGGGGGCTCCGCAAAACGAAGGTCGGTAACATTTTAGATTTCGGATAGTGAAACCTCACCGGCCGGGCGCGGCGCCTGGCGCCGGTACCTACGGCGTTGGCCGCCAGGCCACCAGTGCCAAGAGAAGTGCAAGCACCTCTCTTCAAGAGTTTCATCGGCTTTCGCCTCCACTCCGGTGTTGTTTTTTTTTTTCAATGAAATTAGAGTATCCATATTAAATTGTACAAAATTTCATCTCTCTGGCTCCCACCCTCCATGAAGCCCGCACCTGGGAACGTCTCACTATGAAAAAGTTCGATCTTTATGACGACTGGCTCGATCGATCGGGTTGGCGTTGGCCAACGGGCCTGGTCCTTATCGGACGGCGAGCTGAGGGGGCATGTTGCCTTACGGACACATAACAACCAGAGACGCTCGGCTCTATCCTCCAGGACTCCTTCATCTCCGCACACGGCGCTCAACTGTGTAGGTCCTAGTGCAGGTGACTGATTACTCCTACTCGCCATCAGCTGATTTTAGTGATAGTCGAGCCCATAATCATACATAATCAGCCTATTAATATTCCCACTGCTGGGACACAGGCCTCCTCTCTGTGAGAGGGAGTGAGCCGTAATCTACCAGGCGGGCCCAGTGCGGGTTGGTAGATGTCACATGTCTTCGAATTTTGGATTTTTGTACAATTAATGGGGACTATAGACCTCAGTATCTGGTATAAATTTCAACTTGCTAGGTCCACCCATTCCTGAGAAAATCGGTGGTGATACCAGACAGACGGACAAGAGAGTGATCTTATAAGGGTTCCTTTTTTACCTTTTGAGTTACGGAACCCTAAAAATATAATTACGAGAAGTTTGTAATTAATATCACGGATTTATTCAAAACCTCGACCGTCAATCGTACGCCACTAATATTAATTTTTCCCTAGTTCAACGAAAGACCATACCGTCCATTTGTCCTGCTAGAACTTTAGACCATTATTTACCTGTATTGGCAGACAAGAGAAAACTTGAATGTAACAGTTTATTCATTCGTTTTAAGAAGCCTTTCAATAATGGCCACCCTGAGTGAAAGCGGTAGGTATAAACACATCTGTCTTTAGCGCTCACAGAACGAGACATGCAGCTACGTCTGCCGCTAATAGGCTCGGGGTTAGCATAGATAATATTAAAATACCTGCAGGTTGGAACGGCAGATCAGAAACTTTTGCTTTTATAAGAGAGAACTACCTGCAGATACAATCAATCAACGAATGATAATAACAATTTTCTCTTTATAATTATGATGTACAGACGCCAGCACATCAACCTAATGCAATCTGTCAAATTTTTCCAATCAACATTGAACCTTATATTCTTTATGGATAAAGTTGAAAATCTATTAAAGAAATTTGACAGATTGTAGTAACTTGATGTGCTGGCATCTGTACCTATGCCTATTTGATTTAAAAAATGTGTGTTTTTGATTACATATCGTAAGGTAGGTATATTATAATGTGAGTTTGTCTTTTTGCCCTAAATAATCTAGTTTCCTCTTTACTATTTTGTGAGACTCTAAACATCTGCAAGTACCTAATAAGTGTAATCTCGAACGGCGAATCACTGAAGTTTAATAGAAAGTCAAACGAACTACCTGTAAGTGATGTTCGATGACTACGATGTGATCGCCCGAGAGGTTGCACTCCCGCCCTGACCCTGATCAAGATCCTCCCCTTACTTGCACGAGTGGCTATCGATGGCTAAAACGGAAAAAGTGTAGATAAAGATAAAGATATATTTATTGCATAACTGTGTACATCAGTTCTTATTTTACACGTAAACAAATTTTTAGGCTCAACAGTCTACCCAGGTCAGATATGCAATATTATTCAATACAAATTTGATTAGATAAATTGCAAATAGATTAATAGATTAAAAATAAATTACAAATAGATTAATAGATTACAAACAATTTCAATTTAATTACAAATGCTCATTATTTTTTCTCAAAAAACTCATGCAGATTATAAAATATATATATCAATCTATCAATTAACAGGTTTTTTAATTTAGTTTTAAACATACTACCATTTAGTTGCTTAATAGCTGGCAGTAACTGGTTGTATTAACGAATAGCAGTTACATAGGTACTTTTATAATAAATCATATTGAGTATGTGTGTGTGTATGTATGAGAGACCGACATTAGAGTGCATAGAACAATCTTTGAATAGATTTAATTTAATTTATTTTTTCATATGTCTAATACATAAGGAGAGAAAAAGGGGTTAAAAATGTATTACTTAGATCCTTATAGTATTAGACAAGTACAACAGTTTTTGAAAATTATAATTTTACTAGTGAAATTGTAATTTTCAAAAACTGTTGTCGCTGTGTGAAGAGAAAGAGAAAAACAATGACGCTCCAAATCAAATTGTTTGAATAGATAAACAAACGGTCCAGTAGACAAAGCAAAGTAAGTATGTAAGTATTAACCTAGATATGATTCAAATCTCAGAAAAACAAGCATTAACATAATCTTTAGAATTTTGGTATCGCAGGCGGGGACAGACTAATAACCGGAAATATGGTGTAACTTTTGTTATGGCCCCGCCTGCGATACCAAAATTCTATAGATTATAGGTAATGCTTGTTTTTGCAGTCGGGTTTTTAGTTTTTCGAATATTTTTTTTTATTTCAAGCTTTTTAGTTTTATTAATATATCTAAATTTGGGATTGACTCATACTAGCTTTTATTTGATACCAATATTGTTGTAATTTATTTTTAAAAAAAACCTTCCCCTCCCTTTTTTGTATTTGCAGATGCAATATATAAATATTATATAGCCTATGTCACTCCCCACGATTAAGACGAATCTAACGACAACACCTCATAAATGTTAAAATCCATCAAGCCGTTTAGGCTACAGAGCGTGCCAAAGAAATAGACATACATACATACATACATACATACAAACATACCTACATACATACTCTCGAAAAACATTATCCTCCTTCTGGGGCAATTGGGTAATAAAATTAAAGCGGCTCTGAGCGGTAAGTTCAAAAACTAAAACCGGCTACTGAAAAGTCACACTCTAAAAAGTATGAAACAAGAAAATATTTCAGACAGAAATCAAGACATAGGTACCTACAAAAATATTCAAGCTATAGCCGTGGTCGCATGCTTGTATACCTAATTTACAAATTATAATGGCATACGACGACGGCTTTACTTTTTTGTATAAAGTGTTCCGATACCTTTTCAGGCGCTGTTATCTGATCCGATGTACATAGGTGTACGAGAGAAGCGACTTAAAGGTCAGCCATTAGATGAAGTTGTTCAAGAGTTCATGGATGCGTGTTGCGAGAGATATACCAGCAAAGTACTTATACAAGTAACTTTCGTTATGTTTTTTTAAATATAATTTCATTATTTTTTTCGCCCGGAAATCAGGCGAGATCTAGTTTTCAAGATATTCGAGATTGAAATATTATCAGGTTGTATCTTAAACAAAATACACACATCAACACCGTCTAGGGATATTTCGGATTTTCTCAATTTATTCAAATGTGTTAAATGATAAATGATTTTATTTCTGTACAGTACGACACAACTTAGATGTACATCGGCAAAATTCGTAAAACCGATCACCATCCGAATCGAGTGCGCCTTCAAAATAACCAATCTTTATTACTGCTTCAGGTGAAAATGATCTTTCGAAAACGCAATAACTTGTAAAGTCTTCTAGCCAAATACATTCGTAAAATTGAAATGAATGAATGAAAATTTTCAAATCTGTGCTACATCTAAATTGTGTCGTACCTACTGTAAGTAGGTTTGTACAAACACTTTTACACGTCAATCATATTATTATTTTAAACTAGATAAGGTCGGTGTTAATATATAACATACAAAATGTATTATACTTTAACAAAGACCAAGACTTCAGAATAAAACAAAAATATTGTTTTTGCGTTAGTAAATTTTTATTTATTAAAGATTAAAAGTGAAATAATAATAAAAATAATGAAGATGCGTTTTTAAAGAAAAAGTGATAGTAACGCAAAATTATTCAGTTTTTTGCAATTATGCGAAAAATCTGTAGTCAGTAAAACCTGACTGTACTTAATTACCCGAAGCCGAAAATTTTTTAGTTTTTTGCAATTATGCGAAAAATCTGTAGTCAGTAAAACCTGACTGTACTTAATTACCCGAAGCCGAAAATTTTTTAGTTTTTAAATGCTTTTATTCAACTTGCAATATTTGTTTGTATGTTAGTTTGTTTAGGTGTATTCTTGCAAGCAGAATTCAGACCACTTCCTCTTATCCCACGGAGTTGACATTTTACATGTTGGTTCAATTCCGATGACAATACATTTTTTTAAAGCTTTTATTCAACTTGCAATGTTTGTTTGTTTGTATGTTAGTTTGTTTAGGTGGATTCTTGCAAGCAGAGTTAAGACCACTTCCTCTTGTCCCACGGAGTCGACATTTTACATGTTGGTTTAATTTTGATGACCATACATTTTTATGACTAGAATGACCTGATTGGCTACCCAGGATTAGCTCCAGACGAGGAAACTCCTCAATGGTCAACAGTACAGACACAAATTTTTATATACGCTTTTATTATAATGATCTGTTCTATATTCCACCACGATCTGGCTACTGAATCCAGAATTAGCTTCAGACGAGGGAACTTCTCAACGGTTAACAGTACAAACAGGAAATTTTATATACGCTTAATTATCACGGTCCGATCTAAATTCCACCATGATTTGGTTGTTGCACCCAGGATTGGCTTCAGGCGAGGGAACTCCTCAACGATCAACAGCGCAGACACGAAATTTTATACTATATCCTTTAATTATGATAATCCGTTCTAAATTACACCATGATCGGGCTGCTGCACCCAGAACTGGCTTCAGACGAGGGAACTCCTCAACGGGCAACAGTACAGACACAACATTTTATATACGCTTTAATTATGTTAAACCGTTCTAAAGTCTACCATGATCTGACTGCTGCACCCAGGATTGGCTTCAGACGAGGGAAGCCCTGAACAATCAACAGTAAAGACACGAAATTTATTTTGTTAGTTATAAATGCTTCTTATTTTGCTGCATTATAATTTTTACATTACAAAGAAAGAATGAAAGAAAGAAATATATTTTATTTGGGATATACACATGAAATACAAAACAGTAATAAACATATTTTATTTTTTATTACTGTAATAATAAAAATACTTTATTTTGCACGACTCATAATGCGAAGCATTAGAGTGTGCTCTACGATCGAAAAATATTTTTTGCCCCATTTCTGCAACTGTTTTTATTGTTACACTCCTGCTAGTACACAGAACCTACTTAGTTTATATACCATTGTATAGATGATTAAATGGAGATTAATACTGTACTTTTTACCAATTGATTTAATGCAGCAAAAATGAAAAAAACATCAAAATAGTTTAAAAAAATTCCTGTCCGTCAATTTATGAAACTTGAAAACATTGTAGCTTGCGATATAATCAATTAATTGAGTCAATTTTTTTTTAATACATTTGTTTCGGCCATAGAAGGAACTTTATTGAAAATGGCTCTTTTATTCAAAGTAGTTTAATTATAATTAATAAAATACTAACTAAAATATAATATCTTTATCTAAATATTTCCAACCTTGACTTAACGTGTTGCCTAGCAACCCACAACGTAAATATCTAAATAAATAGACTTTGACATAACGTAAGGATTGTGAGGTTAGAAAACCCATATTGATGGGTAAAACAGCAGTCAAAACATACTTCATGAAAAGTAATAAATTGTTAATTTTTGTTAGAAACTATGTTTTGAATTTCTTTTTCGTTTATGAATGTGTGTTATTGAGGCGTGCTCTTTTGGAATTTCCAAACAATTTTATTACTGTTTTGTATTTCCTGTGTGTCCCAAATATAATATATTTCTTTGTTTCTTTTAATGTCATGTACAAAAAATAAAATATTAAGCATTTATAACTAACACACACACACACAGGAAATACAAATCAGTCATCATATCAGCCGAAAGACGTCCACTGCTGGACATAGGCCTCCCCCAAGCACCGCCACTTCGACCCATTCTGTGCTTCCCGCATCCAGCGGATTCCTGCGGCCTAAACAAAACAGTAATAAAAATATTAAATTTTTTAATACTGTTTTGTTTTTCCTGTGTGTGTTCAAAATAATATATATTTCTTTCCTTCTTTCTTTGTAATGTAGAAATTAAACCACTTCTATTGTAGGCAATAACAGTTACTTTATTTTTAACAGTTTGAAGATTTCGCCTTGAGTAACGCTACCCGCTATCTCGAAAAATACAAGAATTTGTATTGTACGTTCAATGACGATATTCAAGGGACTGCGGGTGTCGTAGTTGCTGGAATGTTTACTGCTTGCAGAGTCACCAAGAAAAAACTTCATGAAAATATATATTTGTTTCTCGGAGCTGGTTCTGTAAGTTTTATTTTGGTAATACGTAGCAGGAATTCAGGTCAACCAGTTTAGGTACCTACCTAAACTGGTTGACCTGAATTCCTGCTACGTATATTATTATGTTGCAAAAAAATATATAATATGATTACCTACCTACTACCTAGTAGGTAGGTAATCATATTATTATTTTTTGCAAATGGCGGATAAAGAAGAGTTCACGAATCAAAACACACGAAGTCTCCACTACAAAGTTGACTCCATAATATACCTAGGGTTATTATAAAATCACTACAGAGTTCCCGTGAAATTACAATAACACTAAATAAAAATCCGTTAAATTGTATAAAATTGAGACTGTTGACAATGTTTCGTGCAATTATAATTTTACTAGTGAAATTGTAATGTCACTAGGTTTGACAAAATCCCTGCGACATATCCACCTCAATACTTGATGTTTCCGGTTAGTAATATTTAGATGACGTTACTAATAATAAAAAATATAAATGGTGTATCAGTGTTTACACTGCGAAATAGGTATATTTGTGGATGAAATCAACTGCTAGTAACTATATGACTGTTATAATCTTCAGGCTGGCGTTGGTATAGCAAATTTGATATGCGATGCGATGGTCCAGGATGGCATCAAAATGGAAGAAGCTGTATCGAAAATGTACCTATTTGACGTCGATGGTTTGTTGTCGAATAAACGCCCAAGTGGAATACCACCGCACGCGACTAAGTTCGGGAAAGATTTGGAACCAACGAAGGATTTTGGAGCTTTCGTGAAGACTGTAAAGGCAACCGTAATTGTCGGTAAGTAAATATCGTTTTTTTTTAGCCGACTGTGCCGTTATCCAAAAATGCCAAATGACAGAAACGGAACCCTTATAATTTCGTCATGTCCGTCTGTCCGTCTATCCGTCTGTCTGTCCGTCCGGATGCTACACAGCCATTTTACTCGGCGACTATTTGCACTACTTTTATCGATGATACTTGGAAATAAAGTGTATTCTATGCACCGCTAAACATTGGTATATTGAACGATAAAAACAATTAGGGGTGGCTCTCCGTCTCCCCAATATGTAACCGATGAAAGAAAAATCAACGCGCATAAGCGTATCTTTGGATCCCATAATTGAAAAGGTCTTTATGTTACTAAGTGATTTTTTTATTTAACATTTACGACTACAACCATTTTCGTAGAGCTCATACGCCATGCCGCCATACATTTTGCAAGTGGACCCCCGTGAGGGTTCCCGGCATGAAGCTTCGGCCAAACCTGAGCAACCACAACGCGGGACGCGGGAGCGTCAAAAACGCGAAACTAACGCGGGAATTATCGTGCACACCTGCGCGACTACAGCGCGAACAGCGAACATCATTTTGTTTAGTGAATAGTCACAGCCGCACGTCTTAGATAGCTTAGTGTAACATCTAAATTGTTGTGTTATGTCAGTCTCATTAACATCATAGTCTGACTCTGATGAAGAAGACCTTTTATTGCTTGCTCTTGCGTATGCGTGCATATTTTATCTTTTTTACGTAGATTTTTATAGCCAGTATTTTTTAGATCGTATAGAACAGTATGTTCTCTTCTTTATCCGATAAATATCTCTATATTAGATATTATCGTCTGTCATCGTGGAGTTTAAATAATGAGACGTCCGTAATAATGTAACGATCCGTATTATATACACGTCTGACCACAAGACGCGTGCTTCCCGCTCACTCCCGCTTTGCCGACGCAATGTTCCCGCGTCGCGGTCGCGTAGGAGTGCACTAGTCGACGCTACCCGTGTTATTATATGGCGCCTCACCTTGCCATATAATAACACGGGTAGCGTCCGCCACGCGGTAGACGCTCCCGCTTCGCTTCCTGCCTCCCGCGTCGCGTCGCGGTCGGTCAGGTTTGGCCGAAGCTTTAGGTTTGCGCCAAGATTCCGAGACAGGGGTTTCCAACCCTTTGTTATTTTTTTATCATCATCATCATTTCCGATCCGATCCTCCAGCGGTGCAGCGGTGAACAATATCGGAGAGATAACGTCTCCCTGTCTCACACCTCGCTGCAGAAAGAAAGGTTTCGAGGTCTGGTCCTGGAGTCGGACTGACATAGTGGCATTTTTGTACAGACACTTTAGCACCTCTATGTACGGATAGTCAATCTAGCACCTTTGAAGAGACTGTGGTACAGCCCATGTCTCGATCGAATCGAAGGCTTTCTCGTAGTCCATAAACGCTATGCTGAGAGGCTGGTTATACTATAACTTGCCGCAGCGTATGTATGAGGTCTTGTAGACATGACTCAGAAGTGTGATGGGCTTATAGTTCTTAAGCAGGGCATTGTCGCCCTTTTTAAATAAGAGTACTACCACACTTCTGTTCCATGCCTGTGGCGTTTTACCCTCGGGTATGATGGAACCGAACAGCTTCTGGAGGGCTTAATAATTTGGCGGTAATTCCGTCATCAGCCGGCGCCTTGTTGTTTTTAAGCTGATTCAGAGCCATCCTAATCTCGTACAAGCTGACGTCCGGGATGTCTTGGGTATAGTGTTGGGTCAATCTAGCTCTTGTTGGGTCGTTTGCCAGATTCGTAACGGGGTAAATGGTTGACGTGTCCATAGAAACTTTCGATCTCTCTCAACAGCTCAGGTTTGGCGAATACGATTCTGCCATCATCGGTCTTCAGTTTCGCAAGCTAGCTCTGCCTAATAGACAGATTTCTTGCATAGAGAGAGCCCTTGTTCCGCTCTATTGCGTCCTTAATACGGTTCGTATTATAATGGCGAAGGTCGCTTTTCAAGGATGATCTGTCTATTGAGCGCTGTATTTGAGCGAATCGTCTGAAGAGAAAAAATTAGATTGACTTCATTAGTCAATCTCATTTTTTGTTGCACCCTCAGGGTTCTGCCAGGTCCACTTTTCTGTGCTTAATACGTTTTCTGAAGAAGGAGTTCATCATAAAGAGGCCTTCCTTCTCCATAAAACTGTCTAGTAGGTAACCCCGGTGGTTCCGACGTCCAACTCCAAATGGCCCCACTCGCAGCTCATCACGCTTCGTTGGCCCAGTTTCGCGTTGAAGTCCCCCATGATAACGGTGAAGTGAATTTTAGAGCCATGCATGGCTGTCAAAATATCCTACTACCTCATACATGGTCTCCACCTCATCGTCGGGGTGTGACGAGGTCGGGGCGTAAACCTGTATGATCTTCAGCGAATATCTCGCGGATATTCTGAGTATAAGGTACGCCGCTCTGGTTGTCATTGTATAGTGAAAAATAACTAAAACGGAAGTCGGTGGCAAAAACGAAAATACAAAACCGAAGTCACGGATATTCGTTATTTGCCATCGACTTCCGAAAGGGGTTTGAAGATTATTGTACGAGTATAGAGGGTCGCCCTAATGTGAGGCCGCGTTCCAAAACGAAAGTTATATATTTAGATAGAGGACACTTATACAAACAAAAAATGTCCTATGACATAATACGAGTCTAAAGCGTCAGATTTCGGAGATAATCACAGAAACATAAGTCGAAAACTGAACCCTGAAACAAGGATTTTTTTGTTTTTTTCCTTTCAGGTAAGTATGAAAACATTTTTTGCATCATAACATATAACATAATAATAAGAAACCCTTCACTGTGCCTGGCCGATACAATACTGCACTACTGCAATACTGCGGTATACCATTTTAACGTTACAACGTTGATTGAGTGTACATCTGAGCCTCTATGACGCCATCTCAAAATACCTTTTACCTAGTACATTATGTTTTTAGGTGCATCAACACAGGCCGGTGCCTTTACACCTGAAATTTTGCAACAAATGGCCAAAAATTGTGAACGACCGCAAATCTATGCACTTTCAAATCCGACAACTAAAGCAGAATGCTCAGCTCAGGCTGCTTATGACCATACTGAGGTAAATAACTGATTTTACGTTGTACTGGATGTAAAAAGATCCATCACAAAGCCATAATCTACGCATTTTGTAAATCAAACTAAATAACATTGTACATAATAATTAACAACAACAATAATTATTGTTGTTGTTAATTGGCACCTGCCATCTTATCTCTTCACCACCCTTGGTTGACTGGTAGAGAATGCCTAAGGCATTAAGTCCGCCTTTGTACCTCAATGTGTGCGAGAAGTTTAAATAAATAAATAAATAAATAAATTATTGAGAAACAAAAAATTCGCTGTTTACGGTAACGAATGCACGTTACCGTAAACAGCGAATTTTTTGTTTCTGTAACGCACGCAAAAGTTCGTGTGTCGTGTAGAATTCCCCCAGTCTTTTTGACGTCGGTCTACGATATAGTTTGCAATACAGATTGAATATTGTATTTCATTCTATGGCGCAGCGGCGTCGAACTTATACAGTGGAACAACATTATCACACTAACAGCAGTATTAAGTTCGAACGCCGCGCAGCATTACATCGAAACGATGTGGTACACAACTTGTACTAATGAATGCCGACAAGTATAGGTAGAACTATGCAATTAGCAGTTTCTCAATTTACCTGTAAGTACATGTAAAAAGTGGAAAGACGGTTATTGATTATTTTAGGAATTATTTTTTGCCACAATGACACAAGTTTTTGTTTAAGCTTTAACTTTTTTCCCATAAAATGATTTCAGATTAACCGCCCTCACAAATGACAGTCATAAAAAGAGCTTTTCAACTACATGATGTATGTAGTTGAAAAGCTCTTTTTATGACTGTTCAGCTGAATGACGACCACTGTTGGACATAGGCCTCCCCCAAGCAACGCAACTTCGACCGGTTCTGTGCTTCCCGAATCCAGCGGATTCCTGCGGCCTTATTTATTTATTTGGTACACCAACAGCAATACATACAAAGAGGTTAAACTGAACAATACTATAATACAAATACTGGTATGTATGCCTATTATAGGTATACACAGCATTTACCATGAAACAACAACGTTATAAACTAGAAAACTAGAAAAAAAAAACTTTTTACAAAAAAATTTTCAACCGACTTCCAAAAAAAACCACTACAAAGTGAAAAATAACTTTAATTTCGGAAGTCGGTGTCTTTGTTTTTTAATTTTCGTTTTTAACCGACTTCCAAAAAGGAGGAGGTTCTATGTTCGACTTTATGTATGTTTTTTTTTTTTTTTTTTTTTTTTTTTTTTATGTATGTTCACCGATATCTCCGCCAATTGTGGACCGACTTTGAAAATTATTTTTTTGTTTGAAAGGGTAAGCTCCCGAGGTGGTCCCATATAAATTTTATTAACTTTGCTTAGATAGTTTTTGAGTTAGCTTCAATAATACATATTTGTTGCTTAGTTTATATGGACGATATGATGATAACTTCCTGTCACTGTTATTTATTGCAGTTAGTGATATTGGATATTGTGTGGGGTAGGTACCACAACTAAAAAGTGAAAAATAAAAACTTTTTACAAAAAAATTTTCAACCGACTTCCAAAAAAAACCACTACAAAGTGAAAAATAACTTTAATTTCGGAAGTCGGTGTCTTTGTTTTTTAATTTTCGTTTTTTGCCACCGACTTCCGAAATTAAAGTTATTTTTCACTTTGTAGTGGTTTTTTTTGGAAGTCGGTTGAAATTTTTTTTGTAAAAAGTTTTTATTTTTCACTTTTTAGTTGTGGTACCTACCCCACACAATATCCAATATCACTAACTGCAATAAATAACAGTGACAGGAAGTTATCATCATATCGTCCATATAAACTAAGCAACAAATATGTATTATTGAAGCTAACTCAAAAACTATCTAAGCAAAGTTAATAAAATTTATATGGGACCACCTCGGGAGCTTACCCTTTCAAACAAAAAAATAATTTTCAAAGTCGGTCCACAATTGGCGGAGATATCGGTGAACATACATAAAAAAAAAAAAAAAAAAAAAAAAAAAAAAACATACATAAAGTCGAACATAGAACCTCCTCCTTTTTGGAAGTCGGTTAAAAACTTATAAACTATACAAAACTTATGAGAACTAAACATAAAATACAATTAGAAAACAAAAAACGAAATAAATGAAGGTATATCATAAAAAAATAAAATAAAAATGTTACCACGAAAGGAGGAAGGTGAAAAATGAATGCCTTCACAAGGTCATCGGTCCACCTTTTGGGAGGCCTTCCAATGCTACGTCTTCCGGTATGCGGTCGCCACTCCAGAATCTTTCGGCTCCATCGGCCATCTGTTCTGCGAGCAATGTGCCTTGCCCATTGCCACTTAAGTTTGGCAATTCTTCGGGCTTTGTCGGTTACCTTGGTTTTCCTGCGAATCTCGTCATTTCTCATTCGATCACGTATAGAAATTCCAAGCACAGCCCTCCATTGCCCTTTGGGTGACTTTTAGCCTTCTAATAAGGCCTATTGTGAGCAACCACGTTGCAGTGACATTGGTCATCATTGGCAACACGCACTGGTCAGACTTTCGTCTTGAGAGACTGCAGTATGTGGGACGAGAAGATATTGCCTAGTTTCCCAAATGCCCATCCGAGGCGGATTCGACGATTGACCCACTCTTTCGGAAGCTCTACTGAGGTCATTCAGCATTGTACTAAAGTCTTCCATAATAACTATGTTGTCGGCAAACCGAAGGTTAGTATAGTCGCCATTGATGTTGATGCCTAGTCTTCTCCAGTCCAAAACTTTGAAGACAGTTTCGGGGAGATAATTTTTACCTGCCTCACCTCACACCTTGCTGCAGAAGGATAGGTTTCAAGGTCTGGCACTATAGTCAGACTGACATAGTGGCATTTTCGTACTGACACTTCAGCACCTCGATGTACTGATAGTCGATCTGGCACCGTTAAAGAGACTGCAGTACAGCCCATGTCTCGATCGATTCGATGGCTTTCTCGTAGTCCACAAATGTTAAGCAGAGAGGCAGGTTGTACTCTTCGTTCTTCTATATAACCTGCCGCAGAGTATGTGGGTATGTGGTCTACGGTGCTAAAGCCTTTACGGAATCCGGCTTGTTCGGGAGGCTGGTCGTCAACCGTGCGCGCGAGACGGTTCGTGATGATTCTTGAAAATGGGCCTATAATTCTTAAGCAGGGCATTGTCGCCTTTTTAAAGAAGTGTACCACCACACCTCTGTTCCATACCAGAGGTGTGGTGGTACACTTCTTTAAAAAACGTAAAACGGGTAAACGGCGTTTTACCCTCGAGTATGACGGAATCGAACAGCTGCTGGAGTGCCTTAAGAACGGGTTTTTCACCGGCCCTTCACGAGTTCGGCCGTATTTTCGTCATCACCTTGATGTTTTTAAGCTGCTTCAGAGCCATCCTAATGTCGTATATGCTGACGTCCGGGATGTCTTCGGTATAATATCGGGTTAATCTAGCTCTTACCTCGTTTACCAGATTCGTAACGGGGTTACTGTTTGACATGTGTAACAGTCCATAGAACCTCAAGATGAACTCTCTCAATAGGTCAGGTTTGGCGGATACGATCCTGCCATCATCGGTCTCCTGTATCGCAATGAAATAAGTCCGGTTGTTACTCGTCAGTGGGGACATCTGGTCGTAACTTGTCATAAGCGGAATTGTTCCACTGTATTAGTTAGATGCCGTAGAATGAAATATAATATTCAATCTGCAAAATAATCGTAGACCGACGCCGGTAAAAATATCCAAAAATGTTGGAAGACGTTCTCCATCTCCTACCGGTTCCCAGATTTGCACAAACGATCGATACGCTTCCGTTCTGAATCGAACATGATCAATCAATGTTATCAAAAGAGTCCTCTTAATGCTGTTCCCAAATCCAAAACCTGAAAAGTTTTTGGATTTGAGAACAGTTTTGTCAGTTTAAATCAAATAGATGACTCTTATTCTTCCGACAGCTTTTGCTGCCGGGGGACAAGGCAAAGTAGCAATTAAAAATGTGTCATTTTCGCTTCGACAACCTGTCGAATGATTGTGAATAGCTTTGATGGTCCAGTACAAATAAATTGATCAGAACAACTGAGAGAACAAGGGACTCTCGGATTCGTTAAGGATCTTTTTTTTTCCAGTAGTTTTATTAAGCATGTGAAGTTGTCTGTTGGGCAACCCTGACTATGATGAAGGCAAAGTAAAATTAGCATTTATTTAATATGTAATATTGTTTTAGGGTCGATGCATATTTGCATCTGGTTCGCCTTTCCCTCCAGTCAAATATAACGGGAAGGAATATCTCACAGGCCAGGGTAACAACTCCTACGTATTTCCGGGAGTAGCGCTCGGAGTGCTCGCTTGCTACGCTCAACATATTCCCGATACCCTGTTCCTAGCCGCAGCCAGGGTAACTCATATGCTAGTATAATTCAGTTTTCAGACGTAGATATAACGCAGCGACCTTGAGTGGCTAGCTTGTGTATTCTGTACTGACGCGTGGTACGTCCAGCCAGTAAATAGGATTCGCCCATCAAGGAGCGCTGTCCCAAATTAGATGCATTATTAATTTATTATATATAAAACAAAAGGTATTAAAACACGTACTTATACTTAAATATCAATAATTAAATAAAATTTATTAAAATATACGCTTGATAGATTTTGCATGATTCTCAGTTTTTTATCCGCGTTACACATAACTTTACAAAAAAATAATTTCACTATGTAATTAATATAAACAAAATCTAAAATATTCATATATTATGTTATTAAAAAAATGCTCTAATATAACATATATTTTTCTTAAATCATTAGCACTACTAGTTTAGACGTGATCTTCAGTGGTTATCGTTGCCTTAATGGGAATGTGCTCCTCTACTGCAGATCCCGATATAATCCCTCGACTGTTCCCGGGCAAGACACTTATTCGTATTTTTACGTATGAAATGAAATGAAATGAAATTGTTTATTCTGTAAATAGGATATCGGAATCACTTTTACACGTCATAAAAAAAAAAATATAGTAGTAGTATTTAGTATGGTTAGGTATGCTGCAGATATATAATATAGATACTTAACGCAATATTTTAATAATTAATCTATTCAGTCAGTCTTCTCGCAAATTTCCGCAAATTTTTCAAATTCATATTCAAAATATTGTATTTTCACATAACAAGGGCACTTATGAAACGTCAGAAGCTAGGTGCACGGTTCCATGGAGAAAGAAACTCCACGGTTACTCTTTTAAAAATAAATGGTTTCAACAATGGTTTTTTAAATTACAGTGTTAATAGGTATGAGAGGACAGTGTAGGTCTATCAACAAGTAGGAAGATACTTAGCAAAATAGAAAATGGTCCACAGATCTACAGTCAGTTAAGCCTACAGCGTTCTCATGTTCACAAAATCCAAAGGTAAAGAATTTACCTATATAAAAGACAAATAAAATAATAAAAATCTATTTAAACCAAATGCATGATTGCCGCTACGGCAATATATTTAATTTAAATCTATTTAAAATATTTACTAATTAAATAGATTGAAATAGCTGTAACAAAAAAAACATAAAATATATTATATTGAAGGTACCTATATAATGTCAAATAATAAAAAGATTGTATCAAGAAAGTATGTAAGATAAAATAAAATAATCATCGTAATTTGGGAGCAGTTAATAGACATTTACATAGTTATGCCGTTATAAGGTACAAGGGAAGCCACATGTGCAGAAGGAATTTGCCAAACTTCCTTGTCTTCAACGTAGTCTTTAATCTTATAGTATTAGAAAGCAAGAAGAAAATATCTTTTGAGCTATATCTTCAAGACGACTGGGCGAAACATTCGAAAAAAGATATTTATTTTTCAAGGAAAGATTTGTCAAATGATACACAACTCTATAATTTTATGAAAACTTTTCTTCCAAAAAAATATTTGATAATGACTTTGTTGCAGGACAAGAAACTTAGGACTTCGAAAAGGGATTAAGGTTTCCTTTTCCTTTTAAGGTCAGAACCCTATAAAATTGTGTAATAGCTCTGTGGTTTCTGATCATAGTAATTTTTTGCAGACTTTAGCGTTGGACGTTAGTGAGAAAGATTTATCGGTTGGCCGAATCTATCCAGCTCTCAACACTATCCCACTTTTATCTATAAAAATAGCTGTGGCCGTGATTAAGGCTGCCTACGCACAAAGTACGTATAAACAAAGTTCACTGTTACCTTGCATATTAAAATATAAGAATACCTAATACAGACTATGCCTCAAAAGGTTTTTGAATCAGGGCGATGGTGAACCTCAATATCCATCGATTTAATTCGGCCCACCCGTTTGGGAGCTGCGATGCTACAAACAGACACACATATATGTATACGGAACGTCTGTCGTTTCGTGTATCTTTATCGAAAAAAAAATGCCGTCAAACTTATAACATCCATTCCTTATACATCCATCCTTCTTTATACGTCGCTTCGGGGGTTAAGGCTGCCTGTCCACCGGAGCGGAGAGGAGAGGAGAGGAGCGGAGATGTGTCTATATATAGAATAAAAACTCCGCTCCAGAGGTGCGATTCTATTGGTTAATTTTGACACATCTCTGCTCCTCTCCTCTCCTCTCCTCTCCGCTTAAGTGGACAGGCAGTCTTATAAGCCGGAAACGCCTACGCCAGATACATCCTTATAGTGCGAGAGCCGATTGCAAAAACACCTACCTTATAAGATACCCCAATAGGCTACTTGTAGATCGTTAACCAACACTTAAACACGTAAAAAAAATGAGGTCTGCCAGAGCCGATCCTGCCGGGTCATAGAAATAATCGCCATTTTTTGACGTAATTTTTTAGTGAAAATTACCTCATAAGATACCCGAATTAAAGTGCTGGCAACAGTTAACCACTGATTAATTATGTAAAAAAAAGTTGGTCTGCCATTCCGCACCCTGCCGGAAGTACTTGGCAGACCCCTAAAATATACCCCTTCCGACACCCTAAACCTACCTCATCGCCTACCTGGATGGATCCTACGCCAAATAATAACCAAGATGCCCCTGATACTGGATCAAAAGGTCTGCCAGGTCTAAGCTTGCCGGAACTTTGTGTTCAAAGCATTTGAAGATGGAAGAGAGCATAATTTCACCTGAAATCAAAATCACATTTATGTCTAAATTTATACAAATTTATAAATATGAACTGCTTTATTACCCGACTACGGCAAAGCCAAAAGGAAGGGTTGTGATTTTAGCAGTTTATGTATGTATATAAGTATGTATATATGTTTGCTTTTACGTGTGTTCCACCGTAGCGCCTAAATTACTGTACCGATTTTGATGAATGAGGTATCAATAGATTCGTAATAATGGTCCGGGTGACACAGGCTATATAAATTCTCCCTAAATTTAATATGGTGGACACATAAATTTATAACCTCGAAAAAAATTAAATTGAGATAATCATGACATGTTTGGTATCAAAAGAAAGGCCTTAACGAGCACATTACAAATATGTATATACAGGGTGGATTTTATGAACCTCACCTCGATTGAAAGTACTCTAAATACTGACGATAGCAAATTTTACTCAAAGGAACAAGCCTTTATTTAAATTAAAAAAAGAAACAATTCTGCGTTCAATGATTTTCGAAAATTCACTTCCCACTATCGAGAATCGAACCAGCTAAAATCCGAAAAAATAACACCCTGTATTTTTATGGGATCAATCGATAGAGTCAATCATAAGCATCAAATCTCTCTAACAAACATGATAAATTAAATTAAAGGAAAACCATAAAATCTTCTTACCACGATCTCATTTACCTTTCATATCGTATCCGTGTTCCCAAGCATAAGTCCGAGTTTTTATATCTCCGCAACTACAAGGGCATAGACCTGGAGGCTTTGAAGCGTGATGCTGGCGATCTCGACTGGACCCAGCTGGTCTCTAGTTGAGAACGATGACATCGACGATAAGGTGAATTGTTTAAATGCAACTGTTCTCGACTTATTTAATCAGCATCCTCCTATCCGACTTGTCAAAGTTTGACATAACCCTGCACCATGGATAACGCAACAAATTAAAGAGCTTATGGCTCGCAGGATAAAGCTAAGAGCAGAATAAGCGCAGACCCTCAGAGCTGAATCTCTTTTATTACAAATCCTTGCGTAATCGCTGCAGTCGTCTGTGTCAAGATGCTAAGAGACGCTATTTCCACGATCAACTCAATAACCGCAGTTCTTCCGATGTATGGAAATTTCTCAAATCTGTAGGCATGTCACCTACAAGTCACCTACCAACCAGTGTAAGGATGTGAACCTCAATGATCTCAATAAGCATTTCTCTCTACTTCCTTTTTCTTTTGAACCGTCTGTCAAAGCTGCGACACTAGAGAGTCTAGCTAGTTTCCCGTTACCACAATGTTTTCACTTTCTCACTTTTTCATATCACATTTTTCACAAATTCTCACTTTAAGCTTAGCGATGTTACTGAGAATGTTGTTGTTACCGCGCTTTTGAAAGTAACTGACGACATCCGCTGGGCAATGGAGAATAAGTCACTGTTCTTGTTTTGCTTGACTTTAGTAGCGCCTTCAACTCAGTGGATTTCGACATTTTACTAGGTGTCCTCAAATCTATCAATTTCTCTTCTTCCGCTTTAGCTTTGCTCAGTTCTTATCTTCGGGGCGCTCTCAGTGTGTTCGCCTGGAGGAGTCTTTCTCTGACTGGTGTAGCCTCACTGAGGGTGTTCCTCAGAGTAGCGTTCTCTCTCCTCTTCTTTTTTCAATTTTCATTAATATTGTTACCAGAGTAATTTCCTCTAGTTTTCATCTCTACGCAGATGACTTGCAGCTCTACCGACATTTTACTGTAGCTGATGTGGGTTCTACAATTGCTGCTATGAATCATGACCTGGCTTGCATCAGCGCTTGGGCCAGGTCATTTGGTTTGCAAATAAATCCATCTAAATCCCAGGCCATGATCATAGGCAGTAGATTCGTTCGCAATGCGGCTGATGTTGCAACATTGATGCCTTTATATCTCGATGGTGTTCGCATTCACTATACCGAAACCGCCAAAGATCTGGGCGTCATTTTTGACTCCAATCTTTCGTGGCGTGCTCAGGTCAATGAGGTCAGTCGAAAAGTACATTTCTCCTTTCATTCAATTTTTTTTTTTTTTTTTTCTTAACTCGTTTACAGTTGCATAGGATTTTTGGTAAATTTGATTCTAGACATAATATCCTCTTAAAAAATCTAAAGACAATTGTTAGTTAGGTACTTACTGATGTAATCTGGTGGACCTTTGAGTAAAAGTGCTTTATCTTGTCTAGTGCTTTATATTTATAAGTTTAGATTTTATGGTTTTCCTTTAATTTAATTTATCATGTTTGTTAGAGAGATTTGATGCTTATGATTGACTCTATCGATTGATCCCATAAAAATACAGGGTGTTATTTTTTCGGATTTTAGCTGGTTCGATTCTCGATAGTGGGAAGTGAATTTTCGAAAATCATTGAACGCAGAATTGTTTCTTTTTTTAATTTAAATAAAGGCTTGTTCCTTTGAGTAAAATTTGCTATCGTCAGTATTTAGAGTACTTTTAATCGAGGTGGGGTTCAAAAAATCCACCCTGTATATACATATTTGTAATATGCTCGTTAAGACCTTTTTTTTGATACCAAACATGTCATGATTATCACAATTTAATTTTTTCGAGGTTATAAATTTATGTGTTATGTCCACCATATTACATTTAAGGAGAATTTATATAGCCTATGTCACCCGGACCATTATTACGAATCTATTGATACCTCATTCATCAAAATCGGTACAGTAATTTAGGCGCTACGGTGGAACACACGTAAAAGCAAACATACATACTTATATACATAAACTGCTAAAATCACAACCCTTCCTTTTGGCTTTGCCGTAGTCGGGTAAAAAGCAGTTAATATTTATACATTTGTATAAATTTAGACATAAATGTGATTTTGATTTCAGGTGAAATTATGCTCTCTTCCATCTTCAAATGCTTTGAACACAAAGTTCCGGCAAGCTTAGACCTGGCAGACCTTTTGATCCAGTATCAGGGGCATCTTGGTTATTATTTGGCGTAGGATCCATCCAGGTAGTCGATGAGGTAGGTTTAGGGTGTCGGAAGGGGTATATTTTAGGGGTCTGCCAAGTACTTCCGGCAGGGTGCGGAATGGCAGACCAACTTTTTTTTACATAATTAATCAGTGGTTAACTGTTGCCAGCACTTTAATTCGGGTATCTTATGAGGTAATTTTCACTAAAAAATTACGTCAAAAAATGGCGATTATTTCTATGACCCGGCAGGATCGGCTCTGGCAGACCTCATTTTTTTTACGTGTTTAAGTGTTGGTTAACGATCTACAAGTAGCCTATTGGGGTATCTTATAAGGTAGGTGTTTTTGCAATCGGCTCTCGCACTATTAGCAAACAGTCCTCGTGCACCCTAAAGACAAATAAATAAATGAATGTCACCTGATTAGACTGGGCTGACGTTGCCTGTCACTTGCTTTTGTCAGTGTCACAAAATTGTGTCGGCAAAATGATACGAAAGCCCATGACCAAATTTTGGCCATATCTTTTTACGAACAAAACCGTGTTGTTTGTTTTGGTTATTCTGAATTCAAAAATACTAATTTCAGACATTTTCCGCGTCACATCTGACCAGACCGCATTACAAATATGTCAAAAAAAAATACCGAACTGCACTAACAATCTGTCTGATTTTCAGAATGTAGTTGAACGATAGATTTTAGATACCGAAATTAAAATTTCAGAAACCAGTAGCGTCACACCTTACCTACTCAGGAGACCATTTGAGAAATTAAAAATGAGGCAAAAAATAAAACCAACCCGTCTGAAAACGTCGTTTTCAGATGCACATTGGTCAGTTGATACGAATAAATCAGTTTTCAGAAGAAAGTGTGAGCATATTATGTGTTGACCATTTCGAACGTGTTGAAAAAGGGGTTAGAAGATTTTTGTATGGAGGGTGGCCCTAACATGATGCCGCCATTTTGATTTTTTCTGAGAATCGCAGTGAAACTCGAAAGTTCGATTTTTAGATAGAGGACACTTATACAAACAAAAAATGTCATATGACATAATATCCTAAAGCGTCAGGTTTCGGAGTTATCCACCGAAATATATGTCGAAAACTGAACCCTGAAACAAGGATTTTTTGTTTTTTTTCCCTTCAGGTAAGTATATTGAATTATGAAAACATAATTGCATCATGTATAGGTAATATTTTTGTTAAGAGCGAAAGAGACAAAAATATATGTATACCCTCCGTCGAATGAGGACGTGTGTTATATGGTATACGTATGTCTTATATGGTGCATGGCATGGGCGCGACACCCAAGAAAATTCTATTCAGCCTCCCGCTGCCTTCTTGGATGATATTATTTATTCCGAATAATAATAGGATTAAAAAATCCTTTGTCTTATGCACTAGGTGTAGTCAATTAATTAATGTGTAAATAACTTAATCAACATGAAGTAACTACAACATAAATAAATAAATTCGTAATAGTAATTGTTATTTTTATCTTTGAATATCTCAGAAACGTGACGCTTTATGATGTTATGTTATATGAAGTTTTATGTTTGTATAAGTGTCCCCTATCCAAATATATGACATTTATTGAGCACCTCGATTTTGAAAAAAAAACAAAATGGTGGCTGATTTTAGGGCCAAAATCTTCAAACCCCTTTTACCGATCGGCAACAAAGTATTGTCTCTGAAAACTGTTGTAAATGATGAAAAAGGTTACCAGAAAGAAAAAAAAAATATCAGACCAATTGAGTGTCTCACGTTACTCATCAGAGAACTTCTCGATAATCAGAAATGATTAATAAATCGCATTGCGGCGTTTTTACGGCCGTACGATTTTATTAAGACCCGAAACCATCGAATTGAAATAATGATTTTTTTTTAATAAAGGGACTAAATGAAACTGGAGTAACGTTTGAAAAATACTGTTTATTGAAAAAAAAAAACATCATTTTTAATAATTGTCGGACTCATCATCGGTGTCGTGAGGTATGGCTGCTACACACAGTGCCGGCGGCAGCTTTTGCCGCGCGGCACGTGCCTCCGGCTTTTGCGCCTTAATTTTCTTTGCGTTTGTTTCTGCAGCTTTGTGCGGCATGGCCGGCAGCAAGGCCGGCGGCATTGTGTGTAGCAGCCATAAGAGCGTAACAAGCACCGCGCCTTTGCCGGGCGACTCCAAAACGTTCTTTTAGTTTTTGGAATTATAGGTGACATTCAAATTATCTCAAATTCTCAAGTAAAGATTTTATACGGTTTTCGCAATAAAACGATATGACATGGTTTTGGTCGTGGGCTCTCGTACTACAAGATTAGGGCCGACGGCACAATGTAGGTATCTATAAATAAAATCTGTCAAGTGCGAGTCGGACTCGCACACGAAGGGTTCCATACCATGTCGTACAAGATTTAACACTATGAATTTTTGTAATACTTTCGTAAAGGTAACAACAGAGGCGCTATAAAAAAACAAAGATTTGTAAAGAAATTGTCTAATTTTAATGAGAAAATGTTGTTGTGTTAAAATATAGGTGTAGGAGTATATTTCATTTATTTTAAGAGAAAAATATTAAGTAAACTTTATCCAGTAACATGCAATAACTAAAGTCAAAGTTATTTATTTGCTACTAACATAGTATTAGTAGGTATAAATAGGTATATATGGTAGGTAAGCAGGTAGATATGTAGTACCTACCTACCCTGGTAAGAAGGGTAGGGTAGGTAGGTAGGGTAGGTAATTAGGTAGAAATAGGTAATTAGGAAAGGTAGATGCGCCGTAGATAAGTACTTAGTGCTAACCGTGCGAAGCCAGGCCGGGTAAAACTAGTTACTTATAAATAAAAGGATTTCTCTTGCTACATCAGACTATATTGTACAAAATAGAATGTAAGTAGTACGCCAAATTTTAATTATAACTGTGCGTTTGCACTGGCGAAACATTCACAACAAAACATGTTGGAATCTCTATTTTCTGTAAATTTTTCATACAATGTTTGACAGGAACTAGAGATTTCAACATGTTTTGTCGCGATGTTTCGCCAGTAACGCACACCCGTGCGTGCGAATACAGGTATTTATTTACGTTATTTTTGATAGTCATACAGAAATCTATTATTTCTTACTTATTATTTTTACACATCCCATCGGACTATGAGAGTGAGGGAAGAGAGAGTGCACTCGTGTCTGCGCACACACTTGTGCACTAGAATATCTCCCGCGCCGAAGGCCAGTCTCCGTTGAGATTGGCCGCCATGACCGAATATTTTAACACCAATAATTTTTCTCATTATGAAATTGTATCCACAATGGTTTAAGCTAGGTAACTGAATAGTACACTGTATGTGCCAGCATTCATTTCAATGTTACTGAATATATTGTCTATTGGAGTGTAGTTTTAACACGAGGTACACACATCAACTCCCGTCTAGGGATACCTACTTTGAAAAAAGTCGATAAAGTTCTTAAACTCAAAAAATACTGGCCGGTTTTAAAATCTTGTGAAGAAAGTTTATTTTGTAGACCTTTTTGGATGATCGAAATTTAAATGATCGAAATAGTATATGCTGCCATGATAGTAGGTACTTACTAATTCCATGTCATTACTCCGACTATTAAATAGTTATCTGTGGAATTTATATCGCATAATATTAGCATGAAATACAAAATTATTACTTTAAGTTGCAGAAAATCGCCCATATTATATAAAATACGTTATAAATCGGCGTTTTTAGTATTTGTTGATTATAAACAGTATATGTTACATGATACACACAAGTTTCAAATTCCTAATTTGTTTAGTTGTTGAGATAGAGCTCGTACAAAAATGGTCTAAAACAGACAACTTCTACGGCCCCCTTATTCATCATTTTTGAAGATAAAAACAAATAAAAATTATATTTATTCTCTACTCGATGAGCTCTAGAAAATGATACCCCACATGCCAGGGTCAGATAATTTTTTTTTCAAAATTTAATTTTATTGTATGGCCACCCCCCTTTATTTTTTAATTTTATTATTTGTTGCTCTTGCGGCAATAGAAATGCTCAATCTGTGAAATTTTCAACTGCCTACCTATTACGGTTCATGAGATAGAGCTCGCTGACAGACAGACGGACAGCGGAGGCTTATGAATAGGGTTCCGTTTGTCACCCTTCGGGTACGGAACCCTAAAAAAGGATACATACCTACGCAGCATTCGAGCTTCTAAAATGGCACACTACCGCACGTACCTACGCATTATAATATTACGTAATATTGTAATGATTGCAACACGATGACACGAGGAATTAGGATGTCATGTTGTAATATTATCGGGAGCAACAAAAGAGACAAGTTTTTTTTTTTTAAACCTTGCCCCACAGGCAGGCAGGCAGGAATTTCTCCTGTATTGTGGGTGCGTTAACAAACATTTAAATTCACATACACCAACAGCCAGACCCGGAATAACTATTTGTAGATCATACAAATATTTGTTCTGTGCGGGGATTGAACCCGCGACACGCAGCGCAGAAGTCAATCGCTTAACCACTGCGCCAACCGTGCCGTCAATTATGTTGCTTCCGTTGAAGTTGACCCGGCACGACACTGAGTTCAGGTTTGCTAACTAAGTAGTCAAGTTTCTTTTTTTCTTCTTCTGTTGCGGAGCGCGTATAACCTCTCTACCTCTTTTTAGTTAGGGTTCCGTAGTCCACAAGGAACCCATAATATAGTTTCGCGATGTCCGGCCGTCTGTCTGCCGGTGGCTTAGCTCAGAGCTTCCTAGGCCCGTATTACAGAACTTCACTCAATACTCAAGAATTACTTAAAACTCATTTAAAGCCTTTTGATTGGTTGAAGCAGAGAGCAGAGGTGGCCCAGTGGTAATGGCCCCCGACTTACGAGTTGTAGGTCGTGGGTTCGAACCCAGGCAGGCGCTTTACTTTGTGTGAATAATTTCATCACCAAAATCTTCCTAGCCTTTTTTCCCAACTATCTTGGGGTCGGCTTCCAGTCTAACCGGATGCAGCTGAATACCAGTATTTTACATGGAGCGACTGCCTATCTGACCTCCACAACCCAGTAACTGGGTAATACGATACCCCTTGGAAAGACTGGTGTCAGACTTTCGGGCTTCTGACGACTCGTAACGACTGTCAAAGATCCACAAATGACAGCCGGGACCAACGGCTTAACGTGCTTTCCGAGGCACGGAGGAGTCTCGGTATGTAAAGATGGTCACCCATCCACTGACCAACCCCGGCAAGCGTAGCTTAACCTGATGGATCGACCCGTGCGGCTTGTTATTACTTAGCCACGAGCTCCTCCCCTGAATAATTTCATCACCACTGCTCTCAAAACGGTGAAGGAAAACATCGTGAGGAAACCGGCATGTCTTAGAACCAAAAAATTCGAAGACATGTGACATCTACCAACCCGCACTGGGCCCGCGTGGTAGATCAGGGCCCACTCCCTCTCACAGAGAGGAGGCCTGTGTCCCAGCAGTGGGAACATTAATAGGCTGACGATGAGATTGGTTGAAACCAGTTTGAGTCTTGAATGAGGTTGTATACTGTACTATATTTTTCATGGGTACACATATAAATCACGCCGACAATTTATTTATGCATAATATATCATTGCCTTAGTTAGTTTCTGAGGGTATCCAGCTACAGAATTGGAAATTTCATCAGAAAATACTTGCGTTTTATTTTTTTACAGACCTTGCGGGTTTTTATCCCAAACCAAAAGACTTGACCAAGTTTGTAACTGCTTATATTTACAACACTGATTATGATTGCGCTGTACCAGATTATTATGACTACCCTGAAAGCAAAACAAAATTGAAATCGATAGAAGATGCGGTGAATGCATTGTGAGTACTTATTTTTACTTAATGTTACGACTATGGTACAAGATATGTTTATCTAACATATCGATCGATCTAACATATCGTGGCTCTTTAACTCTTTTATGGCTCCTATTGTGTCTTTTATGATGCGTTCACGCAAGCCAGCAAACAATCTTCGCTGGTGTTTCCTTAGGTTTGTATTACAGAACGGTCCTCAAGTCCAATTTGATCTTCAATCAGTTGAGCCCTGTGTAGCACTACACAGGCATATTAAATATCTTTAGTCTGTGACGCAGCTCGTAAGTTAATTCTAAGTCCTCTCAACCTCTGTATATAACGACGCCAGTCGTTCAGTAAACCTTCAACAGAGAACACGCTCATTCAATTGCCGAACCTTCTGATAACACACACATCAAGAACTTTAACGGCAAAACTGTTTATGTATAGACTCAGTGCTTGAGCATCGGTTTTACTCCAGAACGGTATCAGATCAATTATAAACTCAGCTAAATCGAAACTCAAATCGAGTCTCAAGCAGAGATGTGTATCGTAGGTATGCTATTTAAAATGTCAGTATGTCAAATATGTGAAAACATGAATTTGTTAAGGCCGTCGCATAAAAACGTAAACACACAAGAATTTGCAATTCTGGGGTTATGGGATGCCCACGGTTGTGTGGTTTTCTTAAATCGTGGTATATCATAGGTAGAGTTAAATATTTCACCACATCTTGTGAACATCTGTAAGTGTACCTCTTTTTGAAGGTTTCACAATTTTAAGGATCCTATGTATCTCTTAAATATCGTTGAATCAATTATAATTATATTCAACAATAATAATACAGAGTGACAGGGAAATTCGGCCTATGATTATAATTCTGTAAAACCATATTGGTTACGCTCGCAAATCCTATTTTAATCAAGATACAACCTGACACTGACCTGCAAATTGCAAAAAACCTAAGAAAATTTGAATTTCGCGGGCTACTTTGGCGCATCCCCCTTAAGCACAAAAATGTACAGAGGCGGACTTAATGCCATAGGCATTTTCTACCAGGGTCCTGTTTAATAAAGCTGACAATCCGACAAGTCCGACATATGTCAAAAAGTGACAATTTGACAATTTTTCTGTTTAATAAAACTTACAGGCGACATAATTGTCATGGTGGAAAATAAACGCGTTTTTAAATGACAATCACCTGTCGATTATTGACATATTTGTCACTTTTATTAAACAGCCTAATTCTACAATTTTGTCAGTTTTTGCCATATATGTCGAATTGTCAGCTTTATTAAACAGGGCCCTGTCAACCTTTGGGTGATGGTGCAATAACGAAAATTGTGGAATAAATAGTTATTTAAATATTAGAATATACCTATTTAAAACTATGAATATAATATATACAGGGTGACAGGGAAATTCGACCTATTCCTTGAAAGGAGTTATACTAGAGGTCATTAGCAACAAATTAAGTCCAATGAAGTAGGGGTCAAAACGGAATGCTTCTCGAGCTGTGACGGTTCTTCGATTTTGTAGAAATTTTCTGACTTGTTTTCAAAAACAATTAATTGTGAAAAAAATACTCCACTCTAAACATTTAATTGATACTTTTCTGAAAGCTGAAAAAGGAGTGATCATTGTAAAAAAATGCAACCTACCTTAGGAGTTGCGTGGCGAGTCTAAATGTACATTTTTGATTCGACAACAAAGGAAATGAAAAAAATTAACCAAACTATTGGGTAGGTATTTTTGGCGTATCTAAAAAGTTAATCGCAACTATATGTACAGCTAATATCTACACTTACAAATGTTTAGTTTGCCGTGTCCAAATGGCCACGGTGGGACTTCAGCATGTATTTTGTTCAAAATGCGATCCATTGACGGCCACGCATGCCTCCGCACGATTTCGTACGTTGTTTTGCACTGAAGAAAGCACAATAGTGTCATTTCTTATGTCTCTGAAATTACTACAATCCGCCTTTTGAGTTCCGACATATTACGGAAATCTGGCATTTCTCACAAGAGAATAAAAATATTTCATTTTCTCACAAGAAAAATAAGCGGCGCTCTGACGCGGCCGTACGTACGCTCGCTAGCGAAACAAAATTCAAATTCAAAAGTCATTTATTCAAACTAGGCTGAGTATCAGCACTTTTCGAACGAAAATTACATAAGACAGTCCCCCAAAAACGCCCCGCCTTTCACCGACGGCTGACTGACTGGGGTGAGGGGTCACGTGGACGCGCTCGCGACCGGTCTGGCCACGTGACGTGTTCCCCTCACCCGCCTCCTATGTTGTGACGCAAGGTTAACAACCCTAGCGCATAGGGTGAAATACTCTTGTGGTAAAAGATAGTTGTTCTTAAAAAAAAAAGTTGTATTTTTCCATTGAATTAACGTTCTATAAATGAAACCAAACCACTGGTTTCAAGGATAACGATATCCTCTTACACACTGTATAATTATTATAAATTATTGTAATGTTCTACCTCTTCAAATATATCCATTTTAATAGTAATAATTAAAAAAAAGAACAATAGGAGAGAATAGAGAATAATATATTTAAAAACTCGACAACGCTACACTTGAACAGAACAAAAATAGACAATTTGACATGACAATCTATGCTCAAGCGCCGTCTCGACCACACTTTTGGGTGATTAATTGATTATAGATTTTAATATAGATCCAATCACTGCTTGGGTTCGATTCGCGAACTAAGTAACGATTCTAAAATAAAACAAAACTCAGCTGAACTATGATCAATGAATCTATGCTTGAGGAAAGTTCTAAAATTATTAAAACCAGACTTAAACTAGTTTTAAACAGAGATTAATTATGGGCGGTTGAGAAATCGGCAACTAACGTTTTCCAACCGGCTTCAAAAAAGGAGAAGGTTCGCAGTGTGTCAGAATCATTTTTTTTTTGTGTTTTGCGATATTCGAAGACGGCTTGACTGATTTGGAAAATTTATTGAAGCGATAACTTCTTTAGCGGCGGTGCACTTTTTTTTGGGATGGGTAAAAAATGTTAAACTCGCGTCAGGACATGTGGCCTGATCGAAAATTGGTAAGACGGAGGGAGAGTAGAAATGCACAACGTTAATGTTCAAGTTTTTGTTGACAGCGTACTCTGTTTTATTTTATTGGAATTTTTTAAATTAATGGAACTACAGCTTTCGTTCTTGTATTGACAGCAAACCACATAAATTCCTGACATGTTCGTTAGATGGCGTTACTTAGTTTTGACTTCAATTGGCAGTCCCAGATTGCCCCGTTTTTTTGTTTGAAAGGATACTTCTTAGGTGCTCCCATATACAATGTCGCCCATGCGCATGTGACCGCCCGTAATTTTCTGAATATTCATGAAAAAATATCGAAAATAAATTTCAAAAGGTCTATGGTCTATCTATAACAGTTTTCACTAGTTTTAAAAAAATAAATACACAGTTTTTTACCGAAAAAATGACTTCGATTCCGTTTTTTTTTCGTAGTCGATCATTTTTTGTAAATTTTTTAATTAATCTGTTAAAATAACTCATAAGCTTTTGGAAATAATAAACAGAATCCAAATCGACCCATAAACTTCGGAGATGTGTCAAAAAACAGAAAGCAAATCTTTAAAAAATTAAAAATTGAATAACATGAAAAATGTTATAGATAGACCCCCCCTTTTGAAGTTTATTTTCGATATTTTTTCATGAATATTCAGAAAATTACGGGCGGTCACATGCGCATGGGCGACATTGTATATTTGATCAACTTTGCTTGGGTACTTTTTGAGTTAGCTTCAATAATACGTAGTTTTTCCACCGTTATACACCGCCCATAGCAGGTAGTGGTATTCGAATTTATGGAAGATAGGTACAGGAGACAGGTAAAACAAAACAACTGACTTCCAACGAACACTACAAATTGAAAAATGAGTTCAATTTCGGTGCCAAAATATGAAAATATAAAATCAAAGACACCGTATTCGGAAATTAAACTGTTATTTTTTGGAAGTCTGTTGTTTTTTTTTGGCGACGCTTTACGATGCTTTACCGCGCTGCGCGCGCAACGCTTGAGAGGATAATGTTTTTTTCTTCGGGTTATTTTCCGACATCGTCTGTTTGATACAGCTATTAAGTCCGACGTAAATTGTATTTAGTCAAATGATTAGGCAAATTAACAGTTACTTAATTTCCATTTCAGTAAAAAAGCTAATAAATAAAATGTGAAGAAACCATGTCCAATTTATGTTTACGAACTACTAAAATGATGTCACGGAAAAAGCGAAGAAGGTTCGTATGTTTTTAATAATTTGTTCATTAATAATCATGTTTAAGTTAGTGACAGGCTTAGAAGTAATACGAACAGCACATAATTGGATATCACACATCGATCACTAATAAATTAGTGATTGATGATATCACACGATCAATGACAATCTGTTTCATTTTGACAGTTCGACAACATTAATTATTGCGTTGTTGAACAGACAAATTTTTCAATGAATTAGTAATTTCCTTTAAAATTATTCAGATTATTATTGATCGTGTATAACGCAATTAGGTGTAGGTTTTGGGGATTTAGGCACCATCTCATGGCATGATGACCCAGCGGATAAGGCCTCGCCACCGACGCACGGCAAGTACCAATGTGACTTTTTAGGGTTCCGTAGCCGGTAGCGGGTTGCGGGAAAGTCCTAAGGGGAGACCGTGGCCCCTGGCAACGTACAGGCAACTGAAGGAACACGGGTAGGTTTTAGTCAGTAAGAGTCTGACACGCCCTTCCACTCCGCCCAGAGCGGAAGAAGTTATTTGATGATTTGGTGATTTGATGGTTTTTGACGAGGCCTTAGACATCCAATACCTAAGACATACAAACTTATAAACAAACGAATTTTACCTCTTTATAATAACCAACAACAACGCCCTACACAATGTAAAAAATATAAAATGAGAATAGAGAATGAAATGCCAAGATCGCATTCCATATTTTTGAATAAAGTAATTTAAAATAATTAATTAAAGAAGCGAGAGCTTAGTTCCTCGTAAGTTAGTGTTTACTCCAGCCGGTCAATTAAGGCAAGCCAGAGTTAGGAACAAGATTTCTCCCATCTCTCTTCTCCGCGTGGGGTCGCGCGCTACCGCCCCGGTAGTTTATTTGTCTCTCTTGGTCTGGCTCTTCACCCTAGACTTGCCGGGCAAATTACGCCGGTACGTGTACAGTTAGCCGCCGGATACCTGGCACCGGTTACCCGGCAACCGGGACGTGTGAAAAGGCACTTATAGTCGCTTAAGTTCTAACACCGCGGAAGTCAAAATTGTATCACTGTCGTACAGAAATGAATAGGTTTTTTTTCGCTCCTGAAAAGTTGCATATTTTAACTGCCGCCGCCGTGTTAGAACGTTATGAGCTTACAGACCGGTGTCAAGTTAACGTAGATATAGTTATTTTTTATCATGATCATCAGCCTATAGCAGACTACTTCCGGCTTGGACATAGACATACCTTTGCATTCGTACGACATTTTAATAGTTTGCAGAATGCGGTCGATCCTGTGTGGTTCACGGCAGCCGGATTACGGTCGCTGGATGACTGTTCTCATTCAACGTCAGGAATTCACTTAACAATCGATGGCGGTCTGGCTGCCATAGATATAATATATATTTTATGGTTTGCACTTAAACTCGATTCTCGGCTACCCCATAATCGGCTGACAATGTTCGCACTGCTGGGACACAGGCCTCCTCTCTTCGAGAGAGAGTGGGCCGTAATCTACCACGCGGGCCCAGTGCGGGTTGGTCCATGTCACATATCTTCGAATTTTTGGTTCTAAGACATGCCGGTTTCTTCACGATGTTTTCCTTCACCGTTTTGAGAGCAGTGGTGATGAAATATTTTACACTAAGTAAAACGCCTGGCTTTGTACAACTCGTAAGTCGCGGCCGTTACCACTGGGCCACCACTGCTCTCACCTCTGATTCTCGGCTGCGCTCATCAATAATGAATGTAATTAACAGGCATTTTATTTTTCATGTTTATTACATAGATCCATGGATGCAAAAAGATTGATTTTCTGCACCCCCGAAGAATTAAAATTGCAAAGTAATGGAACTTTGCTCGTTCAAACGTACAGGTGCACTTTTAGTGTCCAAGACCAAACTTATAGTGTTTTATGACATTAAGGGACACTAGAAGTTTTATGGTTATCACGTTTTTAAGTGTATAATGTTAAAACTATAACCATTGAGCGTCATTACGTGTAGTTACCTGTACCTGTAGGGGCTTGCTTTTCAATCGGTTTTTTTTTAAAGTAATTTTCGTGGATTTTGTCAAAAATTTTATACGTTTGGTGTTTAAAAGTTATTGCTGAAATAGTCATACCTTTGTTATTGTTTAATAATTTTATTATTATATAGACAAAGTATAACAAGTTACATATTTTTTCCCTTATGGTGGCCATACGCGCTACGGTCCACCGTAGAGGTTTACCAGTACAGGTGTGCTTGCGCAGGAAGATCGGAGCGTGAGACCTGTTCAGTTCTTGGAACATAGGTGCACCATGTGGGTCGTGTGCGCAGGCACACCTGCAAAGGTAAACCTCTCCGATAGACCGTTTATGGTCACCATTAGGTGCACGGGAAACCCCCCCCCCCCCGGTTCGCCTGATCGGTTACACAAACAGATCATACGAAAATTGACTTTGGTTTATACTATGTATAGAGAAGTATTATGTATAGATATAGAATGTACTAAAACTGTATCATAATTAAATGCTGGCTGTTTGTACGGTACATACAATTTTAGGTGCTCTTAGTAAATTATTTTGTATTTATTATAAAAAATAAATTCATGATACAACCATTTTTAAGTGTTTCATTTTAAAACAAATTGATGTGAATAATTAGATGCAGACTCCAAGACTTTTATCAATATTTCATGAATACTATGAATAGTTAATTATGATAAAAATAATTGCAAAAACAATTAAATTAATAATTTAAAAAACCCCCGACACAAACAAAATCCTTTAAAAAGTTATAAAATAAAAGCCCTGGCCCTTTAAGTTTAATATAATTTGTAGATTAATATTTTGACATCGCGTCGGGGGACGGCGAATGAAAAATTGAAAATATGTTTTCTACAACAGCATGCCGTTATTAATTATTAATTTAATTTTTATTTCCTGCTTTTTAAACTTTATATACGTATTACTAGTACATACGCTACGATCGACACGTGCCCCGCTTATATCGCTATACGTATTTTTCCCACAGTAAAGTTAGTTACTAATTTACCCTGTTTTTTTTTCTTCTCCATTATCAGACCCTGATAAATATATATCTATAACCTATTCATTGAGACCATTCCAATGAGCCCAAACACAATGCCACTGCTGTAAGTTGGTGAGGAGTTGGGTATCCTGCAAATACCAGGTAATGCTGCAGCATCAGTTCAAGGTTACTATGTTATTCTAATACCATTGAAGTAACAAATTACCAAATTTAGACTCAATCAGACCTGTGGAAGATGCTCAAATCCATTCATCAATTAGAAAAGACCTGATATTCTTCAAACGGCTGACTAGATTTTTTTGAATCATAGCTAAGAACACTCCCGATCAAGTCACCTTTCAAACAAAACAAAAAAAATCTAAATCTGTTCAACCGTTTGGGAGCTACAATGCCACAGACAGATACACAGATACACAGATACACAGACACACAGATACACAGATACACACGTTAAACTTATAACACCCCTTCGTTTTCCGTCGGGGGTTAAAAATAATAACAATACAAAATCTTTTTCTGACGGGGTCCGTTAGGACCGATGCCTGCCGGGGTTGCGCGTAAGTCCAAAAGGGATGCCGTAGCCCCGGCAACGTACAGGCAACTGAAAGAACAAGGGTGGGTTTTAGTCAGTAAGGGTCTGACATCCTCTGGCCCTCCCGCTCCGCCCAGAGGCAAAACAAAAGTATACATGTGTGTGTGTGCGCTGTCATTATGGCAAATATATTTTATTTGAGGAGGTGAAGAACAAAACCTCACTTTTCCACTTTTTCTAATTTTGGAGAAAACAGTAAAATGTAAATAACTGACTACAGCATCTGCATTTTATTTTTGTTGTGTCATTTAAACTAGTGTTTCAGTCCAAATGGCAGATAATAAAAATGATAAGAATCTTAGCTAATATTATAAAACGAAATTTGGAAATGTGAGGTTTTGATTAAACATTTTTGGAAAAGTGTGGTTTTGATAAAGACAAATAAAAATATAGATATAGTTTATCACCTTCAGTCTAAACTCTGTTTTTATGTGGTTTTAATGAGTCTCAATGTTACCATTGCATTTTACTCCAATAAAGTGAGTTTTTGAAAATAATCAAGGCAGACTGATTGTTTTAGAATCCAAAGTGGGGTTTTGTTCGAAACTCTCTATTTCAAATGAAAATTTATATGAGAAAAGAGGTGTTTCTGATAGAGTTTTATTTATTTGCGGTATTCAATTTAACATTTTTTTTGCGAATAGACAAAGAAATATTTTTTTTTACAATATGGAAAAGTGAGGTTTTGTTCTTCACCTCCTGTTTTGTGTTAAGTAATGTAAATAATTTTGCATAAGTACTACATATTGTATAGAATCAAGTTTTTTCAAACTGAACAGACAGCAGTGCCGCTGGGGTGTTTGTTGCGCCACTTCTTCTCAGTTAAAGCACTGGAAAGTGGTGCAGGGCGGGATTTGTAATTTTGACGTTCGAAAAGTGCTGATTCTCAGCCTAGTTTGAATAAATCACTTTAGAATTTTGTCCATTGGTTGAAAAACCCGTGAAATCAGATCTCTATGCCCATAATAGTAAAAGCAGTTTTGACGCAAAGTTGATGTCATGAAAACGGGAAAACATGGAACCATAGACCCAGCAATCCACTCCCAGCAAAGAGTCCTAGTAGATAAAATCATATAAAATGGCTATAAAGCGAGAACAAAAGTTCAAGCTAACCGGATAGCTAAATACCAGTTTTTTACCTCCTCAACCCAGTTACTGGTTAATGATACCCCCGACTGGTTGCCAGAGTTTCGGACTTTTGAGTAGTAGGTACCCGTAACGACTGTCAAAGGTTTACAAATATTCCCCATGCAAAGATTTAAATCGTCCCGAGGCATATCTTTTTATTATCTGATAGTATCCTTGAGTACCTAGCTAGTAGCTATACTTCAGCATTACCTAATAGAAAGACTGGATACTCTGGTGCCCTGACGCGCAGCCATGTCGCCAGTATTTTGTATACAAGTAAGTTGCGCCTCCCTCACTCGGTGGCCAACTGATCGCCAGGACGTACACCAGCGTGTTTCTGGCTACTTATTTGGCAATCTCATTTGGTTACGATAGGTAGCCAGAGGTAGCCATGACTATGTAGCCAGCGAAGTTGCCCGCACTTAGTAAACAGCGCAGTTTCCAAGTCGTGAACAGTTGATGCCAATTGTCATGCACTACATACGACGTAAGTAAATAATTTAATGTCTTTGCATGCGATGATGCGACTTATAACGGAGTTGGAAAATGTGGATGCACTTTGCCTCATTAAGTGCACTGGCGCATAAATTAAATAAAGATAATTCTTTTCGAATTCTGGAGGCATAAGTTATGATCCCGTATTTCTATGGTTATGATTTTCGATTTTCCCCTGATGAGGAGGGATGACGTTGTTCGAAGGGACACTGCCCGACATCTGCCATCTTTGTTATAAACAATTTGCCTACTAAATGTTGGTTGCGCGATGCAGAACTGTAACTGAACCGTCTGCTTTGTGGCGCCATCTACTCTACATCTTTGTTTTTCATCTATGTAGTACTTTTAAAGACGTATAGATGTCACTACAATAACATTTAGGGCCTGTTTCACCACCTTCGATTAAGTTCCTGGCAGATAATTTCATACAAATTCTGTTCCATTTTTGAATTTATTCGGTAAGTAGTGGCTATTCGGACATCGAAATAGGCCCTTAGTTTGTCTTTTGTGCAACAATCGATTGATTTTTGAAGTGACAACTTCTTATGGGAGCGTAAACCGCTGCGTTACTTAACGCGTTACGGCGCCAATCTGTCTGTATAGTTCAACATAGATTAGTTTACGTTATCACTTCTGTCGGCCGTCCCGACACGCACACGTTTTATTTTTGCTTGGAGAATTATTTTAATACCTGTTTTACCTTGTAATGAATCCCGGTGCATGAGGAATTGATAATTGGAGGTGATTTTAATGGACATGTGGGAAGAATGAAAGGTGTTTATGAAAGAGTGCATGGAGGATGGGGCTTTGGTAACTTAAATAACGAGGGAGAGACATTGCTGCAATCCGCTACCACTTTTGACCTGGCAGTAGCCAACACTTGGTTCCAGAAGAACGATGGACACCTAATTACGTACAAAAGTGGCAATCACAAGACGCAAATTGATTACTTTCTAGTACGACGCAACAAGCTAAAGAACATCAAAGACTGCAAAGTGCTACCGGGAGAAGACCTAGTTTCACAGCACAGACTCCTTATTATGGAAATGGTCTTAGAAATAAAGCTCAATAAAAACAAAGAGCGACCTCCCCCTAAAATAAAATGGCATATGCTGGAGAAGAATGATTATGCGAAGAAATTTACGGAGCGAGTGGTGGATAAAATGATAGATATGGGAGAGATGAATAATCGAAGTGTAAATGAATGTTGGAATGAGATGGCCGGGTGTATTAGGAGTGCAGCGAAAGATATTTTGGGAGAGACGAAGGGAAAGGGTACCATAGATAGGGAAACATGGTGGTGGGCGACAGAAATACGTAATGTGTTGCAGGATAAGAAGAGAAAGTTCAAAGAATGGCAGAGTGTTGAAGATGAGAATGTTAGTTTGAAAGCAGAAAAAAAGAATGAGTATGATGCTCTAAAGAAAAAAGCCAAGAAAGCTGTGGCCATAGCGAGAGCAAAAGCCCAGGACAAGCTTTATGACACACTGGATAGTCCAGCAGGCCAAAAAAATCTATACCGGCTTGCTAGAGCTAGAGAGAGAAAGACAAGGGATGTTTGTCAGATAAAATGTATAAGGAATGAAACTGGAACAGTTCTTTCGAATGATGAGGAAATTAAGGATAGGTGGAAGGGCTATTTTGAAAAACTGATGAATGAGGAGAATAACTGGAGTGGTGTGCTTGAGAATAAATCAATAAATGAGGGGTTAGTGAGAATGATTAGTATGGATGAAGTGAGAATAGCAGTAAATGGGATGAAAAATGGTAAAGCAATAGGTCCGGATGGAATACCAGTTGAAGTGTGGAAGTTATTACGGGTAGATGGATGGACGTGGTTAGCTTTATTTTTCAATAAGTTGTTGCTGGAAGAAGCCATACCTGACGAATGGTGCAACAGTTCGCTGGTGCCTATCTATAAAAACAAAGGTGATGTGCTGGAGTGCAACAATTATAGAGGAATAAAGCTAATGTCACATAGTATGAAGGTTTGGGAGAAAGTTATTGAAAGGCGACTGAGAGAAGAGAGTGAAATTTCGCAAAACCAATTCGGTTTTATGCCTGGTCGAGGAGCAACGGATGCCATCTTCGCTATCCGCCAGCTGTGCGAGAAATACAGAGGTGCACATAAAAACTTGCACATGGTTTTTGTTGACCTCGAAAAGGCATACGACCGAGTGCCTCGTGAAGTCTTGTGGTGGGCCCTTAAGGAGAAATGTGTGCCAGGGAAGTATGTGCAGTTGATTCGAGCGATGTACAGTCGATGCAGTACCCAAGTCCGGTCTACAGTGGGCACTACTGGCAGTTTCAATGTGGCTGTCGGCTTGCACCAAGGGTCGGCACTCAGCCCTTACCTCTTCCTCGTGATAATGGACGCTCTTACGTCGGATATCCAGGACGAGGCTCCCTGGTGTATGCTGTTTGCCGATGACATTGTACTGGTTGCCGAGAGTGGCTTAGAGGTCCAGAGCAGATTGGAGGTGTGGTGGGAAAGACTGGAGACCGTTGGCCTGCGAATAAGTAGGACCAAAACAGAGTACTTGTTTTGCGATTTTGGTGGTCCTTCCAGTCCTGTGCCTATATCTCTCGCCGGAACGCCCTTACCGATCTGCTCCGACTTCCGGTATCTCGGGTCGCTTGTCCAAGGAGATGGCGGAGTAGACCGAGACGTAACGTGCCGGATCAACTCAGGATGGATGAAATGGCGGCAGGTCACAGGAACAACTTGTGACCCACGGATGCCCCTCAAGTTAAAGGGGAAAATCTACAAATCCGTGATAAGGCCTGTCGTAATGTATGGATCGGAATGTTGGGCCGTGAAGAAGACGGATGAAAAAAGATTGCATGTAGCGGAGATGAGAATGTTGAGATGGATGTGTGGTGTGACGAAAATGGGTTTACTAATGTTTGCCATAATTTAAAATGCCATAATTTTATATGCCATACTTTTATTTGCCATAATTTCATTAGAAATAACGCTTCAGTTGCCATAATCGTGAAATGACATAAAATCATTTTCACTAATTTCATTGGTCATAATCGATCAAGTGTCATAATAATTTTAATCCATAAATTCATTAGCTATATTTTTTATTTTCAATAATGTCGTTTTCCATAACATTTATTAATATTCATTTGCCCATACTAGCACAACAATGCTAGTTCAGTATGTACCATGCTTGCTTTGCAAAAGAGGTAATCTAGCACTCGGCGGCCGCTGCCGCGGCACGCTCGCTACGCTCGCTCGCCTTCGCGCGTTGTTTGGTCACAGTTCTAACCTAACCTAACCTACCCGTTTCGAATTTGACAAACTGTTTATTGTCTGAACAAGAAAACCTAAAAATTAACCTAATCTGCCATGCATGCTTGCTTTGCAAAAGAGGAAATCTAGCACTCGGCGGCCGCTGCCGCGGCACGCTCGCCTTCGCGCGTTGTTTGGTCACAGTTCTAAGCTAACCTAACCTACCCGTTTAGAAATTTGACAAACTGTTTATTGTATGAACAAGAAAACCTAAAAATTACCCTAATCTGCCATGCATGCTTGCTTTGCAAAAGAGGATATCTAGCACTCGGCGGCCGCTGCCGCGGCACGCTCGCTACGCTCGCTCGCCTTCGCGCGTTGTTTGGTCACAGTTCTAACCTAACCTAACCTACCCGTTTCGAATTTACAAACTGTTTATTGTCTGAACAAGAAAACATAAAAATTACCCTAATCTGCCATGCATGCTTGCTTTGCAAAAGAGGAAATCTAGCACTCGGCGGCCGCTGCCGCGGCACGCTCGCTACGCTCGCTCGCCTTCGCGCGTTGTTTGGTCACAGTTCTAACCTAACCTAACCTACCCGTTTCGAATTTACAAACTGTTTATTGTCTGAACAAGAAAACATAAAAATTACCCTAATCTGCCATGCATGCTTGCTTTGCAAAAGAGGAAATCTAGCACTCGGCGGCCGCTGCCGCGGCACGCTCGCTACGCTCGCTCGCCTTCGCGCGTTGTTTTGTCACAGTTCTAACCTAACCTAGCCTACCCGTTTCGAATTTGACAAACTGTTTATTGTCTGAACAAGAAAACCTAACCTATCCTATTTTGCAAATGTACGTATGTATGTATTTAAATGAACATTCGGAATAATACATGCATATCATATAATACAATACTGAGGACATCTGTCTGTAACATTTCAAAATTTCTAAATTTGTCAAGTGTCGATTATGTAATGTGTTACCTAAAGAAACTAATGATTATGACACATGTTATTATGGAAACTAATATTATGGCAAATAAAAGTTATGACAAATAAGTTGATATGGCAAGCGTTATTAGTATAAATGATAATAGTGCAAGTAAATATTATGAGTGGGGACGATTATGGAAAACAATAATAGGACAAATAATATTATGGAAAACAATATAATACCACGAAAATGGATAAAGTAAGAAATGAGTATATAAGGGGAAGTTTAAAAGTGGCGCCAGTGACAGAAAAGTTAAAAGGAAATCGTTTGTCCTGGTATGGGCATGTGATGAGGAGAGAGGAAACGCATGTGACTAAAAGAGTGATGAATATAAATGTTGATGGATGGAGTGGGAGAGGAAGGCCAAAGAATAGATGGATGGACTGTGTGAGGAATGATATGATAGAGAAGGGAGTGAATGTTGGTATGACGGTTGACAAGGGAGGGTGGAAGAAGAAAACGTGTTGCGCCGACCCCAAGTAACATGGGACAAGGGCAGGAAGATGATGATGACCTTGTAATGAATGTAATTTCTATTTCACTTTTGTAATTTGCCACATTAGAGCACAAGTTCGTAACCTTTAGGCCCGGGTCCACCAAACCGGAGACGAGAGAAGAGGAGATGTGTTTTAAACAACCGTTATTCACAATATTTCGACTGTACTACTTTGGTACTACTGAACTTCGATGTTTAAAATACCGATGTACTGTATTCATAAAGTTCAAAATTACGATTTACGTGAGTTAGAATGTACGCTATGACGAATATTGAGAATGTTCAAAACGGAACTTCGAAAGTTTGCTATGACGAGTTACTTAATTGAAAATGTTCATAATCGCGATGTACGGAACTTCGAAAACTTGCTATGACGAATTACAAAATTTCGAATGTTTACCATCGACGTTCTGAGCAAGTATTTCGATTTTATGTGCATAGATGTAAGGATAACCTGATTAAAATTTTGGTAGAGGTTAATTAAGTTCAGTTCATGTTAATTTTGTGTAATTGGCTAGGTACTAACTTGTTAATGTGTGAAATTCTATTATTACAAATATTTCATTAAGTTATCCTTACATCTACCAAATTTTAATTACGTTATCTTTACATCTATACACATAAAAGCGAAATACTCACTCGGAACCTCGATGGTAAACATTCGAAATTTAGTAATTCGTCATAGCAAGTTTTCGAAGTTCCGTACATCGCGATTATGAACATTCTCAATTAAATAATTCGTCATAGCAAACTTTCGAAGTTCCGTACATCGCGATTATGAACATTCTCAATAAAGTAATTCGTCATAGCGTACAGTCTAACTCACGTAGATCGTAATTTTGAACTTTATGAATACAGTACATCGGTATTTTAAACATCGAAGTTCAGTAGTACAATACAATATTTCGTGTCCACTCAACTTCAGTGGATACCACTGAGCGGAGATAATTATATCATATTTATATGGCGCGATCAAAGCGGAGGTTTGAGTTGTGCCTCGCCGAGTTTGAGCTGGGCGGCAGCGGCGGTACAAAGCGGATATGTGAGCTGTGCCTCGCAAGGTGGTGACGGCACAGCGGAGACGAGAAGAGATGTCAGCGACGTGCCGTGAGCGGCGCCGCTAGTTCACCCCGCATCAAACAACCGGCTCGCCCGCGTTAGCCAGCATACATCTCCACTCCAGTCTAGCCAGTAAGCATTTTCGCACAGATTCGGTGGATACACGCTAGCTGAAAAATGTTTATCTCTTCTCGTCTCCGCTTGGAAATCTCCGCTTTGGTGGAGTCCGGGCCTAAGGCTGCCTGTCCACCGGAGCGGAGAGGACCGGAGATGTGTCAATATTAACCAATAGATTCAAAACTCCGCTCGAGAGGTGCGATTCTATTGGTTAATTTTGGCACATCTCCGCTCCTTTCCTCTCCTCTCCGCTCCTTTCCTCTCCTCTCCGCTCCAGTGGACAGGCAGCCTTAGGGTGCGTTTGCACTGAAGCGGGGACGAGCGGAGCTAAGCGGAGACGAGCAGGAATCGTCCAATCGTCGTTTTTATGCCACACATGGACCTGTGCCTTGGCTTCACAAGCAGTCGAGAAATATCTCTCAGGCGTGTCGGTTATTGTTATAAATAAAATAGCTTTATTAATTATAATTTTTCTATTTATTTTGATTTTGGATCTTTACTAGATCAATGACAGAATGCGTTTTCAGTCGATAGGTATGTATTTTACCTTAACTACATATTATTATTATGATGCCGACCACATTTCATTATTTTAGAAGCTAGGTATATGTCTACCAACCCCAACGCGTGGTGGATTACGGCCCCCTCCGTGTCACACAGAGCAGGCCTGCGTACCAGCAGTGAAAACTATTAAAACACGTTAACTGGTTCGCAACAGACTACATTTATTTAAAAGGAAGATACACATATCGTACTATAGAGGGCGTTACTAGTCAGTACTTTTGACGTTTTGATACACATATTGACACCCCCACTTATCAAAATAAACTAAATACACAGAATACTACATAGGAACAATGCCAAGCAAATTCAAAAACTTGTAATGTTTTACATGACATAAACCTTTAGTCAGTATGTCAGCAGGCATTTCCTCACTAGGGATATATTGAATTTTAACATATTTGTACTTTACAACATCTCTAATATAATGGCAACGTACATCTATGTGCTTTGATCTATTATGACACTGATTACTTAAAGCTAACTTCAATGCACTTTGGTTATCACAAAATAAATCAATTACATAAAGTGTATTTGTAATTTCATGCATTAAGTTTCTTAGGTAGACAGCTTCTCTAGAAGCTTCAGACAGAGCAGTGTATTCTGCCTCTGTACTAGACAGTGAAACAGTTTTCTGTTTTCTACTTTGCCAAGATATAGCTGACCCTGACAGCATAAAGCAAAACCCAGTATAGGATTTCCTATCTAAGGCGTCACTTGCCCAATCACTGTCCACAAATCCTTGTAGATTACTATGATCATTACTAAATTTTAAACAATAATTCTTAGTACATTGCAAATATCTCAAAACACGTTTTGCATAGTTCCAATGAATATGACTGTAACAACTATTGAATTGGCTAAGATAGCTCACAGAGTAGGCAATGTCTGGTCTTGTTAATACTGCTAAGTACATTAAACTTCCAATTAATTTTTGATAAGGGACATCAGGTAAATATTTATCAGTTGACTTATCTAAATTCAATTTAGGCTCAATTGGAGTACTTTGTGTTTTACAATCAGACATCTGAAATTTGGAAACTAACAATTCAATATATTGTTGTTGATCTACAGTAATAACATTTTTATTTTTATCTAAATTTATTCTCATGCCTAGATATTGCCTTACAGGCCCTAAGTCTTTTAACTTAAATTCTGAACCTAATACATTTTTTAATTTATTAGTTTCAGTGTCACTGTTTGAAAAAATTAGAAAATCGTCGACATACAGTGCCACTACAATTTTAATTTTACCATGCATTTTTGTAAACAAACATGGTTCATATTGACTGTTTTTAAAATCTAATTTACTTAAAACCTCTTTAACTCTTTCATACCATGCTAGGGAAGACTGCTTTAACCCATAAATGGCTTTTTTTAATTTTAATACTTTTCCCCCACTTTTGTTTACAAAACCTTCAGGTAATGACATATATATATTTTCTTTCAAAAAACCATTCAGAAATGCAGTAGTTACATCTAAATGAGTAATACTCATTCTCATCTTTACACTAAGAGCAAACAATAATCTTAGGGTAGAATGTCGCACTACTGGAGAAAATGTGTCTGTATAGTCAACACCAGGTTTCTGCGAAAAACCTTTTGCCACAAGCCGAGCTCGAAAACGCACATTATTGTCAACATCAAGTTTTTTATTAAGCACCCACCTGCACTTCACTATTGTCACATCACCTGGATTGTCAACAAGCTCCCACGCCTCATTGTCTTCAAATGACTGCAACTCCTCAGTCATTGCACGCTCCCACTGCTCCCTCTCAGGCCCCTCAAGAGCCTCTGAGAATACAATCTCTTCAGATGCTGGAACAGTACTGGAAACACATATGTTGCTAAAACCATACCTCTCAGGTTTCCTTCTCTGACGTTTGCTATGTAACACCTCTGTGACTTGCTCGGGTGTTGGTGTTGACTGAACTATCTGTTCTGGAACATCTTGTGCTGGAATTTCAGTTAATGTGTCATTACCATCTACATACTCCGAAGAATCTGAAGAGCAATCAAATGGGCTGTCATTTTCTTGAATATTCTGAGACGATTCCCCCACTGAATCACTACTCTCTTCCACCAGGCTGTCTGCTGGAGTCTCTTCATTAGGAACCCAGATGGCTGACTCTTCATTGGTTTCCTTGACCTCTGTATCATCCTCCATCACTATGACATCTCTGCTGATGGTAACAGTGTTCTTGGTAGGATTATAGACACGATAACCTTTCACATCTTCACCATATCCAATTAAAATATGTTGTGTGGCTTTCTTGTCCCATTTTAAACGTTTCTGTTTAGGTACATGCACCATGACTTTGCTACCAAACAAACGTAGGTGACTCAAGTCAGGTTTTGATCCATACCACAATTCATATGGAGTTTTATCCAATCCCGATGCAATAGACCTATTTTTTAAATATACAGCAGTATTGGATGCCTCTGCCCAAAATTTCTTGTCTAACTTTGCATCATATAATAAACACTTAGCTTTCTCAACCACTGTCCGGTTAGCCCTTTCACAAAGTCCATTTTGTTCTGGGGTATAATAATTTGATTTTTGGTGTATTATACCATTATGTTTCAGGTAACTATCAAAATCGTTATTGCAAAATTCTAGTCCGTTGTCTGTTCTCAATATCTTAATTTTCTTACTTTGTTGATTTTCAACAACTGATTTGAATTCTTTAAATCTGTTGAAAGCTTCACTCTTCTCCTTCAGAAAATATATGAAAGTCATTCGGCTATAATCATCAATAAATAACAGGAAATATCGAGCACCATTTAAAGTTCTTGTTTCCATCGGGCCACAAATATCACTGTGAATTCTGTGCAGCGTTTCTGTGCTTCGCTCACCCACATGAGAAAAAGGTAATCTCGTTTGTTTGCCCTCGCAACAAGTGATACATTGAGACTTGGTTATATCAAAATTATTATCATATGATAAACCATCCACAATTCCGTTTCTCATTTTATGCATATCCTGACTGTTTATGTGTGCTAATCTTCTGTGCCATAACTTTCCACTAACTGCTGGAGCAGCCAACAAACAACTTTGTGATTGTAACCTCAACTTATAAACACCGTCTGACAAATCTGCAGTTGCAACCAAAACATTGTTATTGTTTCGAATATAACAGTGTTTCTCTTCAAATATGACATTATTACCGTTCTTAATAAGCTCACTCACTGATAATAAGTTGGTTGTTAAACTAGGCACACATAGCACATTTTTTACTGTTATGTGACATTCTAAATCCGAAACAATGTCTACATCTCCGGAACAAACAACTGGCACTTTTGATTCATTGGCGACAACTATTTCTGGTAAACACGGTGCCATATTCATGTTCTTTACCCAAGTTTTATTCGCAGTCATGTGTGCACTTGCACCGGAGTCCACGTACCATTCGTTCTTGTTAAACTTTCCGTTCAGGAAAACAACATTAAATACGCATTTACTTGCATTTCTTTTTAACAATGGGCACTGAGTTCGATAATGTCCATCCTCTTTACATTTATAACATGTTATTGTTTTTGTTGGTGTATTTTCTGTCACCGTTTTTTTATTTGTTGTTGACGGACCGCCGCCGCCGCCATGTTTCTTTGGCTTAGTGTTGTTAGAGAAATATTTATTTTTCGCTGCAAATGCTGTGCCACCGCCAACATAATCACTGGATACCTCCATGTCGAGTAATTTTGACTTAATGACATCTGCAGTTATCGAAATACCCGAATGCTCAATTGCCATTATCATTGGAGAATAACGTTCGGACAAACCTGCTAATAATAATGACCCTACCCATTCATCTGTTATTGTAAATCCCGTGCCATTTAACCGTTGAGCAGTTTCGATCATTTGTGTGACATAGGTAGACATCGAGTCACAACTTTCTAGTCATAAGGATATCAAATGTCGAAGCAACGTTATTTTTCTTGAGAAACCAGAGTCATCAAACATGGTCTTCAACTTATTCCATAATTCTGCTGAGCTCTTGGTGTTCTTAATGTGCACGTACAAAGCTGGATCGATCGTTAATATTAACTTTGCCTTCGTTTTTGCGTCGTCTACTGGCTTTATTTCGAAATCTTCCGTTGGTTTGATGTACTTGTCCATGCCTTCAAGCACCAACAAGTTTTCAGCCGCAAAACACCACTCATCGTAATTCTCCCTGCCTTTTAACTTCGGCACACTAGCAATATAGTTCGAAGTCATGTTTCCGCGAAACAACGTACACAATTTATCTACTTTACACAATAAAATATCTGATAAATCGCGAATGGCCCATAACCTATTAAAACACGTTAACTGGTTCGCAACAGACTACATTTATTTAAAAGGAAGATACACATATCGTACTATAGAGGGCGTTACTAGTCAGTACTTTTGACGTTTTGATACACATATTGACAAAAACATTATAGGCTGATGATGGGGGCTAACGGCGATAGCTTAACATTATCAATATTGAGTGCTTCAGGAAAGTTTCACTTACGTTTACTCTGCCAAGTTTGCCAATTAACGATTAGGGTTAAAATAAAATGAGAGCTATCTGACTTGCACGTCATGTATCGGAGGGGCTCGAAGTCGGTCGTCTAACTGGCACAATATCCGGGGTTATCACACGACACGCCAGCTGCTACAGTGTCGATTACACTGGACCGTTGCCACCGAAAATGTTTGCTATACACTCATAGCATGTTATAATCGTGTCATATGTAGGTGAGTGTGTTCAGTTGTTCATACAAATTGGTACGCCAAAAGTTTTGGGTCGCGTTCGATTGTGGGACTCGATAGTTGGAATTTGGAAGTTTTTTAATTGTCAATTTTTATACGTTCTATGTTTGATTTCACGGGATTGTGTTCACTAATAAGATAGATACGCCACTCTTCTGAATAGTTTGTAAAATATCCTGTATAAAAAAATACATTTAATTTTAATACAGGAAAAATACTCTTCGTTGATATAACTTCCTGTATTTATCAATCAAATATAGTATGATCCTCTATTTGCAACAATAGCAACACATCAATAGACCCTGATGTTGCAGGTGGTAAAGAAAGAAAGAAAGAAAGAAAGAAAAAGTATTTATTGAGACAAGCACAGGAGAGCACAAACTAAACTAAGACAGATTGAGACATAAATAAAAATCAAAAACAATAAAAATTAAACAATGTAAAATTAAAATAGAGGCAGAGTCCTATGCGAGGCCAAAAGGCTCCTATCTCAGCACGATGCTGCGACATTTAATCATAAATGTCGCAACGCTGGTATTCTGATAGGGCCCGAACCAACCTGGTAACCAGTTACCATCAGGTCAGCCGCCATATTTTCCTAAAATAAAACATGTTTCAAAGGCTCAATAACTCAGCACTCGCCAACAAACATGTTGGTAGTAATATTCTCCATGACAAGCGCGGAGCTCAAGGATTTGTTATGCAAAAATTGAATTTACGAATTCGTGAATGTAGAACAAAGAACATGTAATAGTCATACATCACTTGCCACCTGTCTCGGCTCGCTAGACGTTACCAACGTTTATTTTACTGCATGAATACAAAACCCCATTCTGGCGGATATGCTGAAACAGGACGCAGTTGCATTGTAATACAACTTTGTTTACTTAAAGTTTTCTGGTTGAGAGGTGTTAAATATTTTGATGATGTTTGTACCTATTTTGTTAATAAATCATAAACTTTGATGAACTCACGAAAAGAGATACGTACCAGCTAGGGTTACCATTGTTTTCAGTCTAGCAGTTTTTAGCTTTCTCTTTTAATGGGCCTCTCTGACCTTGCTATATACTTGCTACATACCTATACTACCTATATATGATGTTATCTTGGTAAACACACATTTCTTTCTTTCCTTAAATTTTTCCCTTATCCCGGCGTTTAAGATACCATTACTATTTTGCCTCTTCAGTTACCCAATGATAGTCTTCGAACAAACATGCTTATTGTTCAAGAGCTTGAAAAGATTCGGTAGTAATTAAATACTCTTGTACAGCACAGTACAGTACAGTTGATTATACAATTTATATCATCCCACACATTCCACATATCACCCACATTTATATGATTATACAATTTATATCATCCCACCGCTGACTATCCGTACGTCTTGCCCGGACAAAAGCTGTATAATTGCAACTAATTACCCTCTAAAATCAATCACAAATCAAATGAGTATTTAAGTATCGAGAGCTAAAACGATAATTATTTAATTAACTAGATCTTAGCGGGCAGCGTGCGGTCAAATTATTCAATAATTTACATACATATTGATTTATTTCACGGTTAACCTATTTTCTGTATCTAATAAAACAAATAATAGGACTACTATAATGAAATCGTTTTGCAAATGACATGCAAATTGTGATCATTCAAACAATCGCAACACTCAATGTTCATACAAATCAAATCAAATCTTTTTACTGGGTTATATATATATATAGGTTATACAGACAGATGTTAGGTAAAATACAGTTCCATTATGTCCTGCCTAATAGGCACACAATAATTTTATGTCAACATGCAGTAGGAAAAAAATTCTCAGGTATCACAGCAAATCTTACAAAATAATAATTCGGTGTATGGTGACTGATTGTAGTTGGTACACGATTCAAAATTTTTCTTAGTACCTAGTCTAAGAAAAATTTTGAATCGTGTAGTAAGCTTTGTCAATGAAAAAATTACGCTATTTATATTTGAATAGTGGGCACTGCTTTTTTTTTTTTTTTTTTTTTTTTTTTGACTAGGGCATCTCGCAGGTTACCACTAAGGTACTCGCTGCTTAACCGGACTTTCCTGTGACTGCCTTAAGCTCCTAAAAGAACTCAAAGCCTCCAGCCAGGGGCATACAAACTAAGCTAATTAAAACTAGGCGAACGCTCGCTAAGGGCACCCCCTGTGGGGTACGAACCTCGGCTTAGGGCGTTCGCTGGGGGGAGGACAGCAAGAGGGACAGGCTGGATCAAGGATAGATCATTATTATTATCAGGGGAGTTTAAAGCTACAGGCTCAGCAAAAACGCGGGCTGGCGCATCGTTATCGAGCAAGGGTCGGGGGGGAGTATCATTTACTCGGGTGGGTCGCGGTCGCGGACCTCTACGGCGAGGTCTGAAATTGTGTCGGTGTGTTTTGTGAACTGTACTTGTGGCCCTACTGCTCTCCTGGAGGAGAGTTATGGGGTCATCTGGGTCTAAGAGGATATGTCTAGGGCGACGGGCCTTACTGACTTGATTATTGGACGGGACATAGCTAGCTGCTTTGACTATTAGGGGATTCCTATGTTTGACTGCGGAGTCAAAGTACCGCTTGGACATACGTTTAAGGAACTGATGAATTGTGGGGATTTTAAGGTCGAGATGGAGGATCTCGTTCCTAACGAACCAGGGGGCTCCCGTGGCCCTACGAAGGACACGGTTCTGTAAGGCTTGCAACCTATGGATCGTACGGGGATTCGCGTGGGCAAATACGGTTCCCGCATAGGTCATGATGGGCCTAATACACGCGGTATAGATGCGCAATTTGCACTTAAGTGGCAATTTGCTGCGTGCATTCATTAAACTAAAGAGTCTACCTAGAGCGAAGGAGGCTCGTGAGCGAACCGCCTTCACGTGATCTGCGAAAGTGAGATGATGGTCCAGGATTACACCTAAGTATTTGGCTCGCTTCTCCCAGGGGATCGGCTTGCCAAACATGGTGACTGGACTAGGAAGGATGGGCCTACGGCGCGGCTTTGAAAAATAGACCGCCTGACTTTTGTCGGGATTGAACTCGATTCTCCATAACTTAAACCAGGCGCCAAGGTTATTGACGGCCTTTTGTAAGTTAAGGATCATCTGGTTGGAACTTTGCCCGCTGCAGTATATGGCCGTATCGTCTGCGAACAGAGCCAACTGACACTTTATACTCTTTGGGATGTCACTGGTGAACAGTGTGAAAATGAGGGGAGATAGTACTGAGCCCTGAGGGACTCCTGCGCGAATGAGACGGGGGGAGGATAACGCTCCTTCGATACGATAGCGAAAGGTGCGGTTTGACAAAAAGTCCCGTAAGATGAGTACGAGACGATCTGGCACACCGAGCTGGTATAGCTTGTATATTAAGCCATTGTGCCAGACTTTGTCAAACGCCTTTGCTATGTCGAAGAAGATAGCACCGGTCGTGAGACCACGATAGAAACCAGCGCTAACGTGTTCCACGATCCGGTGGACCTGATGCACGCTAGAGTGCTGAGTTCGAAAGCCGAACTGCTCGTTGGGGATGAGGCCCTTGGTCTCAGCATAGTCTCTGAGTCGCTTATAAATAAGTCTCTCATAGATTTTTGCCATTACCTTGAGCAAACTAATGGGGCGATAGCTGGAGGGATCTGACTTGGGTTTACCGGGTTTGGGGATACCTATGACTATAGCTTCTTTCCAAGCCTGCGGAAAGATATTGTTACTAAGAGCAGCATTGAAGATGGTGCACATTAGTAGTATGAGATGAGTGGGGAAGAGTTGGACCACCCTATTGGTGATTCCATCTGAACCGGGGGCTTTGCGAGTTTTAAGACCCTTTATGATATCTTGGACTTCGTCAGGAGTGACGGGGGCCAGAGGATTATCAGGGTCTTCTACGGGGGGCAGAGAGGTTCTGCGTTCTACTTCCGCATTGACCTTGTTGAGTTGAGTTTGGTCTACGGGTAGGAGGCTAGGGGAGCATTGCGCTTCGAGACTGTCGGCTAGGCATTCAGCTTTGTCGATGTCATCGAAGGCAATAGAACTATCGGGACGAACTAAAGGGGGCATAGATGCTTCTTGTCGGGATTTGAGTTTCCTCTGAAGTTCCCAGAAGGCTTGGTGATTGGGAGTGAGTTCGCTCAGAGTCTTATCCCAGCTCGCGTTACGCAGCTCCTGCACACGTGTCCTTACAGATCTCTGTAAGTAGCGCATGTGGGCTTTGTTAGCGGCGCAGGGAAAGTTATCGTAGGCACGAGTGGCCGCGTTCTTCTCAGTCATCAAAGCACGCACATCGTCCGGGAGGTCAAAGCAATGGGGGTCCATTGCTGGGACTTCCCTTGAACAGTTGTTCAGGACATTTTGTACGTGTTCGGTGAGTGAGTCGATCGCGGCCGTCGTGTCTGCGACTGAGTCGAACTGGTCTGGGATTGATTCTAATAGGGGGGACATGGGTTTCAGCTGTTCGCCTACTTTCCTCCAGTCCGTGACCCTTTTGGTAACGAGGGGTTGATTGGGGTCGTTTGGGTGACCTATGCGGGAAGCCATTTTAATTACTACAGGACGGTGGTCAGAGGTAAGCTCTGACGCCGTTTCGATAGAGACTAATCTGAGATTGACGTTCTTAAGGAGCGCCACGTCTAGGACATCCGGAGTCCAATTAGGATCGTGAGGGAAGTGAGTAGGTGACATCGGACCGATGATGTCAAAGTTAAGGGAGGAGGTGAGGTCGAACAAGTGTTGACCTCTGTTATTAGTCTGAACGCTATTCCAAGAGGGATGCTTTGCATTGAGATCGCCCGCTATGATAACGGAGTCACTCATGTCTAAAAGGATTTTTAAATCGTTAGCTATAGGTTGAAAACTCTCTGAAGGAGATCGCGGTGGGATATACACCGAGACTATAGTAATCGGCTGATGGCCTGTCATGCCTAGGCGGCACATAGAGACTTCGAGTCTGGAAAGGGGGGGAGGATCCATAGGTATGCAATACAGTTCCTTTTTGTAATAAATAAGGGTTCCGCCTTTATGGCAACGCGTCCTATCATTTCTGATAATACGGTAGTTAGCAATAGAGGGGTTTCGGTGACTAAGTGGGCACTGCCTACTATTCAAATATAAATAGCGTAATTTTTCGTTCTTATAATGTCCACAGGTAGGTCTTATTGTAAATTTTAAATGTAATTCCAAAAGAACTTTTGCCCAGAAGAGCAGTTCTATACTAGATATTTTCAGTAAGTATTTATATATTTTTGATTTTAGTTCACCGAATATATTTTTATTTACTTTAAAATACTGTAACTTCATAGATATAGGCTGATGGAAAGGTTAAACTTTTTTAAATATGGTTCGCATGATTCAGGAACAAAGATACAAGTCATTGCAATGCGCGAACGCATCTTTTTAGTGCTTTAAAACACTGTTAAAAAAAAGAAAAACACTGCCCTATATTGTGCCTTGCCTGAATAAAAATAAAATAATATCTAGGAACTTCTGTTGGTAAAGCGATGGTATTGTCTGACCGTTTTGCAGAACGTATGACTTAGGCTGCGTCCTGAGTCTCCTGACCGAACGCGATTGTCGCGCGAGTACGCGATCGTCAGGCTCGTTTTATTTATTCATAAATACATAACATACTCGTACTATTAATCAAGTCACGTATATCCGTCATGTTTTGGGTAAACGATCGCGTAATCGCGTAATTGCGCGACAATCGCTTTCGGTCAGGACGCAGGATGGTCTTGGATGGATACCGTACCCATAATTGTATGGGTACGGTATCTTCTACGACGTAATACGCCTCAGAAATTACGAACATTAGGGTCAGTAGGTATTTAACATCCCGAGGTTGTAGGTGACTACTAACTACACACGCATTTCGTCAGTTATGGTTAAGTCTCATGTAACAGGTATTATTAAGTACCATTCAGTTACTTTTTTGGTCCATCGTCCATCGACTGTTTTTTAACCTGCAAGCAATCTGCAGACACAAAGTAACTGAATGAATACCAAGAGACCAAAGCAGAAGTAGAGGTCGGCCAAGGAAAAGGTGAGAAGACATATTTTTGAAGAAGGGAGGACCAGGATGGATGACTAAAGCTAGTGACAGGAATCAGTGGAAAGAAATGGGGGAGGCCTACGCCAAAGAGGCGACTACCGCTTAGAGGCGGGAACCACAAACTATTATACATATATGTAGGTGACTCACATTATATTTAAAACTAGCTTCTGCCCGCGGCTTCGCCCGCGTGGATGTCGGAAATTATCCCACAGGAACGTGTAACATGTCCTAAATCAGCGGGGTAATTGCGTAGCACTTACAATAGCAATGGGTTTCATTTTGACAGTTCAACAATTAATTGCGTTATTTCTCGAACATAATTATTAACTTGGCGCTCTGGCGCGTCATCCCCTGGCTGGCCCGCCCCTCCACCCTCGTTCTGTGCGCCGTCGACTCAATATCGCAGGTCATTCTTATCGTTCTAACTTTTAAACTATTTGTCCAAATTACTTAGTGTAAAAGACAAACTTTATCTACATTAAATACCAAAAGCGATGAAGGTATTTATTTTGATAAGAATTAACTAAATACTCTAAAATATGCAATGTAAAAAAAGTATTCAATTTAACTGTATTTATTGCTCACTATTTTGGTTATAAAGGCTTCCACATAAAAGGTAGATATATGCTGTCGCGGACTTTTATTTAGAACTTTTTAAGACAAACAATCCCACAATACATTTTCTTCATGTAACTCTAACGGTTTAGGCAGCGCACGCAGCATACGGTGGAGGTCTGCCCGGCTTGGGTGGACCACCGCCGTGTCCTCGTGGAGGCGATCGGCGGCGGTGACCTCTCGCGTACGGCCCTGGTTCAGGCCATGGTGCGGAGCGAGAGGGCATGGCAAGCCGTCACCTCCTTCTGCAAAGCAGTAATGCTCGCGAAGGAGAAGGTGGAGCGCGCGAGGGAGTGGCAAAGGCCGCGCCCTACCAGCCCTAGCCGCCGCCGCCGTAGGAGACGTCCCGGGCGTCGGGAATTGATAGCCGATTTCCGGCCACCGTAGGCGCGGGCCTGCGGACGGAGAGCAACGGGCAGCTCGCCGTCCGATAAGGACCAGGCCCGGGTCGACGGCGCATCGTGTTCCACGCGCGCCTCAAAGAGATATCAAGGATCGAAGGAACACGTGTGGGTTTTAGTCAGTAAGAGTCTGACACGCCCTTCCGCTCCGCCCAGAGCGGAAAGATGATTAACCGCCCAAAAAAAAAAAGGCAGCGCACGCAAAGATAGATCTCAGAGGGCAGGAATTTTTCCGACTTACTTGATACTTATCGTTATATTATGGCCAAATCACATAAAATCTTTATAAATTGTAGCCTATGTGTTATTCTAATGTATAAGCTACATTATTGTAAAGTTTCATCAAAATCCGTTCAGTAGTTTTTGTGTGAAAGAGTAACAAACATCCATCCATCCATCCATCCTCACAAACTTTCGCATTTATAATATTAGTAGGATTAATGTAGGGCAATGTTTTTCAACCTTTTTCATGACTTGACCCCATTAGTATGAAAAAAAATTTTCGCGACCTCGACCATTCGAGAACGATTTGAACTCAGTCGAGATTCCCGCTGAGTCGAAGTTTCTGCACCACGAAACCTAGCCTGATGTTCCCGAGTTGCAGAGAGCCTTGCCTCACAACCTTCCTCAGATTCCTGTGATCGAACTTATCTCATCCTTTTAGCATTTCTGCTACATTGGGAGAGGTTGGATCTTCTTCGAGGCATTCTTACAATAAAATAGTACTTACTACTTAACACACAGTTATTTAGTAAACACGTACTATCGTAAACAATTAAATTATAAATACTTACAGATTATTATACAGTCTAAAATTGTCACAGTTTAAGTAATAAGTGTTAAGACGTGTAAACCAAACGTACTAACTTTATAAAACAAAAGAATTGCTAGAAAAATTAATTACTAACCTGAGCTAATAAACTTATACTTAATAAAGAAAATCAAGAAAAGAAATGCCTAACCTATACCAAATACTTATAATATTTATATACAAACCCTAAATAAAAATAAAGATAAGTATACCGAAAATCAAGGAAAGAAATGCCTAACCTATAACAAATGTTCGATGTGATTCTTTAAATTGACATAACTTTTTTATTTATGAACTGATTGACATGAAATAAACACTAAATGTTAAGTGAAGCTTACTACAATATATTAGTGAAAACCGCATCTAAATCGAATAAGCCGTTTCTGATATTAGCGTGCACAAACACACAGACAAACAGACAAACAGACAAACCGACAAACAGACAAACAGACAAACAGACAAAAAAAAATTTAATTACAATCTCGGGTTCAGCATCGATATAATAACAACCCCTGCTATTTTTTTTTCATATATTTCCATTGTACAGACACCACTTTTCTACAATTTTATTATATGTACTAGCTTCTGCCCGCGGCTTCGCCCGCGTGGATGTCGGAAATTATCCCACAGGAACGTGTAACATGTCCTAAATCAGCGGGGTAATTGCGTAGCACTTACAATAGCAATGGGTTTCATTTTGACAGTTCAACAATTAATTGCGTTATTTACGTTATTTCTCGAACATAATTATTAAGCAATAGCTTCTACTTGGCGCTCTGGCGCGTCATCCCCTGGCTGGCCCGCCCCTCCACCCTCGTTCTGTGCGCCGTCGACTCAATATCGCAGGTCATTCTTATCGTTCTAACTTTTAAACTATTTGTCCAAATTACTTAGTGTAAAAGACAAACTTTATCTACATTAAATACCAAAAGCGATTAAGGTATTTATTTTGATAAGAATTAACTAAATACTCTAAAATATGCAATGTAAAAAAAGTATTCAATTTAACTGTATTTATTGCTCACTATTTTGGTTATAAAGGCTTCCACATAAAAGGTAGACATATGCTGTCGCGGACTTTTATTTAGAACTCTTTAAGACAAACAATCCCACAATACATTTTCTTCATGTAACTCTTTAGGCAGCGCACGCAGCATACGGTGGAGGTCTGCCCGGCTTGGGTGGACCACCGCCGTGTCCTCGTGGAGGCGATCGGCGGCGGTGACCTCTCGCGTACGGCCCTGGTTCAGGCCATGGTGCGGAGCGAGAGGGCATGGCAAGCCGTCACCTCCTTCTGCAAAGCAGTAATGCTCGCGAAGGAGAAGGTGGAGCGCGCGAGGGAGTGGCAAAGGCCGCGCCCTACCAGCCCTAGCCGCCGCCGCCGTAGGAGACGTCCCGGGCGTCGGGAATTGATAGCCGATTTCCGGCCACCGTAGGCGCGGGCCTGCGGACGGAGAGCAACGGGCAGCTCGCCGTCCGATAAGGACCAGGCCCGGGTCGACGGCGCATCGTGTTCCACGCGCGCCTCAAAGAGATATCAAGGATCGAAGGAACACGTGTGGGTTTTAGTCAGTAAGAGTCTGACACGCCCTTCCGCTCCGCCCAGAGCGGAAAGATGATTAACCGCCCAAAAAAAAAAAGGCAGCGCACGCAAAGATAGATCTCAGAGGGCAGGAATTTTTCCGACTTACTTGATACTTATCGTTATATTATGGCCAAATCACATAAAATCTTTATAAATTGTAGCCTATGTGTTATTCTAATGTATAAGCTACATTATTGTAAAGTTTCATCAAAATCCGTTCAGTAGTTTTTGTGTGAAAGAGTAACAAACATCCATCCATCCATCCATCCTCACAAACTTTCGCATTTATAATATTAGTAGGATTAATGTAGGGCAATGTTTTTCAACCTTTTTCATGACTTGACCCCATTAGTATGAAAAAAAATTTTCGCGACCTCGACCATTCGAGAACGATTTGAACTCAGTCGAGATTCCCGCTGAGTCGAAGTTTCTGCACCACGAAACCTAGCCTGATGTTCCCGAGTTGCAGAGAGCCTTGCCTCACAACCTTCCTCAGATTCCTGTGATCGAACTTATCTCATCCTTTTAGCATTTCTGCTACATTGGGAGAGGTTGGATCTTCTTCGAGGCATTCTTACAATAAAATAGTACTTACTACTTAACACACAGTTATTTAGTAAACACGTACTATCGTAAACAATTAAATTATAAATACTTACAGATTATTATACAGTCTAAAATTGTCACAGTTTAAGTAATAAGTGTTAAGACGTGTAAACCAAACGTACTAACTTTATAAAACAAAAGAATTGCTAGAAAAATTAATTACTAACCTGAGCTAATAAACTTATACTTAATAAAGAAAATCAAGAAAAGAAATGCCTAACCTATACCAAATACTTATAATATTTATATACAAACCCTAAATAAAAATAAAGATAAGTATACCGAAAATCAAGGAAAGAAATGCCTAACCTATAACAAATGTTCGATGTGATTCTTTAAATTGACATAACTTTTTTATTTATGAACTGATTGACATGAAATAAACACTAAATGTTAAGTGAAGCTTACTACAATATATTAGTGAAAACCGCATCTAAATCGAATAAGCCGTTTCTGATATTAGCGTGCACAAACACACAGACAAACAGACAAACAGACAAACCGACAAACAGACAAACAGACAAACAGACAAAAAAAATTTTAATTACAATCTCGGGTTCAGCATCGATATAATAACAACCCCTGCTATTTTTTTTTCATATATTTCCATTGTACAGACACCACTTTTCTACAATTTTATTATATGTATAGATATAGATAGATATATACATAATATATTTATACGTCCTACACTAATAAACAGAAACACACAATATAAACAATATTAATAAACAATAATGTAATAGTAGTACACTGGCCAAGGCGCGTGAAGTTATATGCGCCCGCGCATTCCTTTCCTTTACTGCGCATTCGGAATTTGCTTGTCGCCAGTCAATGTCAAGATCTATCTGTGACGTCGGACGTACCGCTCGCGCTATTTATGCGATCCCAAACTACCCGCATCGCTGTGTAACTTTTATCGTTCTATTCTGTTTTATGCTACGGCTACACTGTCACGTTATCGCGAACTTTACTTCGCCCGCTCTCCCTCACACACCGCTCGACGTCTCGCTGAGCAACAGAGTGCGCACGAAGTAAAGTTCGCGAGAACGTGACAGTGTAGCCGTAGCATAATGGTTACTGCTTGTGCAAATAAACTCGCTTTAAACTGAGCCTTCGTAATTGCATTTCAACAGTGTTGTGTAGTGTGTCGAACATTAAAGTGTTGGACTATCTATTGGACTATCTTTTCTTCAGACCCAGTAAGTCTACCCCCACACACACACATTCGACATAACCAAATATATTATAATTTATGTTGAAATTTTAAAGTAGTAGAATAGGCTGATTTTTGGGGAAGACCTATGTCCATCAGTGGACGTCTATCGGCTGAAATGATGATGATGATGTGGCAATACGGTTACCGAAAGGTATGATACCGTGTATTGGGCGTAGATCTTTAACTTTATCTGTCTGCGAAGTTAAAAATACTTTTGTTCTTTCTTCTTTTTTTATTTCCATTTTCAGTTCAATCGAGAAGTCGTTCTATATAAAGGCCAAAGTGCAACCACCTTAAAGCGATCTTTGTCAAAATATAGCAATAAGTAGCTATGTCTACATTCAAATATTTAAACGAGATAAGAATGTTTGGAAACACGCTGGTCCTGCTCTATAGGATAATCTAGAGTCTTGACAAAATCAAATGGGTTGCTAATTAAACTGTACAATTTATTATTTTTACGTTCTGTGATTACTTTACCTCACCCACTGGCTTATTAATTGTGTTTTCGTGTTTTCAACCGACGAAAAAAAAAGGACGAGTTCTCAAATCGACGCGCATAAGTAGGAAATTCGTCTACTTTTACAATGTTTTTTTTGTAAATATGTGGCCACCATGTATGACTTCATTAATTACCTATCATTGCGTAATTTTTTATTCTTCTTACTTACTGTGATGTAGTAATTTTTTTCTAAGTGCATCGCCTTCACATAATATATGCTTTTATATAATTAATGACCTATAAAAAATATTGTAAAACTTTTATAAAAGAGTAGTGGTGCCTATTTCGAATAACTGATTTGACTTTTTTGAAGTAATTTTTTGAAACAACCCCAATTTTTGAATCTACTCACTAATATGCTTCCAACAGTGGTGGAAAACGTCAAAGGATATTACAATCTGCTTCTTCTTTAATCATTTCCATAAGCTTCAAATCATAAAACGCACAGGATAGGTCATTGCCCGTACATATTTCTTTAATCCCCAGCTCATAAAGTTTAAACGTAGTACTAAATTATGTAGGTACACAGACTAGACAACAAGCGAGTTTTTTTATAACTTTTCTCTGACACGCACATACCCTGCGGAATAATTAAAAGGTCTCGCATAGTCGTTGCGGTGCGCCCATATTAAACTTTAAAATTAATGTTGTACTCTCCGCGGTGGAATGTATCAACATAGAATCCCACTTAAACGGTCGAAATCTCATCGTATCCTGTTGTTTTCATCGTCCTGGCCGGAACCATAAAAGAGCCTTAATAGTAAATAATCTGAGAGTCCTTAGGATGAAGATAATCGGTGATCCCAGTAAAGGTCTTTTTGCAGTTGACTACATCTGTGAAACGTAATACATGACCAGTGTTACAAATGCAGGGGAGCAATATAAAATAGTAAAAACTAAACTAATAATCTGTTTTCATAAAGGTATATGTATAATAAACATAAAGTGCATTTTAAACACTTATACAAGAGCAACATCATTACCCTCATACCACCATATACCCATAAAAAAATTAAGTACAGTATTTCTTTCTAGGATATATCCTGATAATTTTTCCCGTTTGCATGCATCTAATAGCGTCCCTATTTATTCAGCAACATTTTTCCAAGATAGCCGCGTTACACAGCTCGAAGCATGACATTTTGTAATAGTCACTGTAGATTTTCTAAAACAAGAATATACTGCACTTCATGAAATGCACACAGCGTAAAATGGAACGGGCTCCTTAAATATTCTCTTTAACGAAAATATAGGAACGTAATTATTTTAAAGGTAAGCTGCAGAAATGGTACAAATTCTGTTTAATGTCGGGTTTACGTCAATGTTAAGTTAATTTAGAAATCCAATAGGCATCCCTATTGACTGGGGAAAAAAAAACTATTTAGTCCGTCAGTCAGATAATACAAATATAGATATTAGACACGTATTTTTTGCTTTATTATATTTAATAAAAAATGGTTTAGATAAAACGCATTAAAGTGGAGTGGGAGATCGCCACGTCACAAGCCAGTATAAAATCTACCGAGGAGTGACGTCATGCCATATTTTAACTCAATGTATTGCCGTAATCTTATGATTACGTAAAAAAATAAAAAAATACGTGTCCATTATTTTGTAATAAATCGACCAGACGGACAAAAAAAAAATTGGATTTCCATATTTTTGAATAGGTTGATTGATATGATAGATCTTAAACAGCAGTCATTGTCCTTGGATACTATTTCAGGATTAGGTACTTTAATGGCTTGACACACAGAAATAAATGAAAATGTTTATGGTAGAGCAGTGATAAAAGTTATCTATACTACTCGTATAATTATTAATATTATAAAGAGGAAAGATTTTTTTGTTTGTTAGTTAGTTTGTACCGAATAGGCTCCGAAACTACTGGTCTGATTTGAAGAATTCTTTCAGTGTTAGATAGCCCATTTATTGAGTACGGCTATAGGCTATATATCATCAAGCTAAGACCAATAGGAGCGGAGTGCCAATGAAGAATGTTTCAAAATCGGGGGGTTTTTTTAGCGTTACCTCAAAGTAACTATTCCACGCGGACAAAGTCGCGGGTATGTTATAATATAATAAGTTATAATGCGTTTTTGACTATTATTTACTATCTGTTAAATAAATCAAGCAATGTGTCAAGAGGTATTTAATTAACGAAGTGTATAGAGTGCCGCGAGTATTCTTGTGGCACTCTAGTGTCGCTGCCTCGGCCCGGCTAGGGTGCCGTGAGCGTTGAATTGTCACTGTCACTTGTTATTTAGGTAAGGTTAGGTTAGAACTGTGACCACACAACGCACGATCCGAGCGAGCGTAGCGAGCGGTGCCGCGGAAGCGGCCGGCGAAGTGCCAGGGTCCGTTTAGGCACAAAAGAATGTAATGTTTTGGGAATGTGGTGTTTTACAGCGATCTAACCTCGACAATCAAACAAAATACCAAGTGACGTGACTTAGTGACAGTGACAATGACAATCCAATGCTTGCGGCACTTTGGCCGGGCCGAGGCGGTGTTATTAGGGTGCCTATAGTAGCACTTTATCCGATAGGGATAGCCTGCCTTTAATTAATGTTTTTATACACTGCCTTTAATTAATGTTTTTAATAGATTTTCAATATCATGTGTCACGGCAGAAAAACCACTTCGTATTATATAATCCTTTGTATCAAAACAAAGGGAAGTACAAAATAATAGCCTTTGTAAAACCATTCTGTATAGATGTGTAGTGTTCAGCCTTTTCACGTCAGCTCGGCCGTCCAGGTTGAAATAATTGCGAATGCAAAATAACCTAAAACGAGAAGCTCATGACTGCGAACACTGTAATTATTTCCCACTAACTTCAGCTTACAGGCCATTTGAGGCCATTCTAGGTTCCATCAAGTTGTTTTTGTATTTCTTTAACTTTAAACTTTTGTTCGTGGATAGCAACTTTTTTTTTTTTTTGTATGTTTGTTACGCGATATCTCCGACAATTGTGGACCGATTTTGAATATTGTTTTTTTGTTTGAAAGGGTATGCTGCCGAGGTGGTCCCATATAAATTTTATTAACTTTACTTGGATAGTTTTTGAGTTAGCTTCAATAATACGTATTTTTCCCACTTAGTTTATATGGATGATATAATGATACTTCCAATCACTGTTATTTACATAGCAGGTTAGTGGTATTAGAATTTGTATGGAATAAGTACCACAACTAAAAAGTGCAAAATAAAAACTTTTTACAAAAAAAGAACAACCGACTTCCAAAAAAGACACTACAAAGTCAAAAATAACTTTAATTTCGGAAGTCGGTGGCAAAAAACGAAAGTTCAAAACCAAATGCACCGACTTCCGAAATTAAAGTTATTTTTGACTTTGTAGTGTCTTTTTTGGAAGTCGGTTGTTCTTTTTTTGTAAAAAGTTTTTATTCCATCTGGATTTCTCAGTAACAACCTGGAGTCTGGATTTGTGCCCGGTTGATGACAATAGGCTCGCCCCCTATTTCATGAGTCTTAAACATATATTATCTGGCGAAAATAATGTGGGTGTACAACATTTTTGTAATGTTGGGCGCTTTCAATTTAGACGTTTCGTGTCGGACCGCTGCGGTGCCGAAGCGGTGCGTTTGTCGTATTGCGCACGGACGGTTGTTTGTTTTCATACAAAGCGCGCGGTGCAGCAACAGTACGGCGTCGGTACCGGGAACGCACGACAACAAGACGGTAACGTCGCAAACTCCACGTGTTCCTTGATTTCGCTGTCAGTCGTCAGAGTCCATGGCTAACGGTTGTCAAATATTTAAAACATCACTAGCATACAACCGCACGGCAGTCACATACGCTTTCAATTTAGGCGTTTGATATCGGACTGCTACCGTACTGCAGCGGCCCGGCAGCGGGTTATAATCAGCGGCACGGTGAACGTGCGGCAGCGGTCCGACACGAAACGTCTAAATTGAAAGCGCCCTAATACATAGGTACGACCATTGTATTTGATCCTGTCAATCTAGCTCAATATTGTTCCACGGAAAACCTTACTTAAAGGTATGCAAAAGCGCATTTCCCGTACTTCTATTCTTGTTAGTCAATGTAATTATTTCCCACTAACTTCAGCTTACAGGCCATTTGAGGCCATTCTAGGTTCCATCAAGTTGTTTTTGTATTTCTTTAACTTTAAACTTTTGTTCGTGGATAGCAACTTAATTGTTGTTTATTTATGGGTATATATTTAACTGCACCGTTCTCTGTGTTCTTTATTTTATTTTGCTTGCATTACTATTTCGTTCTTTTTTTTCTCTAACCAATAATGTCCCACTGTTGAGCAAAGGGCTCCCCCACCTAGGGTCGCCAGGTGTCCGGCTTTTAACAATGGTGTCCGGCAAAATATACCTATACAAGTCCGGCTGTCCGGCTTTTGTTAGAATTTTGGCCAACCCCGCTCCGCCAAAACGTGCCGAACGAAAGCGCGCGACTCATTGATTGTTTTATTTACTTTCAATGTAAAGAAATTACAAATTACTTTAATAAGAACAAAATGGCGTCATCCACGTGGACACGGTTATATTATCATACAGTAATCCAACTTCATACAAACGGACGAAGCGTGAGCTATACCTACGCGCCTCGATCGTGGCATGCGCTAGGCATGCAGACAGTCGCGACTGTGCCGCAGTGACGAACGGACGGTGTGTTGTTTTTTTAACAATAACCGCGCGATTTATTCACTAAATATAAGTTCAAGTACATATTTAATATGACGAGTAGGATATATTTTGCTGTTTTTGGTTGCATGAATTTGGCAATAACGCATCCAGAGATAGTTTTTTTTAGATTACTTGGAAACACTGAAAGGTAAGACTATAAAATGATTTTACTTACTATTAAGTAGGTACATAATGTGTATCTGTTTAATGAATAAATATTTCCTTTTATCTCCCGAAAAAAAAGATGTCTGGATTAATAAATAAAGTGAATAGAGTATAGGAAAGTGATAGACTGTAGACACGAGTGAAATAGGTATTTATAGGCAGTTCATGAATCATGATACGGTAGGTTACGCTTGTGTTAAAACCTCGGGGCATGTGTGTTTTGTTTTGTTATTCAATTCACAAAGTATTTTATTCGTTTATATAAAAAAAAAGTATATTTACAATCACAAAACTAAATGGAAACACAAAATAGGCAAAGGTAATTAAAATGCTGGTTTGGGCAGCCTTGTTTACGTACCGCGCGGCTGTAGGCATTTATTTCTAAGATACGGCCGAGTCACAATACTGTATGATAATATTACCGTGACGTGGAGGTCGGAAATTATCCCACGGGAACGTACTACCGGGATATAAATAGTATCCTATGTTAATACAGATTCTCAACTATTTGTGTGCAAAATTTCAACCAAATACGTCCAGCTGTTCTAGCGTGAAAGCGTAACAAACTGAAAAAAAAACTAGCTCTCACATTTATAATATTAGTTGGATACCTTTGAACACACGATCTATAATTTTTTCAGTTCACTGTTTGAAACTTTTAATTGGTCCAGATAGGTAGGTAAGACCTTTGATGTTATTTTTCTGCTTCAACAATCGGATTATCCAGGAAAAGTTTTAAACGCGGATTATCTTATAAAAATGAATCCCTATTTCCCTTGGACACGGTATCACGCATGAACGGCTGCACCAAGTTGGATAATTATTTTTTTGTTGTATTTGTTATTGTATGAAAAAAGTTCTTAGGATAGGTAGGTGTAGGTAGGTAGGTATGCAAGTATGTAGGTATATGTAAGTACATAGGTAGGGAAGTATGTATGTAGGTAGGTATGTATGTAGGTAGGTAGTTCGTTAGGGTAGGTAGGTAGATAGGTAGGTGCGCCGTAGATAAGTACTTAGTGCTACCCGTGCGTAGCCGGGGCGGGCAGCTAGTAGACAATAATATTACAAGCGACTGCCTCGTTGGTCTAGTGGTTGCAAGCGCTACTGCTGAGCATGAGGTTCCGGGTTCGAATGCCGGGACGGGTAAAGTGTTTTTGGGTTTTTCCATCTGGATTTCTCAGTAACAGCCCGGAGTCTGGATTTGTGCCCTGTAGATGGCAATAGACTCGCCCGGTATTTCATGGGACTTGAACATAACTGGCGAAATAATGTGGGTGTACAACCTTTGCCTAACCCTTCCAGGATTAATGGCGCTGTGTGTCCGATGGGATTTCTCATTGGCAAAATTAACGAACTTCTATACAACCTGGATAAATATGGAACTGTTGTGCAAAATTTCATGTTTCAACACCTAGCGGCTTAAGCTGGCGTTGTCTGACAGTAAAAATATGAATTTATAATTTTTATTAAGTGCTAGATGACCCGGTGAACTTCCTACCACGTGAGACAAAAATTAGATTTTTTTGACTTTTCGGCTGTTTGGGTATTTCCAAATAATTTATTTTCTAAACCACCCTAGTATTGAGGGGAACTTCAAATCAGTCGAGCTATTTTCAATTTTTTGATTTTAATATAACGCGAACAAAAAAAACAGCTGTCCCATACGGTTTAGAACAGTAGGTATTATTAAACTTTATTATGGAACAGCAGTTTTTTTATTCAGTTCCGTGGTCTAAAGCAGTCCTTAAAATTTTTAAAGTGAATTTTTAAATACCTTACAGATAGGTATGCTGAAATATTTTTAAGCTGGTTTTAAACATTATCTCGAGAATAGAGCTTGAGTGTGCCAAAATATTTCACATTCCACATTACTGAAGAATTCGAACACATTTTTGTAATGTTGGGCGTTTTCAATTTAGACGTTTCGAGTCAGACCGCTGCGGTGCCGAAGCGGTGCGTTTGTTGTAATGCGCACGGACGGTTGTTTGTTTTCATACATAGCGCGCGGTGCAGCAACAGTACGGCGTCGGTACCGGGAACGCACGACAACAGGACGATAACGTCGCAAACTCCACGTGTTCATTGATTTCGCTGTCAGTCGTCAGAGTCCATGGCTAACGGTTGTCAAATATTTAAAACATCACTAGCATACAAACGCACGGCAGTCAGATACGCTTTCAATTTAGGCGTTTGATATCGGACTGCTACCGTACTGCAGCGGCCCGGCAGCGGGTTATAATCAGCGGCACGGTGAACGTGCGGCAGAGCGGTCCGACACGAAACGTCAAAATTGAAAGCGCCCTAATAGGTATGACCATAGATATTGATCCTGTCAATCTAGCTCAATATTGTGCCACGGAAAACCTTACTTAAAGGTATGCAAAAGCGCATTTCCCGTACTTCTATTCTTGTTAGTCAATGTAATTCTAAAAGTGCAAAGTTCGTACATTATTGTGTTCCGTATAATTGTGTCGGCGTTCCCTCCGTATTGTGGAAGTGTTCACTGGCTAAATGCTGAGAACTGCCAGCTACAGTACAGGAGTACACCCACAGGACATGCAGGTAACACGCTGTAGGTTTTACTTCTAGTATTTGTGCACGCGAAAGAAATGGTGGAAGTTTTTAAGTTGTGTGTTGCACAGTAACATTGTTTATTTATTTATTTAAACTTCTCGCACAATAAGGTACAAAGGCGGACTTAATGCCTTAGGCATCCAGGCTCTACCAGTCAACCAAGGGTGGTGAAGAGATAGGATGGCAGGTGCTCTGATTGACTACGTATTAAGTAGATAATTAAAAAAAGTAATCCTATAGTATAGTTTCAGCAACAGGATTGAAGCTTTTTGTTGGCCTTTGAACGTTTTCAGACAAGTACGGAATCATGAATACTATATTTTATTTTCAAGTATAGAAATGGAGAACATCATTATTTCGAGTAGGTTGCGTGAGTTAAATGTTTTTCACTTGATTGTAAGTATTTTGATATTTTGCACGTTACATGTACAATTATTGGAATGTTTGACTTCTAAAAGACTTTTCATTACAGTTTAGTCTGATAATATAAGTTCTGAAATTAGAGATTAATTTTTAAGTTCGGCTAGATAATTTTGATTTGATCCTACGTAAGTTTTAGGCTTTGGCCACGAATTGTTTATGATACTTCAGTATCAAATTCAATTCGAAAACCTGTCGTGATCGTATGGTAGGGTTACGTGACCATAAACCAGACTGACAATGTACGGCTTTAAAAGTAGGTCTCTGTCTATGGGTCTGTAGTACGCTCTGAAATACTTACCATCAGGTGAGATGCAGGCCATGCAAAGGCTTCCACGATGAGGGTAAAATAAAAATAAAATAATAACGACAAAATTGGCGAGACCTCGATTTTTTTATTAAAAAGGTTTTTGACCTTTTCTAAGGATAAAGCCAGTACAAGCAAATAAAATTCTGAAAGATAGTACTGCATTATTTATGTTGATTTGTCATAATTATTATCACAGTTATTATAAGCCCGATCCGACTGGAGGCCTTAATATATACAATGTTTTTTTCCAAACGACCCCGTAACTTACTAGGTTGGTTATTAAGCACAATATACAATAATGAAACTATCCAATTAGGTCTTTTATAAGTGTCCAGTTATTTGTCACGAATAGTCAAACCGAACATGACTTCTATGGCAGCAATTATGGTAAAATATTCGTGACTGTATCACATAATGTGAAACAAGGGAATACATAACGTTTTTGTTATTGGCGCTTGAAGTTTTAAGAAGTGATTATTTTGGTTTTTATGTTTTATGGCTTAATGGGTTTTAATTACAGAGTTTTTTTTAAAGTAACTGTAGGTATGTGGCGGCTTCCACATCACCACATGCCAACTACGCATCAAAGACCTGACACCACACAAATCCTGCATCGCGGAAGCAGAGATTATCTCCTGACGAGTATACGACCTCCCGACATCAATCGTTGGGCAGTTGCCCACCAGACGCGATACACGTCTGGTCGAAGGATCCTCCATTTTCTATAGTGTATGAGTGAACTTTACACCCTGTTCCTCATAACCCTATACTTATACCGAAATATTCATCTTTTGTTAATATTTGATTCGTCATCTTAATCATCATCCACAGCCCAACTTCACCCACCGCTGGGCATAGGCGTCTTTTTTCTTGTGTCAATCCCCACGCTCAAGTGCCAGCCTGATCAAAGTTATGCCCGCGATGGCAACAATATTCCTTTACATAATAGCAATAAACAAATAATCTAAAACTATCCAAAGAAGTTCTAGTCGTATAAATGCATACAATAATGTTGCTTCTTTAATTAAATTCTTGGTCAATTCAGAATTGGAAATTCTTATGTTTTTAAACTTGGTCTAATAAACGTTGTTTATCAAGTAAATACCTAGTAATTAAATTCACAATGTTTATTTACTTTCTAAACATTTTCATTTAAGTATTCAAATAGTGGTGCGTTAACGTCATAAATTATTATAATTTTGAACTTCAAAAGAACGAAACTTAATATTTAAGATTTATAAAATAAGCAGCTCAGTTTCAAACAATGATTGTTAGTTGTTTGAAGCTGAGCTGCTTATTTTACATCAAAATCGTGATAATTATACCTACGAGTACCTACCTCTCTTTTTGTTTACTTTTAATATAGCTAAGGTTTACTTTATCAATTGCACGAGCATTGGATTTGTAATTATAATCTAACAAGCTTTTGCTTCCGGCTTTGCCGTCGGAAAATATTCCACGAGAACGTAATACCGATATAAAAAGTATCCGATATCTTATTCAAGGTAAAAAAAAAAAAAAGAAGGTTGTGTTTAGACATTACAAGAACGCTTAATCTTTTTCAGCCATTCAGCGTGAAAAGGAAACAAACAAACAGACGGACACAGTTACTTTCATATTTATAATAATATATTAGTGTGTACGTATGGATTATTATCAAATGTTGATGAATGGAGATGTAGAGGAAGGCCAAAGAAAAATGAATGAATTGTGTGAGGAATGATAATGAAAGAAGGGATAAATGATACCGTGTCGGTTGACAGGAGAGAATAGAAGAAGAAAATGTATTGGACTGACCCCAAGTTACGTGGGACAAGGGCAGAAATATGATGATGAAGTATGGATTTTTATCAATATAGTTAATTGCTAGGCTTACTGCGCAGTGTGCTTGAATTGCCTGTATCGTCACTTGTAATGATTTCTTTCTGAAGGCGTGTACGCACGAACGAACAAGAACATGGTGAACACGAATATCGAACACTGTTCGCATGTGCGTACCACTAACGGACATCAAATACTGTGTTCGTCAAAAATGTTCGTGGCGATCCAATTTTGAATCCATGGCTACTAATAGAGCGGAGCGGTTGAGCGCGAACACAAGTCGCACTGTGTTCGTGTTCGCTTTGCTAATAAATTAACGTCCACACGTACGAACCAAATGTTCCGTGTTCGATGTTTTTGCATCTCATAATCAACCTTTTAATGTTCCCACTGCTGGAACACAGGCCTCCTCTCTGTGAGAGGGAGTGGGCTGTAATCCACCACGCGGGCCCACTGCGGGTTGGTAGATGTCACATGTTTTCGTATTTTTGGTTCTAGGACATGCCGGTTGCCTCACGTTCCTTTACCGTTTTGAGAGCAGTGGTGAAATTATTTACACAAAGTAAAGCGCCTGCTTGGGTTCGAACCCACGACCTACAACTCGTAAGCCGGGGCCGTTACCACTGGGCCACTACTGCCCTTTTTGCATCTGTACACACACACAAAATACACATAAAAAATTTATGATATTATCGTCACCACAATCACGAGCATAAAAATATTACTTTGGACAGCTCGGCAAAAATATCTGATTTCATAATTCATCCTCCACTTGTGTAATAATAATATCGTTGTTTTCATATCCTGCAATAGTCCTGCACTAACCGGGGGTTGTCCTCGGGCGCACTAGCATAGTGCGAACAGGGATAATCGTCGGTTGGTGCCTCGTTTCATTACACACGTCTGAGGGCGCTTGTACACGGTAAGAAAATTTACCGTGTCTGCGGCAGACAAGACAAATTCTTCGTGTACACGACAAGAATTTTGTCTGTTATATACACACGAAAACCAACAACGTTCGCCGCGTCGTGTCTTGCGCAGACAAGATTTTTTTCGTGCACCGCTGCGAGCAGTGTAGGTAAACAGTTATTTTCTAGTTACGACACGAATTCTTGCGTAGGCCCGGCGTATTTTCTTACCGTGTACAAGCGCCCTTACGGGCCCCTGAGAGTTGGCTTCGGCCCCTCGTACGCCTTCCAAAGGTCCGGGACCCTCGGGTCCCGAGAAATGTCAAAGATATAAAATATAATAATAATTAACCCATATTGTCCCACTGCAGGGCAAAGGCCTCCCTTTCCTTTTTCCACTCAACTCGGTCCTGAGCCAATATGGACCAATCCCTCATATTGAAAGAAAGAAAGAAAGAAAAATAAGTTTATTTGTCACAGCTCCACGCGCATAAAAAAAAAAGATAATAAGTTCGAGCAGAACAAGAAAATAAAAACAATAGGTACTTAGATTTAAATTCACGAACTCAAAACAGAAATAGTCGGCAGCTGCTGGCACGTCATGACTGTGACAAGAAGGCTACCACTCAGCATGTTGCTGTGCTATGGGGAGCCACAGCACAGCGCTGATTTTCAGTGGTCACCCGAAAAAGACGTACGGAAACCAAGTCTGACATAAATTGGTAATAAAATAAAACAAATAGTACTTATAATAAAATGCTACTATACAACCAATAATTGAATAAATATTGAATATTAATATTGTGTAACTTTTATGTAATAAATAATTTTAAAGAAAACCATTTTATGATCATTTACAAACGGCTGCGGTAGCACAAATATTTGTCATCGAAGGAACGCCAAAACTATATAGGATGACATGAAAGACACAGACAAAGATGTGTCATGTCGCGAGTATCTGCTCGTGCCTGTAGCTAAGCTTTGCTAAGAGCATTTTAACTAACATCATCAAAGCCGTCACGACATCGTAACGTGAAAGGTTTACGTTCGGATTTACCGTTGCTACGTTAAAAGAGATTGTAATAGCTTGCCATTTTGCTCATGAATCATCTGAGAAGGATCATACATCATGCAAAGAGATGCATTGAGTGCCAAGTATTTACCGCCATACGATGCTCGATTTTGAATAAAGTAGGATATTACTAATGTTTTTTTTTAGATGCTCGTGGCAAAATAATGATTTCCGCACGAATCGAACGAAAGTTAAGCTACGCCTACCGATGTCAGTCCGTGGATGGGTGACCATCCATTATATATTTAGACCCGTGCCTCGGAAAGCACATTAAACCGTTGGTCCCCATCATTACTAGATGTTTGTCATTCTATAAGGGTAGCCTAACAGCCAGTTTTACTAAGGGGTATTGTATTACCCGTAACTGGGTAATACAATACCCCTTAGTAAAACTGGCTGTTAGTTTGTGGAGGTCAGATAGGCAGTCGCTTCATATAAAACATGTATTCAGCTGCTTCCAGTTAGATTAGAAGCCGACTCCAACATAGTAATTGGGAAAAGGCTAGGCATATGATGATGACTTACGCTCAAGCTTTTTTTTATAGTTTGCTTTTCAGTTTCTTTTTCGTCGATAATAAAACAACGGGTTGCACTCCGGGAGTGCCGGCAGAAGTGAAAACTTGAACATTAACGTTGTGCATTTTTGAATATTTTGGAATGGTTAAGGAATAATTTCGCACGAATTGCTTTATTTATCAGTATAAAAGTACTATCATTTATGTGGTTAAATACAATATTCATTAGTAGTAGTAGTATATTTATTTATTTTCAAAATATAGTCTAACAAAAATAAACTATTTAGTACCCATCAATATGGGTAAAATTTCTTACCTTGCAATCTTTACGTAATGTCAAAGATTATTTATTTTAATATTAACTTTGTCGGTTGCTAGGCAACGGATCTTACGGTCACGTCCTGACGCGAGCTTAACATTTTTTACCCATCCCAAAAAAAGTGCACAACGCCGCTAAAGAAGTTTTCACTTCAAAAAATATAGTTTCGGCTATCAACTGGTTATGCCGCGCACGCGTGTGCAGTGTAGACTACTTATCTGGTGATAAGTCTCGTTGCGGCGAAACTCAGTGTACGTGATAACAATTGTCCCAGGGTCGTGAAAAGTGACATGAGTGTTGGTGTCTCGTAGTGCAGCAAAAATCCACAGCGCAATGCACTGGTGGGTCGCTCTCCGGAAGTATTTTTGCGGTTACTGCTTTGTGTTGCGATGCGGCCCACTTGTAGTGTGCGATGGTTCATACAAAATGTACAAAATTGATTTAGAACCAATGCGTTGCGTTGCGGCACGGCCCGCTCAAATGTGCGCAAGCCTCCTTGCAGTGGAGTGGAAATAGTTCAAATTCTGAAATTCGAATCTGTCGGAAACATTTACTGAGTTGCGATGCGACCCGTCGTCGTGGCCCTTAACGTGCGTTGGCGCATTATCGCAATGCGGCGTGCTGCGAGGCGCCGCATTATACGCTATAGCTTTAGGAGTAATGGCTGCTACGAGTCGTAGCTCATGGTCGTAGCCCAGACAGGTAAACACTTTACTTTGTGTAATTTATTTCATCACCATTGCTCTCAAAACGGTGAAGGAAAACATGTGAGGAAACCGGCATCTTATATATAGCTAGAACAAAAATTCGACGACATGTGACATCCACCAACCCGCACTGGAAGGTGTGTATCACAGAGGAGGCTTGTGTCCCTACAGTGGGAACATTACGCTGAAAATGTTTATGCTAAGCTCTTTAGTGAAATTTAAGTTTAACCTCTTTGGTCAGTTAATATTACATTAATTAGAGTTCGCGGTCACTGGCCATGCATGCCCAGTGCGTGACTAAGCCTGGTCCACGCTACACGTAAACAAGCCGTAGTTTAAAATATATAGTGAACACGCTATCCTACATCCACTGTGTACCTAATAATACAAAATGTATATGTTTGTATGTTTGAGTTTCAATACTTATTAATAATTATAATTTGATTTTTACTTGACTACTGTCATAACCTTCTGGGGTTATAATTTTGACCGGTATGTATGTTAATCTGTTCCCTCATAAGTTCTAAACTACATAGGTACTCATCATAACTTGACAAATGAGGTATGGATAGGAAGTGTCTTTATCGTCCGCTGGGTCATAAATGGGACGTCACATTAAATAGAATATCAAAATAGGGTATCAAAATAAAAGGGCATCATTAGTACACTTCAAAAAAATTATATATTATAACCTTGAAAAATCCGGAGTTGTGACACGTAATTTTATTTATCTTATGTTTTTTTTTGTTTTTTGTGTAGTTATATAAATCAAGTTCGAAAACTTCATCATCTCATTCATGAAAACTTACCCCGCTTTTACCTTATTTATCTTATCTTTTTTTTTCTTTTTTCTGTAGGTACCTATATATTATGTAAAGTAAGTTCGACAACTTCATCATTTCCATCAGGAAAACTTACCCCTCGTTTTACAAGTTGTATTCGACAAGTATTTTAAAAGAGTTGTCTAAAATATGTCATCTACAAAACATGTAACATACACGTAAATGTTGTTTCTGACTTGTGCTATTACATATTTAACCTTATTTTCCTTAAAAATACGAGTGGAGCCGCGGGAAAATTTAGTTTAACATTAACAGGCATTATAATTCAAGCAAATGTGCGACGGGTAATCTTTTTTAGTGGATTTTAAAACGAACGACCTTCGACAGTAATAAATTTAGGAAAGTATGATTATTTCGTGTGGTTACTCATTCTCTTATTGACTAAAATATTTATTCACTCCTAGGTTTGTTGCTTTTATTTGTATTTTTTTGTTTTGAAGGGAATCATAGGGACTGTCGGATTGACTGTAAAAAATGTCCAACTTGAATATGGAATCAAAATTAGCACCAATCAAATAAAAAGACTTGAAGAAAAATTAAACTACAAAAACTTTTTGCCTAATGCTGAATCTTTTTCCTAAAGGACGATGCGTTAAAACGTCCCCCCAAACCTTACACCGACCAACAGATTTAAAATGTATCTCAGTCCAACCATCTTGGTAAGGTGATCAATTTTTACTATGACGACATCTGTCAAAAATATGGGATATCCCAGAAAAATCATGTTTTAATGTTATTATTTTTGGCACAAAATAACATGTTGTAAACCATATCTTTGATTTTTAATCACTATTTTTACTGCTAAATAATGGCTAGTATCGTCTGTGAGCTGTTTCACTCTATGGCCTGACGGATATTCTCGTCAATTCTTAGGTTAGGTTAGGTTAGCCTAACCTAACTCACTTTTTTCTTTTAATCTTTTGTACAATTACCCAATCACAAGAATACACAAATGCTGTTCATTATTCAGGAGTGCCATGTGACCTTCAAAATTCAAGATCAGTTTATCACTGTTAGGTTAGGTTAGGTTATGTTCACTGCGTCCATTGTCGGGAGGACACGGCGCGGCATACATTGGCAGAGTGTGCCGCGTGGGAGGAGCCGCGCCGTGCCCTCGTTCCGTAGGTAGCTTCGCGAGGTCCTGGTGGCGGAATGGCGGGAAAGGCTTTCACGCCCCACCGCCGGCCTCGTCACCATCGAGGCGGTCCGGCCGGTGCTCGACGACTGGCTCGGGAGGAGGCACGGCTCCCTGTCGTTTCGGGTGGCGCAGGTGCTCTCGGGGCATGGCTGCTTCGGGAAGTACCTGTGTCGCATAAACAGGGAGCCGGACGCTCGGTGTCACCACTGCGTCCATTGTCGGGAGGACACGGCGCGGCATACATTGGCAGAGTGTGCCGCGTGGGAGGAGCCGCGCCGTGCCCTCGTTTCAGAAGTTGGAGCCGACTTGTCACTGCCGGCCGTCGTTCGTTCGATGGTCGGGAGTGCCGAGTCGTGGGACGCGGTGGTTTCCTTCTGCGAGACAGTCATCTCGCAGAAGGAGGCTGCGGAAAGGGAGAGGGAGATCTCGTCCACTCACCCGGCCCGCAGCAGGCGCACCGGGCGTCGGCGGAGGGCGGATAACGCCCTCTTCCAGCCCCCCTAAATGGGTCCAGGGGCGACGGATTCGGGGACAACCGTCGCCCCCCATCACACAGGACCCGAGATGGCGGCGCGTAGTGTTCCACGCGCGCCACTCTAAGACGTAACGGGGGGAGTTTGCACACCTCACTCCCCCTGCGGGACGGGGCCCGCAGAGTGCGGGCCGTCACCAGTCCGGGGCAGCGGAAGTCGCAATTTGCTCCCGCAGCCCCCCGACGCAAGTGTGCGAGGGAACACCGGGGTGGTTTTAGTCAGTAAGAGTCTGACAGACCCCTTCGCCCACCCCAGGGCGGAGGACATCCATGAGGATTTCCACCCCGAGAAAAAAAAAAAAAAAAAAAGGTTAGGTTAGGTTAGCCAACCAAAATGTTTTTTGTTATTACAAAAAATCCCATTGATTTTGCAATTGAACAAGACAGTAAGTTTTTTTCTGGATCCTTATAAACATATTGGCATGTATCACATGGCTGTTGGAGGGGGGGACGGGGTCCGACCCACAATGCGGGCCACCACATGCCCGTGAGTCTCGCACCTCACTCCTGCTGCGACGTCAAAAAGGGGCGCGCTTGGAACACTACGTGCCGCCACTACGGGTCCTTCTGGAAGGGAGGCGGTGGACCTCCCCGAGTCCGCTTTCCCTATAGACCTGTTTACGGGGGCTGGTAGAGGGCGAGGTTAGGTTAGCCTAACCTAACCCACTTTTTTCTTTTAATCTTTTGTACAATTACCCAATCACAAGAATACACAAATGCTGTTCATCATTCAGGAGTGCCATGTGACCTTCAAAATTCAAGATCAGTTTATCACTGTTATGTTAGGTTAGGTTAGGTTATGTTAGGTTAGGTTAGGTAAGGATGGGTAAGGTTAGGTTAGGTTAGGTTAGCCAACCAAAATGTTTTTTGTTATTACAAAAAAATCCCATTGATTTTGCAATTGAACAAGACAGTAAGTCTTTTTCTGGATCCTTATAAACATATTGGCATGTATCACATGGCTGTTGGAGGGGGGGGACGGGGTCCATACAAAATTGGTCATGGTCCTTTGCATTTAATTAGTGAGTACTTTTGAGCCCTAATCTAAAAACTTTGTAGACACGCAATTTTAGCCTATATTTTAGTTTTTCTATCGCTTAATAAACTAAATTACAGATGATTACAGTTTTAACACTAAACCGCATGTGAGCGTGAGGGCATAGACTTTGGGCTTAGTCTATAATTTTATGTTAATTTTTCAAATAACTGACTTAGGTACTTTTATTGCTGTAAGTTTTAGTACGAGTAATAGTATCCTGTTAAAATAATTATGTCAATTAAAAATAAAAGCCCAGTAGTACCTTATAAGGACCTAGTACCTACACTTCATTCTATCTGCAAACGAATAAGGCACAAAATGCCTTGCAAAGTTTCCTTGGGCCCGTTGGGCCTTTTCGAAGATTGATCATGTTTTTTTACGGTTACCAAAAGTCCTGTACGAGAAGTCCCAAACATTCACATTCAAAAGATTATCTCAAATATTTCTAGACTGAAATTTGGCAATTGAAAGAGTTCTAAAAATAAATATTGAACGTACATTCCCAAGTTTCCATTTTTCTACCTTATCCATTGTATCTTCAAAGCTACCAGATTCAAGGTTTGTTTCCACGATCTGTCAAACGCAGATTAGCCATTTACGAATTCCCCATTAGTAACCTTCATTACTTGACTCAAATAGAAAATAAGTACTTAAAAGCCTACTAAAAGGAACGCTTGTGGAAACTCATTCAGTTCGACTCGGTCGTTGTAAGCGTACGGACGCCTACGCCGTAGCGGTGCTACGCCGTAGCTTGCTCTACGTGTCGCGTGTTAACTTCGTTCGATTGTTAAAATTAGTACAGTTTATGGTTATAGTTTAGAATAAGTCTGTAGTGTTATGAGAATGTAGAGTAATATTTTTAAGTGTTTTTTAATGAAACAATGTTCAGTGACATTAGAGGAGGGCAGTGACTGAATAGTGCACACGGTAACCTACTTAAATGCTTCGTCATAAAGGGGAGGTAAGTAATGACTTCTATATTTAGTTGCGAAGTTATATTAATGTTTGAAAATGTGTGTAAAGTTGGGGACACACTAGAGTTTAATTAGAGGCTAACTTACAGCCGCAAACTGAACATGTGGTGGTTTGAACATGAATTGAGATTATACAGCGAACATTTTACTTTACTTTTATAATTATGTTGAAGCATAAATAGTTATTAGATTAATTGATTACTTAATTATCGCATAAGAATCTTCGTGAACAAATATTTAAATGGTTCAAGTTGCTTAGTACCTATAATAACTTTAGTAATATGGTAGTGGATGAACTGAAAAGATTACAGAAATATATAAGATCTGTTGATCTGTCTGAATATAAAACATGAATTAGAATTAGAAGAATTTCTTTTTTTTGCATAAACAATGGTACATAAAAGGTCTTAACTTAAATATAAGAAGTTCCATACATTTTGCTTACTTAGACATTTCAGCATGCAAAAAAAAATACCTTATAATAAAATGATATACAAAAACACTTCTATTGAGATCATGAGGTAAAAAAATTAAAATTAAAATCCTTAATATTACGTTATTTATTTACATTACTAGTGAGATCTTATCTCGAACTTTGCTTATAATTTAAGAACTCGCTTATTGTATAGAACACATTAATAGAGAGCCATTTTTTAAGTTTATTTTTAAAGTAGTTTAATGGTAGCTCTCTGATCTGTTTGGGTATTTGGTTAAAGATGTTGACAGACATATTGTAACAATTGTTCTGAACTAGTGTGCTTCTACATCTTGTCATCATGGGAAAATACATAAAGGGTTATTTAATGGTTTAAACTTTAAAGTATTAATACGACATTACACAAGTAATACAGGGCTGACTGAACACAAGGCAGATCAGTGATAGAAAATATTAGTTTTAAAAAACTGAAGTCAACGCATATTTAAACTGTGTTTACATATTTTCGATTTCAGTATGTTGACTACGATTTGAGAAATGCTAATTATTCTTGGACATGTCGGAGTTAAGTTAGTCTGCATTTTAGATTAGTTTTTCAAACGTTGCACGCTAGTATCGCGTTAACACGGGGACTTATATGTCAGCGTTGTATAAATTAAAGGCCATTAACATAGTGAATTTATACAAATTATACATTTAAGCCAGTCAGCCATACTTATGGTTTTTACCTCGTGCTTGAATAAGGATCAAAATAATCAAGGTTATTTTAGAACATAAATGTCAAAACACATGGAGCATATAAATAGGAATCGTAGACACTCGTTAAAATTCTAATAAATTATTTATTATTACTGTAGCACTTTCCTAGCGACTTCGTCCGGCTAATTTATCCTTTGAGAATTTAAATAAATTTGGCCATGTCACTTTTATTTTTCACCTCTTCTACTAAGCTACATATTGCTAAAGCCTTGGGTCCCAGCTATCATTAGTGGATTTTTGACAGTCATTACTAGTCTTCCGAAACCTAAAAACCGGACAGTCTTACCAAGGGGTATCGTGTTACCCAGTGACTGGGTTGTGCAGGTCAGATAGGCTGTCGCTCCTTATAGAGTTAGAGTGCATTCCACTTTCTTTCTCATTATTTTCCATACGAAATTTATCTTTTGGAAATTTCGACGTTCGAAGGACCTAATTGAAATAAATGATTTGTCTTTGACTTTGTAAAATTGAAATTGAATTGTGTTCAGCGGAATCCGGTCCACGAAACCGACCTCAACGTAGTTAGAAAAGGATAGGTATTTGATTAACTAAACTTAATGATATTTTATTTATTTATTTAGCTACAACGGTTGTGTCACAGCCAATTATAGTAACTAAAATTAAAAAAATAAAAAAGACAGTTAATATATACAATAAAAACATGAAAACATAAATAAAAGAAGGTTAACAACACTTTCATAAATTCCTCTTCCTCTTATGCTTGTGCCAGGAGCAAGTTCACGTCAATACTGCAACCTTTCCTTAACCAGTTTGACACTTAATACTTCGGGCTACGGCCAGTTGAATACTCTTAAGGGCCACCCTCAAACGTTCAGAAATCTATAAATGGTTTCCTTATTGCTGTCCCTTCCTTAGTCACCTTTTACGGTTTGATTTTATCATCATAAGAAGTTAATAAGGCACTGAATAGCTGAAAATAAATTGTGTTATCTCAGATAAAAATACTGCAAAATTTTATAAAATTCCTAAGATTTTGAAGAGTTGAAAAGGGCTAATAAGCCCTATTTACTTTGACATTGTTATGAAATCATTCATAATTAAGAATGATTTCATAACAATGACAAACTTCATAATTATATCGGAAGCTCTTGAAAAGTCTTATAAAACTTTCAGCAAATTTTTTGTTGTAGGTTGATCTGTTTTATCGTTAAAATATAAGCTATGTTCAGTAAATTAAAATCTATTATTTTAATTTATACATAGTATGACACAAAGTCACTTTCGTGTTCTGAGGTCCTGGGTTCGATTTCCGAGTCGGGCATAGTGTTATGGTTTTTCAATCTAGAATTGCTCAGTAGCAGCCCGGAGTTTGGATTTGTGCTTGGTTGATGGCAATAGGCTCGCCCTCTATTATATGGGACTTAAACATAACTGGTGAAATGTGGGTGTACTAGAGGTACACCTCTGTCTAACCCTTCGGGGAATACAGGCGTGATGTTACGGTACGTAAAAAAAAAAACATAAATTCCATTAACCCATTTAATTTTTTTTTCCATTTGCTCTTCTACTCTTACACACGGTGTCTACATCTCTTCTTATCCTCTATCCTATGGTATATTGTAATACTGGTAATGGTATGCTTGAAGAGAATTCTTTAGAAATAAGCATCACCTTTGTACGTATATTTCTGTTCCTCTCTTCTTATCTGTTTATAAGTGTGTAGGTACATAAATAAATAAATTCATAAACCGACATAAATAAATTACATAACGAGTTTATCTATTTTATATGAAGTAAAATCACGCCATTGAACACTCCTAACGACCATTAACAATAGTTATTACTGTCAGGTACGTTTCAAGGCCTATTTAATAGTGCTTTTTGTCTGAAAAGGTTCAGGATTTAAGTCCACTGACAGTAAAATGTCAGACTCTAGCACGAAACACAGAAATTCACGTTATGAACTGAAATGTGTTAATTCTAAAATCATCTCTCATATAAGGTATAGTTGCCCGCGATTTTGTTTGCGTGTATTTTATAAATTCATAATTTTTTAGGGTTCCAAATGTTCGAATGAAAAAGTGAACCCTTATAGGATCGATCATCCGTGTGTCTGTCTGTCCGTCTATCACAGCCAAAGTGGTATAAGTTGAACCAAATAAGTTGAAATTTTCTAGGCTTAATAACACAGTAACCAAACACCATAATGATGAAGCTCATATTATTATTTTTTTATTGCAAAATGGGTCAGCTTTTGACTTCGATCTCGCCTGGTGGACGCTTTCCACCAGGCGAGATAATGCCATAATAACTTTTTAAGATGGAACTAGTCGCGGGCTCGAACTCAATGGTGGGCATGGCCAAAAACCACGCTGTCTTACGTGGCATCGTGTCCGACAGATATAGTATCAGGGATGAGCAGTTAGAAGCTGATCTACATGGACAACGTCTAGTTCGCACGTACACAAACACCGTTTCGAACGATTTTAGTGAAACGAACGCGTCAAAAATTACGAAAAGGCCTTTAGAAAATGGCGTTTTATGAAAAAACCATTGCATAAATCAATTACAAATAAAATTTATTGAAAACTTCGATAATTTTGCTGTGTTGGTACGAATTTTGTTTTCGAGATTTCACACTCCTTGTATTACTTATTTACGCCCAAAGTTGCGTTAAAATTAGCAAGAAAAACGAATCTTTGTTGGCTCATAACTTTTTAATGGCTTTTTATTTTACTATTCTGCGTCCGTACAGACAAAATTAATAATGAGACCTTACGATATCATGTTAAACTTTGAATGTTCGATGTCAAATAGTGGAGTAAAACCGCTCCGAAATTTGTATGGAAAAAATATCAAATTGTTTCACCTTAATATCCTACATACCTACTACTTCCATGCATTTTATGCACGGATTTGATGTAATAAGGCACTATCGCTCTAATTATCACCAGTGCGTTAACGCAGACTGCTTTAACATGAACCTTATTAACACGAGACCGCTTCAATTAATTGTTGCGGTAAGGGAACAACGCTTGGCTTGCCAATTTTGGATTGGCGATTGCAACATATTGTTATTAGTACCTATATAGTATACTAATAGCTATCCTCTAGTTATGAAGTCTGGGTTGCCTAATACTTAATAGTCACAAAGTAAAAAACTTTTTAAACAACCGACTTCAAAAAAAAAACACTACGAAGTGAAAAATTACTTTAATTTCGGAAGTCGGTGGCAAAAAACGACAATTCAAAACTAAAGATACCGACTTCCGAATTTAAAGTTATTTTTCACTTTGTAGTTTTTTGTTTGGAAATCGGTTGTTTTTTTTGTTATTAAAGTTTTTTTTCAGGTTTTGGTTGGTGGTTCTTAGCCCGCACAAATTCCAATATCAAGATGTGCTATGTAATAAACAGTGGGAAAATACGTATTATTGAAGCTAAAACAAAAACTAATCAAGCAAAGTTAATAAAATGTATATGGGACCACCGCGCAAGCTTCCTCTACCGAATAAAAACATAAAATCGAACATAGAACCTCTTCTTTTTTGGAAGTCGGTTAAAACTAAATAGGAAACTTTTAGACGCTATGTTGTATTCTTGTTACAATGAAACTTTTTGGGGTTTATAACTGTAATATTTTTCTTTTCTTTCTTTCTTTCTTTCTGTAATTCAATTATTTAATCGATATCCGTAGAAAAGTGTTGATGTCTAAGCAGTTTTCTATAAGTGTAAAGAACCATTTTAATTGAAAATACAAAAGCAATTTCCATAAAATAGTGTCTGGTCTCAACAAAAAAGTTTCTACTTCGACAATTATAAGTACATCGAAGCTTTTTCATCCCAATTTATCCAACGCCCAGCCATACAATTAAATCAACAACTAAAGTGCATTTTTAATATTCGCGACACAACACTAACGTCGATAAGTGTTCGAACAAGCGTGCCACATTCACCGTTCATTCACAGTAAGTGCATGCAGCGACACACTTTTATCACAAATCAAGTGAGACGTCGCGACAATGTTGTACGCTATGGAACACAACCGGAGTGCACAATGGAGTTATGAACAACGCACGTCTGTTACACCGAGGTGATACTTGAATCCGGAAGGTGATGCTATTGTGTTACTGGCTTTATAAAGTTATGAGTTGTGGTTTATAAAATAAGATTAGAGTAACTGAATGGTAAGGTTTCTGAAGACTCTGAAGACATTTATGGTCTTATTACAAAACGAGCTTTGAAACATCAACTCCGGTACTCAGCAGTCGGTTTTGTTATAAGAACTTTATCATAGTAGGAGTAAACGTCGTAATAAAAAAAAGGCTGCATGGCTTAAGCCGGGTCTGAAGAAAACCCTTGTTTTGTAATATGGTCTTCTTCTTTTTCGTGTGGTGAGTGACTAACCTGGTGTCAGAGTTTTTATACCGCTCATGGGCCTCTGACTTGGCTTCACAAGCTGTCGAGCAATATCTCTCAGGCATGCCGGTTTCCTCGGTTTCCTTTGGGCTCTTTGATCTGTTTGTCTAAGATTGGGATACTTTTTTAGGTTTATTACTTGTCATTTGTACAGACGTAGACGGCTTTATTGATAATCAAACATCTGATATGTTTGCTGATGCGGTAGAATACTCAGCATATTATAATGCTCCCATTGCTGGGACACATGCCTCCTCTCTGCGAGTCGATGCCTCAGTATAGGTTTCTGATGATGATAGTTATCACTTAAAGAATCGATAGTTGCTATACTGCTTGGCTCTAGATGACAGCATTTCAAAAGCTTTTAACTACGTTGTCCGTACTAAAGGTTGTTAATGTAAGGTTTGTTGGTTTTTGTCGAACTTCGAGATATTACACGACGATGTAACAGGCATCTATCACTCCTGCACTTCATTCATCACTTCACTCATCTCTACTGGTCTCTTGTAACATCTATCGGAATGCCTTTACCTCTACATTGTTGATTGTTAATTAAACAGAAATATGGGAGTTAAACGACTTGTTCAATAACATCAATTTCGTACCAATTAACACTGTACATACACATTTACTGTACAATGTTTAAGATAATTAATTCTGACTGTACTTTGTAGGTTACGAGATTGCCTCGGGATGTTTTATTTTGTTCAGTTAGAAATACTCTCCGATTGTAAACTTGGGTTTGCAAATTCATGAATGATAGATGAAGAGTTTGATTTATTTTTGTTTGGTTTGTATAATAGTTTTCAATTAATTGCTTAGTTTATACGTCGCGACATACCAAAAAAAAATACCCTCATTCATGAAATTATTTTTTATTCAGTGCAATATTAAAACATCTTTCTATTCACATAAATATTATACTATCTACCCAAGTTAGCCAGTTACACCTACTTTGAAGTCCGTACAGCGAAATACTTGAGGCTAACTTTCTTAGCGCCACGTCACGTAAGACGATATTTTTTAAATTCAATAAGTTAGATAGCGCGTCCCCGAGACACCAAAGTTACTCTTTAAGTAACAGAATATTTTTTTTTTGTGTATAGTAGTTATATGTTTTTATTTTTTTGTACGCTTAAAACTTTAAATTCAAGTTCAAAGTAATTTATTTCACTAAAAACTACATGGGCATTTATGATGTACGCTAGGTGCACGGATCCAATTGGGCGTTTCCTATGTAGGCGAGCGGGCAAAAACGCCACGCCAAATTTATTTAGATTCATCATCATCTAAAACCTTAAAGCCGCGCCTTAGCCTGGTCAAGTATTATTTCTCCAACGTTACCTATTTCCGGCTTTTTATCTCCAATTTCTCAATCCCACAGTTCCTAAATCTTGATCTATGCCATTCAACCATCTGTGCTTGGATTGCCCTCAACTTCTTCAGTTTTCCGGTTTACCATCAACTAAACATTTGGGTGCTCTGGTCTCGTCCATTCTTGCGACATGTCCTGCCTATAGAAGACGTCCTATTTTAATGTCATTATTTATTTAAAAAAATATATTGTTGATTGGACGGGCTCTTGACCTCGATCTCGCCTGATAGAAAGCGATGGATGAGGTCTATGATAGATCGAGTGTGCCCAGAAGATGCCTGTTCACTCTTGTGTTGAAGGCTGACGGGTTATTATGTAGAAACACACGCTGGCAGTGTGGAACTCCCACACAATGACATTAGGCTCGCCGTCCACCTTGTAGAGCTCCAACCTATTCATAGCGCTCGTAATTTATCTTACTTACTAACAACAAGTTTGACAATAGTTATACTACGTGGCGCTAACTACGGTGTACCCCAAGGAAGTATTGTAGGATCTTTATTATTTATTATTTACATTAATGACATGCCCAGAGAAACACATCATCCCATGGTTTTGTTTGCTGATGATAGCACGGTCGTTTTTAGTGGTACCAATGATATGACGACACTTGAGGGAGAGATAAACCACTGTCTCCGAGTATTGGTAGAATGGATGGGCGCGAATAATTTAAATATAAATATTGACAAGACTAAAATAATGACTTTTGAGCAACGGACAAATCATAAGAAACCTGACATAAAATATGGAGACAAGACAATTTCAGAAACGCCAACTACAAAATTTTTAGGGCTGGATCTGGATAGAGACATGTCATGGAAAACTCATACTGACAGTGTATGTAAGCGCCTGAGTCAACACTCATATGCTCTACGTAATCTCGCAAAGGAGGTAAATAAAAAAGTTTTGGTTACGGCGTATCACGCATATGTTACGTCTGCATTACGGTACGGGATCATATACTGGGGTAACTCAACCAACATGGAGGCAGTATTTAGAGCGCAAAAGAGGTGTGTTAGGGCGATATGCGGTATTCGAAGCACGGAAAGCTGCAAACCGTTCTTTATGAATTTCCGTATATTAACGGTACCCTGCCTATACATATATGAGGTAGCCGTATTTGTCAAAACAAACTTCCACCTATTTGAAAAATTGCACAGTGCGCGTCATAAAAATAAAATAAGCGGTAGACAACACAAAAAAGCAGTATTCCGTAAAAACTTCTTAGGAATGGCACCACATATTTATAACAAATTACCTAATGCTTTGCTATGTATTAAGGATATAAATGTATTTAAGAAGCAACTAAATAATCTACTGACAAGTAAAACTTATTACACTATTAATGAATACCTTATAGATAGAAACTTGTGCGTAGAATAATACATATAATTATGGAAATACTTGAGTCCGATTTATATTATTAAAATTATTTTATTTGTATTGTTAATTGTTAAGGGTGTGTTGACTGTTTTTAGACATATAAAATAGATAAATTTATGACATTTTTATGGTATTACTTAGAATTAATGACATTGTATATGGTATTGAATGGAATTTATGACATAGTATAATTTAATAATCAATTTGCATGCCTGAATTGGTGCAACACAGTGGACTGCGCATTCACTTGACATCTAGAAATGTATGAATAATTATGTACTGTGTTGAGCAATAAACATTTGAATTTGAATTTGAATTTGAATTTATTTATGCTACAAGTGCGGAAATCATCTGACGCACGTGTATCATACAACGTTTTACTATGCATTGTGCGAGGAAACAAAAAAACTAGCGACCTTTACAGTAGTCTCATATGTTTAACATCTAACATATTGGCTGATATTTGATATAAATGATATAATCATCATTCATAACTTTGACTTTGACTTTGACTTTGACTTTGACTTTGACTTTGACTTTGACTTTGACTTTGACTTTGACTTTGACTTTGATTTTGACTTTGACTTTGACTTTGACTTCGACTTCGACTTCGACTTCGACTTCGACTTTGACTTTGACTTTGACTTTGACTTTGACTTTGACTTCGACTTCGACTTCGACTTAGACTTCGACTTCGACTTCGACTTCGACTTCGACTTTGACTTTGACTTTGACTTTGACTTTGACTTTGACTTTGACTTTGACTTTGACTTTGACTTCGACTTCGACTTCGACTTCGACTTCGACTTCGACTTCGACTTCGACTTCGACTTCGACTTCGACTTCGACTTTGCCATCACCATCGCCATCGTCATCGCCATCGCCAACATTATCTACATCGCCATCGCCATCGTCATCATCATCATCATTTAATTTGTAAAACTTTTCTCAATGAAAACTCTTTGCGTCGCGTCGGCAAGGAAGCAACTATAGTGCGCGCGGAACTAGTTGGCCACTCATCTCATCACAAATCATCTCGCTATTGCAATCTCATGTGCTTTTTGTCTAAACTAGCCGGTACTTTCAACGCGTGTTGCCGTCGCGAAGTGAAAGTTCCGGCTAGTTTAGACAAAACGCACATGAGATTGCGCAGATTCGCAGCGAGATGATTTGTGATGAGATGTGCGGCCAACTAGTCGGCCTTGTCGCGCGCGGACTATAGCTATCAACGATTTTGTCGCTCAAGAAATGTACAAAAGATTTTAGGTATCGTGTAAGTAAAAGAGATACATATAACAGAGGAGGGTATATTGTGTCTCTTTCGTTATTATCAGCCATATTTTAACTACTGTGGGCGTACTAATGGGTACTGTTGGTTATTGCGCAATAGAAAAACCGTTTGCAGTTCAGATCAAATTATAATTCACGATCAAATTAATCACACTAGCAATTCACATACTGTTAGGACACGACACAACTATTCGGAATGCGCGACAGTTTCTCAACGTCTTCACTGCTTGACTGCCACCCATGAAGACTGCTTAGCTTCGGCCGGCCTGAGCATTATGTTGTAGACTCTATCGAGATTAGTTAACCCAGTAACGTATTTCCGACAAATATATTAATATTTGATCGTTGACTGTTCACGGCGCCAGGGAGTACTAGTTAGTTGCAGCGACAAGAGCTATCACAGAGAGTACTCACTCAGCGACGCTCACTTGGCGGGCAGAACACTCGCTGAGAGACTCACGCTTGGCACATACGCATACCAGCGAGTAAAAGCACGTCGCTGTCGCGCACTCGCTGCTCGTTGCTCGCCAATTCGTTTTTAGTTGCTAGCTCTAATCGCTTCTCGTTAATCGCCGGCGTTGGGACAGGTGCATGGTTCTTCGGAAGAACATAAGTGTCACGTTTATGTTTGTTCATAAACAGCTTTACTAACACTTGAAAACTCAAACGTTTTCCCGTAACTATCTCGTTAAGGAAAACCCTTATGTAAGCTATTAGTCTCTTTCAAGTAATTCATCTCGAAAATATGTTTCATGGAAAAGTTTGAGATTTGCTGGCTTATTATGTTACTTTGTAGGGTTTAACGTGTTACTTACTAATTATTAGAATACTGGTTGAAACATTGTTGTGTAGAAAGGATTAAAATGGTACTCGCTTGCAAATATGTTTCATGGAAAAAGTTTGATGCTGGCTTATTATGTTACTTTGTAATGTTTATCGTGTTACTTACTAATTATTAGAATACTGGTTGAAACATTGTTGTGTAGAAAGGATTAAAATGGTACTCGCTTGCAAATATGTTTCATGGAAAATAGAGACTTGCTGGCTTATGTTACTTTTTAAGGTTTATCGTGTTACTTACTAATTATTAGAATACCGGTTGAAACATTGTTGTGTAGAAAGGATTAAAAATGGTACTCGCTTGCAAATATGTTTCATGGAAAATGTTTGAGACTTGCTGGCATATTATGTTACTTTGGAAGGTTTATCGTGTTACTTACTAATTGTTAGAATACCGGTTGATGCATTGTTGCGTATAAAGGATTATAAAATTTCTAAAATAAAAACAAAAAATAAAACTATTTAAACCTGACTACGGGTAAAACTCAAAAGTACTTACACGGTTATTGTAACAACATAGGAACTTCACTCAAAACGGTGAAGGAAAACATCGTGAGGAAAGCGGCATGTCCTAAAACCAAAAATTCGAAGACATGTGACATCTACCAACCTGTACTAGGCTCGTGTGGTGGATTACGGCCCACTCTATCTCACCGAGAGGAGGCCTGTGTCCCAGCAGTGGGAACATTATAGACTGATTATGTTTATGCATATATGAACTTTGATGGATAGGCTAGGTTGTACGAAGTATAACATTAATATTATTGCAACTAGTAACACACACCAAAATCAAGTCAAAGAACAAATAAAATAAAATTGAAAAGGTGATAAATCAAAAGCAGCAAAGTAAACTGTACTATGTGTGATAGAATTTAAGGTTCAAAATGAATTTGTTCCACATTTTAAATAGTTTCTTTCAAATAGTTGAGCATATTTGGCGTAACATACACGACGCGCGAACTGTTTCGTATACTTTGAAACTCACTGGCTTATTATGTAACTTTAAAAACTTTGTAAAAGGCTTGCCTACCGCGTCTGTTACCTGCCAATTATTGTAGTATGTTGCAGGGTTGCAGCATAAAGAGAACAACAATGCATGTTCCGTGAAGCTTGATATAGCTGATAGTACATTCGCTATATAACTTTTACCTTTGTATATTTAGGAGTTCTACACTCAGAGCACGGAGCTAGCGGTATCGATGTGCTTTTGTTTTGGTTTTTCATCACCGTACCTTAAGATTTTCTTTTAAACAACAAGCAAAACATGTTTCGGGATACTGGACATGGTGACGTACTAGACCATCAGAGAGCGCATGCTAGAGTCAAAACAGTTTCGGCTTTTTATAATCGACTTTGAAAACCCGTAAGTAATATACGAACCTCGTAAACATCGTACAACTAAAATTATACATTATGCAATGTGGAGACAACTATACGACAAAAAATTAAAATACTGGAACTACTAGTGCATAGGAGTATTTTGAAACTATCAATTAAATCTTAACATTGAAATTGAAATTAAAAAAATCAAACAAACTAAATAGTAGTAATGGGCTGACTATGGGTTTTGCCTATTATTATCTAACTGGTTATAGCAAAACAACTATTGGCTATTGGATGTTTTATAAAAAAATTGTATGCAAACTAGGAACTTTGTTACTTGTTAGATACAAAGTTTAAATTATTGTCATATCGTCGTCTCCACATTGTAACACACGCGTAAACACAACCATATGGCAATGTACGATGTTGTTTAAAAAGCCGCGGGGCGTGACACGGCGCGTGGTGCGGGGCATGAAAATTAGCGGTGCCCGCCGCTGCGCCCGGGTATCGCCGATGTTCGTATTGGCGCGTACGACGCGTAGCTAGCCGCAACGCTACGAGCGCGCCGCCGCGATATACTTCGCGTGCGATGCCATCCGCGGGCTCCGCCTGCATTTCTAAAAAACGCGTGTAAAATTGCTTTGCCGTAAACGCTCTCATAAAACGTCAAATGTTGGAATTTAGTGCGGCCGGCGCCGCCTAACGCGACGTTTGACGCCCCGCGTCTCCGTAAAGGAGGCCTAATGCTTGTCCACTCTGAAATGACGCACCCCATACTGCATTTTACGCACACGGTAATGCGGTAGAAGGGCGCATCATTTCAGAGTGGACAAGCTATATAGCCAAATGCGACAAAATATATAATACCTAACATTATATTCCTTCCTACATTAAATTGTTTAACAAAAAGCTTTCGCGTCCATTAGATAATTACTGAAACTTGTCCTCACATTTGTTTATTCACAAGAAAGTCGGTGGTGGCAGCTTAATGGCGTGTTTCCGACAGTAAAATTATGTTCCTGCCTACGTAGTGGGAACGAAACCTGCGGACACAGCTAACAATGAAAACTTTTAATATCATCGGAGAAAGCAATGATAATAAAACTTTTTATTGGTTTTCAGACTGGAATAATGTGGTCTGTCTATTTATAGGCACCTAGCTGCGCCCCGTGGTTTCAGCCGCATTAGTCTCGATCCCGTGGGAATATCGAAAAAAAGAATCCTATGTCCTAGCTAGTGTTGCCCAAATGCAAGACCAAGACGAGACTTAGCTAGTCTTGGTCTTGGTCTTGCGTCAATACACCTGGTCTTGGTCTTGGTCTTGGTATTGCGCTCTCAGTCTTGGTCTTAGTCTTGGTCTTGCAGCAAGAGTCTCGCAAGTCTTGCAATTACCTATTAGCCTATTGCTATTTATTAAAAATTTGAAGATCTTTAATAAATAGCAATAGGTAATTTCATTTTATCCTCCTGTGCCAACCCTACCAAAATAGGTAACCATTTTGTATGCCTCTGTCCGTACTCTGTGGCGGGCGGCGCGCGGTGGCAATCAAACAGTGTCAAATGCTACACTTGTCGCAGTCTTTGATTAAGCAGCGTCTTTGTCGGTAAAATATCAAATAAGTAGGTACATAAACACTGACCGAAGAATGGTTTATTCGCGTAACGTAATTTAGAGATAGACCATACTATAATACCTCGTTAACATTCAGCCATTGCCATTCGTATTGCCGGAAATATTTCCCTAAATATTGATGTGGCAACGTCAAGGGAAATGTGTGTTTACATTGCCGCTTCACATGTCTTTCAAAGATTCAACACAAACACTCATTCCCATTCGCGTTACCGGCCCTTTGATGTCCGCCAAAAAACCACCAATTTGGACCCGCCCAAATCTCAGTTTGACTTAACTGCGAGACGCAAGAGTCTCGCAGGCTTAGTCTTGTTCTTGCTTAAATTTTGCAGGGTCAGTCTTGGTCTTGGTCTTGCTAAAATAAGTCGGTCTTGGTCTTGGTCTTGCGAAAATGCAAGAACAAGACCAAGACTGCAAGACCAAGACCGATTTTGGGCAACACTAGTCCTAGCCTAGGTTATGGTGTACCCATGTGCCAAATTTCATCCAAATCCGTTCAGTCAAACAAAGAAACAAACTCACTTTCGCATTTATATTGTTAGTCAGGATAGTTAGGATTTATTTATGAATAGCTAAAACTGCTAAATTATAATCTTTTACTATGGGACCAAACCTGAAATAGCGCAAAAAAAATCAGCTGTTCCAAACATTTATGTTCGCATAACTCGTCAAAATGTAGGGAACAGCTGATTTTTTTTTGCGATTTCAGGTTTGGTCCCATAGTAAAAGTTGTTCATAATGATGAGTAAAGTCGTGTGTTTAAGTTTGCGCACTGGTTTATAAATGTATCCTGTATTGCTTAAAAACAATTCGAGCAATACAGTATCACTAACATTAATAGGTTTTCAACCAAGGGAATGGTACATACGGGAATAGTCCCATTAAATTATGTAGATACTACGTCATTATAGTTACGGTATATTTTACTATACTCGTAGTAGTGAATATTAAGCCCCGTACAACTGAGCCACTTGAGACCAAGCTGCCATAGTTCTTTTGTTTATTTTACCTGTTCAATATTCCGACTTGTTGTACTTATAAATTGTTGGAAGCTTGGAAATTATTGTTTCATTGTTACTTTAGTTTAGTTTGGAGATTTGAATTTGTTTACGCTGGCCATTTGGTTAGATTAGATTTTGCTCAATTTAGTCCTCGTCATTTCTTACAATTTTAGCTTCGTCGTTGAAGTAAAATAAATAGGTTAACTGCTAAGTTCAATACCTAAGTATTATTTTATGAAATTTTAATCTGAACTTGTGTTGTACTTCTCAAGTAAAATTGGGTAACCGCTCAGAGTAGATTTACAATCAGCATTCAGAGTAAACAATGATGCACAAAATGTCTAAAACGATTAATAGTAATTACGTTCAATGTGAGAGCAGTGGTGGCCCAGTGGTAACGACCCCGACTTACAAGTTGTCGTGGGTTCGAACCCAAGCCGCGCTTTACTTTGTGTAAATAATTTCATCACCACTGCTCTCAAAATGGTGAAGGAAAACATTGTGAGGAAACCGGCATGTCTTAGAACCAAAAAATTCGAAGACATGTGATATCTACCAACCCGCACTGGGCCCGCGTGGTAGATTACAGCCCACTCCCTCTCACAGAGAGGGGGCCCGTTGAAGACGATGTGGCTGATGATGACGTTCAATGTAAAACATACTATATTTGAAATTTCCCAAAAATCCATAACTTATGACGAACACTGTACAAATTATTGTTCTTGAAATCCTCCATCAATTTGCTTAGCTTCTGTTACTGTTTAGGCCGGGGAAATTAGGTTTGAACCCTGCACTAAATCTTAACAGCGATTTTTTTTCTTGAATCGTGTTTTTGAACTTAGCTCGCCAAATAATAATAGAAAATTAAACATTTTCCAGGCCCGCATCAAGGTAAAAAAAACAAAAACGCGTTTTTGTGAATAAAAATTGAGGCAAAATAGTTAACAGGAAAATTTTGATTACATCATAAAGAATTGGTAAATCGAATATATTTTTACAGAATTTTAAACATTTTCGTCCACGGAAAATTTAATAAAAATTAAATTACGATTTTTTTTAATTGTACTTCAAGCAAAAATATTAACAGCGGTTTTTTTGCATTAAATTACCTGACTAAATATTTTAATACGATATCCAACAAAATTAAACATATTGTACTAGTGCAAGATATTAATCAAAGTTTTTTTGCAATAGTGGTTCAGGCAAAAATGTAACAGAGTTAAAGGAGATCATTCATTTTGTTAGGCGATTCGGGATAAAAAAAAAAGTCTGCGGCCAAGAATGAATTACATATTATTTAAATGGCGGCAGTAGTAGAAACATTTCTTTGTATGGCGACAACGCTGTAAAGTATTTGTGAGTAAAGATATACAACGATCTTTAAATTAAATAAATTATGTACATCCAGCCATACCGCGAATATACCATATAATTATTATTCCGATATTTTGAGCTAATTAAGTAGATTTGCCGTACTACATTGACGAGACTTATGGGACGGTAACTTAGGACTCAGACTTGGGTTTGCCTGGCTTAGGGATACTGATAACGGTGGCTTCTTTCCACGGTTGCGGAAAGATCTTATTGCTCAAGGCGCCGCGCCATTGAAGATGGCGATCATAAGTATAATGAGAAGAGCGGGGAGGAGTTTGTACACCTTACTGGTGATACCGTCTGAATCGGAAGCTTTCCGAGGGTGGAGTCCTTTTATGATGTCGTGCACTTCGTCTGGAGTGACGGGAGGCAGAGGACCATCAGGGTCTTCAACGGGTGGGAAGCTTTGCATTCAAATTCAGCATCAACCTTGTAAAGGTGCGTTTGGTCTACTGGTTGGGAGCTGGGAGAACATTAGGACTCTAAGCTATTGACTAGGCAGTCGGCTTTGTCAGGGTTGTCGAAAGCGATGCTCTTGTCGGGATGGATGAGAGTGAATGAACTGAGTCACGACACGCGTATCTATTGTGTAGTGTGGGGTGAAGCCCATGGGAAGGGGCGCGGGAGGAAATGCTAGGTTAGGACAGGTTTTTACCGTAACATGCAGCGCCTTTGTAGGTACTACCTATTAAAAAATAATGCGTTATAAATGTACTTTCAAAATATGTAATTATTATTGATGGTCGCCAAAAACAATGTTTTATCTCATAATGGGTATATCTCCGAACCCAAATCGTTCTCGACATTGACGCCATAGTAAAAAATAGTGCGTTATAAGTGTTCTTTCAAAATATGTAATTATTATTGATGGCCGCCTAAAACAATGTTTTATCTTAAAATGGGTATATCTCCGAACCCAAATTGTTCTCGACATTGACGCCATAGTAAAAAATAATGCGTTATAAGTGTTCTTTCAAAATATGTAATTATTATTGATGGCCGCCAAAAACAATGTTTTTTCTTAAAATGGGTATATCTCCGAACCCAAATTGTTCTCGACATTGACGCTATAGTAAAAAATAATACGTTTTATGTGTTCTTTCAAAATATGTAATTATTATTGATGGCCGCCAAAAAAATTTTTTATCCCAAAATGAATGATCTCCGGGTCTATCTCACTTAATTACAAGAAAATTAAACTAAAATAATTTAACAAATTTAAATTTTACTGTTTGCTATAGTGTGTTTAATTTTCTTGCAATTAAGTGAGATAAGCCTAAAAATAAAAGTTAAACAAAATTTAAGTCTGTTACATTTTTGCCTGAACCACTATTGCAAAAAAACATTGATTAATATCTTGCGCTGGTACAATATGTTTAATTTTGTTGGATAGCATATTAAAATATTTATTAGGTAATTTAATGCAAAAAAACCACTGTTAATATTTTTGCTTGAAGTACAATAACAAAAAAAAAATTATTTTTATTTTTATCGAAACTTCCGTGGACGATTTTGTTTAATTTTCTAACCTACTTGTAATACCTCATCATCTCTTCGACAAATACTCCATACAAACATATCTGTTAATATTTTTTTCTACCAAGTAATATTGAATTAACATGTTTTCTTAAAAAAAACGTACACGCGGGGGTTAACTTTTCGCGGGATACATTTTAACATACTTCCTTGTCCATACCCTACTCGTTAAATGAAAAAAATCGCTGTTTTTAATTCATGCAAAGTTGGCCTAAAATTCGGCGTAAATTCCCCGGACTAGTTATCCTTAAGGGTAAATACAGAGAAACAGATGTATTTACTAACCATGTCGTGTCTGCCCGTAATCTGACGCCGTTGGACTAACTTCACAGTCACTTCGCGCGTTATCGGGGGTAGGGGACAGTTTGCGTCTCGGATTGGGAACAAACATCCCAGTTTGAGAAGTGTGGGGACTTCAGGTGTATCGCATGATTTCTACCTCCTGCTAGGTACTTGTTTTGAGAGAGAGACATTGTAACTGTGTGTAGTGGCTATATTTTTAATATATAGGTGTGTCGATCGAAAATACATATTCGCATAATTCCATAGATAAAGAGGAAACGTAACGTTCAGAATTGGCATTTTGAGATAATACTTTCAATTGTTTTCTTATAGAATTGGACTGTTCTAAAGCATAATCATAACGGCATTAGCATAATCAGCCTATTTAACGTTCCCACTGCTGGGACACAGGCCTCCTCTCTGTGAGCGGGAGTGTACCGTAAACCCACACGCGGGCTCAGTGCGGGTTTGTGGATGTCAGGTGTCTTCTATTTTTTGGGTATTATGTCGGGTTTCTCACGATGTTTTCCTTCACTGTTTTGAGAGCAGTGGTGATAAAATTAAATACACAAAGTAAAGTGCCTGCCTGAGTTCGAACTCACGACCTACAACTCTTAAGTCGGGGCCGATACCACTGGGCCACCACTACTCTAATAATCACCTCTCTAACATATAAGTTATGTTATCCTGGTTTATTGTATCACAGTTCACTTTCAGATGTTAAAAGTCAGTTGTGGCAGTGGCAAAGTCAAATGATTAGGTGTCTTCATCATCAGGTAGAAAAAAATACATTTGCGTGGGAATTTGACACTGAATTTTACATTCGCCACACGGTTCGATTTCTTAATTAGCGCAATGAATTAAAAAAATCCTGTTGCAAATTTTTCACCATTGCATTCCACCACACGCAAGCGTCGAGCTACTCGAGTATACCGAATGGGTGCAAAAAGTGGAATGACTTCATGAATATCCGAGTCCCCCGGAGAGCTCGTAACGAAATACTTAAAAAAATTAATGTAATCAGCCGGGATGGTATCGATCCTGCACCCTTGCGGTGTAGCGTGTCTGCGAATATTATTAATGGATTCTAAATTGCCTTTAAAGCATACTTCCGCGACGAGCCGAACGTGTCAACGAGGTTACTTTCGCAAATGGATTAAATTAATATTTGTGTACAAGCGCCGTTTGCGACGTTGCTTGGTTTTGTGAGATAGGGAAATTCGGATGGTATTTCAAGTTTTAATATGACCTTATATGTGTTGCTTATTATGGAGTACACAACGGGAGAAATATAATATTATATAGTTGAAAACCGACAAAACAAATTTGATTTTATAAAAAAAAAAAAAATTGTCGACCAACAGCACTGATTTAAGGCTGACGCACACTACAGTCATGCCGCACTGCACTTTTTTGTATATAAATATGCTGAGCTGCGGCTATAAGGTGCAGAATGTCAAATATAAAAGTAGGTTACATATTATATAATATTATATTTACCCTATTATTTATATTGACATCCAGAAGAAACATGCTGGATTGTATTACCTGCTAGCTTTGAGATAGTCAGACAATCAGTTCCAAAACTAAAGCATTTAGGTATTAACTAAATCTATTACGGTCACGCGTAATATATACATATATTATATTAAGCGTGACCGTAATAGACGCAATCACATATCCGTATATCATGCACATAACACACTAATGGCGGGTCGTGTTAAGTAATTACACATAGTTTGATTTAGCTGATGAGGGTGGCAATAAACGGCTGTAGTATAATCACAAACAAATCTCAAAATTCATGTGGACTGAAGGTTTGTTCATAATCCTAATGTGTTAGAGCAGCGTTTCCCAAACTTGTGGGTCACGAGCGAATATTGGGTGGGCCATGAAAAAACAACAATAATATAATATTTGTAATCTGTTTTGAATTTGTAATCTGTTGTGTATTTTTTATGGGTATGCCTGAATAAAAATTATTTGAATTTGAATAAGGACTGTTGATTAAAGATTTTTTTTGTCCATCTGGTTAATTATTAAAAAATATGGACACATATTATTTCTTTTTTTACATTATCTAAATATTACGACAATACATTGAGTTAAAATGTGGCATGACGTCACTCTCCGGAAATTTTATATTTTATATGACAGCCGGGACCAACGGCTTAACGGGGGCAACGGCTTATGGTGCTTTCCGAGGAACGGAGGGGTCTTGGTATGTAAAGATGGTCACCCATCCATAGACCAACCACGACAAGCGTAGCTTAACCTGATCGATCGACCCGTGCGGCTGTTATTTATTACGTAGTCACAAGCCCCACATCATCATCATATAGTTATTTATATCGTTGGTCATTCATATAGTTATACCCCTTTTTTGCTCCATGACAGCCAAAAGGTGAGTCCCGAATTTTAATGTTTTTGTTAGGTGGGTCACAGTCCAGTCAACTTTGGGAACCACTGTGTTAGGGGCTTTATAATTTATAGTCACATATTGCATGAATGGTATTAATGGGTCCGACTAACGATACAGTTTTGGTGAAACTTGTTATGGGTCATTTACGTAACTGCTGCAGTCTAAAGTTTGATGCAATCTAATGGCAATCTACTTAAGACTGGAAACGTGTTAATCAGCTTTTATGATGAACTGCTCCCCCGTCGTGGATATAAAAAAAACTTTTCGTTTGTTATTCTTACAAACGAAAAGTTATTTTTTTATATCCACGACGGGGAAGCTCTTAGCCTGCATCTCACCTGATGGTAAGTGCTGATGAGGCCGAACGTGTAAGTGAGCTTCACCCGGAAACCTCAACCACTGAGGAACTGGCTATCTTACCTCAAACTGTCGAAATACCTTTAACTGTTAACATAATTGTTATGGCGACAGACTTACATAAGATGGTGGTAGATAGCCAGATGGACTCAGAACAAGCCCTACCACTAACCAAACCGAGCAGAAAATTTTGCTCCCACTGGGAATCGACCCCGGGACATCTGAGTCTGAGACAAGTGGTGTAAGCACTATACCACAGAGGCTGTTAAATTTAAAAGAACAAAAGCGCATCAGAATAATGTGTAATTAACTAATTAATCTTACCACAAATGTCTGCACTTATAATGACTACCTCACATAATACATAACATAATCAGCCTATTAATGTTCCCACTGCTGGGACACAGGCCTCCTCTCTGTGAGAGGGAGTGGGCCGTAATCTACCACGCGGGCCCAGTGCGGGTTGGTAGATGTCGCATGTCTTCGAATTTTTAGTTCTAAGACATGCCGGTTTCCTCCCGATGTTTTCCTTCACCGTTTTGAGAGCAGTGGTGATGAAATTATTTACACAAAGTGCCTGCTTGGGTTCGAACCCACGACCTACAATTCGTAAGTCGCGGCCGTTACCACTGGGCCACCACTGCTCGCAATGAGTACCTATATTATTATAAATACAATATTGAAGGTTAAGCTACGCTAGCCGCGGTCGGTTGGTGGATGGGTGACCATCCATTACATATCGAGACCCCTCCGTGCCTCAGAAAGCACGTTAACCCTTGGTCCCGGCTGTCATTCGTAGATCTTTGACAGTCGTTACGGGTAGACAGAAGCCCAAAAGTCTGACACCCAGTCTCATACCAACGGGTATCGTGTTACCCAGTAACTGGGTTGTGGAGGTCAGATAGGCAGTCGCTCCATGTAAAACTGGTATTTAGCTGCATCCGGTAACACTGGAAGCCGATTCCAACTTATAAGTTGGGAAAAGGCTAGGCAGATTTGATTATTAATAGGCAGTGTATAGAGTGCCATCATTGGCACTCTATCCCTATCGGATAAAGTGCCACTACAGGCACCCTAGTAACACCGCCTCGGCCCGGCTCAAGTGCCGCAAGCATTGGATTGTCATTGTCACTGTCACTAAGTCACGTCACTTGGTATTTTGTTTGATTGTCGAGGTTAGATTGCTGTAAAACACCACATTCCCAAAACATTACATTCTCTTGTGCCTAAACGGACCCTGGCACTTCGCCGGCCGCTACCGCGGCACCGCTCGCTACGCTCGCTCGGCTCGTGCGTTGTGTGGTCACAGTTCTAACCTAACCTAACCTAAATAACAAGTGACAGTGACAATGCAACGCTCACGGCACCCTAGCCGGGCCGAGGCAGTGACACTAGAGTGCCACAAGAAACTCGCGGCACTCTATACACTTCGTTATTAATAACTACTATAGTGCGCGCGGAACTAGTTGACCGCGCCTTAAGTAATACATTATTATAGAAATAGATTGAGCACCTTATCTTACTTAATCTATTCTGGCGCCGGACTTCGCGACGGCAACACGCGTTGAAAGTTCCGGCTAGTTTAGTGAGATTGCAATAACGAGAAGAGTCGCCACCTAAGGCGCGGCTAGCTAGTTCCGTACGCACTATGGACTACGCGTTAATTATGCATTATGTTTTTAAATTTTAATATGAATTCTGATTATAATCTTGATTTAATTTAATCTAATTTAATTTAATTTTAATCTTAATTTAATCTGTAAATGTTATGATATTATGTTATGCCTATACCAATTGTTATTATGAGTCTATATGTTACTTGAATTAAATGATTTGAATTTGAATTAATGATTAAATCTATAATTTGCCCTCAATTCGATTGGAGACAGATAAAGAAAGCTAAGTCAACCAGACCTTGATTGATATTTAATGTTTACTCATAATGGACATTCGATAATCCATAGAAATCGATTTATGAAAATAACTAAGCATTTATGTTGTTACCACAGAAGATAATTAATGCAAACAGCTTGAATTCTAGAATTCAATTCAACAAATGTGATCACAAATAGCAAACTGTACTTAAAATGTGAAATTTAATTGAAAATGAACCCCAAATTCGATTTAGTTCCAAGTATTCACGTGACAATACATTGGAAACTTTCGAATAAGCAATTAAAATCAAAATTCGGATCGGTTTTGATTGAATAAACTTCGAAACAAATTTTCATTTAGGTACTCACCTAACTAAACTTGGATTATAAATTATTGGATATTTAAATGTTTGAATAAATGAAGGAAGTTTCTAACTAGATAATCTAAGTATTTATCTACTGAGGGAACGTTGAGTGTTATTACGAACTTAATCTTCATTGTTCAGTCTGATTTATAATCTCCTCTGAAATAAATTAAATGTTTGCAACTATTTGTAACATTTCCATCAATAGACAGTTGATGGATGAAGGACTAGCCACTCAAACTTTCTTCAACCAAAATGTAGCGACTCGACTCTAGGGCCCTGCCTGCTACCTTGTTTAAATTATTTCCGATGTAGCTGATAATTCGATTTTAACACCTTCATTTGTACGAGACTACTACAGCCAGATTCATATTCTTCTTTAAATATTGAGGCAAAAATTGTATATTGATTATAAGCATAGTCTTATGGTGTGTGTTGTCTTTATTTATTTATTGATAAGGCACTTCAAAGCGTTACTAAAACTTACATAAACAAAAATTACTTAAAGTTTTAGGTATTGTGAATTCGTCACTTACAGAAGTGCACAGCACTAGCATAGAACGTAATGGTTAAAGGACGTATAATGATACCGTTAGTTGAATTGGTTACAAGTTACAAAATAAAGTGAAAATGAGCTGTGTTCACAAATACAAACGATGGGAAGCATTTAACAGAATAATTTAACAAAATTACTAAAAAGACTGAAAAAGAAGTAAATGGAAGTGGATACAATTTTCTTTACCTTACTTTTTTTCATGAAGAGACGTCACCATTGTGCGCTTTAATGTTTCTAACGTGACGATTTATCGTTGACGTTGACGTTATCCATGTCCATAAAATATATGGAAATAGATGCACGTTATAACGTTATCGGAGCGTTTATTCCGAAAGTAGACAACGTCGCAAATAGATGTCAAATATTTCCCTGTTTTGATTAATTTGGCAAAATTACTGTATGGAAATAAGAATGTGGCTAACTAGCGAACCAGAATATTGATTATGAAATGCAATAATTAATATCTTAACACTGAATATTTACTTCTAGATGTAAAAAAAAGTATAATAATGGAAACTTTACAAATGCCAAAAAAAGTATTAGGAAACTTTCCAAATGCCTTTCTTACACCTAAAACGATTTTATCGTCAAATTCAGTGTTATAATTGCAATTCGATACAGTAATATTGCCAAATTACTCAAAACAGGTAAATATTCGACAGCTGTTTTTGCGACGTTGCCAAATTTTAAGCGTCTTCATACATTTGCATACATTATATCTATGCCCTGTGTTATCGTGATACCAAGACGTGGAACTGGATGTCCACAATAATATTGTCACATTAAAAATTATGAAACCGTACATTAGTATTCGAGAGGTGAAACAATTCGGAACCACAAGCAACTATATTTTACATTACTCATAGGTTTAATCCCGTTCATAATTACGATACTCCTAATGGACGGCCACCTGATTGCCCTAGCGGAATAAGGCTTTATTCGTTCCGCGTGACTGCTTTGATTTCCGGATGCGGATAAAATTCCGCTTCGTGTACAAATTGTTCAGCAATGGCTACGGTAAGCTTTGGGCCTGACGTCCCTTGACAAGGCAGCGTTAGTCAGTAAGCTCTGCAAATTGAATTTTTTGAAGGAGAACCTTTCTTTTTGTAAATTTTTAATATAGTTATAATATGTGACATTCTTTCTTCTTCTTCTTTCTAAGTCAGAAGGTAAGTAAGAAATGCAGGTACTTACCACAGTTATTGTCTTTTGCACTTGAACTCCTGGAACTCCAAAGGAATGGACCAGTAGCCCACTTGGGCCTTCACCCATGCGCAACGTTCAGCATCATGAAACCATAACGTGCTGCTATTGTTCCAAAAGTGTAAGTGAGTAACCATCGACGAGTCCAAGTCGGTAAAAAATAATCTTATTCGGTGTCCTTCATGTCCGAATAGCCACTACTTACCGAATAAATTCAAAAATAGAAAGAAAGAAAAAGTATTTATTGAGACAAGCAAAGGAGATCACAAACTAAACTAAGACACAAAATGGAACAGAATTTGTATGAAATCATCTGCCAGGTAAGTTAATAGGAACTTAATCGTAGGTGGTGAAACAGGCCCTAAAAGTTAACCTACTTAGCTACTAAAAATGCGATACCTACATAAACTGTTGAATTAAACGATGTCTTTCACACTACATCAAGCTCTTGTGAAGGCCAAAATCCAATGTCGCAGTAATAGTCAAGACAAAACTCATAACGTAAAAATATGAAACATTTAAAGTTGAAATATTGGTTGAAACAAAGGTACTGAGACCGTTAAAGCACTTGAAAGACCAGTGCAGAGAAATATTTCACATCTTTCATCTGGCATTGTCCGGAGAGCTAGACATAACCCTATGCCCTGGCAGGCAGGCTGCCAAATGCACTAAAGACTGTGCCGGCGATTCTGACCTGTCTAAATAAATTATTGTTATGCTTTATTCTAGGGTTAACACTGATTTTATTATACTTAACGAGTTTTATGGACCTGGCCGATGACCTGGTGAAGGCCGCGATAAGTCAATAGAGGCGAGAAGCACAAGACCGGTCGATGTTGTATACCTTGGGGGAGGCCTTTGTCCAGCATTTGATGTCTTTCGGCTGAATGGTTGAATGTTTGATGGGTTGTATAGAAATAGGTTGTATACTTACAATACCCAGAAATTAACAAGACACATCGATAGAAACTTAGAAAGACACTATGGCACACTAAAGGACTGTCCATAAAGTCTACTTTACAACTCGATGCTACATTGCGTAAGTACAAAAAGTTTAACATATACGTAAAAGTACTGATTTTATTATTATCCACTTTTCTCGAAAGAAAGAAAATAAATCATGTATTTAAAGCATCTGTTGCTACCCACGCTTTTGTTAAAGTAAGTATGGGCTATTACCTCAATGATGAAGCAGGGCCATTATGCACTTTGGTCATTTCGAAATTACACATTTATTATCTAAAGTGGCCTTTGTTATACGGAATCTAATTTAGGTTTTATTCAAGCTACAACACATGAAGACAGTCGATGGTAAAATGTACAACCTAATGGGGTTGAACAACCACTATTTTATTTTAAACTCTTTTCAGTAAAATCCAATTTTACCTTTCGTAATCTAAAACGAACATGAAATTATTGTTTAGTAAAATTAATTTAATGTTACTGTCTGTAGCAGAAAAAGGCTAGAGTAAATCCACTAACAGTGCAGCTTCCTGGCTTACGTTACACAAACAGAAAATGCAGACGACCACCAAATTTAAATCCGTGCCCGCTCGCAGGTAACTACTCTCACATTAATGAACACGAAAATCTTTATATCCTTTGTGTTAAATGCAATCATTATCCCTTTTGTTTACACATTATGCAAATTGTTTTTATCCAACGAAACACAACTGAGCTATCAAACCTTCATTTGTGTGTTCCATTAATCAAAGACGAAATTCGAAGGAATTGAATTTCAGAACGCGTATTCCTTTTTTTTACTTTTCCTATACCTTTCATGGTACGAACTCGTAATTACGGGAAATGCGTACCAAAATAATAGATCCCGTGTCGACTTACGAGTTCTTTGAAGACGAATATAATATATTTTTAAAGGTATCTCGATATGTATAAGGTTTTATTTGGAGTCGATATGATGGATATATGAAAACACTCCGACTCGATTCGATTGTCAGTTTATTTTTGTTCATCCTTTGAATTTTTAAGTCATTTAGTATCGATTACTGTCTTGTGTACTTTCAGATAAGGTATAAAAGAATCCATTACGAATCGCTCACAAATATATGTTTTCACTAGAGCATGTTTGATGAAGAGATTGCAATTAAATCAGATACTTTCTAAAGGGAATTTTGTATCAATATGATTTTTGAAGGTAAAAGAATATCGATCTATTGATATATGTATTTCTACAGAAGTTTTGTATACGTGATTTTCCCAAAACAGTAGCTTTAAAAAGAAAATTATTCAAAAAACAAAAAACCCGACTGCAAAAACGCATAACTGAAAAGAGAAAAACAAGCATTATAAATTAATCCTGTAACGTAACGCTCAGCTCCTCGGAGCTAAACGTTGGTACAATTAAAGTAAAAAGGTTAAAGGTTAAGAATTAGAGTCTAGAGTATAGCTAGGTTATAAGAGGTAAAAGGTAAAAAGGTTAAGAGGCCGGCTTCACACGACGTGGGATGCTCAGGATAGGCGGGACCAGGACCGAGCTGAGGTGCAGGTAGGCTGACGGACAGGAAGGCAGGCAGGCAGGGAGTACAGAGGAGCCGCCGCACACGCCGCACGCTGAGTAGGAGGTTCCTTCACCCTGTTGAACGGAGAGGTAGGTGTGAGAGGTAGCTAGGAGGCGGAGGTACTTTCGTGGTACCTCACGCTAACAGGAGGGACGCGTCGGCGTCACTCGTGACGTCGTGCTGTGAGGGCTAAGATCACGACTCCTGACGTCAAGTCACTCGACGTCGGTGCCCTCTCTTAGCCCAGGTGCCAGGTGCCTTAGGGCCCTCTATAGGGCTAGGTGAGAAAGTCAGTTGAATGATAAGCCGGGTAGACACTGAACACCAAAAGTTTATTGATTGAAATTACACGATAGTTTAGGTTATACACAGTATTATGTTAGTTACACTGAATTAATCAGGCTAGGATTTAAGTAGTAAAATTAGATTCAAGGTGAAAAGTAGCACATCACACGGCTAGAGCCAAACTTCAACTCGGTTAAGAAAAGAACCCGTTTTTATCGTTCTGTGTCATATTTTAAAACATTTCAAACATCTATCAAGTTAATTCTTAATTGAATGATGGCCAGAACGGATAAAAACGGTTTACAGAGCGATAGTCTATAAACGTCCTTATTGCGAACAATACAGTGTATTCACCTGCTTTATAATAGGTTTAGCAGAATATAAAGTGTCTATACCACATTATGTCTATGGTTAAGAAAAGTAAATAAGACAGATGACAGCTTTCAATTAATATAAAATATTCTGTCATCTTTACAACAGGGAATCAATAAATAGTATTTAAAATAGAATTTAGATGCTAAAACAATCAAAGAATATAAAAGTATGCTATTACAGGTATAGTGTGATTAAGAATAAATACAAGGAAGTTTACATGAATGATGATGGATTTCATAGGTAAGATATCGAAAGGTGAATTGTTTAGTATAGTAGCTTAAAAAAACATAAAAGTAGATCAAAAATTGTGGTTCTGCACAGCAGATGCCACATTACCCCGAATGGATTTATTTATAATGCTTGTTTTTCTCTTTTCAGTTATGCGTTTTTGCAGTCGGGTTTTTTGTTTTTTGAATAATTTTCTTTATTTCAAGCTTTTTAGTTTTATTAATATATCTAAATTTGGCATTGACTCGTTAATAGCTTTTATTTGATACCAATATTGTTATAATTTATTTTTAAAAAAACCTTCCCCTCCCTTTTTTTTGTATTTGCAGATGCAATATATAAATATTATATAGCCTATGACACTACTACAATTAAGACGAATCTAACGACACCTCATATGTTAAAATCCATCAAGCCGTTTAGGCTACACAGCGTGCCAAAGAAATAGACACGTACATACATACATACATACTCTCGAAAAACATTACCCTCCTTCTGTGGCAGTCGGGTAAAAAACTAAAATATAATAGACGACGTAGTAACCTAATCCGCTTAACTGTTCTTAAAGAGTCATAAAGAACCCTGTAAGAAATCAACACGTGTTTGACCTCGCAACGAGGCATCCTCAAGATGATTGATTTGTTGTGAAACCGGACACGACGTGTTGCCACGACAAGCGCCGAACGTAAAAGAACAGGGTTTTTTGCGTTCGGCGTTTGTCGTGGATTAGGTTAAAAAATATACGTCATCTACTGTATTTTATAATGGATTTCTGCAAAGTCACGCCTGAGTCAATTAACAATTTTAAAAAACTACTCTATTTCAAGATACCCGCACGATTGCGAAACAGTCATACATATTTCGCCTACATCTGCGTTCAATATTGATTTCTCTTTGTCTTCCATTAAAAACTTTTTTGTACGACAGTTGTATGAATTGAACGGCAGAACCACAAAGCAAATGAATGCGGAGCTCGTGAAACAAATTGAAAGAAAAAAATACCATTCGATATTGAAACAGGGAACGAAAATATGCGCGACCGCCGTAGGAACGATGAGACTATAGAAAAGATTTTTGACAGTTTTTGCGCGTAGGACTTTCAATGGGGCTGTCTTTATTCTTGTTCTATTTTGGGAATGTTTGGAAACGGCATGAATGCCAAAATAATTTTAAACCAAGTCATTAAAGACAAATCGTCAAGCAAAGTGTTGCTGGGTATTAAACTATAATAACTAACTACACTGACTCAAATCTGAGTGGTTCTTCCCTAAAAATACCTTCTCAGACGTTTACCTAGATGATCTTCAAATGGCCTGATTAAGATTATGTCTAGACTTTAAAAGAGACTGTGTGACTAGTAAACTTACATTAAAAATCTAGATATATTCAGAAAACTGTAAAGGTACGCAGGTAGGACGGAACTCCATTTTCTTTAGACTACAGCTCAGAGTTCTAGACATCTTATTATTTACATAGCTTACGCACACAGAAATATTTCCATAACAACATGAAAGTTGTTGCATTTGCCAAACGCAATGAACGTTTCCGCTTTGATACTTATTCGAAGACTACAGAGTGCATTTTGTCTCTCAAGTGACGCAAATAAATTTTCAAAGCGGCACACTTGACATCGGAGGAGGTATGCGCAATGTTGCCAGTCTTTTTAATTAGGCGTAATCAATATAATTATATTTAAAAAAAGTTAAATGTTTTTAGTTAGTAAGTGCATAACATAGAACGGCTAAACTGATTTGGCTATTTTTGTTTTAAAATGTTCGCAATAGTCGGAATTAGGTTTTTAGGGAAAGAAAAATTTGTAAACCCACCCCACACACCTATACATGTCTGCCCAAGCCTTCGGGAAAACAAGGCGTGAAGTTATGTGTAAAAATCTGTTTTTATTTTTAATTCGGGAAAAATTGTGCGTCCTTTTCCTAGTTTCTTGTATGAACTTTTCGATAGGAGAACGTGTGTTGGGTTAGGTTAGACTACTTCCGTAATTTAAATGATTTAAACAAACTGAGCTACGCATAAACGCATTTGTTTTTGTTATGAATATGTTGGGAATATATTACAGACAACATCGCGCCTCTATTTCCCGAAGAGTTGGGCAGAGGTGTATCTATAGGACACCCTCATTTCGCCAGTTATGTTTGAGTCCCATGTAATAGGGGGCAACCCTATTGGGAATATATTAATACTAGCTTCTGCTCGCAACTTCGTTCGCGTGAAATTGCGGCCCTCGACAAATCGCGTCGCATTCTATCGCCTGTCCACGCTATTACTTCGTTTTCACTTAACATTATTTCTGCCTTTTTTCTTTTTACTCGGCTCCTATTGGTCTTAGCGTGATGTAGCCTTCCTTGATAAATGAGCTATCTAACACTCAAATAATTTTTCAAATCGGACCAGTAGTTCCTGAGATTAGCGCGTTCAAACAAACAAACTCGTCACCAATAAATATTAATATTAAAAAAGTATATTTTATGTATGTATAGATATCTTTTTAGTAACTGCATTACCTTTTTCGTAATTATGACAACATTTCATATGTAATTGTTATTGTATTGTCATCAGTTGGCACTGACAAAGTTCGCCAATTTGTTCAAATTGAATATTACAATATTGAAACATTATCAGTACATTTATAGTGTTAATTGAACTCGGGTATTGACAATTTTGCGGCCATTGGTTGGTTAGTTAAAATTTTACAATAATAATTATTTTATTTGATGTTCAGTAATGGAGTAACATTTTGTTGACTCGTTGATGTCGTAATAATTTGACACTTCAATTTAAGAGGCATAATAATTATTATTATCGTTCGTAAAATTGTTTTTTTTTATGAACCTTAAAATAGTACCGATTGTACGGCAGTTTGTGCGGAGGTTGATTTTCACTAAAACTAAGCAATAAGATATTTTTTGTATGATACTAACACTATATGGATATTTTGTGTCCGAAATAAAGTAATTCTATTCTATTCTAAAATACAATGTATGCTTAGGAATTTAATAATATCGACTTTGTGGTTGGCAGATACCTTATTCCGGTATTGGGTACGTTAGGAAGAATGAAGTGATAATTCGATATATCTAATCCATTTGCTTCTCACTATTCGTAAAATTTATAGCAGTGTTATTGGGTTTTTCTATCAGGAATTTCTCAGTAGCAGCCCGGAGTCTGAATTTGTGCCCGGTGGATGGCAAAAGGCTTCACCGCTATTTAATGGTATTTGAATATAACTGACAAAATGTGAGTATACAACAAGTATACCTCTGCCTAACCCTTCTGGATTTATAGGCGTGATGTTTTGTTATTAGTAAATTTATTTGAGATGCATCATTCTTCAGCCCTAACTGTTCATAAAAAAGAAACAAAAACTGAAAGCTGATGCACACTTTGTCGAGCCTTTTACGATCTAAATTGCTTCGTAAATATTCTTTTTATTTTTTCTTGATTCACTCTCGAATAAAAGTCGGTGTCCCGTTTACGTCGCCTTTGTAGGTAGTGACAATAAAGTGTTTTGCTAGGAGCTAACGTGGGTATTTAAGTTGCAGACACCTCTTTGATGGATTTTTCTAACGTTAAAGAAACATTTGACAAGATTATCCTTGCTGAACATTTTCTATTAAATTGGGAATACGCATCGAAGTGAAAATATACATCGTGCATTTAGTTTGTGGGCTTTAAATTCACAGCATAAATAAAATGCCTTTTCAATTGTTTTTGAAACGAGTGGCGTGATTCTAAAATCAAAACGAACATACCTCCAATACGATCCACTTGAAAACAATAAAAAAAAATGTTGCGGGTGTTGTATCGAATGGTATTCTCGTCGAAATTGATATGTAACATTGTTGTGAGGGCCTCACAAACAAGATTAGAGTCGGGAACGTGCCTTAGGCCGTCAGTAAATCTAATTGTGACTCGTGTAGGGCGACGATCGACGGATGAATCCACCAATGACGCCTGTTATTATTTATATTTTATTTTTGCTTGGAGCCCTTTCACCGCTTCGATTTGGAAGCGATTGGACAAGGTCATACTATCGACATTGTGATGACCTTTGAATGTCACCGAAGCGTTCGCATTTAGGGTTATTTATCACGCTCCCTTTACGTTACTTCTTGTAAATATTAGATTTTTTATTTACCAATACGATCAGAAAATGTTGAAGATGCTGATCTTAAGTAACTATCTATGCTGTTAGGTAGGTATTATGTATAGAAAGATGCTTACTGCTGTTAAATTTAATTCGCAACTAATAGTAAAGGATCAAAAGATAGACAGTAAAGTTAATGAATCCCTTCATCGTCTTTCAACTGTGAATTGTGTGAATGTTCAATTCGTCTTTTTGTACTCAATTAATAAATTCCAGTAAGTGAACCTTTTTTTAAAATAAAACGATTCACCACTCTTGACCCCTTATTCTTGGCAACATACGATTTAATATTCGTATCATACAAATAAATACAAAATAACGTTGACTCAAAGAGTCTAAAGAGACAATAATCCTAAACAAACATACTTGTGGTCCCTTATGACGTATGGGTTTCCTTGGCACTGAACATTTGAACAAGTTTCGCGGACAAACCGGCTGAGGTCGTACGTGATGCGGGTTTGAACGAATAACCCGATGCTTCCCGCTCTTCGTGCCAAAACGGTGGAATAAGCCCTAAGGTACCGTGTGGAGCTAAGACGCGGGCTAAATGGATTAGAACTTGGACAGAATAAGGGTAAATGTGTACTGTGCTCTTGATTGAGTGTCTGTTAGTGTTGATACTTACGAGTTTCTGAGTTTTAAACTTGTTAAACCTACTTCTGTACCCAGACAGAAGTAAGATTAACAAGTACTGGTATCTGGCATATGGCATAACTATGGAAGTAGGTACCTAGTAAATAGAAGTCAAATACACGCGTATATTGAATGATTCCAATTCTAATATTGTCCAGTGAACTAGTAAAACCCAATCGCAGTCAACTGGAAAGTTAGAAAATAAACAGAAAATATACAAATACATAGACGATTTTGTTCACAAAGCTTATTAATACAATAGAAACAAAAGAAAAATCTTGTTATTTTCTGTCTGACATAACATGTTTAAGAACTTATTTAATATCTGAGAGAAAAATCTGAAAAACTTCGATGCCTAACTTCTGAATGGATGATAACAAGAAAAATTATCCCTTTGTGGTCAGCCCTCGGGCAACGGTTTACAGGGTTGGTCCTTTCAAAGAAAAAGTCCCAAGGGTAAAGTTCAAATGAGCGATTTTAGTACTTCCCAAGGCGGGATTAGGAGGGGAGGAATATTTAAAATATAATAAAAATAATCCGCGAAAGTAACAAGGTTGGGAAGGGATAAATTTATGGCTTCCAATTGGCTGCTCTGCCGCTTACCCCAGTTTTTCACTTGTTTAATCTTTTGTAGGTCACTTAGGGCCTGACACGGCTTTGTTTCGAACCGGTGATCCGGGGTACTTTGAAATCGGTTTGGACATGAATACCATTGTATAAACAGCCCAGAATTGTAGCATCATCAGTCTAGCTAGTGTGTAAAAGAGTAGCTGTTACGTATTTGTCAGTGCCTGAGAAGACATCAAAATAGTGAAGGAAAACATCGTGAGGAAACCGGCCTGTCCTAGTCCACCCCACTGGGCTCACGTCATGGATTACGGCCCACTCCCTCTCACACAAAAAGGAGGCCTGTGAGGCAACAGTGGGAACATTATAGGCTGATTATGCTGAGAGGACATAATGACTGGTGGTCATAGTGTAAAAATAGTTATTTACCGTTTGCTGTTGCCACTTTGGTTATTATATTATAAACCTTATTATAATGTGTATCTAGTTTTAAGTCGTCTTTAGAAATCGCCTTAAGCTGGTGCGGAAGAACAAAATGGTCTTATCCCAGTTTGATCCCAGTTCATCATCATCATCGTTTTAGCCGAAAGGCGTCCACTGTTGCACATAGACCTACCCCATGAACCGCCACTTCAACCAGTTCTGTGCTTCCGGTATCCAGCCGCTTCCACCTTCACTGGGTCATCGGTCCGCCTTGTTCAGGCCTTCCAACGCTACGTCCGCGTCTTCCAGTACTTCGTGATCCCACTTATATCTATAAAACTTGATCGAATATATACGCTGTTTGTTTAATTCCATTAGAAAAAAAAAATAGGTACATAAAAGTATCTATTCTTTTGTTCCCGTTATTTTGTTTTGCTAGTTCTTAAGGCCGCTTGCCCACTGGTCGGTAAGTGTGCGGGGCGATATCGTTTCGGTACTGCGTGACGTCACGCATTTTACTGCATCGGTACTGGAAGCTTACCGCGCAGTGTTTCCACTTTTAGGGATTTCTCCCTGTTTTAGGGAAAAAATACCAATATTAAGTTTGGTTTAGGGATATTTTATTTTGACAGGGATTTGGGGAATTTAGGGGTTAATATGAATTTAAGTTGGTAACCTTATTGTTTATAGTAGGCATCACCCAATATATTACTTGACTCTATGGCACCACCGATTTATTAAAGGATTCGATTTATTCAACCACCGATTTATTCCCTCAACCCAAACTCATAATGAATGCAATTCATCAAATTTTAATTTACCATGTTAATTGTGCCATTACCTTATTATTTATAATCATGCTCCCTAAACCAAGGAAATTTGAAGATTTTTTAGGGAAATTTAGGGATAATTCATTCAGAAACTGGGGAAAATCCAAAAACAAGTGAATTATATAGTACGAGAGCCCATGACCAAAACCATGTCACATCGTTTTACGGGAATAATTGTAAAAAAATCTTTACGTTTTGATGATTCTGAACCCGACTCGGCGGGCAGTACCGGTCAGAAACGTTACAGTTTTATGGGAGCCTATTTCTGCTATGTCAAAAAAAATTGGCAGACGGTTTCATCACAATGTGTCTGATAATAAAAATATACAAAGATTTCGTAATTTTATTACTAAAAAGTTTGTTTTCAGATATTTCCGTTGCGTCACTTTGCGTGTCAAACGTGGCCTGAGCACATTTCCAAAAATGACGTATTCGAATCAACCGACCAATGTTCACCAGAAAACAAGATTTTCAGATGGATTGCTATGGGTTTTATTGTTTGCCTCAAATTTAATTTTCTCAAATGGTCTCTTGGGTACGTACTCGAAGCTACTGGTTTCTGAAAATGGTGTTTTCGGTATGTAAAATCTATCATTTTTAAACATGATAAAAAAGAATTATCGACATATTTAAAAATGCGGTCAGGTCAGAAGATGTGACGCGGAAAATTTCTGAAAATAGGATTTTTGAATTTAAGAATAACCAAATCTATCGTTTTTATACGATTTTGTTCGTAAAACGATAAGGCAAAAATGTTGGTCATGCTCTCTCGTACTAATTGAATTAATTTGAATTTGGAATTCTAGATGAAAGCAGTGCAGTACACAGATATAGATATATAATAATACCTAGATAAGGCAAGTATCACGATCTGTATGAAAACCATGCGTGGCATTTTTGAAAAATGATCAAAGCGCCTATACCATGAAACTGAAGCGATATACGATAGTATCACTTGTTTCGATTGTCATAACCTGTTAACACTCAACGTCACATCAACCGTTCCTAGTAAAAAGCTATAAAGTATTACGAATATAGGCATTTTCTATTTTATTATTTATGTCCGACTAGCGCGGCGGACAGGCGCAGACCATAGACTATATTATATAAAATGAGACACACTGAGCCACGTTCGGGCACGCGAAGTAGATGCTCTTGCGCTATCTAGGTATATCTATATCTGTGTGCAGTACCGATTCGGTACAGAGTGCTTACCGACCAGTGAGGAAACATAAGCAGTACCGCGCAGTACTGTACAGTACTGCGCGGTAAAATACCGACCAATGGGCAAGCGGCCTAAGAGCCATTGAGCCCTCATTAGTGATTCTTTATGATAGTTCAGTTCTACTGAAGCCGTTACCAGTGTGGGCGAAATAAAAAAAACACAAAACAAGCGAGCCTTAATTCAGTAGTCGCATATGATGAGTAACATTTGACATCTCACCTTAGTAATAAGCAACACTAAGGTAATAAGCAACATTAAGGTAATAAGCAACATTAAAGGGGCGGGGCCACGTCAAGGTCGTTTCTGACGGCAAAGCTTAGAACCACGCGCGCTCATTGGTCAAACTAAATAGCGCGCGTTTCCCCGGCTTCCTGTTACACACTTCCGTCCCTTTTCACGATATCAATCCCACAGACTGCAGGCAAGCGAGAGGAAAGATTTTACACATTATAAAAAATCTTTCTTTCATTCTTTCATTGACGTCCTCCTTGGATTCAGAATACCGCACATTTTCGTCTATTTATATCTTTACTAGCGGCCGTCCCTACTTCGCACGGTTTTTACGACTGGACAAAACATCGTTTCTTTATTATTTGTATATTTGATATATTATGTTTATTCTACGCATAAAACTTTGACTAGACGCGACACCGGTTATTGTTATACCGTGAGTTTTCTTAGAAATTGTATTATTCGTGTCGCGTCGCGCGACTAGTTGCACTGGTCTGCAAAAGCCTTAAACCTTCCGGAATAAAAACTAAATGATGGTGAAGCCTGCATCAAAATCCGTTGCGTCCTTTAGAAGAACAACGCGATCACACAGACCTATAAGAAAAGCAACTTTTATTTATGATTTATAGATATAGATACTTATAAATGTACTCGTATTATCCTTCAAGAGTGGTATAAGTTTGAAGCTAGGACTTATACGAAGAGTGGTGGATCTAGGTAATGTTTACCTAAAATGTAATATGTAAAAGGTCATATTTGATACTTGAAATAAAATTCGGCTTAGCTCAGGGTACGGGTTTTTGGAGTTTACTCCTTAAGAATCGATTTTCATATAAAGACCCCGGTATGGAAGTTTTATGAGGAGTGAAATTTATACGTTAACTTTGTTTTATTCGTAAAATAGCTGCGGTTTTACGAATAAAACAAAGGCGTACGGCATATGTCTCGATCCTAATCCAGATCATGGTTTACCCACATATAAAAGGTCGCGCGTCTTCTGGAGAATTCTCGCGCATTCTCGGGAATTCCGGCAGTAAAAAGTTAGTATCTAGTTTGTGCGTTAGACAATTGACATAAAGTTAATTTTGCTCTGTACAATATCGTGACAAAAACTCGCTTCCACTCCGCTCCGCGGCAATGTAAATTGAGCCTAAGCGAGTTCTCTTGTGAATACATCATGACTTCACGTTTCAATTGACTTGTAATGCCAAAGGTACAAACAGTCACGTAAGCGAAACTCAGCGAGTTAGATAATAAATATTAATATCTGGTCAACGGGTGAAAATATAAACATATCGTCCAGGTACACCAACGTTGGATCACATTCCCAAGGCTGTGATAATAGAGAAACAACTTTTCCCAGATATGAGACCTAGCTAGATCGATTTTTCACCCCTATAAACCCCTAAATTGCAACTTTCATCGAAATCGTTGGAGCCGTTTCCGAGATTCAGACTATATACACCATGATATTTAAGTCGTTTTACAAAAGCAGCCCACTTCATGTATCCAATGACTACTAAATATAAATTTAATAAAAATTTATATACACCGTGATATTTTAGACGTCTCACAAAGGGCCACTCAATGTGTCCGACATAAAATACCTCTAGCAGCAAATAAAAAATTGTTACAATATGTATTTTTTTTTTAATGAATGTTTAGTAGTCATTGGATACATGAAGTGGGCTGCTTTTGTAAGACGACTGAAATGTCACGGTGTATATAATATACATATAAGAATTGCTCGTTCAAAGGTATTAGATGAACTAATTCTACAATTCTTTGTCACGTCCTAAGTTCCTAACGAAGAGACAATGCCTGCAGACATAGAGTGGGTACGTGTTAAGATATACGGAAGAACATTCTTAATATTAGGAGTTACCGCAAGAACTGACTTCCTCACTGAGCTGCAGTAAGAAAGTTTACTGTAAAGTTCTTATAAAGTACAGTCTTTACAATACGAGTTAAATTCAAGATTTAATAATTTGTGACGGGATTTTTGGGTACTGCAACTATTTCGAACCTTGTGTTCGGATCTTTAAAATGATAAATAACGATTTCGGGCGATTCTCGATACAATTTTTAACAAATACAGCATGAGTCGTAGAATGTTCAAGGATTTTAATAGTACATTATGATACGAGTGTGCTGTATTGGTCATTACCCACAAGGCGGTATTATTCTCGCGAGCCATACCTTTTTTGCCAGGTACTGACTATCCACTTCCTGTAAAAACATTCATACTCGTGTTGGTTGGTATTTTGGGTAACAATACTTTAAATTTCGTATTTTTCTTAATATGTCACCACACAACTTATACGATAACAAATATTTATGAAAAATGGCGCGCTGGATTTTTTTTCTGGTAGTGATGCGCGCGCAATGTCAATAAAGGCACTGACAAAACCACTAAACAGCCTACCATCACGTTCGGTCGGAGGTGGAGACAAAATTAAAAACTTGAAAAAAATTTGATTTCGCTGCTATTCATTACTAATTATTCTCTATCGAGAGAGAGCGAGAGAGAAAGTGCGAATTTGGTCAACTGGAAAATCCACTATGGCGACTGTGAAAATTTTCTCATTTTACGAGCCACTGTGTTGAAAAAATACATTACGATTATTGTGTAGGATTTGATACAACCATAAGAGCTCTAAAGCGAAATTAATAGTTATTTGTTATACAAGAGTGCAAAGTTGCTTTTTATCCGCGTGTTCAATTTTGATGACCGAGCAAGCGAAGGATTCTAAAATTGAATCACGAGTGCAGCGAGTGATTCAAAATTAGAAGCCTGAGCGTTAGCGAGGGAATCAAAAGAGCACGAGGTGAAAAATCTTTGCACTCGAGTGCAACACGTAACTTTTCATTCCACCTCAGCGAGGAAATGACTAAATGCAAAAAAAAAAACGTTTACAATCACAAGATAGGTACACTTTTATTTCAGTTTAGGTATTAATTACTACATTATAACAGGTAAGTATTACAGAATAATCTTTAAACGTTTTCTGAGAAAGTTTTGGCTCCTTTTGCTAGTCGCCACGTGTTGAACATATCGTACTGTTTTAAATACTTCTCGCGTGATTGTTGAGGGAGAAAGCTCATTTGCGCATTATTAACAGTTTCAGTCAATTCTGTTGGCGTCAAGCAAACTTCCTCGTCGCTAGAATCACTCATTTTAGTTTTTTCACTTGTTTTCAAGTTTCTTGTTTTTAATAAAAGGTTTAACAATGACGTGAAAAAATGCCGCGTAAAGAACCGCGTACAAAGCAAATTGAAAAAAGAACACCAAGAAGGTTCCGAGTCTGAGTTTTAAAAAAAATTAAAAAAAAGTTGTATGATATATTCGGCACCATAGAGGTAGCAGTAAATAGGTTTAATGTTTTTTTTAATTCACAAACTTAGTGCACACGATGTTCTAAATTCAATTTACTTTATCCTCTAGACAATAAAAACGGCTTTTCCACTCAGATATTGAAGATTAAAAATACTCTTTCCGAGATGGTGGGATGAAAAATTATTTACTTACCCAGATTTAGTGCGCTTTTCAGGCTTTCAACAATGAAAAGTAATACTCTGACCTAAAAAGGTCATTGAAGTAAAATAAATAAAGTATTGGAAACCTATAACTACGTTATTATTTATATCTCGAATCGTTTTCAGTAGTCAAGAAACTAATAATTATTTTCGACTGTGGTTAGTCATTAACCACACGAAAAATCTAAAATCTTCGGCAATCTCATCACATTATCGTAAACCCTAAAGATCTAAGAGAAACTAAGCAACTCATAATTATATTATTATTGTGTATTCGTAAATAATATATTTTTATTATTATCTTGCTGTTATTATATCAGACGGGTAAGTATCTAAGTATACTGAAACTCGTGGAGACCCTTATTGGAAACATATGCCCATTTGGGCCTGAGGTATCAATATGTCAATCAGCCACGAAGCCTCACATAAGAAGGATAATCTTGTCATTTTGTTCGTGATGCCTCTGTTCGGACGGGTATTATTATATTTACTTACGTCACAAGCCAGTCTTACTTACCTTCATGATGATTTGACGGGAAAGCTACGGTCATACAATACGGGGCATTTTTTCTAGCTATGTGACTCAATGTGTAATTTTATCCCCGTTTTCTGATATACTGTTAGCATCTGTGTTCATATAACCAGCCTACAAAGCAAGAGTGAACAGGCATCTTCTGGGCAAGCTCGTTCCATCTTAGACCTGTCCATCGCTTTCCATCAGCGAGATCGAGGTCAAGAGAAGGAACATTCTGAAAAAAAAAAAAACAAAAGAATTACGAGTATAGCAGGCGCTCAAAACAGTGAATGAAAACATCGTGAGGATTACCAACCTAGAACCTCCTAGAACCAAAAACTTCTAAGACATTTTTGACATTCACCAACCCGCACTGGGCCCGCGTGGTGGATTATAGCCTGCCCTCTCACAGAAAGAGGAGGCCTGTGTTCCGGCAGTGGGAACATTATAATAGGCTTATTATGCTTTCTAAAATATTGGCCAAAAATACCTGTCGGTTGTTTGCCTGATATTAGCCTGAATAAATTTTTCGTGTTGAATGTTTGAGAGTACAGCGACAATTTGTTTATTTAACCGTGTAAATTTAAAAATATTTTTGTGTTTTCCTACGTCAAAAAACAAAGCTTAATTCACATAATTTATTTTTAAATGGCTTTCAGTTTTAATATCCTTTGTATATTTATATATTTTTTCATTTCGTGTGACGGGGTTCGATGATTTTCTTCTCATTGACTGCTCGTGGAGGCATGTGACATTAAATCGAGCTACGGTTTTTCCTCTTCATGATAATGTTTGATGTTCTTTGTTCTTTTTGTTCATTTAGGTAGGTTCTTTAATCGTTCGTTAATATGGATTATTGGTAGATGGTAGAGGTTAGATGTAAATTGAGGTTTGGAGATTGATCAAAATGTTTGGTAGTGATTTTTCTTTTCGGTTTAGTGAGAGGAAAAGCAATACATTGTAGGAGGTAAATGGGTATTGCATATTGTTGTAGTACAGGATGGCTTAGGGATTATTTCCCTTCATCATCATCATCATCATCAGCCTATTAATGTTCCCACTGCTGGGACACAGGCCTCCTCTCTGTGAGAGGGAGTGGGCCGTAATCCACCACGCGGGCCCAGTCCGGGTTGGTAGATGTCACATGTCTTCGAATTTTTTGGTTCTAAGACATGCCGGTTTCCTCACGATGTTTTCCTTCACCGTTTTGAGAGCAGTGGTGATAAAATTATTTACACAAAGTAAAGCGCCTGCTTGGGTTCGAACCCACGACCCACAATTCGTAAGTCGGGGCCGTTACCACTGGGCCACCACTGCTCCCCTATGCAAAATATATTGCGATCAGTAATATGCAGCCTGGAATCAAGATCCATAGTCTTGACTCTAGGTTGCATACTCGTATTACTTTACATCCATATAATAAACGTCGTATGATCAGCAGTCAATGTATTACGACACTACACTAGGAAACGTACTTTGGAGACCAAGTTGGCTGCTTAGAGAAAGTTTCTGTTGACTATGACCTGTATGATAAACTACTAAGGATAAACTACAAGCGTCATTTCCCTTGGGGGTCGTATGGAGCGACAAATTGCTGTATATCAGTAGAGCTAGATAAGCATTTTATAGTGAGCGTATAGTTACATACAGACCTCCAAATTATCAAAACTACTCTATATTTGAGTCATTATGTTTTGGCAAAACTTGCAACTGGTGATAAATCTATAATTATTTGAGGTGATTTTAATATTAATATTTTGGAAAATAATAAAATAAATAAAGAAATAAATAAAATAAATTTATTCAAGTATAAAGTAAGATTATGATTTACATTAATAACAATCGAGGAAAATTTACTTCAAACTGTAATGTAGACTTGCCTGATCTAGGTTTATAAAAACCTGTGTTTCAGGCCATCCATTTACATCAAATTTTTTAAAAAGAAGGCAACAATTAATTTATTAGAAGCTTAATAAAAAGAAGACATAATATTTTCAATGACTTAAAGAGTAACTATTTGAGTACCTATATTACTAATTTAAAAACTAGATTATGTAAGAATATTATAATTAAATAAATTAACGAATAATATTAAAGTAGACAAATTGGAGACTATTATTAATTAGGTAAAGGAAAGAAGTTTTATTTTAATATTTCTAGTAGTTTTTCCGTGTCTGCGTAATTGAGTTTTGCCAAATATTCCTGTATTAGTAACTTACACCTATTATAACTTAAACTATAAATCTTTAGCACTCTGTTAAACTGGTTATACAAGTAGGGTCCTAAAAATAAATAAAATCGATTAGCAAAAGCATGTTTAGTCTGAGAGTTAGCACAAACCAAATCTTTTCTTCTCCTATCTGAAGGTACTGGGTTAAAATAAAGTTCAGTGTGTTGGAATAAAATTACATTCAGCACAAATAATTGACGTACTGTTAGCACCTTACATGCCATAAAAAGCTGATGTGTGGGAAATCTAAATGGGCGAAAAGTAGCAACCTGTAAAACTGCTCTTTGGGCGCGTTCTAGGTGCAATAAAATTGATTTAGCGGCTCCACCCCAGGACGTTATGCAGTAGGTAATAATAGATTGACACAATGCCAAATAAACCTGTCTAATTAATTTAAAGTCGGCAATGCTACGTAAATTTTTAAAAATGTATATTAGTTTACGCACTCTGGTGCATAATATATCGATGTGTTTGCGGAAATTCAGGTTTGTGTCAATCGTAACGCCTAGATATTTAATATGGTCGGTTTTAGTTAAAGTGGGACAAGTGCATGCAATGTCAGCATAAAGTAAATTACAATTGTTATGCGCTTGAATGGTCAGATTAGTAAGCGTTGGGTTAGTGTTTCTCATTGTAAATAATAGGTACTTGGTTTTATCTGTATTTAATGTTAAGAGGTTTTCATGAAGCCAATTAGACACAGTATTAAAACCATTCTGTGCTAACTCATAGACCTCGGCCTTTGATTTAGCTGCAAACAGTAGAGCTGTGTCATCCGCATATGACATAATTATACCATTTTGGAGTGTCAAATTGCACAGGTCATTTATATAGATTAAAAATAACGTAGGACCCAAAATACTACCTTGTGGGATTCCATAACCGCTATTCATAACTTCAGAACTCATGCACTGACCTATTTTTACACACTGATGGCGGTCGCTAAGGTAATCAGATAATAGTTGTTTAGAGGTATGAGGAACAGGGTGTAAAGTTCACTCATCCCCCATAGAAAAGGGAGGATCCTCCAACCAGACGGGTTGTTATGTCTGGCGGGCAACTGCCCATATGTTGATTTCGGATAGTCTTATCTATGTTATTCGCTCAGTAAACTCTAACTGCGAGATGTAGGAATTGTGTGACGTCATGTCTTTTTTGTTTCGTAGTTTTTGTATGTGGCGGTCTAACCGCTACATCACTCCCCTCCGGAGACCGGAGGTCGATAGTGGGCTGAGTCTTGGATCTTGCGATGCTTCACAGTGCCAGCTGTGGTTCCAGTGAGTCGGAACCGGGTGCCGCATAGTTCACGGTGAGTCGGAACTGTCTGCGGTGATTCCCCAGTGAGTCGGGGTGGCGCTGCGTCGTCATCCAGTGAGTCGGATGTGGTACAGCGCCGGGTTGTGGCTGACTGCTTGCGTCGACCAGGAGAGGGTAGAATAGGCTCTGCTTGTGAGACCGGCCGGAAGTGCAGGTGCTGTGCCAAGGTTGCTGATGAGGCTGAGGGTGATGACCAGGAATGCGCGTTCGCTGCATGCTGGTGGTCAGGATACCCGTTGAAGCCGTGGGTGCTGGCTGGCTGTGTGACTCGCCTCACGAAAGCTTGCGGGAGTGATGATGATGACGTCACGCTGAAGTAGTTGCACGAAGGCTGCGTTGACGTTCATACTCGGGGTCACCAATTTAGAGGTATGAGGAACAGGGTGTAAAGTTCACTCATCCACCATAGAAAAGGGAGGATCCTCCAACCAGACGGGTTGTTATGTCTGGCGGGCAACTGCCCATATGTTGATTTCGGATAGTCTTATCTATGTTATTCGCTCAGTAAACTCTAACTGCGAGATGTAGGAATTGTGTGACGTCATGTCTTTTTGTTTCGTAGTTTTTTTGTATGTGTCGGTCTAACCGCTACAGTTGCAATTGTACTCCCCGTATTCCCAGCATTTCCAGCTTTTTCACAAGCAAACTACAAGAAATTGTGTCAAAAGCCTTGGCTAGGTCTAAAAATATCCCTATGGTGTGCATGCCGTTATCCAGGTTGGTGCTTATAAAATTTGTCAGATTGTGAACTGCTTGGCTTGTTGATCTTTTAGGCCTAAAACCAAATTGATGATCAGAGAGTAATTTATTGCTTTCAAGATATTTTACTAATCTAGTGTTAATAATTTTTTCCAAAATCTTTGAGAGGCCTGTTAAAACTGAAATTGGCCTGTAATTATTTACACAATTTTTGTCTCCCGCTTTGAACACAGGGGTGACTACGGCTTTTTTAAGCATTTTAGGAAATATTCCTTTTGTTAAACATAACTGAAAAATGTGAGTCAAGGGAGGGGCAATGATGTATTTAAATCTTTTGAGTATGCTATTAGGTATGTCGTCACATCCTATAGCACAAATTTCCTTTAATCCATTTATTATCCTTACTACCTCATTAACATCAGTATCTAATAAGACAAAAGAATTTCGTGTTGCATATGTCTTAGTTTGGCTTTGGGCGGAAAAACATCTATTAGATAATAAGGTTTTTTCTGCTAAGTTTTTTCCTACATTAATGAAGAAGTTATTAGCTTTATTTGCTGCTTCGGTAGGGCTTAGCTCAGAAGATAAAAGATCAAGCGCAGGTTCGGGATTTTTTGACATAAAGGTGTTAGTTTTTATGAATTTCCATATAAGTTTACTGTTTTTACCTGCTTTCTGTAGTTGACTTTGATCAAATTGTTTTTTTAGCTTTTTCAACAGATTATTACAGAAATTCCTATATCGTTTGTAAGTAATTGATAGTAGTTCATTATCCGGTGCATTTTTCGATCTTTGGTGAAGTTTATCTCTATGTCTGATACAGCGCACAAGTCCGGGTGTAATCCATGGTTTGATATTACTATACTTTCTAGGTATAACTTTTTTAAATGTATTTTTCCTTATCGTAAATTGTAGCAAATCGACAAAATATTGTAGAGAAATATTTGGTTCATGTGAATTGTAAACGGGGTCAAAATTAATGCCGCGAAAGTCATTTTCAAGACTCGTCATATTGAGTTTAGTATAGGTGCGCATGCAGTTATTTCTAGGTGAAGAATTTTGCAATGTTAGTAAAACAGCTTGATGATCGGTTAGTGACGAATTAGTAACCAATGTTTTGGATGGACTTTTCGATTTTATAAGGATATGGTCTAGACAAGACCCGCTCTGGTGGGTTGGGTGATAATGAGCTGGCAATAGTCCATGAAATGAGCAAATATTGAGGTAATTATGTGAATGAGAATCGAATTTCTCGGCAGCAATGTTTATGTTGATATCACCTACCAGTACGATATTTTTAAACGAAGATAATTTTTCTAAGTTACTGTTAAGCGAATCCAAAAACCCATCAATACTTTGTGATGGAGGCCTATAAATAGCGATTATTACTGTATCGGGAATAATTTTAATTACTAAGCAGTTGCAGTCAAGAAAATGGAAAATGAAAATTAAATAGCAGTAGATTATTAAGCCTCTTCAAATCATTAAATCTGTCAAATGTGTTTTTAGAACCAACGCGAATAACTTTGTCTACTGCATGTATTGATAATATTTTTTGTTGCTGCAACTATTTAGATAAAGTCATTTTAAATTATCTCCTTTCTGATCACACCAATACAAAAAAGTCCAGAACGTTGAAATAGATATTTTTGAACTAATAGTTATTTGGGCACTTCAAAGTGCAACGGCTACGGCACCTCATTATGCCAAAAAAAAAACTTGATAAGAGAAATGATTTATTTCTGTTATTTTATATCTTATGTTGTAAAATTTAATACCTATTAGAAATAAATAAGAAAAAGAAAGAAGTAATTCCTGAATAAGATATAATAAGACTGAACTTTTCACGTACAGTCAGTCTCCCGCACGCCTATAATAACAATTCGATATTGTCCGCGCCTTTAAAACATACCAGTAAGGTCGGTTTTTAGTTTACGGGCCTATTTCACGATGTCCGAATAGCCACTACTTACCGAATAAATTCAAAAATGGAACTGAATTTGTATGAAATTATCTGCCAAGTAAGTTAATAGGAACTTAATAGTAGGTGGTGAAACAAGCCCTTAGAAGTTTATTTATAAATGATGCTTAAAGTAAAGTAATGATTAGCGATTGATTAACAATAAATTTTTGACGTTTGAACGTCACATAACTTTAAGCAACGTTTATAAATAAATCTCTTTGTGATGCTATTGACGCGTGGTTAACCGAACTACGAATTGTATTGTTCTAAAAACTTAAAATTTGTGGAAATCGCTACCCGTGAAACTCACATTCAATTCACCGTTATTTACCCCTGGTCTCCAGTTTAATCATCTGTTTCCCACTTACAGTGAACCACGTGAAACGCCCGACATATTTATATGTTTAGCAATACATGTCAAGCGGGCCTGAATGCCCGATATGCCTACTGTTAACGTTGTAGTTAATCTTCTTAATGAATTTTCATAGACAATTTCAGTTCATGCACAAGCCATTCGTGACTGGCGTTCAGTGTCACTGAACAATGGGGACGCGTATTTCAACGATGTGGAGACCTTATTCTGGACACTGGGATTAAATATTCGCATGAAAAATATTCAAATTGTAGGATTAAATGAAGTTGCCCGGTCTTGTCTATGTATTTGGATAAGGTTTTGAAATTACTTGATAGATTTTGATGCGGTTTTCATTTTCACCATCATTCAGATGGTTTCCTGAAGAAAGTTATTAAATATCACTGGGTCATAGTTTTAAGTATGACTTAATATTAATGACTAATCGAGACCGGTAAGTCGGTAGTTTTAAGATAATATAAAATAGATACGTCACCGAATTATGCCATACTTTTTTTTTTGTTTTCGGGTGATTACTTGTTATTAAGTAGGAGGTTCAAATTCGTGACTTTGCACACACATTACACGAATAGCACAGCTCAGGGACAGAATAAATAAGTAGCAGTATTATATCTCGGCAATGCCCTTTAAATAATTACCTACGGCGGCTCGGCAGATAACTGCCGCGCACTTGGTACTGTTGCGTACTGATACACTACTACACACTATACACTCAGATTACGAAGCGCATCGTTTCGGCCGTTTTCTGTGAAGATAGAATACTGTTACTTAATTATACTGAGGCTCAGTGCACTTACAGATTTAAATAGATTTCCATTGTTTTGGCAACGGAAGCAAAACATTATTTCGGTTGGCTATCTTGGTAAGAAACAATCATAATGTAGTCAAAGAAGAGAGGATTAAATAAATGCTTGTTTTCATTCTATGAAACCGTTCCTTGAATTCTTGCCCTAAAGGCGTCCTTAACTTTGAACTTTTCATTTATTATATTCTATCTCAAAAAGATTTTACCTTTGTGAGGAAGAAAGAAATTCGCATGCGATGTTTTGATATAGTACCTTTAAGGATTTACGTAAAGGGTCCGCATTGAAAAAATCCTCAAGACTTTCCTAACGGAAGGCGGAACCCTAATCTTTTATAAGACTCGGAAGCGATTTATCGTAGAGAATTCCCTCTAAATATTCCCTTTCAACATTCCACTACTGAGGAAGGTCTAGTACAAATACTGGATACACATACAATTTACGTTCATTTATAATCCATTGCTGTATTTCTGTGACATTTCCACGAACGATTGCTGTAAAAACAAAATTGGATTTGAAGCAACGCGAAATAACGTTTTTCTTATTTTTGTGGAGCTCAGAATAGTCCGCCTCGTTGATGTTTACGTTTCTAGATACAACTTGACATTTGCTGTTAAAATGTGTTGCTATGTGAAATTAAACCGTATGTCGAAAGTATAAGACAGTTTTAGAATTAAGGTATTTTAATGTGAGCGGCAAGATATGTCGACTTTTTAAGTGTAAATCCTTTGTTGGTGGGCGTGTAGGTGTTTCACTGGGTTACAGTCTCCAGCAGGGCTAGCACAGGGCGTACCTAAGACGTTTCTGATAAGACATGATACATTTTATCATGTCTTACAATTTGTCTCAAATGCTAGCACGGGTCAACCATGTGATAAAATCTGAGGCGCGACATGCCTTTCTTGTTGCTAACTTCATAGAACGGCACAGTAAATTAAAAAAAAAAAATGTCTATGACCAGTGAACATGCGACCAAATAAAATAATACGTTTTTATAGTGCAGGTTCATACAGTTTTACAACTTTTTAATTTTGTTGTGAACTAATTCACTTTTGACGTACGGACGACAGTCATTATGTGGCATTTGTGACAAAATTGGTGCGCCCATAGTAGCAAATAAGACATATTATTGAATCCCAAATAAACTTCACGAAGTTATGTCACAAGTCAAGAGATTATCTCACGCCGCCGTGCTGGCATTTGTAACAAAACTGTTTTATCGCCCAAATTGTGATAAAATGTGTGACTCAAGCTATCTCACAGTACACCATGCTCGCTGCGCAGGTGCTTTATTATATTAAGATTCTAGTGCAAGAGAGAGAGACGAAGCTATAGACTAGCTGCTACTAACTTCTGCCACTGCAGCAGCTGCTAGCTACTTGTTTTTTTTTTTGAAGTGAAAACTTCTTTAGCAGCGTTGTGAACTTTTTTTGGGATGGGTAAAAAATGTTAAAATCGCGTCTGGACGTGACCGTAAGATGCGTTGCAACCGACAAAGTAAATATCAAAATAAATAGTCTTTGACATTACGTAAAGATTGCGAGGTAAGAAATTTTACCCATATTGATGGGTAAAAAAAAGCAGTCTAAACATACTTAATGAAAAGTGTTTAAATTAAATAAATTGTTTATTTTTGTTAGACTATACTTTGATAATAAATAAATATACTACTACTACTAATGAATATTGTATTTAACCACATAAATTATAGTACTTTATACTGATAAATAAAGCAATTCGTGCGAAATTATTCCCTAATCATTCCAAAATATTCGAAAATGCACAACGTTAATGTTCAAGTTTTCACTTCTGCCGGCACTCCCGGAGTGCAACCCCTTGTTTTTCTTTTGTGTTCTTTTTATGCGTCTTGTTTACCGCAAATAATCGTATTTTCTTTCTTCCTTTTCTTTTCTATAGATAATTGATAGCACCATCGTTTTCTCGGACTGGACTCAACCCATTCCTGTAGTGAAATTATTGTTGTAAGTCACCTGTTTATTTCGTACGTAAGGTTTTTTTTCAAGTCATAAAAGCCGTTATAACGTGTTACTTTAATATTTATGTATTAAACATAAGCCTTCTGGACTAAATTCTCTAAGCTATGGTGAAAACCGCATCAAAATCTGCTGCGTAGTTTAGAAGAACAACGCTGTCACACAGACACACACGTAGTGTTCAGTAAACGGAAAACATGCGTCGACAGTGAACTGTGAACTGTCCGTTATGTTGGTGACAAGAGAATGTATGCGAAACTGATAAATGAGTGATGTATTGGAGTACATTGTTTGTTTTGTCATACTGTGGTGCATATATCTTCTATTGTGTGGGACATTTTGCCGGTAAAGGGTTACCTATTAGTAAGTACCTATTGTGCTCAGCTTGGCCGCAAGAAATCGTTGGATGCGAGAAGCATAGAAATGGTCGAAGTGGTGATGGTGGGGGGAGGCCTATGTCCAGCAGTGGACGTTTTTCGGCTGAAATTATTATGTTGACTACGACCTATTATACTGCTGCCAGAACGCCAGATTTTCCTGTTACTTAAGGTACACAGAGGTAATACAAAAATATTATTTAAATTATTTTATCTTAAAAAAATCTCTGCTCGGTACCTGATGATGTCACATCCTGACCGCGACAGAAATGGACGTTTGAACTGTAGTAGAAAATTGTTGGAGTTTCATAATTTTTTTGAGCAACAAGCAGTCGTTGAATTTAATTTTTAATACTTTTCTTGGATTTATATTACTGTCTTTTATTGATATACTGACACAAAACAAATACGTGCTTATTCCCTATTATATTTATGGTTGTGCACAATTAGAATAAAATCTTATTATATGCGCTTTGTAATATTATTTAAAATATGACTTTAAAAATCAAAACCAAATCAGTTAATCAATCAAAGAGTACATAATATAATAAAGAATTCATTTTTAAAACTATCACTATAATATTATGAATATAATGCTACTAACAACTTATTATTCGTGAATTAAAGGAACTTTGACTAGCAAGCCCTCACGTAAAATAAATCCATTTCTATTTAAAGTGGAGAGGATTCAATAAACATCACGATAAATAAAACAATTATGTGGATTCAATGACCTGTGAACTGAAAATAGAAATCAATTAAGTTTTGAATTGAAACAGTGACTGCCTACATTTTAGTCAGGAAACCACTTCCGCGGCAGAGCTATTCATGACTATTTGGTTTGTTTAGAATTGAAATAGTGGATTTATGTTATTGACTGTGATACACTACATGTATTGTATACTACTATTAGTTTGGGCTCATAGAGTACTCGTAGTGAAATCGCAAATAAGTACAGTCGTATAAAAAGATCTAACCATCCGTTTTCAAAGCATGTATAGCCGGTCTAGAAGCTAGAGCTAGAAGTGAGCTAAACCAGCGCTGGGGCTCTGTCTCGTATAGGAGTATTATGCTGAGCAATGACCGTTTTGCGTGGATATGACGCATATTTTTCCCCAAATTGTTATTTTCGTGTTTTATTCTTTCTTTGCGTCATGTTAACCGTAAATAAACGTATTTTCTTTCTCTTCTTTCTTTTCTTCCTTTTCTTTCTTTTCTTTGTTTTCTTTCTTTTCTTTCTTTTCTTTCTTTTCTTTCTTTTCTTTCTTTTCTTTCTTTTCTTTCTTTTCTTTCTTTTCTTTCTTTTCTTTCTTTTCTTTCTTTTCTTTCTTTTCTTTCTTTTCTTTCTTTTCTTTCCTTTCTTTCTTTTCTTTCTTTTCTTTCTTTTCTTTCTTTTCTTTCTTTTCTTTCTTTTCTTTCTTTCTTCTTACTATTCCACCTAAGGATAGATTGATTGATTGATTTTATTGAAAGCTCACTCACCCAAATTTTCACTGTCAGATTTTGCAAATATATAGGTATCAGTATAGCAGGTATCAGCATAGCAACGAGGACACTGCTTGAAACTTCCTAAAAAAAATACAAATTCTACGTCGCCCATTTTACCTCAATCGTCGTCAATTACCCCAGTAGCATACCTCGCGTAGCGGAACATGACGCAAGCCAGTTAAATTGTACTACAGCGGTTTCGCTGCTACGGTTTCGCGGCGGAGGTCTGCTACGGGCGTTAAAGAGGTAGGATTTGCTAATCCTACCTAATCAAGCAGTGTCCACGTTGCTATGCTGATACCTGCTATACTGTTACATATATTCTGTCTGCGAGCAATGTGCCCTGCACAATGTAATGTGTATTGCCTCTTAAGTTTGCCAAACATTCTGCCTTTACCCCATTTTATTTGGGTTCAGCGTAGGATACATTTTCCAGCGTATGATATTTTCATCCATATTTATGTTCAGCCGTCATCACAATGTTTACGCTCTCTCAGCACTATTATTTTTACACAATGGCATCCATCGTTTCTTCCGTATTAAAAACAATTTTTCCAAGGTTTAAAAACAATTGAAACCACAAGATCTCCAGAAAACACTGCCACAATAGCAAGGCTACTCTGCATTACTCAATTCTTTCACTATTGAGCAAGACTATGTACTTAAAACTTTCTGCATCGAAACTTTCTTAGCATATACAGCAAGAGCATTTTCTTCTTAATTAGCGAGGGCGAGTCCATTGTTTTAACGTTCGAGCCACTTTCCATTCGCATTCGCCACTGTTCCCTGCCAAATGGTTTAAATTTTTTGTTTTTATTGCTGTTCTGCTAATTTCTCGTTCTCAAGTTTTATGATGTAATATTTTAAGTTTTTGTTGGCTCTATTAAAATTATGGGGAATTAATGTTCGGAATGTATACATACACTTATTTTCTTTTATGAGCTTTAAAATTAAGCGTTGGTGCAGCGATAAAACGATGGTTATCCAATTTGTGCTCGGGATTCATGTTTGTTCCATAAACTCTTCCTTTAGTAATTCAATTTGCCGTCATATGAAGTAAAATTTTCCATTTTAATACTGCTAAGTTTATGAATAAAAACTGAACAAAAAATTGCTCCCTTTTATACTCAACAATCCTCCAACCCTCTTAAACACATTCTTCGAATCCTCGTTACATTTCTTCCAGAAAAACTTGGTCATACAAATAGTACATTCCCAGTTCGTTTCTAGGTCGCAGGCATAGTATGTCAACAATAGGGAATGGCTGGAGATTAAGAACGGAGGCAACTGTAGTAAGAAATGCACGGAGTGGGCCATGCACGGAGTGGGCCATGCGCAGAGTGGGCCATGCACGGCAAGTACTCCGCGTTAAACTTGTGTGATATTCGCTGCCGTGCCGTCAACCTTAATGAAAAGGAGCTTTGTATGTTTCCTTCGAAGCGCTTCGGGAAAATCTTTCGGCATATTACTGTTAATCGCAGGAGGCGCTTTATGTAGGTGTATGTAGGAGGATACGCTGTATGTAGGAGTATGTTTAAAAGTTTTTATGGTGTACATATTGAGAGAGTTCTTACTTTCCTTTAGATGAACTACTGGAAACTCGTAAGGAAAACAGCTGTTTGTGTTGTGATTGCATGAAAAAATTCTATGTAGGGGGAATAATTATGTCAATCGTTCAAAAATGATTTTATATACTAAAATGTCTTATACTGGTATTGCTAAGTAATGCGGTACCTCCGTATGGAACGTATACTCCCCTCACGAACGTTTAACGTAGCGATATAATGGTATAAGGCCTTTGTTCAACAGCGGACGTATACGGCCTAATATAATGATGATGACGTATGTAAAGTCGGTTTTTGTATTGTAGTACAATATCGTGTAGGTGTACTTGTTAATTACAGTACCTTCGTACCTACCTAACAGGTTTATGTAGAATTATTTTCGCTTTTGTGCCACAAATAATGTAGGTGCGTGCACGTTACTATCTACATAACATATGTATGTTATGCTGATTATGTAATCAGCCCATGTTCTCACTGCTGGGACACAGGCTTCCTCTCTATGAGAGGGAGTGGGCCGTAATCCACCACGCGGGCCCAGTGCGGGTTGGTAGATGTCACATGTCTTCGAATTTTTGGTTCTAAGACATGCCGGTTTCCTCACGATGTTTTCCTTCACCGTTTTGTGAGCAGTGGTGATGAAATTATTTACACAAATTAGTAAAGCGCCTGCTGGGGTTTAAACCCCGACCTACAAGTCGTAAGTCGGGGCCGATACCACTGGGCCACCACTGCTCTCGTTACTATCTAGTTCTCATTAATTAGTGAATTTGGTAATTAATGAGTGAGTTGGGTAGTAAGCAAAGACCACAACAACATTTTTTCTTGAAAGGTCAGTATTACCTATTCTAGGCATTCTTCGCCATTAGCTGTATAATGTGACAGTATAGACACTAAAACTGAGCAGAAAATACCAGCACCACAAAATAATTTTGAAAGAAATTTCTAAACCTTGACTTCAAATGCTTGAAAAATTCGTCTCCTCGACAATGTAAATAACACAATGAATATTGTTGAATTTTCAAAATGAATTCCATTGGCATGGCAAGTGTGTTGATTATAGCCCACTCCCTCTCGAAGAGAGGAGGCCTTTGTCCCAGCAGTGGGAACATTATAGTTTGATCATGCTTATGTTTGTAAATGTGTGTTACGTAATGACCACACAAGTTCATAATGCAGTGTAGGAACTGTTACTACTGAAATGAAATTGTTTATTCTGTAAATAGAATATCGGAATCTTTTATTGGTAAAATAAAAAAATCAAAAACTAGATGGTGTTGATATTTCTTGCTTGACTACCCCTGAGATAAAATGGCGAAGCAAGGTCAGGTGACAAAAATTCCAGACACACTCTTGATCAGATCATGTGAGGAAGATGTAGATTATGCTATGTTATGTTGTAGTCTGTACCTAAGGATCTCCAGCAAATTGAGCTGGTACAGAGCATCGCGGCTCGGTTTATGTGCCTTGTGTGCTATTTCTCATACAAAAAGGTTAGGGTTAAGAATCAAAATAATATTACAGATTGCGCCACACCACCGCGCCCGCGTAATAATTCCTTACCATTTCTATGCGGTAAAAGTAAAAGTTGCACCCAGTTCAATTTCAACCCCCATCAACATTAACACGGGAAGGAATATCAAACTTGTTTACTTAATTCGAAACACAAACGACACAAAATAAATAAAGGAAACAAATAAAGTGGTTTGGCAACTCTGGTAAGCTTACAGTGGATGGAGTAATAAAATGTAAATAGCTACAGAAGTGTTAAAAGGAGTCGCGGTAAAAGTTTAGCTCACGCGAACTTAGCACTTGATGGCGTCCCTCGGAGTTAGGGGGTGGTCTGAGTTAATAGAGGATGCAGACAAAAGTCGCATACGGAGTTGAACGCGAATAAAACTCGCTCAGAGTTAAACGCGAACAAAAGTCGCTTACTGAGTCACTCGTGTACTCTAGTCGTGTTATTTTTTGAGGTACCTATCGGTGTCGACTGTTTTTTCAGTAAAATTTTAAAATTTGTCATGGAAATTGATGCGGATTTTTCTCCAAGGCAGAAGTTGCAGATTATGTTAGTTTACAGGTAATACCTATCATCATCATCATCATCATCAGCCTATTAATGTTCCCACCGCTCGCTGGGACACAGGCCTCCTCTCTGTGAGAGGGAGTGGGCCGTAATCTACCACGCGGGCCCAGTGCGGGTTGGTAGATGTCACATGTCTTCGAATTTTTGGTTCTAAGACATGCCGGTTTCCTCACGATGTTTACCTTCACCGTTTTGAGAGCAGTGGTGATGGAATTATTTACACAAAGTAAAGCGCCTGCTTGGATTCGAACCCACGACCTACAACTTGTAAGTCGGGGCCGTTACCACTGGGTCACCACTGCTCTAGAACCTATGTAGACCAAAATTCAAACTTCCGAAATTAATATTATAAATACGAAATTAATTCTGTGTCTGTTATCTTTTTTTTCAATCCTGAAATTTTAAACACTGGTAGAACTGGTTAAGGATATTGGATACTTTTTATCCCGATACTACGTTCCTGTGGGATTATATCCGATCACCATGTGTGCGAGGCCGCAGGAAAAAGCTAGTGTCTTATAATTTCGTGGCAAGAACCATTTTATTTATCATTTCTATAGATTCTTTTCTATTTTGTAAATGTGAGAACGTTGTAGGCTTATTGGTCTGTAGATTTGTCGAGCATTACTTGTTGAAAGGTCTGTCTTCCCATACCTATTAATATTTGAAAATATTTATTTATTTACTATTACCACATAAAATTGTTTTTATATTGTAAAAACCAATTATTTTTAAAAGAGTAACCGTGGAGTTTCTTGCCGGGTTTTCTCCATAGGAAACGACCAATTGGAACCGTGCACCTAGCTTCTGACGTTTCATAAGTGCCCATGTAGGTTTATGTGGAATAAAATAATTTGATTTGATTTGATGGATTTTGAGAAAAAAATGCATTGACCGTTGTATTGCATAATGCATAGAAGTATCTACTGAAGAGATAGTAAACGCCCTTAATTATAACTTACACCAAGACCAAGACGTAAACGGTTCCCCCTAGCTGGTGAAATCCGCCACAAATGGTTTCAGAGAGAAATATAAGTATTGGAGTTATATTGAGTCAGAAATTATGACGATTGTATTAATAAAATCTCATTACGCTTTCGTGTTTATGTTGTGATGATAATAACATTTTATTGTTTAGACTGGGATTATGTACCCTTAAAGATAATTTGGAAACGTTGACAAAATGGACTAGTCGACTAATGTGAGATTCTGGAAATGTCAGATTCTATAAACGCCAGATATTAGTTGACTAATGTCAGATTCTAGAAATTTCAGATTCTATAAATGCCAGATTTTATAAATGCCAAATTCTATAAATGCCAGATTCTATAAATGAGTCACAAATATTTAAGTTTGCCTCTCCAAGGTCATCAGTTTATATCAGCACGTACTTTATTAAGAAAAAATATTTCTGTTATAATCCATTATGAATCTGTAAGATTGAAATAAATGGCGTTCATTGCCTAAAACAATGCGCTCAATTATTTTTCTGACGGAGAGTAATCTGTTCAATTATGGCGGATTAAAAATACATTTGGCAAATGGAGAGTAATTCTGTTGTTATAATGAAAATATTTTTGGATAGATTGTTTCTTTTGGGGCTTAATTATTATTATCTTGCCAATGCTGAACTTGGGATTCTTGCTGGATAGTTATTAATTACAGTTACAGCTATTGCCATTCGACGATTATTTATGTAATCTGTTAATTTTAAGTGATTCATATCCCAAGTAGCAAAATTTGGTCATGTGAATATCCTAGGAGCATGTATTTTTTTGTCTTATTGAAATCCTACAAACGTTTATAAAGCCGCATTTGGGCGCAATTCATAGGACCATTACGCACTAAAATCGTTTTTTTACAGTCAGGTAAAGTGCAATTCAATTGTATAATTATCTTATTAGATGCTTTTACTAGATATAATTGTCCTATAAAGATCCGGTAAACGCACTGAATAAGCGGGATTAGTCCTCCAATGATCTGACTAGTGCCGCTACTGGTTTAATTTATCCAACAATTGGCAGCGCGATGCTATTACTAGAGCATTCGTTCGATCATCTTTTTGTAACGATGCCGTGCTGGTAACATAAGAAAAAAAAAAAAAATATTTTCAAAGAGGAAGTATTCCACATTCTAATAATCTATTTGCAATAGATAACTTTTGTCTTTTGACTGTTGTGTATAGAATGCCTACTCAACTTGCGAAATTAATTTTATTGATGAAGTGTTCGATGCTAATAAACATATCTTCACGCCCCTTTAAAACTAAACATATTTGTTATTATTTTATTCGATAATAATTAAGAAATACTTAAGCCGCCATGGGATCTGGATTACGTGTCATAATATTGCATTATCAAAACTTTTATAAAACAATTTAGTCAAAGTTAAGACTACTACAGGATATACCTACTTCGCCACCATATTTAAGTTTTAAGGTTCTTAGTAATACAATAGAAAGAACTCCGCATGCCAGTACATTTAAGATAATGTTTTAAACAGAACTAATATTTTCAGAATAGTGTCAAAATTACTTCAAAACGATTTTATATTTATCTATAAAATTGAATACGAAATAGGTCAAGAGTGAGCTGTGTAGGGATGCAAACCGGTAATAGCAAATGTAGGACACTAATAAGTAGAATCTTACATATAAAAATCGGAGGGCATGCTAGTTTGGTGCTAACAATCCATTAAACGTCATGACTGAGACAAATCAATCCTATAATATCCTTGACCTATAGCAGCTATATCTAAGACGTTTATAAAAGTGCATGTCTTATAGAAGAATGAAACAAGACGTTAACAAGAGCAAATAAGATCACGACTAAGTCAAATCAATCCTATAATATCATTGACCTATAGCAGCTATATCTAAGACATTTATAAAAGTGCATGTCTTATAGAAGAATGAAACAAGACATTAACAAGAGCAAATAATTATATTAAATGCATTTATAGGATCAAAAGCGACACTTTCCTAATTAGTTTTATAACATGCGCTTATAAGACTGCACGTTCTAGTAAGAATCTTATAAAGTAATCCTGTAAACGTTTATAAAACTAATTATATGAGCGTATGTACTTGTAGCGCAAATCGTCTTGTAAGATGCTGTTGTAAGACCACTGCCTTAGTCAAAGCGTTTATTAGATTTCTATACGACGTTTATTCTTATAAGTCGATTACTATAGGAAAATTTTGCTGCTTGGGATGGCACATACTAAATCCTAGAGCTGTAGCGTAATACAAATCCATAGTTGGTTAATTAGTAATAGTTGATAAATAAAAACCATAATAACTTGTTTTTTTTATTTTATGCATCACATCATAACATAACATCACGCCTTATTTCCCTGATGGGTTAGGCAGAAGTGTATCTACCTAGTACACCGAAATTCGCCAGTTATGTTTAAGTCCCACGTAATAGGGGGCGAGCCTATTGCGGTCAACCGGGCACGAATCCAGACTCCGGGCTGTTGCTGAGTGGTGGCAAAACCCAATAATACTTTATCTGACCTAGGAATCGAACCCAGGCTCTCGTGCTCAGCAAGAACGTGTGCGACCCACTAGACCGTCGAGGCAGTCAATCAATAATAATAGTCCGTTAATCAATAAAAATAGTCAGTTAATGAATAATAATAGTCAGTTAATCAATAATAATAGTCGGTTAATCAATAATAATATTCAGTTAATCAATAATAATAGTCAGTTAATCAATAATAATAGTCAGTTAATCAATAATAATAGTCAGTTAATCAATAATAATAGTCAGTTAATCAATAATAATAGTCAGTTAATCAATAATAATAGTCAGTTAATCAAAAATAGTTGATAAAAAAACGTAACAGGTTGTGTATTATGCGTTTTATCAATCACTATAAAATGGACAATGTATAATAACGAATGCATTAAAAACTGACGTTTATATTAAATGCAGTCCAACATTAATACTAACAACAGATTGTAAATTGCTTGACATAATGACGTCATTGAATAAATATGACGTAGTAAATTATACCGAGGTTCGCTGCGAACCACGGAAATAGAACTAACAGTATATTTTCAGACAAGCTTCGTAGTTTTACTTCCCGAATGAGATTCCCTTTGGGAGTTGTAAGAACTACAACTTATAAGAGTTTAGAATCTGGAGTCTTAAGGGAAAGAAAGTTTTGTTCGTATGGATTTCTTACTCTATTTTCTTGTTCTGAGTAGGCAGTACTGCTTGGGTGAACTGGTATTTATTTTGTTGTTCCGGACACGTGTAAGGCTTTAACTTTAGCAATACCTGTTGGCTACTAAAACATCGATGTATGAATTAGAAAATAGTTTTAATAAATTATTTTCGTCGAGACTCTCCGGGCAAGCAAGACATAAGGCTCGAAAAAACTCGACTGTTTCATGTAATTTTAATAACAAAGCGCAAACGTTTGAAAATCTACCAAGACAGAAGACGTCATTATTGGTGATTACTCCTTACTTAGTACTCGCAACCGGCTTGCGTGTATCACCAAATTGAGAACGTAAATGAAACAAATAAAGTATGTAGGGATGTTCTGTAGTGTCTGCCTACACCCATGGAAAGAACGCGTGAGTTTATATATGTACTATCTCGGACACTGGCGCCTGACTACTTTTCGACCTTATTGCTAAGCAATAAGGTACATAAGACGTTAAGAAAAGGCACATCTAACAAGAAACAAAGCAACAAAACGACACTGAGCACTTTCCAGGCAATTAACTCCGTTGACTACTATAGTAATGAAAATGCTAACTAAGTGAAATGTCAAGCGCATGATATATTGACGTTCAGTCGCTGTCCATCGGAGCTCACTATTTTTGCCAATTTACAACATGACCGCGTTAAAATTGAGAATAAAACGCCTCTACAATATTTTCCTTTTTCAATTTTCTAGCGGATAAAAATCGTTGTTACCTATTGATTTCTGTTCATGAAGCGAACCTTATTTACGGTTATGTTTTCCATATGAAAATTCTATTGGGCTATCCGAATATCAACAAGAGGATATTCTGTTAATCTCCTATAAACCGAGCAGCTAATTGCCATATTTATAGTGGGTATTTATTGCATGTACGAAATAGATTAAATTCATTACCCATTTTTGGCTATAATGGGTAATGGCATGTTGTCATTCATTACTGAACTGATGACGTCATCATTAAGTATTACTGCCCCGTTGGTCTTGTGGTCACAAGCGCGACTGCTAAGCGTGGGGTCCTAGCTTTGATTCCCAGGTCGTGCAAAGTGTTATTGGGTTTTTTTCATTAAGAATTTCTCAGTAGCAGCCCGGAGTTTGGAAGTTGGTAATGATACCCCCGTACCTCGGAAAGCACGTAAAGCCTTTGGTCATGCGACTGATCTCTCCCCGGTCGTGTCAGATTGCCATCCCATCAGACTATGAGGGTAAAGGAACAGAGAGTGTACCTGTGTTTGCGCTCACACTTGTGCTCTATATTATCTCCTATGGGCCTGGCTAGCCTTCGTTGAGATTGGCTACCGCTACCGAAATCGGTCGGGGGGATTATTATTATTATAATAAAAATAATTAAGTTAGTAGTAAAGAAATGAAAATAAAGGGCCAAACCATAATATAATAATAATAATTAGCCCGTTTTGTCCCACTGCAGTGCAAAGGCCTCAGTTTTCTTTTTCCACTCAACTCGACTCAACTTCCCTGAGCCAATATATGGACCAATTCCTCCTATAAGCGTCAAGTTCGTCCCTTCATCTACGCATGGGTCTTTCACGATGCTGTTGGATGTTTTTAGGAACCCATGTTGAAGTGATTTTAGTCCACAATGCATCCAAAATCCGACAATGCATCCGACATCCGATAAAAGATATTAAAATATCTTTGGTAGCTGTTATGTACCTACTCGTTTAGTCGGTATCCATCTCCTAAAGTAAAGTGCTTGGTAGGATGGATACTTTTCTATGAAAAACGACCATTCCTAGTTAACGTCCATAGCACAGATGCCAGTACATCAAATTACTACAATCTGTCAAATTTCTTTAGTAGATTTTCAACTTGATCGCTAAAGAATAAGGTTCAATGTTGATTGGGAAAATTTTACAGATTGGAGTAGGTTGATGTGTTGGCGTCTGTACATAATGTGCATCAAAGGACTTCTCAAGGTAAGTCAATGTCCCCGAAAAAGGATTGCGTCTGGTTTCGATCATAAATGCAAGCAAAATCGAGAATATAGATAGATTTTAGAGATAAAAATATTTTATTTAAAACACCATCTTCATTTGATAAAATAACTATGCAAAAATACTGAGCATTTCTTAAGCTATCTAGATAACACTGAATGCCTAGATTCCGAAATTGCCTACTGAATTCATAAATGGGGAGTTTTCCCATTTCCCTTTGATAACTAAATTATACGTCGAAAATTGCGTTGGCCCTGTTCTCAATAATGATAATCAGATAAAACTGAATTCGTTTGTTTGTAACATTAATTTTCAGCTGATTATACTTGTACCTACCCCACGTAGGTACTACCCACGTACGATTCGATTTCACCCTTCCTTATCTTATCCAAATTATCTGTAGAATTATCCGAACGTGTATTTTTGTAATTAGGAAAGAAAGTTACAAAACTTAACTTCGGGACTTAATCAAAATACTTTGCGGTTTAATTTTGTGCTCAAACTTTATATGAACACAGAGAGATAAATGAAACATTTTTATGATAAAATGTATGAGTTTTCATGCTATAGATATCTTTTCCATGATACTTTGGAAAATGTGCATTGAAGTGAAAATGTATAAAAACTAGAGATACTTACAACCGTATGAATTAACACAAAAACTTACTATAGTACTTGTCCATCTAGGTTTTTGTTTGATTACGTTTATTTAAGCACATTTCCACAAAGCATATAAATATTCCAAATGTATTATAATATTCATGAAATTAACGTTACATAGAATATTTCAGCCCTATTTACAGTACTCTATCTCAAGCCACAGTAAGAATATTCACAGCTAAAATAAATGAAAGCTTGATAAATATTTCACAACAACTTTCATCTGATAATAAAATATTAACGCCCCAACATTTGTCTTAGAAATTAACCCTCGCTTAAGCCCACAAAGGTGTTCCTATTTCAATTTACAACTGGAATGTAGGTCGCTTTAGTATGAGAGCTATGAGCTACTGAGGGCGTTATTAATAACGCCATAAGCGTACCTACACCTGAGCTGTTTGAGAACTATAAATAAGTCGTTAAGTTAGTCCATTTATGTCAAGCTGACGATCGAATGAACTTTGGTTGTGTCGATAGCTTCTTTTATCGACCAAAGTTTACTGATCGACCCTGTTTTCGGTTCTACAAAGGCCTTTATATTTTTAGCCTTTGCACGTAGTTTGGTGTTCTCTTTTTAGTTTTGCTGTGGAGCAATTTTAGAATAGGCGTTGAACGGTGGTATTGCTGGTTTTGAATCTTTTAATGATTTACTTTGTGTGTTTGTCAATGATGGCGAATAAATCCGCTGTAATTACCACACACAGAGCTCGTGAACTGACAAGAGATGCATCGTGAAAGCGATGAAACGTCAAGATAGACAGATGTAATATCAAACCGAGCAGTTGGAACACAAAAAAACCAGGCGGCAAGAATTGCTTAGAAGGTTCTTCTTTTCGATTCGATTGTACTTCTTTTATCCTTTGCTCTCGTGTTCGCAAGCGTGACTGCTGAGCGTTGGGTCCTGGGTTCGATCCCCGGGTCGGGAAAAGTATTATTGGGTTATTCCATTACGAATTTTTTAATAACAGGCCGGAGTTCGGAAGTTGGCGGGGTGATACCCCCGTGCCTCGGAAAGCACGTTAAGCCGTTGTTCCTGCGCCTGATCTATCTCCGGTCGTGTCAGATTGCCACCCCATCGGACTTAGAGAGTGAGGGAAGAGAGAGTGCACCTGTATCTCTCTTCTTTCTCTTCTTGTCTTTGGCCTCTGGTACTGACAGCAAGCAATAGCCAAAATTTGTTAAACTTTTATATGATACGAATCTTGAATACGAGGCTTTTGGCTAATTTGTAAGGAGTCATAAATGTTATTTTTTTGGAATGTGCGTTTAGTTTGTGCAGAATAGACAATTTTTCTTTCTTTCTTTTCTTTCTTTTCTTTCTTATCTGCTCACACACTTCTGCAATATAATAACTCCTGCGCAAAAGTCTGCCGCCGCTGGTCTCCGCAGAGATTGGTCGCCATGGCCGAAATTCGGTCTGGAAGAGTATTACTTGTTTTATGTTAGGCACTTGGACCTACTAGCTGGCCACGTTTATCGCTAATCCTGCATAAATGCCGACGTTTAACTTAAAGGCATAACTTAAAAACACGGTATCACTACCCACCCTAAATAATCAAACTAAAACCATTTCCTACTTTCTATTTTTACTCGACCAATAGGTACCCCATAAATTGACTACGTAGAAAACAAACCTGCTTCAGAATCTATGTGGGCGTTAATTACTAGTGGTGAGCGTGAACACCTGAGGTATTCCAGAACTATAAATATCTACTATGTCCATTTCTGTGGAAGCGTGGCGGTGAAACGGCTAGGCCGCAATCGGAAGGTCGCAATTATATCCACTCGTTGACTATAACGCCCTGGGGCGCTACTATGGGTTCGTCTGAACTTTCTTTAGAAAATAAAAAAGAAAGAAAAATGGTTTATTCTGCACAAACTAAACGCACATTACAAAAAAAATACATTTAGTATATATTTGTAAAGGAGTCTAAAAATTAAATAATATAAAAAATATTAATTAAAAGCCTCGTATTCAATATTCAAATCATCTAAAACTTTGACAAGTTTTATGTATTGGTCGATAATTGAAATAGTTATTTTTTAAATGATGGATGGACTGCGTGTAATAAGATAATATGGATAGAAAGGGCTCACGATCGATATGACGAGTAAAAGACGACTATGGAAGAAAAAGACAAGTTGCGCTGATCCCAAATTAATTGGGATGAGGGCAAGAGAATGATGATTTATTTAAATTTTCTGTAGTTCTATATAGTACAGAGCAGTTGTAGCTCTATCAATCAATCAATCTTCCTAGCCTCTTCCCAACTATCTTGGGGTCGGCTTCCAGTCTATCCGGATGTAACTGAATACCAGTATAGCCAATTGTAGCTCTATAGAATAGAATAATTATAATCATATTAATTCGCAACAATAGCTACAGGTACAATAAATTGAAAAACATACATAGTAAGTTTCCATCATATTTTAGTAGTTATTTGGTGTGACAATCTTAATTTTAAGGTTTTGGTAAACAGTCTTTCGGACAGAACCTTAGTAACCATTTCCAAGTGTTGACGATGATCTATTTTATTTATTATCACTCATAAGGAAATGAAGGCTACAATTGTATTAACGATGATCTATTTTTTTATTTATTATCACCAAGGAAATGAAGGCTACAACCATTTAACACAGTGTCTAATAAAAGCTATTATGACTTAGTCAAAGTATTCGTCGTAAAAATGTTCTACCGAATGAAAAAGCTGGGTAACTTTAAAGGAGTTAATTTCCCTCAAACATGCACCTAAAAGCTACGAGTGCTCGAAATATTTTTGTATCGCCGAACAAAACCGAAAACTTACTCGAAGTTTTAAAAGTTCCAGATTTCAAAGAGTTTTGTGTTGACTTTACAGGATGTTTAAAAGTTTAGGATACACCTGTGTTATTGTATTCAACTTTATAAAAACCTACCTGTATTATTATATTCAACTTTGTACAAACCTCAGAGTTTTACAGCAAAGTACAGTACGACACAACTTAGATGTAGCATAGATTTGAAAATTTTCATTCATTCATTTCAATTTCACGGATGTATTTGGCTATAAGACTTTACAAGTTATTGCGTTTTCGAAAGATCATTTTCACCTAAAGCAGTAATAAAGATTCGTGATTTTGAAAGCGCACTCAGTTCGGATGGTGATCGGTTTTACGAATTTTGCCGATGCTACATCTAAGTTACATGTGTCGTACTGTAAGCAATTCAAATATCGAATTCAAGTGTTCCTTATCCAATTCTCGCTTCCTTTTCACGCGAACAAATTCGCATCGAAAAGTTTAAATGGCTTCTATAGTAGGGGTATTGTTATGCCTGAATGAACTTTCGCACCCTCAGTATAGACCGACCGAAATAACTATGCACATGAAAAATAGGCAGTTGGATTTTGTTCTTTATACCTTTGACTTAGAATTCTATTTCACTGGCTATACGAGTATAGGAATATACTTGTAAGTATGGGTAAAACCGACTGGCTGACCGTAATGGTTTCACATTATAGTGGTAGTTCTTTTGATTCGGAATTGTTTTGCTTTGTTTGTGTTAATTATTTTTCTATTTCTTTTTGTGTTGTTTTGTTTTAGGCGGTATTGTTTATTTAATTAAAAACGACCTCGTGAAATTATCATAATTTATGGAAATATCAAATTTTCTATTTCTCACATAATGAGCAGAGCTACGCTTAGTAATTACGAATTCGAAGTGCCATTTTAAATTACATGGAAAAGCGAATTTCTCGACAAAAAAGAAAAGAAAAAAGAACTACTATGCCTCCGCTGTACATCTGTCTGTCAGCGGGCTGTATCTAATGAACCGTAATAAGTAGACGCAGTTGAAATGTTCACAGATCATGTATTTCTATAGCCGCTATCACAACAAAAATAATTTAAGAAAATCGTTTTTTTTTGCTAAATAATATACGGAGATACGGAACTCCTCGTGTGAGAGGCCGACTCGCACTTGGTCGGTATTTAAGGACTGTTGTTCATGATACTGATTAATTCAAACAATAAACACATCAGAAGCAAGACGAATGAGGGTGTACTTCAAGAACCTTAAATTATTTGAGTAGCAGCTGAACATTTTATATGCTAATTGAAATCACTTTAAGACGGCGAATGCCCATAAAAAAGGTTGAAAAGCTTGTCTGAAATTCTTTCTAAGGCGAGCTATGTGATGCTTTAGACATGTTCGTATCTTATAGTCATGAGTTGTTTGCTTTTAAAGCCAGATTTAAAGACGTGAAGGAAGCAATTTAAAGATTTCGTCTAATGGTTTGTTATTTGTTTTAAGACGCCGATATATGCCACCGGCCTTGCATGGCTAGCTTGCGTGTTCTGTGCTGAGCTCACGCAACGCGTCGTATTTTCAGTCAGCAATAGGACTCGCCCATCAAGGAGTGCTGTCCCAAATTAGATGCAATTTAATTTATTATACATACATCAAAAGGATTTTTAAAATACGTATACTAAAATGGTGAAGGTTTCAGAAAAATACTCTTGATAGTTTTTGCGTGATTCTCAGTTTTTTATTAGCCGCGTTAAACACTTTAAAAATTAATTACACTATGTAATATAAACATTATCTAATATATGTATAGACTAAGTTATTAAAAAATGCGCTTATTTAACGGACTTTTCCCAAATCATTAACACTACTCGTTTAGACGTAATCTTTAGTATGAAATCATTAAAAGTCGCATAGTGATACAGGCGCTGCCTAGTTTGGGAACCACTGTTTTAATAACCACTGTTAAATTATTTTCAGTAAGCAAACAATATTATTATTTATTAATTATTTTATTTGTTACAATTGACCAATAAATTATTCTTATTCTTATTAGGCTCTACAATACACTTCAGCTACATAAATAAGCAGGTTATTTAAAATATTTTTGGTTTTAGTATATTTATTGGTTACTCAACTTTTACCTTGATCGTCTAAAGGTCATCGCCAATTATAACAGCACCGCTCCAGCACGGTAGCGCCCCGACACCACCGCCTCGAAAAATCTAGCCGCCAACGCGCCGTAAGCCAAGCGACAGCTAGCCGCCAACGCGCCGGAAGCAAGGCGAGACGGCTAGCCGCCAATGCGCCGTAAGCAAGGCGACCGCTCGTCTGTCAACCAAGTCTGACAACCAGTCTTACCAAGGGGTATCGTATTACCCAGTTACTGGGTTGTGCAGGTCAGATAGGCAGTCGCTCCATGTGAAATACGGTATTCAGTCGCATCCGGTTAGACTGGAAGCCGACCCCAACATAGTTGGTATTTGAATAAAGTGTTAAAACTAAGTAAATGTTATGCGCGAAACACCACGCGTTCGTGCTAGGCCTACAGTTCGCATAAATATAATCTCATTTACTTTTGAAGCTCTCGTTTGAAACGTTCAATGACATCTTTATTTTTATAGATGGCAAATTCAAAATGGCTGTCTCTATATTGGATTCTTAAAAGAAAACTTATGACAATACCACAAGAGTAACATTGATTTTGGTTTAACTTTTCAAATTTTTCTTTGATTTCTTTTTTATTGAGATGACTGTTTGTCTTTTTTACCAGTTAAATTTTATCATTTTTTCATTTATCTAAATACACTTTACATTGCTTGTTTTTCATGTGTATGTCCCATCGGACTATGAGAGTGAGAAAAGAGAGTGCACCTGTGTCTGCGCATACACTTTTTTCGACTTTTTTTTCGTCCCGCGCCGATGGGTGCTCTCGGCTGTGATTGACCGCCATGGTCGAAATTCAATCTGGAGGACTATTATTGTAATTGAAGTAAGTAATCAAAAGTATGATTAAACGATTGTTTTTGCTAGAAGGTTATTCAATTGTTAACAGAAACATTGTCTAACGAGGTTTTCTTACAAAAATTACTAACTGCGAATTTCACCAATGAAACTGAACGCGATCAGCCCTCTAAACCGAGTTCAAGAGCTGTCAGTGTCAATATTCCACAGAAAATAAAATAACACTGACAGCTCTTAAACGTGGTTAATGCGCTGATCGTCTTTATCAGTTTCATTGATGAAATTCGCCCTAAAACAATGAAATAATTATGCAATCAGTTAACTAAAACAGAATGCACTACAACACGGCTTACAAAAACGATTCCTTGTAACTACACGAATGCTACCTCCCTATTTAACACAAACCACTTATTCTTTTCTTAATGAACAAGCCCTAGTTAATTAGTTTCAATATATAAAAAGAGTAATATAAAAGCTTTATGTAATAACATAGTTTCATTTACTGGGTAGCGCACGCGATTGACGCCCTACACTTTGGCGAAAGTGCGTGCTTATTATACCAAAATGGGTGCGGACGACCAAGTGAATTTCCACGTATACCGATATAATGAAACACCTCACGCAACCACACATCGACATTAGTGAACCTAACCTTTAGAACATGGTGGATATAATGCTTTAAATTGCTCTATTCTGAACCTAATGCCAGGAATCATAAAGGTCGGCTTTGATTGATAGGTGTTCTTCAAGCATTCTTCGCAGTCACGAACAACTTTCAGACTGCCGTTTGTTTCTTATATTTTCAAGCACATTAACTTTCTTTTAATAATATTCTGTTTTCTCTTACCTGCCAAAACCTTTGTTGTGTACTGTTTCGTAAGTAATTTAATTTGTTTCTCCTCTCATCTCCGAAGTCTTTCAGTTCTCGAGCGGACCTCAGGTAACTCAACGGTCACGTCTAAACGAAATAATAAATTAGAATATTCAAACCTTAATTTGCAGGTAAAGTGAAAAATAAACGAAATTAGCTTTACCGTTAACTTAGCGAAAAGGCGACCCTGTTAGAGTGAGCGCGAAAGGACGGGGTTTTTAAAGGTTGGTACACAAGTATCGACATGACGACGGCGTCGGTGCGGCAAGGATTTAGAATGGCATACGACGCGCGGCTCGTTTTGCATAGGTTTAAACCAGCAGAATACGAGAAAAGCATGTAAATTACGTCTACCGCGTCATACGTGAATATTTTTGCTTTTTGACGCCATTATCGGCGTAACTTCTACATTTGCATGCCCGTTTTGCTTCCTAACGCGACTTTGGCTCTGTATATTCACATATACGAGTATATGTTCCAGAATCCAGCTGAAATATTTTTGTTTAAGCATTGATCTGAATTTGGTTTTTTTGAACGGTTCTTTGTTTCTTTGTTAAAATAAATTGCAGTCCACTATTTATGTTACCAGTACCGTTCGTCGACGCCATTGCCGTGTAAGTTCAGTGTGCAACACGCCTTAGTTGTAAAGGAAAATCTACTAGCGACACACTAATTGGGTGCTAAAGTAAATATTTAAAAAGGTGAGCGGGAAAACGTGAGGTTTTAACTTTTCAATTACGTCAATTAAGAGTGCCGTGCGCAGCTGTGGACAGAATTATTAGGTGTAGCCATTTTTATGAAAACACAATTCATTCGATATAACGAACGACTGGTAGCGTACGTTTAATTAAGTGACTGTTCTTAAATGAACTAATAATTCAGGAAAAATGGCTACATTTTATTGCTTTACTAAAATTTATTGTGTTTTTATTGGCGACGTGACTTTGCAACTCTAGAATATACATATAGCTTTCGTTTATTTACTCGAAATAGCTGAATGTTAAAGTAAAAATTAAAGATTTTTCAGTGAATTTAAAGAATCACCGTAAAAGGAATGGATACAACTAACTACAATTTTGCAGAATAAACGCTTCACAAAGGAGAATGCTCAAGCTCCATAGAAAAAAAACCCAGCTTCGGGGGAAAAGCGATATATCTCAAATCATCAATAATAATAACTACTAAAATAATAACCGGTCATGATCGTGATCCTTACTGGCAAACATATAAAAATTGCCAGTTTTATTATGCAGATTATGCAGTCGTCAATATAAAAAAATGATAATTAGTTTTAATTACCTACTTTATAAAAAAATATTATGTTAAAATGCGAGCTTGGCTCATTTTCAATTTTTTTACAATGCTTAAAGTCGTTGAAAGTACTATGGATATATTTATTGTAACAGAAACTTCGAGAGTTCGACATCAAAATAGTCAGGATTTAACAGCATCGTCACGTGAAAATACTATTGTTAACAGCGATATTATGATATTGATTCGATAGTTTGGAGTGCTATACTATCGCCATCAGCGCCAACTATACTATCAATAATTATATAATCACGTGAGGACACTTGAAGTTTTGGGAGTAGAGGTGAAATCAAACCAGAATGTATTCATAACATTTTTATTTACTATTTTAGAGGTATGAGAAACAGGATGCAGGATTTTGATGAGTAGTTTACATGTGGCTTCACAGTGCCAGTTGAGGTTCCACTGAGTCAGAACCGGGTGCCGCATACTTCGTGGTGAGTTGGAACTGGGTGGCGCTGCGTTATGATCTAGTGAGTCGCATGTGGTACAGCGCGGGTTGTAGGATCTTGTATATATGTTGAACTTTTCTTGCGCTATGCAGCATTTTGATGAGTAGTTTGCATATTGTGGCTTCACAGTGCCAGTTTAGGTTCCAGTGAGTCAGAACCGGGTGCCGCATAGTTCGTTGTGAGTCGGAACTGGGTGGCGCTGCGTTATGATCCAGTGAGTTAAATGTGGTACAGCGCCGGGTTGTGGCTGACTGCTGGCGTCGACGAGGAGAGGGTAGAAAGGGCTCTGTTGTGGACGAGCCGAAAGTGCAGTGTGCTGTTTTAAAGTTGCTGCTGAGGCTGAAGGTGATGACCAGGAATGTTCGTCCGCTGCATGCTGATGGTCAAGATACCCGTTGAAGCCGTGGATGCCGGCTGGCTGTGTGACTCAACGATTGATGTCACGATCTTGTATAATGTTGAACTTTGCTTGTGCGATGTAGGATTTTTGTGACGTCATGTTTTTGATGCGTAGTTCGTATTTGGCTTCACAGTGCCAGTGGACGTGCATTCCTGGTCATCAGCATCAGTCTCAGCAGCAACTTTGAAACATCACACTGCACTTTTAGCCAATCCACAACAGAGCCCTTTCACCCTCTCCTCGTCGTAGCAAGCTACAACCCGCGCTATACCACATGCGACTCACTGGACCACGCAGCGCCACCCAGTTCCGACACACCACGAACTATGCGGCACCCGGTTCTGACTCACTGGAACCTCAACTGGCACTGTGAAGCCACAATATGCAAACTACTCATCAAAATGCTGCATCGCGCAAGAAAAGTTCAACATATATACAAGATCCTGACATCTATCGTTGGGCAGTTGCCCGTCATACACGACATCCATCTGGTCGGAGGATCCTCCCTTTTCTATAGAGGATGAGTAAACTTTACATCCTGCTCCTCATACCTCTAAAATAGTAAATAAAAACGTTAAAATACACTCTGGTTTGATTTCACCTCTACTCCCAAAACTTCAAGTGTCCTCACGTGATTATATAATTATTGATAGTATAGATGGCGCTGATGGCGATAGTATAGCACTCCAAACTATCGAATCAATATCATAATATCGCTGTTAACAATAGTATTTTCACGTGACGATTCTGTTGAATCCTGACTATTTTGATGTCGAACTCTCGAAGTTTCTATTACAGTAAATACAATGTCGCCCATGCGCATGTGACCGCCCGTAATTTTCTGAATATTCATGAAAAAATATCGAAAATAAACTTCAAAAGGGGGGGTCTATCTATAATATTTTTCATGTTATTCAATTTTAAATTTTTTAAAGATTTGCTTTCTGTTTTTTGACTCATCTCCGAAGTTTATGGGTCGATTTGGATTCTGTTTATTATTTCCAAAAGCTTATGAGTTATTTTAACAGGTTAATTAAAATTTTTACAAAAAACTATCGACTACGAAAAAAAAAACGGAATCTAAGTCATTTTTTTCGGTAAAAAATTGTGTATTTATTTAAAAAAAACTAGTGAAAAATGTTATAGATAGACCCCCCCTTTTGAAGTTTATTTTCGATATTTTTTCATGAATATTCAGAAAATTACGGGCGGTCACATGCGCATGGGCGACATTGTATATCCATAGTACTTTCAACGACTTTCAGCATTGTAAAAAAATATAAAATGAGCCAAGCTCGCATTTTAACATAATATTTTTTAATAAAGTAATTAAAACTTATTATCAATTTTTTATATTGACGACTGCATAATCTGCATAATAAAACTGGCAATTTTTATACGTTTGCCAGTAAGGATCACGATCATGACCGGTTATTATTTTAGTACTTATTATTATTGATGATTTGAGATATATCGCTTTTCCCCCGAAGCTGGGTTTTTTTTAAGCATCCTCCTTTTACTGGCCAAAGTTTGGCACGCTTGTTGAGAACGCGTATGGTTTCTCATTATTTTGAGCATATTTCAAAAACATACATCTATCTTCCCAAAAAGAGAATACTCTACAATACGAGAGACATACTTACTTCTATAAAATGCAACTTTATCTATAGAACGAAAACGCATTAAATTGCTTACAACTACCAGAACCTACCTATTGGGAGAAGACACTGGCCCCTGTAACACAGGTGTTTTTACCTAGCGCAGGAGTCAGGGCTTCACTTTGTTTGTACACATTTTTTATGCCAATAAAAATAATTTATTATTATTATTTCCTTTATTCAGTATTAAACATATTAATTACATTTTTAAATATTAAAATAAAAATTATAAAAACATTTAAAAATATAAAAAATAGTAGCCCACCGGTATCGGGAACAGGGTCCAAGCTACCGGCGGTCAGGGCTCCAGAGAGAGGAACCTTCTGACAATGCGAGCCGTGTCCAGGAGTACTGCTTTTTGAATCAAGCCCTTAATCCAGCTGCCCAACGAGAGCCTCCTTAGGTGTTGGTCGAGGCTCTTGGCAATTAAGCCATTGGCTGATACGACTATCGGCACAATGATCGCTGAGTTCACATCCCACATGTCGACAACCTCGTGAGCCAAGTCAAGATACTTGATTTGTTTATCTTTCTCTGCTTTCACGAGGTTCCCGTCATGCGGGACCGTTATGTCAATAATCATTGCGCGCCGTTCTCCTCGATCCACCACCACTATATCAGGCTTATTGGCAACAATAGTCCTGTCAGTGATGATGGATCGATCCCAGTACAATGTGATATGTCCATTTTCGAGAACTGGGTCGGGCACATACCTGTAGTACGGCACTTCCGATTCTACAAGGTTGTATTTCAGAGCAAGTTGCAGATGGATAATCCTGGCTACAAGGTTATGTCTATGCAAGTACTCTTCGTTAGCTAGACGAGAACACCCGGAGATAATGTGTCGGATTGATTCTCCCGGACGGTGGCATGCCCGACAGATGTCAACCGTCCCATCCTTCACAATGAATCTCCGGTAATTGTTCGTCATCATAACTTCGTCCATAATTGCACAGACAAAACCTTCGGTTTCCCCAAAGAGGTCACCAAAACGCAGCCAGGCTACGGACGCTAGTAAATCTACATCGGGTCCATGTAGGGCCCGGAAGTAGCGTCCGTGAAGCTCCTTACTCTGCCATACCTCCTTGCGATCGTTAGTGTCAAGCACTACAGGCTTGCGCCAGTTCTCTTTAGCCAAGGAGAGCGGGGTAAGACCCTTGTCCACCGCGGCCACATCTCGATGCATCCCCACGTCGGCTTCTAGGAAATATTCCCTGAGACTGCATATCTCGCGATTGTGGAGGGTCTTAGCGTTTAAAAAGCCTCGACCCCCACACTTTCGCGGGATATACAGTCTCATCACCGATGACCGTGGGTGATGCATTCGATATGCAGTCAGCAGCGTACGGACCCTCCTATCCAGGGCGTCGAGTTCGGTCTGAGTCCATTTGAGTATGCCGAAAGAGTACATCAAAACCGGCATGACCCAACCGTTGAAGGCGCGCACCTTGTTTCCGCCTGATAGAAGACTATTGAATACTTTCTTCAGGCGGCCAAAGAACCGCTCCTTCAACGATTGCTTCATGTCAGTAACATTGATGCCCAGCGCTTCCGACATACCCAAATACTTATAGGTATCGGATGCGGAGAGGGCTCTAAGGTTTATGGAATCCGAGAGTTGGGTTCCCACGGATTCCATAATCTCCCCTCGCTTTACATGCATGACCGCACATTTGTCCACACCAAATTCCATCCTGATGGCGCTACTGAAAGTTTCAGTTACTTTCAGTAGCTCCATCAGTTGCAAATTGTTGGGGGCAAAGAGTTTCAGGTCATCCATGTAGAGGAGGTGAGATATAACCTGACCACCTCTCCTCAGCCGATAGCCTAGACCTGAATCCTCCAGCAGTGTGCTTAGAGGATTCAAGGCTAAACAAAACCAAAGCGGACTCAAACTATCGCCCTGAAATATGCCTCGCTCGATCCTTATTGGCTCGCTATTCCTCTGGATATTTCGACATCCTGGATAGCGAAGTACCGTCCTCCATTGCCCCATACACGACATCAGGAAGGTGCGCAGAGTTGCATCTACTTTATACAGCTCCAGCACCCTCATGAGCCATGTATGTGGCACCGAGTCATTTATTATTATTATTATTAACTTAAAAATATCCTGTACAATTCGTCAGTGCAACGAAGTACCACGGGACGTGATAAGCGAAAACTTTCGTTTACACCAAACAATACATTAAACTTTTCACTCATTTTCGGTCACGTGAACCAACCAATTGATTTCGATTGACATACAAAACGTTTTACCGCGATTACTTTGTATACCCTTTTATTACCCTTTTATTACTTTCCCAATGAACTGTGAAAAGAACTCTTTTTAAATTACCAACATTTTTTTCTGTTTTTTTTTTTTGTGGTCGATTGAGTTTTCATCCGTGAAGGTAATACCGTACCCTAATTACGTAATACACAATCAATTTGTTTTGAAACAGATTACTAATCCATTGCTTCATAAGTTCGAAATTTAATTCTGCTCTGCAACATAATTATCGCATTGAATGTTGTTGAACTGTCAAAATGAAACAAATGATCGGTATTGCATTGCTTCTGCAAGATACGTAATAACCCTACGGATTGTAGCTTTGATTGTTGTGACTGGTTAAATACCTGAAACTTTTATTAAGATAGGGAGGAGACATATTAAAGACATTAGCTTAGTGTTACTAGGTACCCAAATGGATTGCGGTATTTAGGTACAGTCACGGACTTTAATTGATGAGCCACTTTCAAACTTTCAAATTTTGCAGTTTCATACATTCACGAGATTACACGATTAAATACGAACTCGAACCGCATGCTCGTCAACAAGATGACAAATTACTAATAATCGGAAATAGTCCTATCCATAGAGGTTGAAGGCTGACTAATAAGGTGTTAATGATAAATTAATACAATGTTGCATACGTTTATCCAAGCTATTTGATACTGACCTCATTTAAATTAAAACTCTTTAAATACTCGTTATTTCTGAAAATCTATCTGAAGACCAAAAAAGAGTATAATACCTGACAGTTATTTTATTTATCGTTCATGAACGTCATCTTGGACGCTACGTGTTCGGGTAAAATCGTCGGTCCGACTTTTTCCGAAGTCGAAATGACGCTAACGTTACTATCGCTAGGCTAAAACAATTGTCGCTAGGTTACGGTTGCTAGACTTGCAATTGGTTGAATTTGGTTTGTGACTCTGCTGTCAAGTTTGTAGTTCTGGCTCTCAGGTTAGCCAACCGTAAATATTGCATGAAAGTGTAACATTTCAGAACAAGATAATAAGAAGACTTATGACTTTCCGTGTCTGGATGTACGAGTATAACCGACTACACCCGATTTGCATTACACGGCTAAAATACAAACAGTGGAAGGTGGTTCATCAATTAAAGTCCGTGACTGTACCTACTAATGGGTTTCTGATAAAAAAAAAACGTAAACAGAAACAACAATGGTTTTATCCACATGTGGAAACATTTTTAAGGTAGGAATCGTTTTTTTTTTGGGAGTCATCAGTAATGATGCAACAAATTGTTTATTACTATGAAAAAATTTGCAGAAAAGCGTTTTTACCAATGTAGTTTTCCTCACTAGTAACCGTTAACAACAAATCAGATACAGGAACGTTGCAACTTTATCCTTTCTCGTCTGGTTATCGATACCTGATAGAATTGCTGTGCGCTCGTCGGCCTGTCAACATTGCTTACGCAAGCAATTTGTCAGTTTTACAGACACACGGGAATATGGTGCTTACTAACACATTTTTTCTTTTATAGACGAACGGTAGTGCTATTCTGAAAGAGCCATTATCGAGCTTAACTTAACTCTGAGTGACAATGACATGCAGAAGTTTTGTTTCCGTATTGTCAGTTTCGAAATTCTGTTTTCCACGGAGAATACAGAACTGTCGTCCTTCATAAGTTTTTACAGAATAATACTGCTTTTAGTTTTGAACGATATAATGGAAACTAAACTAACAATACGAAACTACAAACAAAATAGGTATCTATTATTCATGTATTATCTGACAGTGGATAGCTGAGTAGTTTGTTGAGCTGAAATTCTATGACAATTCAATATTGAAATGAAAATATCAATGTCTACTTTCCAACTGTTTGGGTAACGTAAAACATAAACGTTTATCATTTCATTTTTTTCATTTACGTTAGGGTGATGCAGAGACAAAATATGGCAGGTGCAAAATAAGGGATTAATAACACGAAAATAAATATAAAATACAACCACTCAAACAATCTCAAAAAAAAAACTCTTCTCTTTTCTCTCTAAAAAATCTCTTTTCTAAGTCTAAGTCTGTAATTTTTATGGTGTACATAATAAAGAGTATTCTATCTATCTATCTATAAATAGATAAATATACAGGGTGGCAGGGACATCGACGCGACGCCGGTTACCATGGATTCAGTACATGGTTCTGAACCATGGGGGTTCAGGGGGGTTCAGAACCATGTACTGAATCCATGGTAACCGGCTTCGCGTCGATGTCCCGGACACCCCGTATACCTACATACATATAAACAGAAGAAACTTTGACAGGAGAAATAACGATCGATAGAGGAGAAATAACGATCAGTAGAAGAGAAAACCAATCCAGAAAATCAGCGCTGGGATGTTTCTGCCAACTTCTTACGTATATGCTCACGTGCCTTCACTTTAAAAGACAACCTACTGGTTTACGTCCTGATGTTCAGAGGTTAGAGGTTTGCGCCGGAGCAGTGAGTACCGGAATATAACCGGTGATTTACCAGTAAAAGTACTCGATTTAAATAATCGGTAATTAACCGATTGATCTCCGGTGATCCCGTGATCGACGCATCTTATTTTTTTAATATAATAAACATAGCCTTTAGACGAAATAGCCTTTAAAATACCTAGCTGTGCCTGCTACTTCTGTAAGGTCAGAGAGAATATTTTCGGCGACAAATACTAAATGATAGAAGAAACATTGACGTTGTTGACATGTTGTGTTTCTTAAGAGTCCTATTACATATTTTACGCAAATTCATGATTTTTGACGCTCTAATACTCAGCAGCAGTATGATATTTTAATAATTTAATAATGTATAACGATAGTGCCATTTTCTTTGTTGTAAGTTGGAGTTACACATTTTAATTTTGCTTTTCGTGTAATTTACTATAAATATTTTACGAACTCAGTTTACAAGAAAAACCGTCGGCGATGAAACTTTGACGCTCAAATTCACATTGTTTCATTCAATTCTAATAAAAGCAAAAATTACTAAAATATACGTTGAATGTTTTACTTGTTTATCGGAGTTCTAGAATTTCTTTAAATTCCTTGAGTTTAAAGAAATTCTAGAAAAAATTGTAAAGAAAAGCAATAAATGTCTTGATTCAGCGTTCATCATTTAACAAACAAACACAATTTTATGAAATAAATTAATATGATATAAAACTTCTGTCTACAATGAATACGTTTCATTAGTTTCCGTTTCTCAATATAGTAAGACAAAATTACAATAAATAAAATAAAAGTATACATTCCGCGTCAATTCAGCAAATTACACGAAAATAATGTGTAACTCCAACTAACAAGAAAGAGAATGACACAATCGTTATAATAATCAAATAATTAAAATATGTTACTGCTGTTAAAATGTGCGTGTATGACCAGATGTATGAACGTAAACGAGGCAAAAGGAGCGTGTAAGGATCGTAGCAAGTGGCGTTCTGTAGTGTCTGCCTACCCCATGGGAAGAAGTCGTGAATTTATGTATGTATGTATATTAGTGCCTTATCTGATAAATGCAATGTCTCGAAATACAATTTTTGAGGCACAACTAGAAGTTTATTCCATTGAATACATCGATCAATGTGGCGAATGTATCTGCACTTTTCCTAAACCCATCTTAATACTGAATCTTCATGTATTCCATAACCCACAGCCATGGAAGAAAGGATTGATGTAATCATCATCAAGGGATTAAACCGTGTCGTAAACGTTGACAAAGGAGGTTTTCTTTTACGACAAAACCATGAAAAGCGGGGGCTCTTAAATGTAACCACAGGCGTTGTTGGCGCTAATCTTACATTTTAACTAAACCTACTGCTATTGCATAGAAGGTTTACTCTAGTACTACGTATAAGAGTTTCAAACGTACCTTTGCTTTAATGTTAATTTAAAAAAAGTTACTTAATTGATTTAGACGGACTATGCAGAAATCCATTATAAAATACAATAATAGACGACTTATATTTAGTGACCTAATCCGCTTAATCTGTACTTAAAGAGTCATAAAAAACCTTGTAAGAAATCGACACGTGTTTCACCTCTCAACGAGGCTTTCTCAGGATGACGATTGACTTGTTGCGAATCCGGACACGACGTGTCGCCACATCTCTGGGTTCGGCACTTGACGTGGCAATTCGTCGTGTTCTCAACAAGTCAATCGTCATCCGTTTAAGAACAGTTAAGCGGATGAGGTTACTTAATATACGTTGTCTACTGTATATTAAAAAAAAAAAACTTGAATAGGTTCTAGAAAGCTTTCAACTATTATTATTAAAATCAATCATATTCTACACGGTCGTGTGTGTGTGACAAAATTCGGCAGCATTTTTGGTGTGATCAAGTAGGACACAATACAAACTTTTACATTAATAAAATTAGTTTTGATAAGCTTTGACTTTGGTGCTAAGCTCATTAAAATATCATTTATGCAGACAGTAGGTACCTTTCCTATAATAGTATGCCAAATAATATGTATACAACGTGAAATTTGAATCACAGTTTTGCTAGAACGAACGTTGTTCAGACCATGGTCTACTATCATTCTATAGCATCCAATATGTTATTAAAACAAACTAAACTAGGCGTTCTCAAATAAGTCTTATGTTGCTCAAACGTGTTCAAACATTAACCGTAACATCTAAGGACTCATCGCGGTAGCAAAATGGCATTCAAAAGAGTTATGAAGAGTCCACGTGGACTACAAGGATGTCCGGCCAATACGGGCCGAAATTTTAATAAATAAATCAGTCTTTTTTTTGTGTTTTTTCAAATACCATTGACGTTTTTTTTTAAATTGATTGTTATAGAATGGTAGTAGACCATGGTCTGAACAACGTTTGTTCTAGCAAAACTGTGATTAAAATTTCACGTTGTATACAATAGTATGCCCCTAAACAAAGGTAATCCAATATTTCCATAATTACGTTACAATAACAAAAGAACAACACAGCACTTATTAACCTACGTTTTTGTTTGCTAATTATAGTACTGCAACATTGTATGTTTCATAAAAATAATAAAGTAATTAGTAAAAGATATACAAAATTACCTTAGCGTGTCATTTTTATTCTAACCATGGAGTTTTCGCGATAAGTAACATCCTCTTTTGACCTATTGTAAGATCGTTTGTATGCATTCCACGAAGACTATTGTAAATAAAAGATGAACGAAAGTTCAAACATCTATTTTTGAAATAGATTTTGCAAAGAAACTGCTTTGAGGCAATAAAACGAATCACCTTTTAGCCGAGTTTGAACAGAATTTGGCGCGAATTCTAGTTTCACGTTTATGCTAACCTGTGAACGAGTATGGCGACCTGAATGACATCTATTCGGGAACTTTTACATGCAGAACATTAGCCTACACACTTGTACCTACGTAGGTATAGAATTTGCGTTTGCATGTTTATTTGTTTTACCAGTGTTCATCTTTCGTTTTTATCTGTCTGTAGCTTGTGCCAAGAGCATGTTTTAATTTTGATATTTTTATTAAGTGAAGTCAAGAATATTTGAATAACTGCGTCGTAGAAGAAGCTTTATTTCTTTTTAAGAATAGAAAATGCCAAATGTAACTTTTCTGAGAGATATTGTATTTTCAAACATTAGGAAATTATTAAAACTTGTTCGAGAAGTCTCGATAGCTGTACCAATTGGAACACTTTTCCGGAAAATTAAAACCAATGACTTGATAATTTGTCCTGCCCATTGTTGTTCAAAAATAAGCGATTAACGAAAGAAAGGGCGTAACGACCTTTGACATTTTTCTTAATTCCTTTCTGATTAAACAGTTTCATTGTGAAATCGCAACATTGTTCGTTTATATGAAGTGATTTACCAAATTTCCTCAATCGTTAAGGCTTTCATGTCGATCGCAATTTGTGTATTGTTGGAGTCGGCACGCGATACATAACTGAGTTTTATTAATTTTTAAGCATTTCTTTTATTGTGAATCATGGTGAACTAGTTTTCGTACAAGTTCAAGTGTGCTGTTCTAGGTCTGTGGGATAATAATAATAATGGATTTATTAAGGCCATTGTTGGTTAAGAAAATGATTTATTGTGAAATCGTGACTCATCGTATTTCTTAATGTACAATGTAGCGTTTGATACAGCAACGTCTGCGTTGCTATATCCAGTTTGTATAGTCACAGCTCAACTACGATTGGTATATTTGTGGTAAAACACTCAGCAAAATCTATAAATGCACTTTCTTAGGCCACACAGTTAATCTTGTGAAGTATTGCACATACGACCTACCAATCCACCGTCATGGTTTTGAATAATTCTTAGTCCCACTTGCACCATGAATACTTAACTAAACACAAATGTAAAACATCATTCTGTTTCATTCAATCGTTTGAAGATGACAGAGACAGAATGATGTCTAATATGTTTAACGCTTAACGCATTTAGTGATTTGTGGTGCAACGGGCCTTTAGTCTCAAACGATAGCTTTAACGCTGCGGCAGATAGGCGCGACGCGACACCGCGACGTGACTCTAGTAGAACAATTTCTATTAAAACTTCATAGAAATTGTTCTACCAGAATCGCGTCGCACCGTCGTCGCACTTGTCTGCCGGAGTCTTTAGGGAAAACCGTCTGTTGGTTATAACAGGCCAAAAAACGTGCTGCCGGGTGACCACTGAAAATCAGCGCAGTGCTCTGGATTCGACATAGCACAGCATCATGCTGAGTGAAAGCCCACAGTTGTCACAGTCACGAGGTGCAGCTGCCGAGTATTTCTATCATGTGATTATACAGGGTGTATAATAAAGGTGTGGTCAAATTAAAGGACGTAGTACAGACCATCAAACTGAAAATCAAATAGACCAACATCGTATTTAGCGAAAAAACACACATACATTTGCTTCGAGAAGGTATTGAAGTTTTAGTATGGGGCATTTGATAATATAATTTTTCACGATTACAATGTTGGTCCCATGGAGAAAGTAAAAAAACACTCAAAAACTCAAAACTCAAAGCATTTATTTCAATTAAACCATATACAGACACTTTTGAATTGTCAAGGCGGCGGTCATTCAGAAATATGAAGCTAGTTGCCCATTCCAAAGCGTATTAGGTAGGTACCTATGGAGAAGAACGGGCAAGAAACTCCACGGACACTATTAAATAAAAAATTGTTACAAAATATTGGTTACCGGTAAATGGTAGCTCTATAGTACATAGTACTTACACCTGTGCTATGCAATAATACAATACAAAGGAGATTGAGTATATACAATGCAAAGATGGTCTTACAATCTTCAGCAGCTCCAACAGTATTTTCAAATGTTAATCAGTTAGTTCTGCTGTGGTTGTGGAGCAAGACCAGCAGAAAGCCGATAAAGCCCCGACCGGCGCTTATAAGCGACACCGGGGCTGACAGGACCGTCAAACCCCACTGTCGCCAAATGGTGACGGTGACTCACTCGGCTTAGATGTTTGTGTTAAATAAGGGCTAATATAGTCTGCGCAGTTTCACCTTATGGCCTGACGGATTCTCATCAAATAAATTGTTTAAAACCAAAAATATCGATATCGGTTAACTTACTGATCTGTTTATGTGCACGTGTTTTTGTGAAGAACAACCTATTTTCCTTTCTGCCTGCTACTGAAAATAATAATTTCGAAGTTGCATTTTTCTAAGCAACCATAATAATTACATGTAGCTTTTGATTATAGTCTATGTAAAAAAAGAATATTGCTTGCATTCTACGAAAACAACGCTGGAAAATAATCCTGCTAATGGACGCTAGAAAAAGTTAACAGCAAACGAAGCAAATTAGATATGAGAATAGAAACAAAGAAAACAATGAAAACATTATACTTTTTTCGATAATTTGAACCGTGAATCACGAATACTGTATGTATGTTTTTGTTCAATTTTCTAGTTGGTAGTAAAAAATTAACAGTATGTACCTACGAGTACTACCGACCAGTTTTTTACCAGTACCAAGTTTTGAAGTGAAAACTTCTTTAGCGGCGTTGTTTTTTTTTGGGATGGGCAAAAAATTTTAAACTCGCGTCAGGACTTGTGACCTGATCGAAAATTCGTAAGACGTTCAAGTTTATGTTGACAGCTCTGTTTAATTTTTTTGGATTTTTTGTAATGGAGCTACAGGTTTCATTCTTGTACTGACAGCACACTAACACTATTTTTCGAAAATGTTCTTAACTAAGTTTTTAGACCTTTGTATTCTGCATAAGCGTATGAAGTTTCATTAAAATCGGTTCAGTCATTTCGAAAAAAAAGGGCTTGCAAGTTTGTATGAAATGCCGTACGACGTAAACCCTCTTAAGAAGCATTAAAACTTACTGTAAGTAAATAAATAGTATTTCTTTAATTATGCAACATAATTAAAATTAATATTTATGACACAATTGAATGATTGAACGACGAATTGTCCAAACACAAAGTTAGTATCGGTTAAAATGTGAAGTCCGAATGAAAATCATCGATATATCGATACATCGGAACATATGGTAAACAATACAAAGTAATTGTAGCATATCTGTTCAGATGATCGCAAATAATGTCGCTCGTTTGTCATTTTTCCATTAAAATAAACGCTTTACTGTTATAAACTCTGAAGCAGAGATGGGCGTGTTCGAATGTTTCATTCGAATACCAGTTGGCGATTATTCGATGGGAAGACAGTACATGATTTCGAATTCGATTGATGTAAAATCATTCGTTTAAACATAACATAACACATACACGCCTATATTCCTATGGTTGGGTAGAGGTGTAACTATATATGTACACCCAGATTTTTCCAGAGCAAGTCCCATCATCCCATGGAGGCGAGCTTATTGCCATCAACCGGGCACAAATCCAGACTCCGGGCAGCCATGTTTAAATAAAAAAATATAAATAAATCGCTATTTTATCTGACGGCGCGGCGGCTGCGTCAATTTATGAATTGACACAATGCTTGATAAATTATTATTTTTTGGATTTTCCTACCAAAAAATCGAATAATCTGATTGATATTTCGTTAGACCCATCACTATTTGGAAAATTTATCACCAATACCTTATTTATGGGCATTTATTTTATTGATATGTATATGCTACATGCTGGTGTTTACCACAACGATATTATGTTGGATTCCTGATGATAACTCATTTGTAGTAATAGTATCGCATTTACCAGTCATTGAGTACACGCGTTAATGATTCGATTATCGGCTAAGAATTTAGCTGGCTGACTAATTTTGATAGTGGGATGTTTATTTACGTAAATATTGAGGTCCTAGGTTCGATTCCCGGGTCGGGCAAAGTGTTATTGGATTTTTCTATCTTGAATTTTTCACTATTCTGGATTTGTGCTCGATTGATGGCAATAGGCTCGCTTTTTCATGGGACTTAAAACATGACTGGCGAAATGTGAGTGTACTATAGATACACCTCTGCCTAACCCTTCGGGGAAACAAGGTGTGTTGTTATGTAGTCAGAACTGTATATTTTGCGAGCAGGTGCAGCAATTAAGCAAGATAAGGGTTAGTTTGAGTATCTTTTATCTCAACTACCCAATATTTTGGAATACCCTGGTTCATTTTGAAATACCTATCTACCGTATGGATACTCTTTCGTTTTCTCAAGATTAAAATGCAGTTTGTTTTCTCATATTTTTTTATTATATTAATTATACAACTTGCTAAAGAGCTGTGTGTGGTATTACGCCCTGTATCTATTTTAATAAAGACTTTATAGAAATTCACACATACCTACCAAATACTCTGTAAAATACGTTCTGTAGCATAAACTTTTAAATAAACCTCGCCATAATTTCGAGTATATAGTTGCATATCTAACTTAGATCTATACTAAATCGGATCGCGTGCAGCAGGCGTGACTACAAACTCGCACAGTCGCACCACATTCGCTGAAGCGAGTTCCTAAACATTTTTAATTGTTAGTTCGTTAACTTGCGGATTATATCTTTTCTATTTTTGTTTAACAAAAGGTTATTAACATTTTTGAACCCTTGTTAGAAAAGTATTCAGTTTCAAAATTATTTTTATATGTGCACCCGGGTGCCCGATGGGATTTCGTATCGGCAAAAAGACGAATTTTCATACAAACTCCTCTTTTTACTCCTTCAACTTTAACCCCTCCTTTTACTATATATCTCCTCTAGGATATGAATTTTTAGAAATACTTTCTTAGTAACTTACTTACTTTCAAAGGAAGTCTTGTGCAAAGTGTCATCTTTCTAGACCCAGCGGTTTCGTCTATGCGTTGTCTGTCAGTGAATGAATGAATTTAAGATTTTATAAGTAAGTTTTGTTTTGTTTCAGGATAAGACAGTTTGAGGCGATGTCGGGTCGCCATGGGGCGAAGTGGTAGTGCGATGGAGGTATGTACTGTTTTTTTTGACTAAATGGACATAAAAAATTGTGTCCGACCGAAACAGGAATTTCTACCGAAACCGAAGCCGAAAACGAATCTTCAGTAGATATCTGTCTCAGTTTCGGCCGAAACCGAAACAGAAAGTTTATTAGACAAGTTAAAAATCGATTCGGCTTATTTTTTACACATTAACAGACTGTTAACACGTGTTAAATAAAAATAAAAACAAAAATAGAAGTACGTGAAAAAAAATTTTTTTTTTGTAAGTCTAATAGGTAGTTACCTACTTATCAAATTATTATCTACTTCTTGGAACAAAAATTTGTAAGTAACAAAAAGCTGATGATGGCGGGTAACATACAATCCACGAACTCACCCGAAGTCAGCCGAACGACGCGCGATAATTCACGAATGCTGTGTTTCGGTGCAGCCGAAAGTAGCCGCAGTTTTTCTGCCGAAACCGAAACTGATGCCGAAACAAGATTTTCTTGGCGAAACTTGCCGAAACCGAAACCAAAACCTAACCTTCGGTCTAACTTTGAATTTTTACTTATGAACGTACTGTTTTTATTGAATGAATAATGTACGATCTAGTATCGAAGGAATAGATAATGAAAATAATTAAAGCTTAATATCTTGCATCTATTTAATAATTTTAAACCACGTTATATATAAATTACTTTAAAAAAATAACCTTGTAGGGTATCTTATTCTTGTACGTTATTGTTTTACAGATCGATTATTAACAAACCTTCTACGAATACTACTTGTCGCTTGCTTTTTAATAAGCAATTTAACAATACAACCCTTTAAAGGAAAATATATTAGTACGAGGCACTTTGGAATCGAGAATCGATTCTTGTCAAAGCTACTCGCTTCCGTAATTGGTTGCCTCGAACTCCACTTCCATATCCGATACTCAATTGCTTGCTAAAGTACACATAGATGCAAACTTTGTCAACTGTCATACGTTCACATGCTAATTAGACATCGTTAAATACCCCTCGTTGGAGCTGTAGCAAAGGATTCAACTCGATATAATCGATATTCCTTTGTGCATGTAGTATCGATTAATCGTTCGACGTTTGAAACGATAGAGTGGTAATAGTTTGGTGGTTGGACTTGGCACTTGCAAATTGAGATGATTCGATGTGTTTAGCGACTCATGAGTATGTTGGAATTACGGCTACATTAATTGGTTTCCAGTTTAGAGGTTCGTAACTACCCTATAAATGCCGGTAGTATTCCCTAATCATTTTTTGTCATCAATTGATTGGCAAATCATGGCTTGAAAAAACAAAAAACAGACAAGACTGGAAATTACTGGAGGAGGTTTATACCCGTCGAGGGGTCCTTAATTAGTTTATTAATATTATTAAAAACTAAGAACTTTATTTACTTTCATAATTATGGAATAATAAATGCTTTTTTATTTTTATTTATTTATTCCCTAATCATAATCAAAGAAACATGTATAATGGTTTGGTACCATTTCATTTCATGGTTTCACCACAGTGACTCTGAAATCTGAAATTCACAAACTAATGTAGGTACATGCACAGCACATGTATGGTAGTGTGTAGCCAAGTTCGAAAGAAATCGCAATGTAAATTATGTAAAGTGATTTCTTTTAATTTACGTGAATGTTACCAATCCAGTGAATCGAATTCATTTTCTTTATTTATATCTATATATATTACTCATATATACCTACATAATATACAAGGTCCCATTAAAATTGATGGACATATTTTAACACAGCGTTCAGTACCTACGTCTAACCAAAGATATCCAAGCAAAAATAAGTGATTTTATTTTGACCAAAAATAATAAATGGCATTGGGTAACCAACATTTTTGGTGTATTTTCGTTAGCTGATTTATTTTTCTTGTCAGTATCTAATGCGTTTTCTTATTTATTTTTTTACCATTGTCCTTATTTTGGTGGTCTGAATGATTACTAAAAGTTTGTCCATCTATTTTAATGGGACCTTATATATTTCGCGATGTTTGTCATAGGTGGCTAGTAAAGTTTTGTCCTTACTTAGATGAGATACATACAACACATTATTTTATCACTAAAATGACCCATTAACAACAAAGCAGTTTAATATTATAGCCTTCCCTATCGTTAATTTTCTTCCCATCCTCTTATTTTCCCTACATCACTATTATTTTGCGACGAATACGGCTGACATAAAAGTGGTCGTTACAAGACCATTAAATGCTGACATTGTCCGTACGATTATCGTAGATGCGACAATAACATTCTACTTTTATGGAGTAAATACGTATTTGAATGAGGAAGTGGTTTGAATTTAGAATGTTTCAGTTTTTTTCTTTGAAGTTTGGTCCCATGCGTGTCCCTACATAACCGATCGTCGTTGGGCATTTATGCACGATTGCTGCGTTCATTTGTCAATCTTTTGTTCAGAGAACGACATGCTCGGTGACGAAGGAGGTTTGCCTATCAAAATAAACACGATGGTCGCTTAGGACACGGCTAGAGAGTGGGTTCAGACAAAGTAAATCAACAATCTTTCCAAGCGGTCCAACTCATTTGCGTTGAATGTAGCTTAATTTGAGCAGTTTAAATTGAGCTATACCTATAACTATTTAATTTGATTAATTTAGAGTCCACTGTATATCAAAACACTGCCTTACTGAATAAAACATTCACGAAATAAACGGACCGTTCCAAGTTACAACGTTTTATTTCTCAGGGAAATATGGTTGAATATAATGTATCATTATTAAAATGTCTCTGCACATTGAAATGAAAAAGTAACACATAACTGAACGTATTCCAACTGCATGTTTGTTGGAATAACGCCAGTTACTTATAACCAGTTTAAATGCAGTCCTTAAGGGTGCCCGACTGGGGTTCGCGAACTTGGCCGCCCGTCTTTTTCCTTGCGAAGCGAGTGGAATTCCAAACGAAATCTGAATTAACTTCGTACTTTGGGGTCAAAGCTAGTAAGGTGTTGATTTATAAAATGCTGTTAGAGAGGGTCTTTGGCAATATTATAGTTACTGTTAAATGTTTTAAGACAAAATTCGCATCGTCAAGCATAGGTCGTTTCTTATTTTAGGAGGTGTTATATCCAAAAGGTATGGCTGATTATAAGAAAAACTCACATGCACTTATACAAGGTGGAGATGACGATACAACAAAAAAATTAAGGGCGTGTCCCTAATGGCGTTCCCATTCTACATACAAAAAATCAATTGAATATATTCAATAGTTTAGTCAATATACCTCGGCAAAATCCATGGTCGGCCCGGGTTATTCCGTTTATTCACCCCAGAAATCCACCCTAAGGTGGATATTCGGAAACGTATACCCGAGAATCCACCCTAGGCATAGTTGGATAAACGGAATTTATAGGCTAAGGGTGGATCCGGCACACACTACATTTAATTTGTTTGAAAAACTCATTTTTTTATTTCGAAGCTAGGATTTATTAGACAGTTCCAAAATACTCTTATGCATTAGTAGTACCAGTATTTTCATTTATTGTTGTATTGTCGTCTCCACATTGTATAAAATAATAATAATAATTTAAACAGAAAAAAACCCATTGCCTCACAACTCCAAAATTATGAGTAACAATTTATAATTTTTGTATTATCGTCTTTTAGAACAACTTTAGATATAACTAGCTGCACCCCGCGGTTTCGCCCGCATAAGTCTCGATGCCGTGAGAATATGGGGATAAAAGGTATCCTATATCCTTTTCCAGGTTATGGTCTACCCATGTGCCAAATTTCATCCGAATCTGTTTAGCCGTTTTAGTGTGAAAGCGTTACAAACAAACAAACAAATAAACAAGTAAACAAACTTACTTTCACATATATAATATTAAGTTAGGATGTAAGTTAAAAGCTGGAAACATTAGCATACTTAATATAAAATCATGTCTGTATTACCTGAAGGCGGTGGTGTATCTACAGTACTCGTACACCCACATTTCGGCAATTAAATCCCATGTAACAAGAGGCGAGCCTATTGCCATCAACCGGGCACAAATCCATAATGCGGGCTGCTAGTGAAAAATTCTAGATGGACAAATACACAATAACACTTTGCCCGACCCGGGAATCGAACCCAGGACCTCATAATCAGCAGTTGCGCTTGTGACCACTAGACATACGAGGCATTTAAACATAATTCATTTCGTCGATATTTAAGTACGAACAAATCATCAAACTAACTTATATTTACAAAGCACAAGTGTCCTGACCACCCGCATCAAAAAGAAAAGAAAAATAGGAAGTAAAATAAAGTTCACTGAATAAAAAAATGTTCAGGGAACATTCCAGAGATAAAATTACTCCTTGAGAACTTTCGATTGAGCCAAAAAGTTTTTTAATATCAACTTTAATGATCTCGATTTTCGTACAGTTTTAATGAGGATTTATTTCAGTCAGTTTTAGGCTCCCGCAGATAGGCGCGAAGCGACAGCGCGACCTGACTCTAGTAGAACAATTTCTATAAAAACTTCATGAAAATTGTTCTACTAAAATTGCGTCGGCACCGTTGCGTTGCGCCTGTCAGCGAGGGCTTTTATTCAGAATCGATTAGTGTATTTTATGAAAAGTATTTGCTCATTAAATTGGAAACGGTTTTTATGATTTTCAGAATGTGGGAGGGAAATCAGTCGGTTAAAATTATCCCTTTAAACAGAAACGCAATACTGCTCACTGAATGCTTATGAGATATTAAACGAGCTGTTTATTAATGACCTGTATACCAGTCTATTTGATAATTTTGCGTAGGCAAAGAGCTCATCTCATTTAGCTTCGTATGGACAGGTTTAATTTGGAAACCAACAGTGACTGAAAATACCACTCTCCCCTACTTTTCGACACTACTTCAGAACCCAGTCCCTCACATATCCGTTTGATTTTCCGCATCACAGCCATCTAATTCACAGCCATGTATTGACCATGCAAACCCAGACACCAATAAACTCTAAAATCTCAATTTCATGTGTAGCTTAATTGAGGGATTAATTGAGAAAGGGGTTCGGTTGCAAATAAACGTGCGAATTTGGATCGTAGTCGTAATTCAAAGCATAAAGTAGCGACACAGAATAGGTAGGAACAAAAAGTGGACTTCATACAAAGAGTGAACACGCACGCACACATAAACACGCGTCTACATGCGAGTAGCATTCGCTCTCGCGACTGGCATTTGTTTTCATGAGATAGTTTGAGATCGTTGGAGATACAGTACGATACAACTTAAATGTAGCATAAAGAGACTGTTCAAATTTGTATGAGAAGTGGTCTATGAACCAATAGCGATACGGTTTTGATATTTGTGTAGGGATACTTCATCTATACCCTTGTACAAAGGGGCATCAAAATTTGACCCGACAATTTCCAGAAAAATATACTTTTAGGATTTACACGATTTTCAAGGGCAGGTACCTTAACTGTTGTAGCTACTGGAAACCGTTCCTAGGAGACTGCCCTTAACTTTTTGAGTAATTGCTAACTGCATTGACAGATTTTGTAACTAAGCTTAAAAATTACAATCCTTACGTTGTATTTTTATGGAGCCAGTTGATGCAGTTTCGTGTAAGGATTAAAATACTCTTCTATACCTACTGAGGTTAGAGTGCTAGAAGAGTCACAAATAAAAAAAACGTTCCCGTCATGTATGCTACATCTAATTTGTGTCGTACTGTACACGTCTATGTATGTGTGTGTCTGTTTTGTTCTTTGTATGAAGCCGGCCTTCTGTTTCTATCTATTCTGTGGTAACGAGTAGTGTAAATTACATTGTTTGTCAAAAGACGTATTCGGGTCACGGCAGTTTTGTTTGGTTTCGCATCAGTTTGATGTGTTGTGTTGAAACCACCTAAATAAAGGTGTATCTCTGCGTGTTTTCGGGTTGGTCAGGGCTTTTTAGATACTTTGGTACGGCTAGGCAGGAATAAATGGATTCGTTTTTGACATGAATTCGTACGTAGATACAAAGGTACAAAGAACGCGAACCAAATCTTGAAATGCGTACCCGCCTGTTCTACTTATTGAACTACCGGTGTCACTTACTAATTGGATTGCAGAGTTTTATCGATATTTTTCGTGTAGGTATGACTAATATTCAGCTACCTACGTCTAAGATCACCAGTAATTCTTTTTTTTTTGAAGCTGCTAAAATGTAAAAACAAAACACCACCTTACCAGGCGTTAAAAACAAAAGAAGCATGGAATTAAATTGAATATACCTATAGGGAAAACAGACAGAGTTTTTAAATTAAATTGTCCATTATTTATTTATTTATTTATTTAAACTTTTCGCACACACAAAAAAGGTACAAAGGCGGACTTAATGCCTTAGGCATTCTCTACCAGTCAACCAAGTCATTATTTGGTAAAAACAAAACGTCCACGGACGTTGTAAGCGTGGGCATCGCGCTTGGGCATTCAGAAGTTTGCGAAAAAGTGCTATAAAATAATGGTGTGGAGCGGCGCTTGTCAGCGGGATATCCTCGGGTTCTAGTTATGAAACTGTACCGAGAAAGGGAACATAGATACTGCGATGTGTGTGGGACAAGTTCATAGAAGATAGCGGTCTGAATTTCTTTGTCATGGAATGCCATGACCATGTCGCGAGCTAAACAAAGTACCTACGTACGTAATATAAAGACATGCCTACTCTAAAGGCATGAGGTGAGAATACTATGTGTAAAAGCATTCAGCACAAAAAATAAAAACACCAATTCAAAATTATAACTCGATTGGACTCTCAGTGATCCTGAATTTTCACACCGAACCCAGTAAAACGGTAAATCTTTATACCTATTTATGATTGCGACCCACACGTACAGGTACAACATACATAACATAACATTTCACGCATTATTTCCCCGAAAGGTTACGTATAGGTATACTTATTAGTACACCCACATTTCACCAGTTATGTTTAAAACACTTATTAGAAGGCGAGCCTATAGCCGATCAACGGGGTACAAATCCAGATTCCAGGCTGCTACTAAGAAATTCCAGATGGAAAAATAAGTAACAATGTAAAAACTAGTAATTTTTTTACTATAACGCGAAACGTTTTCATATCTCTCAAAATACCAAAACCGCTTCATCTCACGACTTGTCCCTCGCACCAAAAGCACGGCAGCGCAGTTCAACGTTCGACAAACGATACTCCAAGTTCAAAACTCGGTCCCGCTCCGTTTTGTTTGTCGTTAAAAACACTGGACCAGATGAAATTGTTACAAAAACACTTAAGCATTTTAATATTTTTCATCTTTTTCACTAGTACAAACTTCTCTTGTTAATGTTTCTTTTTATTTTTGTTCTCTGCTCAGCTACGAGCAGAAAGCTGTACTACTACACTGTAATGATAATAATTAAACTATGAATTATATTTGCGCGAGACAGCAAAGGACTGAATATTATTTGCTATTGTAACTTGCGGTGGATGAAAGAGTGTTACGATTTTCACACTTTTTTCAATCACATTCGAATATCGTTTATTTTTTATGTCTTCTACATTTTATATAGAGAAAACACTTTTACACAATTAGGACGCATTTAATGCTTCTTTTTTATCTCTATTTTCAGCCACATTCGTCATATCATAATAACATTTTTAAAGCATAATAGCCTATAGTTTCAATAAAAATAGTGCCTGAAATAGTTCCAATTGTTTTTATTTTCGATACCTCTGTTATCGTTCAATGATTGATCAAAGCGAATTCCGTGTTGTGCTTAATTGATTTCGTTCGATAGGTAGCTATGTTTGTTGTTCAACGAGTTAGAATTTAACTCATGTTTAAATAAACAGTGGGTTTTGTTGATCAAATAAAGTGTTTATTGGTACTGATTTTTTGCCAACAACTGAATTGTTTGTTATTTGGGGGTGATTGTAGCCCTTTTGAAGAGTTTATTTTCTAAACAATTGTATTTACTTTATATTATAAAAATATGCATTATAATCGTTCTTCGTTTTAGATGTATGAACCCCCAAACTAACATTTCATCATCAATATTCTAGTTCGCTAGTTAGAGCCACGTTTCTTATTTCCATACAGTAATATTGTCAAAATAAGATTAATTTGGCATTTTGTTTTTTTTTATGTATAATGGGAAATATTTGACATATATTTGTGACGTAGCCACTTTCAGAATAAACGCCCTTACAAACATATTGAAAGAAAGGACCTACATTATTTTCTTTTATTGTTTTAAAATTTTCTTTGCCTAGTATCCCACGCAGTTTAACAAAAGGTATTATTATTTAACAGTCGAGGGTTGTTTGAGGACATTGGAAGTGACAGGCTGTAAGCCCTTTGTCAGCCTGAACTGAAACAGATATAATTAATTTAGTTAATTATAAGAGAAATGTTTTTGTACGGAAGTATTAATAGGAGTTAGCAAATTGGCTATTAAGTGGGCGTCAAAAGGATTCGTAATAACTGTAGAGATACTCGTAATTCTCTTAGAAATTAAAATACAGTCTAATGTAAACAATTCTTACTTTTCCTTAATTTATGTCTAGAATTTGACAAATGTTTTATTTAATGTTTTTCTTCTAAGACTTGTCTTTAAATACCCTCATACTGGAAGGTAACCATAATATTGTTAATCGCACTCCTGAGCCACAAGATACAAGCGATGCTTAGTTTGTGGCTCACAGAATTTGGCCAAATTGTATTGTTACTTTTTGATTAATAAACTTTATTATTTATTATTATTATTATAGCTTTCAGAATATTTTTAGTATTTTTGCTGCCATAGAAAAGAAATGATGAAGTGAAATTATGATATGAAATATGTTTTACACGTCAATTATTGTTTGGTCAATATTTTAACACAACATGGCGCCAGCATTACTTAGAATAAATACTGACATGCTGACAACAACCATGAAACAAACTCTCTGTGTTCGTTTCATGGTTGTTGTCAGCATGTCAGTTGTTGAGGTTGTTGTGGTTGTTGTCATGGTTATTTACAATTTCAAAACCAGTATTATAAAAGCTGGATTCGGGAGTCCTAACTTCTATTTATCGGTACCTTTTTTAGAATCATGCAAGACAGTACAACAAAAGCATATAAAATTTTGGATAATTCACATTTATAAACTCTTCAGCTAATAATGATGACATTATTACCAACAAAATTACCCAAATCCACGTCAAAATTAACATAAGTGGGTTCTCACTCAAACCGCAACTTTCACAATTGTAGCAACAAAGGAAAAAGTTGGCCCACTGAGGGATTTCCAGACGAGACAATTCGTCCCAATTTAGAATTCAACAGAATTACCACACTTATAGAGTTTATCACGAAGTTCTGTGTGTAGACGCCTTAAGTGCTTGGATTTTACGATGAGCGCGGAACATACAAAACTTCATGTAGGTTAATAAGTAACTTAGTCAATTTTCATATTCCGTTTATTGCGATGTTTCGAAATTAAAGTACTGGATGGTAGAATGAGTTTTTTGTTGTTTCCGAGTCTGTTTGGCAGTAGTATTCCCCATAATCGCTTACTTATATAAGTTTGGAAGTTACCGGGTGAACTTATGCGTGTGTCGTTTCACTTTCTTTTGCAAACTATTTCCTGAGTCTTCCTGAGCAGGTTTTCTCATTTTCATAGTTGATTGACCTCGATTATATCTACCTCTAGGGGATGGATTTTCAGAAATCCTTCCTTAGTGCTCATCTTCGTTAAAAGGAACTCTTATGCCATGCTTCTGGACCTAGCGGTTTACGTTGAGCGTTATCTTTCTGTCAGTGAGATTTACATTTTATTAAGCAAATAATTACAGTATTTTAATAAATAAATAATTGCAGATCACATGATCCGTAAAAATAATAACAAAATTAGAATTAAAATCACAATTAAAATCAGAAATAAAAAAAACTAAATCAAAATATAATTAATCTCAAAAGTAAAATCAAAAATAAAAAACTTTAAATAAATAAAAATATAATTAATTTCATCATTCAAATCTTAAATTAAAATCAAAATCAAATATAGAATTAAAAATTAAAACATTTACGCGGCTATTTGTAGCCACCGCTTGTAGGTTGTACATGTTGCTGAAGTCTTACAAAGTTATTCCCATTCTAAAGCTATATCGTATCATAACGGTCAATAGTACATGCAGCACGGTTACTGGTCGCTTAACAAGCTCCTTAACGTAAGAGCGGATTAGGCATCTCATCGGACGCCGGACTATGTACAGTTGGTAATGCCATAGATTAATAATCTATAGAAACGACATCTTCTTATGCAACTACTTTCCTTTGTAAGTTCAACGATGCTGCATCACAGGTCTATCGTAACTCATCACCATGCCACAACCAAAGTTCTCCAAAGCCAAAACAGAATTATACAATTGGTCGATGATCAAGCATGGAGCGCATAACAATCATAACAGTCAGTATCATATCGACGCTTATCGATATGATACTGACTGTGTTATTCATTTAGGATCTCCAACAAAAAATGTACCAAATACTCTTTCTCTGTGTCTGTTTGCCGAGCTTTATCCCATTTCATTTGGAGTCAACTTTTCTCGTCATTCTTCGCCAGATGTTTCGGTTCTGGTCGTCGAGTCATTCACTTGGGCTTGCTAGGTCGTTGTTGACTAAAGACATCCAAGTGAGAAGGCGTCTGCCTCGCTTCTTTGGACCTGAATTCAGGTAGAAGACTTGCTTAGTCATGTGTTCGTCTGGCCTTCTCATTACATGACGATACCACCTCAGGCGCGCTTCAGAGAGTTTTTCTTCCATTGGGGGGTTCTTAAAGATATACACAATACATGACATATAAATAATGGGCAACATCAGATATTAAGTAGGTGTACTCTTTCACTTATACGATACCACAGCATGCAAAATACAGTTAACAACTAAGCTAACAATGGAAGTGTTTTGAGCATACCATACCCTGAAACTGAAGGGTAAAAGCGCGATGTAGACAGCGTTCAGAACGGGAGTTTCACTTCTATTTATTCTTATTCTGTGGTAATTCAAAGCTTGAACTCAGTTGTTAATGGAACAAGCAACATTCACATGTAATGTTCCTTGAATATAAATAACAAAACGAAATATCCCACTTTCTTCTAATGTTCTTCTAATGTTATAAAATGTGACCGTTTATCCAGATGTCTAAGTGTTTAAATACCATTTTCCTAACTAGCACTTTTAACTAGTTTTTATTCTTAGCAATTAATTAGACATCGGATCAGCTTGTAAACCCCTATATTCAATTGTAAAAGTTTTATTCGTTGATAGAATATCAGCAACAGCAAACATATTTAACACCGGACTCACCAGTAATTTGTTATCAAAGTAATAAACAGATTCCCATAAAGTTGTTCGGCAGAAATATGAACTAAGTTTAAATCGTGGCGCAAGCAATACTGCATTTAACAAATTAATTGCCGTTGCATTTGCCGAGACTGGCCGCCGCCATCTTGAATCTTGAGAGTCGGTCTGGAGACTTGAAGATCAACTGCGATATTGAGTTGTATCAAAGACGAAAATATCGTTTGTCGGTAAAAAAAGTTTTGTAGTTTTGTGTAAGTATGACCAATTTGGATAGAAACCAAACGCCATTATGTTGATCATTGATTATAATTTTAAACCAAAATATTGTATCTACAGCATAATACGAAAATTGCTGATGTGAAATTCCTGTATACTAACTGTCAGTGGTGACGGCTTGCCACCGGAGGACATAACGGTCACCGAGTCAAAACTCGAACTCAAAGCATTTATTTCAATACTAATTACAGGCACTTTTGAATTTATTGTCAAGGGGTCGGTCAGCCAGATAGATGAAGCTAGATGCCCATTCCAAAGCGTAGTAGGTACCTAATTTATACCTATGGAGAAGAACGAGGAAGAGAAGAAAGTCACTCTTTTAAATCAAAAATATGGTAACACCATTCATGTTGAAGTTATACATGTGAGAACGATGCAAAACGTTAACGTAGGTATATACGTCCGTAATAGAAAAAAAAATAATAAAAAAATAAAAAAGCCGTGGCAACTAAGATGTCCAGTCCCTACTGACGGCGCCCGTTCACGAACATGACGGATGGAGTCTTTTACTAACTCATAGCACATAGTGTTAAGAGATATCAATCTGTAAAAAATTGGCCTGAAGAAACTTCAGGAAGTAATCTGCACATTTATTCATTCAGCCGAAAGACGTCCACTGCTGGACATAAGCCCCCACCAAGCACTGCCACTTTGACCGGCTCTGTGTTTACCGCATCCAGCGGATTACTGCGGCCTTCACAAGGTCATCGGTCCACTTTGTGGGAGACCCTCCAATGTTACGTCTTCCGGTACGCGGTCGCCACTCCAGAACGTGCCCTGCCCATTGCCTCTTTAGGTTGGCAATTTTTCGGGCTATGTCGGTTACCTTGGTTCTCCTGCGGATTTCTTCATTTCTGATTCGACGTAGAGAAACTCCAAGCGTTGCCCTTTGGTTGAATTCAAGCCTTCTAACAAGGCTCATTGTGAGCGACCTATTGCTCTGTATAAGCGAAAACATTCGTTTAATCACGCATATGCCCTCAATCTTTGTCGTCTTCAAACTTGTTCTTACGAAACAAGATTAAGTAGTTTGTGAATTAGCACCGGAGCCGGCAACCAAACAACCATAGATTTTCTTCCTCATTTAACTTTCTCCGTTTCGTGACGATGTTCGAGATAAGTGGGAGGAAGGATATACCAACTTTCGTATACATGCTTATGATTTATATATTATACTAGCTTTTGACCGCGGCTTCGCCCGCGTGGATGTCGGAAAATATCCCACAGGAACGTGCTACCGGGATTCAGACTATCCTATGTCCTTAGTTCCTAACCCAGGTTATGGCCTATCCGAATGCCTTGAGTGGTTTAGCCGTGAAAAGGTAACATACAGACAGACAGACAGACGGAGTTACTTTTGAATTTATAATATTATTAGTAATTAGTATTAGTAGATTAGTATGGATTTGTGAGTTACGACATTTTACACTTTATATGAGAAAATAAGTTTATTATGCAGTACTCATGTATGAAAAGAAGTGATTCTAAAACAATGCATTTATTAAGACTTGCGAAAGTTCAACCTGTTTATATACTTAAGTAAATTAACTCTGAGTACCTAGGTACTGTTCAACTGCATTCCCTGGAGGGATAGGCAGAGGTGCACCTATAGTACACCCATATTTCGCCACTTATGTTTAAGTCCCATGTAATAGGGGGCTCGAGCCTATTGCCATCAACTGGGCTTGAAAATAGACTCCGGGTTGCTACTCAGAATTTCCAGATGGAAAAACCCAATAACACTATGTCCAACCCGGGAATCGCACCCAGGACCTCAAGATCAGCAGTAGCGCTTGCGACCACTATACCACCGAGGCAGTCAAAGGCTAATTAGGTTAGGTTATTATTCCGCTGATATTTCTTTTTCGTTGTCATGAAATAGTTGGACATGGTCTAGCCATGTCTATCAAAAAGCGACCAACGGAAAATATAGTAAAGCAATGTGGCAAAAACTCCTAAATAAAAGCTGAGCAGTCAATTCACTGTCTATTTACTATTTAATATTCATCCACACGAGGGAAACATAAAACGTATTACTATTCTAGTCTATTCTACTAACACACAAAATAACGAGCTTGCAGTCCGTTTTCATTATTTTGCTTTGTATAGAACTATTTTATACTAAAGGTAGGTACTAGCTACCTTTCCATCGTCACACTGTTTTTAAGCCTTGACAAAAGATCAAGATATCTGTATTATATGTAATAATATTATCATTGAATAAAAAAATAAACCTTCCGGAATAAATTCCCTAAATAATTGTGAAAACCGTATCAAAATCCGATGCGGAGTTTGGAAGAACAACGCGACCACACAGACACACGAAAAGCGACTTTAATAATATGTAAAGATAAAGATTATTTTATTTTGCAACATGCTCAACTTCGAAACGTTTCGAAACTACAACGGATACTGTTGACATTTTTATAATAATAATAATACTACTACAGTTGACAATGTTTGCAACGAATGGCCAAAAACAAAAAGTTGAGCGCATATAATTGATAATACCTGAGTGTCCGAGCTCTGCTCTGGTGAAAATAGAGAATGCTCATTTAATAGTATAGGAAAGTTCATACTACTTCCATGCTGCTATGATACTAGGTACTTACTAATTCCATGCTGCCATGTCATTAGTCTAAGGTGTCATTATTCTTGTTCTAAATTTTGGGCGACCGAGCTCTGCTCGGGTGAAAATTCGGAGAAAACAAAATTTCCCAGATATGCTTGATCGATTTATCGCTTTATATAGCTATATTATATCCTTTTACGCGATCAAAAACATCTCCGTATCTTCAAGACTTTACCTCATATAGGTACCTACCTCTCTTTTGTCTGATGTTACGCTGTTGTGAATTGCGTCGGGAAGTGAATTCGTACTATATGAAGAAATTCATACAAGCGTAGTGACAAAGAGCGTATCTTTTGTTGTCTACGGTTTTCTAAGTAATTTTAATTCGCCGATGGGCATGGTCTTACAGTAAGACTATGCCCCTGCGCTCATTGCTGAATGATAAATAGTGGTTACCAGATTTAGGCATAAAAAGAATTTACGAACATGCTGCTAATCTTAGTATAAATAATCAGCCTATTAATGTTCCCACTGCTGGGACACAGGCCTCCTCTCTGTGAGAGGCAGTGGGCCGTAATCTACCACGCGGGCCCAGTACAGATTGGTAGATGTCACATGTCTTCGAATTTTGATTCTAAGACATGACGGTTTCCTCACGATTTTCCTTCACCGTTTTGAGAGCAGTGGCGATGAAATTATTTACACAAATCAAAGCGCCTGTTTGGGTTCCAACCCCCAACCTACAATTCGTAAGTCGGGGCCGTTACCACCACTGCTCTTCGCTAACCTTAGTATTAAAATGAAATTCTTACTGAGCTGGAATTTGAGCTGGGACCTACGACAAAAAAACACCGAAACTAGCATGCGAAACATTCTCAATAATGGTTTTCCTTTTTGAGTGTAAAATCAAATTCCCTCACCGAAATCCTTTGGGTCCAAAATACAGCTAGTATCGAATGCACAAGACAAGTTATTTACGAACTAACTGAATGTTTTAACGGCTCGAGGCGTCCCCCAACTTTACGCCAACGATGGTGTTGCTATCCGAAACTTATGTCTCGTTTTCTGAATACGGACGAGCACAGTGCAGATTGCGAATGTTTTGTTTTCTGTTTTTAATGTATATATATTTTTTTTTTTTTAAGATAAAAGTTTTTTAGTCTGTGCATTTTTTACGAGTAGGAGAGATAACTTTATATTCTGCTACCAATTCTAGGAGTATTTTACTTGATTCTTCAATTCTGACAGGCATACCTATAAATTATTCTCTTAATCTTTTAGAACTTAAAACACTTCTAGAATGTAAATATAGATAAATACATACTTATCCAGCTTTAATGTGTGAGCACTATGTAATACATGTTGACCAGCCATAACATTTAAGTTTTCCTGTGTTAGAAAAGGCGTTATCTTAAGCATCTTAAACACTTCTATAATGTAAATAAAGATATATTCGTACTTATCCAGCTTTAATGTGTGAGCACTGAGCACTATACATGTTGACCAGCCATAACATTTAAGTTTTCCTGTTTTAGAAAAGGCGTTATCTTAACCGGTTAATCCTTATTGCGGCGTATACGGCCTAGTTTAATGCCAAAAACTAAATTAAATGGTTGTTATAATGTCTGTACAGTGTGAACAACATCCTTTGTTAATAACGATTGTGAATTTCAACCCCTAATGTTTAATACTTGCGTGACCATCCGGTACCAACGGTTCGCAGGAAGTTGGCCAGTATTTGTGTGTATCAGGCTCTTTGTTCGACGAAATTTAGATTGGAAATAGGCGTTATGTTGTCCGATAACGTGTTTGATGGACGGAATTAGATTTGGTCGGTGTTTGCACTATTTCTAGTACACATACAAACCTTTTTAGTAGATATTATGAAAAGCAGGCATTAATTGATGATTAAAAGCACAGTGCAGTCACGTCCGTTACCGAGGAACTCGTAGCTAAGTTATAACAGCCGGACGGGTTGATCTAACAGGTTTAGCTATGTTTGCCGGGGTTGATCCGTGGATAGGTGACCATCTTTACATACCGAGACTCCTCCGTGCCTCGGGAAGCACGTTAAGCCGTTGGTCCCGGTTATCAATCGTGGATCTTTGACAGTCGTTCCGGGTCGTCAGAAGCCCGAAAGTCTGACAACCAGTCTTACCTTGGTAAGACTGGTTGTCAGACTTTCGGTATCGTATTACCCAGTTACTAGGTTGTGGAGGTCAGATAGGCAGTCATACATACATACATAAAATCAGCCTATTAATGTTCCCACTGTTGGTGGGAGTGGGCCGTAATCTACCACGCGGGCCCAGTGCGCGTTGGTAGATGTCACGTGTTTTCGAATTTTTGGTTCTAAGACACGCCGTTTTCCTCACGATGTTTTCCTTCACCGTTTTGAGAGCAGTGGTGATGAAATTATTTACACAAAGTAAAGCGCCTGCTTGGGTTCTCGAACACACGACCTACAACTCGTAAGTCGGGGCCGTTGCCACTGGGCCACCACTGCTCACTATAGGCAGTCGCTCCATGTAAAATACTGGCATTCAGCTGCATCCGTTAAGACTGGAAGCCGACCCCAACATAGTTGGGAACAGGCTAGGCAGTTTGATTTTGAGTCATGTCCGTTATCAAACTTTATGGCTTAACAGTCTTCACAATACTGTTTTCAATATGCATTTATTGCGATACAGCAATATATTTCTTCTTTAGTATATTTTCCAATAAGCTCTTGCCCTAGTTACCAAGCAGGAACACAAAACAGCTTAATTCCTTTCCTTTATTTCTTTCAACAGAATAGTACCGAACAAATAAAAGAAAAACGAGTATTTAATGACCTTAATAAAAGTCAGCAGGAAAAAGTTTAAGTTAATTATACGCCCGTACCAATTATTCTCTTCTGTGACAGCCGATCACTCTTCAAATTAGAGCCAGCGTTGAGTTACGATGCTACTTAAGTAAATTGTTTTAAGATCCATTTAATTGTTACAAAATCTTACTGAGTTCAATATTGATTTAATATAAAATTCCTCCTACACATCACGAGGAATTTTCTAAGAATTTAATTTATCTATCAAATTGTTATATAAACTTTCAATCTAAGTTTGTTTTTCAACACACTGAAACAACTTAATGTTATAATCATTTAATTTATAAAATTCAAGTTAAAAAAAGCCGGCTTTGTCTTGGTATATGTTCATGCATTTGCATGAGCATAGTAAACGTAGCGTAACGTAACAAATAAATCACAAAAAGTCATCTTCAGAAAATAAATTGCCTATTATGCCGAGATGCCCCCGTTTTTATAAGCATATCTATTTTCCCTTACTTTAGAACATCTCAATCTCAAACAAAACCTAACCAAGTCAACATTTATTTGAATACAAACTTCAAAATAACCCACAGATGGTAGACAAATGTAATTTACCCAAAAAAAACGAATCGTCTTCATAAAACTGCATTTTGAAATTTGAAATCGCTTCAAATGATCGTTATACCTACTGGAAAAATTGATAGCGCCACTAACTCACATTTTTGTTCGTGAAAATCCCATATTTTATAGGTAACACTGATTCAGCTGGTAGTGAATCAGTCGACATGAATATTCATTGGAATAAATTCCAGGTAGTTATATGTCAGACAGTAAATTACATAGAATTTATTTTTGTGAGAAAACTTTTATCGGTAACAGCTTCCTCTTACCGATTTTTACATGTCGCACTAAAAGATTGGGCGTAGAATATCGATGTACCATCGTTCGAAGTTTTATCATAATAATAATAAACAGTATATTACTGTTACTGTGTGGTGTAATAGTCCCGTATACACGGCTATGTCCATGAGGGGCGATATTTTGTCATGCGGAGCGTGCTTTTGTTGGTACAATGTGTGTCATTTCTGGTTTCGGGTACATAATAGACGTGTTTGTTACGATGTGTTATTTAAATTCTGTCTACCTTTGCGGTGGTTAGGCGCTGCACAACTTTTCCGCTGAATCTGACCACTGTGCCTCTACTGGGCGGAGCCAATTCACTTTTAAACGTGGTTCTTCTTAACAGTGCACTAAACTTTCTTTTGTTTGACAAACCAATGCCTCGATTGGCATTGGTTTGTCAAACAAAAGAAAGTAGAAAAAAAGGAAACAAAGAAAATAAGATTATTTGCCTCGATTGGCATTGGTTTGTCAAACAAAAGTAGAAAAAAAGGAAACAAAGAAAATAAGATTATTTGCGGTACGAAATGACGCAAAGAAAAAAAAACAACGGGTTGCACTCTGGGAGTGTCGGCAGAAGTGAAAACTTGAACATTAAAGTTGTGCATTTTTGAATATTTTGGAATGGTTAGGGAATAATTTCGCAGGAATTGATTTATTAATCAGTATAAAAGTACTATCATTTATGTGGTTAAATACAATATTCATTAGTAGTAGTAGTATATTTATTTATTTTCAAAATATAGTCTAACAAAAATAAACAATTTACTAGCCATCAATATGGGTAAAATTTCTTACCTCGCAATCTTTACGTAATGTCAAAGACTATTTTTATTTTGATATTTACTTTGTCGGTTGCTAGGCAACGGATCTTACGGTCACGGTCACGTGTACAACGCCGCTAAAGAAGTTTTCACTTCAAAAAATGGGGTTAAATATGCTTCACATACACGCAAAACGATGGAGCGCAAACGGTGAAACGGTTTTCTGAAAACTTATTATGTTTTCCAGTATCTTTCGGTATTATCCATGGCAGCTGATTAGATAATGATAGGAACCTAGTATAAATAATTAAGTCAGTAATTTTAGGTTTGCCCTAACTATAGTTTACGCTTTCTGCCTCATAGCAGCACTAGTCGTTCTCGTGTCCTCGTTTATTATTTACGTGTTGGTTTTGTCACGCTGAATTTTAATACTATTTTGTGTAGGTTGTTTAAAGTTTTGGGCCTGAAAAGTTAGTTAGTTTACACGACATTGTCATAGTTTCGGTTTTTCATAGTTTTCTCATTCATTAGCTGTTAGTCGAAAAGAAAAATAAGTTTTTCTGTAAGTTAAAGGGTATTTTTCTCGTGTAGTATACGTATAGATTAAGATAACGAAAAACTTATTGAGGCATTGTTACAACAAAAATAAATAAAACAACGGGTTGCACTCCGGGAGTGCCAGCAGAAGTGAAAACTGGAACATTAACGTTGTGCATTTTTTAATATTTCGAAATGGTTAGGGAATGATTTCGCATGAATTGTTTTATTTATCAGTATAAAAGTACTATAATTAATTTATGTGGTTAAATACAATATTCATTAGTAGTAGTAGTAGTAGTATATTTATTTATTTTCAAAATATAGTCTAACAAAAATAAACAATTTATTTAAACACTTTTCATTAAGTATGTTGTGACTGCTTTTTTTACCCATTAATATGGGTAAAATTTCTTACCTCGCAATCTTTACGTAATGTTGATATTTACTGATATTTACTTTGTCGGTTGCTAGGTAACGGAAAAGGGTCGAAGTCCCTCCGTCGTACGAATTTTCGATCAGGGCACGTATTTTTACGCATCCCAAAAAAGTGCACAACGCCGCTAAAGAAGTTTTAACTTCAAAAATTATATAATGCTTTGCTTTCAGATTTTGTTCAGAGATCCCATGCGATTAAGCTTTTCAAGAATACACAGCACTTCTTGAACAAATAATAGTAGTTATTGTTCACTGAATAATTTAATGTCTGGCTACAAGTTCAGTTCATTGAACTATATCTAAAGTGCCTAAAATTTACCAAAATGACCTTCATAAAGAAAACAATCCGTATGTAACCATACGGATTGTTTACCTAATGACGTCTAGGTATAAAAATCCTCAACTTCAAGTTCGTAAGTCGTTACTTTCGAAGAATTCAGTAGCCAAAATAAAGTCTATACTCGGTTCAATAACCCACAAATTCAATACGATCTATAAACAACTTTCAGCCAGCCAAAACTGGAGCCAAAACATACAAACTCTACTAAAATCAGGCTCGGTATATTCTTGACGCGTCCGTAGTAAGTTTAAAGCCGACATGATGGCTAACATTAGCCGCGAGAAGACATTATCGTGTTGTAAACCGGAGATTTAACGGCGTCAGGTAACATACTGGTACTATTGTACTAACCGCTGGGGATTCCACCGCGGAGGTTAGCTCGAGCAAATTGTACAATGAAGGTTTTAATCATCGGAGCGTGTGAAAGTACCGGTTGGATTACTTTTGTAGATAGTGTTTTGTTTCTGGCTAGAAAGAAAAAAAAAGCAGTTCGTTTTTAGGGTTCCGTACCCGACGGGTGACAAACAGAACCCTATTCATAAGCCTCCGCTGTCCGTCTGTCTGTCAGCGAGCTCTATCTCATGAACCGTAATAGGTAGGCAGTTGAAAATTTCACAGATTGAGCATTTCTATTGCCGCAAGAGCAACAAATAATAAAATTAAAAATTAAAGGGGGGTCGCCATACAATAAAATTAAATTTTGAAAAAAAAAAAATCTGACCCTGGCATGTGGGGTATCATTTTCTAGAGCTCATCGAGTAGAGAATAAATATAATTTTTATTTATCTTCAAAAATTATGAATTACGGGGCCGTAGAAGTTGTCTGTTTTAGACCACTTTTGTACGAGCTCTATCTCAACAACTAAACAAATTAGGAATTTGAAACTTGTGTGTATCATGTAACATAATTATACTGTTTATAATCAACAAATACTAAAAACGGCCGATTCATAACGTATTTTATATAATATGGGCGATTTTCTGCAACTTAAAGTAATAATTTTGTATTTCATGCTAATATTATGCGATATAAATTCCACAGATAACTATTTAATAGTCGGAGAAATGACATGGAATTAGTAAATACATGGCAGCATATACTATTTCGATCATTTAAATTTCGATCATCCAAAAAGGTCTACAAAATAAACTTTCTTCACAAGATTTTAAAACCGGCCAGTATTTTTTGAGTTTAAGAACTTTATCGACTTTTTTCAAAGTATCCCTAGACGGTGTTGATGTGTGTACCTCATGTTAAAACTACACTCCAATAGACAATATATTCAGTAACATTGAAATGAATGCTGGCACATACAGTGTACTATTCAGTTACCTTAAACCGTTGTGGATACAATTTCATATTGAGAAAAATTATTGGTGTAAAAATATTCGGTCACGGCGGCCAATCTCAACGGAGACTGGCCTTCGGCCGCGGCGCGGGAGATATTATAGTGCACAAGTGTGTGCGCAGACACGAGTGCACTCTCTCTTCCCTCACTCTCATAGTCCGATGGGATGTGTAAAAATAATAAGTAAGAAATAATAGATTTCTGTATGACTATCAAAAATAACGTAAATAAATACCTGTATTGCGTAATACCCGTGCGTTTGCACTGGCGAAACATCACGACAAAACATGTTGAAATCTCTAGTTCCTGTCAAACATTGTATGAAAAATTGACAGAAAATAGAAATTCCAACATGTTTTGTTGTGAATGTTTCGCCAGTGCAAACGCACTGTTATAATTAAAATTTGGCGTACTACTTACATTCTATATTGTACAATATAGTCTGATGTAGCAAGAGAAATCCTTTTATTTATAAGTAAATAGCTTTACCCGGCCCGGCTTCGCACGGTTAGCACTAAGTACTTATCTACGCCGCACATACCTTTCCTAATTACCTATTTCTACCTAATTACCTACCCTACCTACCTACCCTTCCTACCCTACATAACTACCTGCTTACCTACCATATATACCTATTTATACCTACTAATACTATGTTAGTAGCAAATAAATAACTTTGACTTTAGTTAATGCATGTTGCTGGATAAAGTTAACTTAATATTTTTCTCTTAAAATAAATGAAATATACTCCTACACCTATATTTTAACACAACAACATTTTTTCATTAAAATTAGACAATTTCTTTACAAATCTTTGTTTTTTTATAGCGCCTCTGTTGTTACCTTTACGAAAGTATTACAAAATTCATAGTGTTAAATCTTGTACGACATGGTATGGAACCCTTCGTGTGCGAGTCCGACTCGCACTTGACAGATTTTATTTAAATACATTCTTTTTTTTAATTCGATGATTCTGTATTGCTATTTGGGCGTAGAATCGCAACAGCGTTTGTGATAATCATCAAGAGGAAACATCGACTAATAATTTTAGAAAATGGTCAACACACTGAGCATTGTGTGTGAGCAAGCTTGGTGATCATTGATTATTCCTTCTCTGTGCATGACAAAAGAGCTTTGCTGTGCAGTGTGCAGTTTTTTATTCTGCAGAAAAGAGCCATCAGAGCAATATATGGTCTCCGTAGGCGCGATTCTCTTAGGGAGCTGTTTAAAAATATTAACATCATGACAGTAGCTTGTCAATATATATACGAAAACATCATGTACGTTAGGAAAAATCTTAATCTTTTCAGTAAAAGAGGTGAAAGGCACAATTATAGTACTAGAAATAGGGACAAATTAGTTCAACCTGGTTTCAGACTGGCTAAAGTAGACTCATCCTTCATGGGGTACTGTTTAAAATGTTACAATAAAATACCTCCTCACATACTCGAACTAAATGAAACCAAATTTAAATCTTGTATAAAACGCACACTATGCTGCCAAGCATATTATAAGTTGGGGGATTACATCGCTGACAAAAATGCTTGGCTCAACGCTGGTCCAGCTCCACAAGGGCGCATAAACTAGTTGATTAGCATCGAAAATATTGTTGGAGCCGCTGAAGATTGCAAAAACTAACTTTGCATTGTAAAAATTCAATCTCTTAGTATTGTATAATTGCATTGCACATGTGTGAGCACTGTGACCATTTTACAAAACTACCATTTACTGGGTATGTCTTTCATTGACTTGAATGAGCCCTGATGGCTGAGAGTATGTCATACTCACTTAAATGTCTCGCTGGTGGTGGCGTGTGTGTTGGATCATTAAGTTCCCTTCAAAATGGTTGAGCTAAATGGTGCTGATCCATGCGTCATGTTCGTGAACGGGCGCCGTCAGTAGGGACTGGTCATCTCTTAGCTGCCATGGCTTATTTTAATTTTTAATTTTTTAATTGTTTTTATTACGGACGCTTTTAACTTGCACGTCTTTCTACATTGTTCTCACATGTTTAATTTCAACATGAATGATGTAACCAATATATTGTAACAATATTTTGATTTAAAAGAGTGTCCGTGGAGTTTCTTACCCGTTCTTCTCCATAGGAACCTACGCTTTGGAATGGGCAACTAGCTTCATCTTTCTGACTGACCGACCCCTTGACAATTCAAAAGTGCCTGTAATTGGTTTATTTGAAATAAATGCTTTGAGTTTGAGTTTGAGTTTGAGTGGGACAGGTACAGGCCAGAAATGTTATTAGTTCGTTGACGAATGATGGATTGAAGACGAAATACGAACGCATTTACCGCACTGGTGTATATTTTCTTACTAAAAGTGTGCTAGAATACAGGTCGTTTTTAAGTAAACTTTGCTCGCACCATACGAGATAAAAAATGTAAAAAGAAATGTCCCTTTAAGAAGTTTCATACAAACTCAAAAACTCTTTGTAAAAAAGATTTCAGTAAAATACCTCAATCAAATAAATCGCATCGTCCATTTCGAGAGCCTCTCTACGATTTCCTGTTATGAAAAACGTAATAAATTCTGGTCCACTTTATGCTTTGTTGTTGCTAAAGACGACTCTTAGAAATGATGGAAGGTTACACAAGGAAAACCTAACAAAATAATTTCATCTCAAATGTTGAATTTAATCTCTTAGGTTTTCTTTGGCCCTGTTCAAAATTGGCACTCGTAGCAGTATTTGTTAATGCGAGGTTTATGAGAAATGAGATGATAAATGCTATAAAAATATTAGTCAGGCAACCAGTTTGGGTACCTACGGGGCTAACTGCACAGATAGGTGGTAGCCTGACGGACTTCTACGTGTTTGCTCAATTGGATACTACAAACCATTCACTATAAATTAACTTCTTTCTCGTCATGTTGGCACCATTACCTGTCAAGCTTAGTTTCAATACTAATATAGTTCAAAATGGCTGCTCCGATAGTCTAGTGGTTGCAAGCGCTACTGCTAAGCACGACTTCCTTGGTTAGATCCTCAGGTCGAGCAAAGTGTTATTGGGTTTTTCTATCTGGAATTTCTCAGTAGCAGCCCGGAGTATGGATTTGTGTCCAGTTGATATCAATAGGCTCGCCCCCTATTAAATGGGACTTAAACATAACTGGCGAAATGTTAGGTTGACCTCTGTCCACGGCGAGTGGTGTGATGTTAGAGTTCAAAATGGCGTCTGACAAAAACAGCACAACTCTAATCGCATCACGGGTCAAGTTATAGAAATAGAAACTGGAAACCTTCTCACTTTTTTGAGTGAATCGAGTCGATCGCAAGGTAGTGTCCTACATTTTTTTGAAACATAATGATATTGGAAAGTAGTGCCAAATAAATTACAGGGAATCTTATCGTATCTAGGTCTCTTTTTTATCTAGGTCATTACTTACTTTTCTCATTTAAGATTTCAGTTTACCACGTTATAGCGAGAGGTAGGTAGGTGTTGAGGCTCTAAGAAGCCTCGACATACTTTGTTGATGCCACTCTCAGGTATTTTCCCTTTTTAAGAGAATATTTGTGTAAAGAAAATCTGTGTAGGTAGGTAGAGCGTGCTTTACAAAAAAATGTCGTGTAGGATGGCAGTGATCGAGATCGAGAAACTGAATTACGGAAAGTTTGGAGCGGTCTCATAGACAACTTTACTTAGTCCTCTATTGCCGTCCACAATTTCAGTCATTCCTTTTATATAAGCAAAGGATGATGCTCATTTTTGTACCCGCGACCAATCGCCATGTATACATCGTTGGATAGCTCCTTTTGAACCGAATAGAAGTTACTATGGCGCCTCATTAGAAATCCTCGTCCGTTCGGAGTTATACTGTACCATTGTCAGTTTTAGCAATACCAAAAAAATAAAAAAAATAAACCGGATTTTAGTCATAAGGTTTTAGAGGTATGAGGAACAGGGTGTAAAGTTCACTCATCCTCATTTGAAAAGGGAGGATATTTCGGCCAGACGGGTGTTGTGTCTGGCGGGTAACTGGCAGCCTATAAGTTGATTTCGGATAGTCTTATATATGTCGTTCGCGCGGTAAACTCTAACTGATGCAGGATTTGTGTGACGTCATATCTTTGATGCTTAGTTCGTTTGTGGCGGTGTAATCGCTACCAGGTACTTAAGGTTATCAGTAAACCTTTAGCAAATTGTAATGACATGAATAAATAACAAATAATTTTCTCGAAGACACATAACATAACATTATCACGCCTATATGCCCCGAAAGATTAGGGCAGAGGTGGACTGTGTACATATATTACACCCAAAATTTCGCCAGTTATGTTTAAGTCCCATGCAGTAGGAGGCGAGCCTATTGTCATCAACAGGGTACAAATCCATACTCCGGGCTGCTACTGAGAAATTCCAGAAGGAAAAACTCAATAACACTTTGCCTTACCCGGGAAACGAACCCCTTATACTAAGCATATTTAGTAAATAAAAAGATTATTCTTATTATTTTGCTAAAATAAGTGTAACTAAGTAATCGTTTTCTTTTATATTTCTATGAGCAGCCAAGATAACCTTATTAATCTGTAACCAAATATTTTTCTGTCTCGATCCATAAAAATAAGATTAATATGGATTATTCGAAGTTTCATTATTGAAACACAAATGGGCCAGCTGAGCCTATTACTTAGCGAAAATGAAATCTTTTACTCAATAGATTCTTAAAAAATAGATACTCTTCTAAATTAAGTTTTTAATCTAGCTTTGAGACTGGATCGTTGCAAAACATTAGAATTATATTTTTAACTTTCAATACTTTTCAATCTAAATATTTTTTATGTCACTTTATCGGCATAATTTAATTGAGATTTATAGTTTTACAAGATTAGTATTTGATATTGGAATATCAATCTTTAGGAATATTTCAAATGAATTAAGTCGGTATCTGAAATAATAAGATTTCGGCATATTATGTTCGCTCTCCTGCTCAATGATACGCGAATTATTAATAAGAATACCAAAGGTTGCGATACAAGAAAAAAAAGGCACATGTTATCAAATAACAAATATTCGTTGTATAACCTAGAATTCTTTTATGAGACAATTTCTATGAACTAAGCTATTGAAGTGGATACCTAATATGAAATATCCGATATATTTCAAGGGAAATACTTGGTAAAATATTATCCTCTAATCACATAAATAGCTTTTCTACACAGTGTGTTCTACAAAATTCATATAATATATACATACTCTCTAAAAACATTACCCTCCTTCTGGGGCAATCAGGTAATTAGTAGCAATCGATATTTTTATAATCATACAGGAGATGGAAAACGGTGGGCCCAAATGTAATAAGTTGAGATATGATTTAAAAAAATTATCATATTTTTTTATCTCAGAATATCAAAAATCAGCTCAATTCCAAATCTGGAAACTGGGAATTAAGAGAAAGATAATTTTAGTGAGATTATTGATTAATTGAGTAATTTATTCCACAATTATAAAAAGAAAACTTTTGCACTAGGTAATTAACTGAAAGTAATTAAATGCACTATTATTTATAATTATACAATATAGTGCATTTAATTACAGTCATATTATTAAATGAAATATTAATAAATTACTGAAAAACCAATATACTAATTATCAATTTCATAACGATTAAAATCAGTCTTATATTTTTAGTCAATGTCAGTCAGCTTTCATGGCAGTGACGCCATGAAAGCTGACTGACATTGACACTAGACAGTCACCGACTGCTCTATGGTTGCTCACTCGCTTTCCCGATAATTTTTCGTTTTCAATGACCCCTGTTTTGTCTTTTACGGATTCTAACCCTGCCTACCTTGTAAGACCCTTGCTTCCACACTGGACACCGAAGATCACTCACACGTTTGACTTGGAATTGTTATTTTGATTTTTCAGCGCCTGAATTTGTATTGGATATGGTGAAATGGAATTGATGAAACTATGGATCGCGAATCTATTCATTCACACCATTTTCATCTCGTTTCATTCACATCCAAAATTGTATCTCTCCATTTCCTTTTTGTCCTAAGTTACCTCTAAAGTACTGTTGAAGAAAAAGTCTTGGGGAACTTGTATTTCTAACGGTTTTAGTCAAATATCATCGCAGTGAACAAGCGTGGTTATCAATGCTTTGTTCCTTCCTATATGAAAGAGGGCTTGCCCTGCAGTGAAACAATTACAGGCCGGTATTATTAATCCTTTGTTATAAAGCGCTCGCTCCCTCCCTGTTCCGCAAAGCGTGTATAAAAAATTCATATACTTGGTACCTAATCCATCATGGCGGATTACTTTATGAAGCAGCGCCGAATGATTGAAACTGAAAACAAAATGTTCTATTAATCATACATATTAGATAAATTTTTTGTTTGAATATACAGGCTTATGAGAATACAACGGAATCAAATGAAAGGCATGTTATGGTTAAATAACTTAAAATATTAATATTTGGTAGGAGATTTTTGTATTATGAAAAAACGTGAATCGTGTAGAGTTTATTCTTTGCTAACTACGTAGTATCTGGTATATCTGGTATTCAGTTTGAGTTGACTCGGGCCGAGCGGTCACTGACCCAATGTTTGATTTGGTCGTTTTTTTTTGCATGCTGTCTCTCATTTCACTAATATGATCATCATCATTTTCTTGCCCTTATCCCAATTTATTTAGCGCAAACTGACTTTCATGTTTCATTTCGCTATTTAATATTTATGAAGAACCAATACTAGGTTTTTAAGTCTGGCAATTAATTTCCCGTAATTATCACTATACATAAGTACTCACTATGGAACAGTGGTGGCCCAGTGCTAAAGGCCCCAATTTACGAGTCGTGGGTTTGAACCCAGACAGGCGCTTTACTTTGTGTAAATATTTTCATCACCACTGCTCTCAAACCGGTGAAGGAAACCAAAGACCCTAGAACGTAAAATTCAAAGACATGTGACATCTACTAACCTAAACTGTGCCCGTGTGGTAGATTACAGCCCACTCCCTCTCGAAGAGAGGAGGCCTGTGTCCCAGCAGTGCGAACATTATAGACTGATTTTGCTATAAGTACTCAAAATATGAAGTGAAAAATGCTACATCAACACGAAGCAATTTTCCAAGCATTATTATTTACCAGCAAAACATTTATGTATTCAGTGAATATCAACCATCTTACATATACCTGTTTGTTCGCCTACTCGGCAAGGCTTGCCGTTTTAGGCCTGCCTACATATTACGTTTAGGAAACGACTGTACATTATTTAGTACTAAGCTATGCCCAGTAAGCCAAGAATGAGTTATGAGTATTAGTTTTCGGCTATACATTATTTTAGGACGTGGTATTTTGACTTTGCTGTTTATAGTGCATGAATGTAATAACCCGCCTGCCTTGTTAATCTAGTGGTTGTTAGCGCTACCGATGAGCATGAGGTCCTGGGTTCCATTCCCAGGTCGAGCTTTTGAGTTTTTCTGTCTGGAATTTTTCAATAGCAGCCCGGTACCTTAATTACGTAATACACAATCAATTCGTTTTGAAACAGATTACTAATCCATTGCTTCATAAGTTCGAAAATAAATTCTGCTCTGCAACGTAATTATCGCAATGAATGTTGTTGAACTGTCAAAATGAAACAATTGATCGCTATCGCATTGCTTCTGCAAGATAGGTAATAGCCCTGCGGCAGGGCTATTACCTATCTTGCATGGATTGTGCCCGGTTGTTGGCAACAAGCTCGACACCAATATGGGACTTGCACACCTCTGCCCAGCCCTTCTGGAAAACAAGGCGTGATGTTATGAATGTAATAAAAAATAAAAGGTTTTATTAATATAAAAAAGGTGCATTTTCAATTCAAGCCCTGACTCCTGAGCTGGTGGTAGCTGAGTCAGTGTTTTCACCCGTTTTTGGAACATTAACAATGTATGCAATAACATTCAAGTATGTGAATGTAAACAGTCCATCAAATTATTTTGTTTTTCCGCTCTGCTATTGCAAATTCTCGTAAAGCATAACTCAAATTATGACTATCCAATATGAAATTATTGGCATGTTTCAGTTACTGACTGTTTTATTTGTTTCGATAGGTAGGCAAAAACATATTTATTTCAATATCTTTGTTTGGTAAAAAGATCCGATATCTTACTTAACCTTTCCGTTTGAAGTGTATTTGTTTGTGACGGGACTATGACCCAATTTTCCGCTACTATGCATTTATTTAATGTCTGTCTAACGTACTGAAAAGGTCTTTCTTAAATGTGAACTGACCTCTATCCCTGAAACGAAAAATATGTCGCAGTTTGCAATAACATCGCTTTTAAACAAAGTTAATAATATTGATAAATAATCGATAATCTTATAAATGCGAAAATGAGTTTGTTACGCTTTCACGATAAAACGGCTGAACATTGGAGATTTGGATGACATGGGTAGCCATAGGATACTTTTTATCCTGATATTCCTACAGGATCGAGACTTATGCGACTAAAGCCGCGGGGCGCAGCTCGTTGATAATAAAATTGATAATCAATTGATGATCCATTGAGGAACTTTGATGCTCCAGACAGACAAAGTCTCCAAACTTAAGAACCCCTCTTTGCGCCTCGAGGATTAAATATATACGTACCTACTAGCGACCCGCTCCTGCTTCGCATGGTTTTTACGACTTCACAAAACATCGAGATTTCTTAGTTCAACGTAACTTTAATATTAATGTTATACACATAAACCTTCTGGAATAAATTCTCTACACGATGGTGAAAACCTCATCAAAATCTGTTGCGTGGTTTAGAAGAACAACGCGGACATAAAGACAAACGCGAAAAGCAACTGTGTTTTGTAATATCTATAGATTTATTTTCCTCTACATTCTAGTTTTCCTTTACCACTAAGTAGGTAATTTACGTAAAACTGTAACCCTTGACATAATGAGAAAAACTTGCCTCAACATTAACGAAAAAACTGTTTTAAATTACTTAAAAAGCTCCAAGCAGCACCCAATCTACTTAAACAAAACCCACCCAATTTAAATACGTCACTGTATGAATGCGGGGCTCAAGGAATGGAGCGGCTCCTTAACTCTGCATGCTAACAAAGAGTACAATAAAGACTTTAGTCAGATTATCTGCATAAAACAAAAGGCGGGGTAATGAACTAGCTCAGATTCAGTGTTGCGTCATCGATTTTCTTTTGTTTTTACGTATATGATCTTGGAACAATGTAGCTGTGAATTAACAATACTTTTTCTGTTGCAGTAGAAAATATTCAAAAGTGCATCATTTGCGAATCTGGCTGTTTTTAAAAACGGAGCATAGCTTAAACTCGTAGCTTTTTCTTATGAAACATTTCATTGGACATAGGTAAAATCAGGGACCACCAACTTAATTTGTTCGTGTTTAAATAACAATTGTCATTCTTTTACAGTTGTATGTCACACACACACAAACCCAAACACACACTCTCTAACACATACTCACACACTCTACATAATATTATCTACTCATTTTGATTGATTTCATTTTAATTGATTAGATTTTTGTTAATTTATAATTTATATTTTGTTTCAATGTTATTACTATTTTATTGATCTCATACTGATTATTTTATCTGGCTCCGATTGATCTCACGCTGATGTTTAATTGATTGTTTAGTTTTATTTTAGTTTATGTTTACTGGTTATGCAATAATCACTGTGTACTATCCATAGCTCTGAAAAATGTCGCAAGTCCGACCCCCAAGATACAGGCAAATGCCTAGTTTGGGGGTCACTGTCCAATCTGTTCTTGTACAACCATTATGAATATTAATAAATAATTTGAATTTGAATGTAATCACGGTAAATTGATGTAGGGTGTTAATTTTTCTTTTTAATTAATTTCCCAAACAGTACCAAAATTTTGTTTATGTCTCTCCTCATAACAGATTCTTGATACATATGAAGATGAGCTAAACAATATTCATAAAAAAAAGTTTGTGATCAGATCACTAGCAAAAGCTATTATATTTTTTAAATTTAACTTTATCAAGAAAACGTGTTTACGTTACATATTTTATTAAATAGAAATACATTGCCTGAAAGAATCTAAAAAGAAGAAGAAATTATAATATAGTCTACCGTAACAAAAAAGATTTTTTGATGTGTGTATGTTATAAAAGTGGTGGTATCATTTACTTCGTGTGCTGTACGGTATTTCCCCATTTCCCCGTCGGTGCACAATACAATCTCCTTTTACCGCTGTTCATTTGGACTGTTGGTTCCTATATGGAAAATTTAAATCACCAATGCTATTGTTTGTTATGCAAACTAGTTTTTTGAACGGATTTCGCTAACCTAAACAAAATACGGTAAAAATGTTGCAAAATTGTAACATGTAAACAAAGTATTTACATTTATTTTTATCTAACTTTTCCTCGCGGTTTCGCCCGTGTGGATGTCGGAAAATGACGGGGGGTCATAGACACATAAATAGTTCCCGACGCGGGGCCAGTGTCACTATCCTACTAATATAAATAATAATAATAGTACGCAAAGACGGTAGAACGGATTTTGTAACATAAGAATAAGGATTTATATAAGAATAAGGATTAACACATAAGGATACTTCTTATCCCAGTAAAACATTGGAATAATTTCGGACCTCCACGCGAGCGAAGCCGCGGCAAATGCTAGTCTAAAATATTCTCCCCAAATAAAGGAATAGAGATGATATCTGTCACATTAGGCATGAGCCATCGACGCGTTATGCTCAATTACATTTGCTCATTTCCTCTTCGATAAAGTGTGATAATAATAAACGTTTCCTTATGGTTTCCTCTGGTGTTTCCGACGTTTTGGGTGGTGTTACACAAATCACATGACATACTTCCGTGTTGAGGACAAATATCGTCGAAGCCAATAAAGTTTTCGTCAAATTTAATGGATCTGATCAAAACGCAGGTTCAAATCCTTTGTGGTTCTGCTCTATTTTACTGTGCCTGCGTGTACAGGTATTGTATTGTAGAACGAAGCCCTAGGAGGACATATAGTGACCTTATTGGTGATGTTCTTCAGAAGGTCAGGTGCGTAGTACTCACAACCGGCATGCGTGTATGACCAGAAGAGAGAGAGAGATGAGTGTAAACGACGCAAAAGCAGTATGCAAAAGCAGCAGGATCATAGCAGGTGGCGTTCTGTAGTTTCTGCCTACCCCATGGGAAGATGGCGTGAGTTTATGTATGTAAATCATAAAAAAAGGTATAATTATCTTTAGTAGATAGAGTCAGCATGTGAGTGATTAGTTTTGTATTTCAAAATGAATAATCAAAAACGTTTTTGAAATATTTTATTCAATGTTTATCAGAAAACAATATAAAAGTATCCAATAACAAAACACACATTTAAATTACAACGTTGCAAACTTTACTCACATAATCTGACACATTCTTACGTAACATAATCTTCCCTCCGTATAAATCAGCAAGCCGTCATTATTAAGTGAGACGCAGAATGTATGTTACACAGAAGGTACTCAGAGGGCCTGTAACTGGGGTAAGTGTGGACTCATTAACTCATGCCTAATGATGTGCCGCTGTCTTAACTTACCCTCTCGCTTTAGTATTCTATTAAATCACGTCTGCGCGGGTTTTGAGTGAAAAATGTGACCCGTTTTGTTTATAATTTCAATGGAGGAGGATTAATTATTATTTTATTCATTTTTGAGGCTGTTTTGGGCTGGTTTTGAATTTCCAAAATGTTAAATTGTGATTAGTAGATACAAGTGTTGAATTATAAGATAATTTAAAACTTCAACAGATAATATCGTAATTTCACGAATTTTTTTAGAAGGCTTCGACGTTGATAAAGACTCCAAAACTGTACTTGGAACGCGTAGTCGCAAACTATTTTATCTCGTTTTCGATCTGACATTTAAAACCCCTGATAAAGATTATAAAGAATTCCATTGTACAGGAATATAAAATATTTCTGAGATCCAACTGTCTGTTCATAATCTATAACACCGAATAACTTACACTGTCTGGAAACTCAAAATATCTATTTACATTTTATTGCTCTGACAGCAAATACAGATAAATTTTATTTTCCACGTTTCTGTCTGTGTGTCAACCGTCAAGGGACCGAGATACATGGAGTCTAGATGAGCGAGGAAGTTGCCGAGTAATGTAACGATGTGGTACGTGAGTTCTGTTATTAAAGTTAGAAATATTTCTATAGGAAATGGAATGAGCGAAAGAGTTTGAGTGTGCTTTGTTGGTTACAGGCGAACTGAGGATTTTGGTGAATGGTGTTTGTGTCATGAACTCAACCGATTGGATGACGAAAATGTATCTGACGCTTGAATGTAAAAAAATATATATGTAGAGGATTTTAGGAAAAGCAGATGAGTAGTTGATCCAGTTTATAGAAGAAAAATATAATTATTATGAACAACGTGTTTTTCTGTTCATTTATTTAACACTTAGCTTTGAAAACAAACATTACATTGTCATACACATAAAACGTTTTTAATGTGACTAGAAGTTTATTCACATGTTTAGAATACGGGTAATAAAATGGACTTCACAAATCTAGTAAATAGAAATAGGTAGTTTAACTATCACTACTTTACGACAGTACAACAAATAAAACAGATACAATCAAAACTAACTAAAACGTCTTCATTCCTACATTTACAACTGCAAACAAAACCATCAGTCGTAACACTGAACTTAACATTACAATACACGATAATACTCCGGATCACACTTTACGCGCACTACCCGAAATGATCCGTTTATTATACCCAACCGTATCTCTGAGAATGGAAATGACGGTAGTTGCCATCACACGTATTTATGGACCCGACTGTACCGTCGCGTCGAGGCCAGTCAATGAAGATTTAATTTTGGAATTCTCTTTGTATTGAATGTCCGTTTCGATGATTTGGGAATAAAATAAAAATATGGCTGTTATTTGACTTTTATGACTGCTGCTTTTTATGTTTATCTTAAAGTTATGGAGTACTTTAACGTGTGTTAAATACTTTCATAATAGACTGCAAACTCACTCGGGTTATCGTGTTTCCTAGTGCCTGGGATGTTGAGGTCAGATTGGCAGTCGCTCCATGTAAAGTACTGGTATTCGGCTGCATCCGGTTAGACTGGAAACTGACCCCCAAAAGTTGGGAAAAGGCAAAGAAGACTACCATTATTATTAGACTGCTAAAATAAAAATAAAACAAATAAATAATGCGAAAACTGTGAACATTTTAAATTGTTTCATTATTGCTTGTCTGAAAAAAGACGGTCGGTTTTCCGCGCAACTGTTGAAACAAGCAATTGGTTGTTACAATACTACTACTGCAAAACTTAATTAAATTTTAAACTGAGTTAAATGGTGTTGACGGTGGAACAGGAGTGTTCAGATTTTTTCTTCTCTATTTGTAACCAATACCTACTTTTTATTAAATGTTTATTGTTCTGACGGTAGTTATAACGTTGTACAGCTGCAGTGGTCTAACAACAAATAAGGTAGCATAATATGTGCGGGCGTCATGTAACTTTATGAACACTTGATATTAGGTTTCAATACAATTGACGAGCGTTCATAAAATGCAACAACTATGAAATGACAACGAGGAAATGAGAATATAGAACAGTGGTAGCCCAGTGGCAACGGCCCCAACTTACGAATTATAATATTAGTGTAAATAATTGAATCACCACTGCTCTCAAAACGGTGATGGAAAACATCGTAAGGAAACGCATGTTGGAAAAGCAGAAAAATTTAAGACATGTGACATCTACCAACCCGCACTGGGCCCGCGTGGTAGACAACCCACTCCCTCTAGCAAAGAGCAGGCCTGTGTCCCAGCAGTGGGAACATTATAGGCTGATTATGTTATATGAGGAAATAGATATTGTAATATACACTATTGAAACCAAGACTACTACAACTAGATTTTTTTGTGGCTTGAATGACGTTGACAGGTGCTGTTCTTCAACTTTTCTATTAAAAAAACTAAATCATAACTAACTAGTTTCGTTTAAGCATATGTAAGAGCACAATGTTAATACTATAAAGCAACAATTTCTGAGTGAAAAATTTGCATTTTCATTGACTTGAATGTGCCCTAGCAGCTAGTAGTCATGGTCACTCAAATGTCTCACTGGTGGTGGCGTGTGAATTGGAACAGTAAGTTCCCTTTAAAATGATTGAGCTGAATGCTGCTGATTAATGCGTTATGTACCGGAAAGGGCGTCGCCCGCGCCGCCGCGCCAGCGCCGTCATAACGAACATGTCATCTCTCAGATGCCACGGCGTATTTCAATATTTTTTTATTGTTTTATGTTTTTATTACGGACGCTTTTAACGTGCACGTCTTTCTACATTATTCTCACATGTATAATTGGTTTTCATGTGAGAATAATGTAAAGTGGAATTTCATGCCCGTTCTTCTCCATAAGAACCTACTACGCTTTGGAATGGGCGACTAGCTTCATCTTTCTGGCTGACCGACCCCTTGACAAATTCAAGAGTGCCTGTAATTGGTTTATTTGAAATAAATGCTTTGAGTTTGAGTTTTTTTAGTTTTGGCCACGCTCCGATAAATCCAGATATCTTATAATTGCGTACACAACACATATGTAACACATTTTTGGTAAATGATTAAGACTAATCTGTTTCATTTGACAGTTCGACAACATTCATTGCGGTATTTACGTTGTTGAACAGATTTTTTTTTTCAATCTCTTTCAAAACGATTCAGATCTTTTATCCCGCAATTAGGGTGCTGGTATAGATGTACTGTATGTACTTCTTCTGTTGTTTTTCTTCCTCTTCTTTCTTACTCTGTGCTTCATGTATAGATGTAGCATGAAGCACAGCATAGACGTCTTGTCAATGTCATATTACATCTGAACAAGTCACTAATCACAAGAATAATGAATGAGCAACAGAGTACGATCTCAAAGAACAAAGAACACGAAACAAAAGCCGATCGAGAAATAAAATACGAATATGTTTCAAAGGGTAAAAACATTTGGTGTAACGAGGCAAAGGATTTGTATCGAGTCAATCAGGCTTATGTTCCTAAATAGCCCCTAACTAACTTCTTAACATTTCTGGTCAGGTTCCTCTGACGTCAAGTCTTTCGTAGAAAGTAATAAAATAAAGAAAACTTTGTTAACTGTTGAGTGTTACTAGATTTTGTTGCGAAACCACGAGATAAACAGATATTAAATTTTCAAGTAGTAAGGTATTCTTTTATCTAAGTAAAAACCTTACTTAGATAATTAAAACCTTAATTAAATAAATAGGTAAAATTAAAAAAAAAAATTGTATACCAAATTGCTTACTAACTTAATTTGCCCGTATATTCAAACCACGACTGTCATTCTTTCACAGTTATATGAAATAGCACATACAACAAATTGGCGTACACTATGCCAATTTGCTCTGATTCTATTTTAAATCAATTTGAGAAATAATTAATTTCCCCGACTGTACTTAATAGACCAAACCCCCTTCTTGTATTTTTGGCCGAGTTAAAGTGATTATTGGGAGCAGTGGTGGCCCAGTGGTAACGGCCGCGACTTTCGAATTGTACGTTGTAGGTTTGAACCCTGACAGGCGTTTAACTTTGTGTAAATTATTTCTTCACCACAGCTCTCAAAACGGTGAAGAAAACGGCCCACTCCCTCTCACAGAGAGAAGGCCTGTGTCCCAACAGTGGGAACATTACAGGCTGAATATTATGCTATGCTTATGCTAAAGCATTTTTATGAAACGTGGGACGTCAAAGGTGATCAATACTACAACTCTGTCTGAAAGAAAGGACTGCTGCCTCACTGTGAGACAGAAATGGGTTGAATAATTTATTTTTTAACTAACTATGTAACTAATTTGTTTAATTTAATGTATTCCTTATTCTCATAGTAATTAGGAATGTTTGGATAAACATGATCAAAGAACTAATTTGTGGAGACTAGACGAAAAAGTTTATTCAATATTTAATTTATTGAGGCACGTGTACTTTCATATAGTTTATATAATTATGTAAATATCTAGGTATCTACTTGTATTTGATATCAAATAGATAAATAGAATGATATATTTTACATAATAGGCTCCATTTCTTGACGTAGGTAATAAATTAGTGTTCGTAAATAATTCCAGTTGGTACTATATCTATTATTCGCTGTTCAAAGAAACTTCAAGGTTCATTATAATAAACTTGTTACGTAATATTTTATTTCTGACACGTGTAAGTAAGTGTCTCTCTGTTCTTAACCGACTTAAAAAAAGTAGGAGGTTATTAAAATATAAAAATAGATCCCAGAAAATCAATAAGATAGATAGATAGATAGAATACTCTTTATTATGTACACCATAAAAATTACAGACATAGGTTTAGACCTTAGAATAATAACGCATAGAAACCTAGTACGAGTGCAAAAAGTGAGGCAACTAAAACTTAGCCATAGTGGCTAACTTCTCTCGGCAAGCCGTCAGTACTCAAGGTCACGTTCCGTCGAACACAGCTCGCGAATAAATAAATAATTTAAAATAATTGAAAATGACAGTTTGTAGCGTGAGGAGATGTCATAGCACTAGGAAAACAAGACAAAATGTGGTCAAATTACATTTCACAAGTAAATACTTAGATTTTATACATTATTTTTACGTAAATCGATCATCAAACAAAAATTTTATTAACCTAACTTATCACAATACAGTGTTGCTATTTGTGAGGAAAAAAATACCCACATTGCTTTCAATTTTGTTCTTATTTTGGTTTAGCAAAAAAAAAATGTTTTTGATGTAGGTACCTTACTACCTACTCGTACCTTATGGAATACGATAAAACATTTTGCCAGTTTCGAGAAACTAACTTGTCATTAGGTATTTTATATTAGTCTTTGTAAATAGGATACTGGTGGCGATTCTGGGTGCGTCAATTTTAAACTATTTACAGCTTTTTAATGTTTTGTAATTTTCTGTCATCCTCCTATTTAAATATAAATAAGTATTTAGAAACTTACAACACTTACTATTATTTGATATCATATCCGATTTTTTACATGTCAGCAATTAATACATGTTAATATTAAAAACCCATCACACATTCTAAACGCATTGAACTAATCATTTTCTTCATGCGATTAACGGTTCATTTATTTCCTTTTATTTTAAACTAGCTTTTACCCGAGGCTTGTTACGCGTAATTTTCAAACTGTGATATCTCTTAAACTATTCATTTAAATGATGTGATGTGAAGGCATATTTTAATCAAAATTGAATGCCCAATTTAAATAACATATTTTATTGGATAAGGATTAACATGATACCGGTCAAAATAGCTTCGGAAATAACAATCAAAATATTATAAAATTTTAAAGGATAAAATGGTTATGGTTGGGTCATCCTTAGAAGATAGATATATGCCATCGCGGACTTTTTTGGTATACAATACTCTAGAACATAAATTTGATTTATCTCTCACGGCTTACGCGGCGCACGCCAGTAAAGCTCCCAGTCGACATGATTTTTTCCGACATCTTCAACAATAATTGTTATATATCAGCTAATTTACACAAAACCTTAATGAATTATATACTAAAACCTTCCGCGTATTCACTCCGTGCAATGGTGAAAACCGTTTGAAAATCTGTTCAGTAGTTTTTGAGTTTATCGCGTTCAGACAGACAATATGTAAGGATAAATCGAATTTTACCTTCCGGAAAAATAATGAAGTTCCAGTTCCTGATAACATAAAATACTTGTCTTGGTTTGGTCCTTTTCCCATATTTTTGTGGGTAACGGCCTGGTAATGGTATCACTGAAAGCTATACTTGTGTGCGTTTGCGGAACGTAGACACATTCGGCTCACGCACACAAACAAAATGAACTGGACACACGAAATCGCTCGTGTTTTGTACTAGACGCGGCTTCTATGCGTTATTATTCTAAGGTTTAGACATTTTACATAGGGTGACACAATGGGCGGTCTTATCGCTAAAAGCGATCTTTTACAGACAACCTTTGGATGGATTAAAGTAAGAAGGAAAGACAATACTGCAGGTAGTCAGTGGTGTACCATTTACATATACAATAAATACATAAGTAATATATACATCATAAACCATCATTAACTGAAGAATTTTAATGGAAATTCCTATTCCATTGCTTCATAGCTGCATAGGTTTGAAAAATTCGTATGCTCAACAACATAGGTGAATAACGCAATTAATGTTGTTGAACTGTTAAAATGAAAGCCATTGCCTTTGTAAACGAGATCCAATTATTCTGCAGATCCATGTTTTAATAATGAAGTCGCCCAAAAAATAAAATTAAACGTAGCAGACTTTCGGGATAAATGTTTAATTTTGAAATACTTTTAAACTTTTAAGCTATTGCATAGCTTCTATCGCGGGCCTTGACCGTGGAGACTGAATCCAGAAATTCCGTAACGAAAATACCTAACGCCTAACGAGAGTATTGTATTGAAAATTATGTTTAACTGTTTGACAACAAAGTTCAAATTTACTTAGACGAATGATCCTTGACTATTAATTGTTAAATTAAAACCTTTTTATCAGTTTGATGTTCCCATTACGGTGTGTCAAGTTTTAAAAACTATAAATGTGAATAACAGTTCCTGTCAATGTCACCATTGCTATTTCTTGTATTCGGGTTAATATTTTACAATTGCATAAGTTGATAAAAAATGCTATGCAATAGCTTTACCGTGGCGGTCCCCGAGTGCCACACGTCTTTTTTTTTAAGTTTTTATTAATAAGTGGTTTAGAGAACTTTGTTCGAAAAAAGGTATTGAAGGCAGGAACTATGTCTCCCAAAAACGCGCTAATCCTTCCGACAGACAAACTGTCACGCAGTTTGGCAGTTTTATAAAAAGTATACAAGTGTTGGGTCCAAAATAAATGTATTTTTTTTTAAACCCAGGACAAAAACTGACCCCTCATAAAAGTACACAGAGGTTAAAAGAATGCCAGTATACCTATAAAGTCCCGACCCACATATATAGCTCAACTTGATGACTGTACATGGTCTCATTCAAACGAATCCCGTACCGCTTAAGCCGAGATTCTACGTCCAATACGCGAACATTACGGGCGCTTAATACTCCCAAAGTATTTGCTACAGTTTGGGCCAGTTTACTTACTGCAAGTTGTCTCATTAACTTGGATTTAGTTACTTGAAACACAATTAACTTCACTAAGAACACTGAACTGTTCTTGGTTTTCGTTTTGTGTGAATGGTCGAGTTTATTATATTGTTGTGTAAGGGTAGTTTTTGTTTTGAGTACTGTTTTCATAAGGTTATTTTTGTTGATGTGATTTAATTATGTTTATAAAATACAACAAGCAATAAACTAGCACAAGTAGACACTTTAAGAAAAAAACGTAACCCTTCCTTGTCAGTGGGGTAAAAAGGTAGACATTTTCAATAATATTATAGTAGTTCAAGTTGGACTTAATTTTTTATCCATGAAAAGAGAAAAACAGCACCCTAATTGCGTAACACATAATCAGCCACAATTCATGTTGACAGTTCTACAACATTCATTGCGTTAATTACCTTGTTGAGCAGACAAGTTTTTCGAATATCTGAAGCAATGGATTAGCAATATCCTTTAAAATTATTCAGATTGTAATTGATAGTGTGTTACTCAATTAGGTTGCTGGATTTATAACTCGAATCATCTCTTCAATTCTTGACTATTTTCCCGAAAAAACGACTTGTGTTCAAGTTTTCATAAAACAACGCTTTCATTTTCCAACAAAAACTCGAGAATTCCCAATTTTCACGTACCACAAGTAGAGTAGTCTAAAGCTACTTTGCAAGAAAAATATGAATATAATTTTCAAGAAGATAGTGCTTCGCCCGCAATGAGGCGGGTGGGCGACCGAGTTATGGTAACCGGCAACCGTGCCACAGTCGGTAAGCAAGCAACTACCCGGCTGCCTGCCTTCTGTAGACATTGCCTGAATATAACCGCTAACGAGAGATTCACTCCTGCCTTCATTATGCCCCCCTACAACGTAACAATGGTTTCCGCACTAATTTTACCTTCTACACCTGTTCTAATAATACATCAGACATAGGGAAAAATATATAGAATTTCCATTTATATCCCCTCTTTTTCAATAAAACCATGACTTGCAGCTGTTTTAATAATGGCTTTTCTGTACCCTCTCCGATAGATCAAACGTAATCATTTTGTTGTACATCAAATACGCGGCTTTACGTGTATTGGACTTGAAAAATTCATTCAGAAAGGAAAATATTTCCTATGATTGTATATTAAAAAGTTTCAGTGTGATTCATTGCATAATTAAAGTTTTAAGGCAATACTTTTATTCGATCCACATTGAACAATGAGTAGCTGACATCGAGTATTTACAGGTTTTCCTATACGTGCTAACCCTCTATTCCAAGCACTGCAAAAAAAAAATCAACGGGTTGCACTCCGGGAGTGCCGGCAGAAGTGAAAACTTGAACATTAACGTTGTGCATTTTTGAATAATTATTTTGGAATGGTTAGGGAATAATTTCGCACGAATTGCTTTATTTATCATATAAAAGTACTATAATTTATGTGGTTAAATACAATATTCATTAGTAGTAGTACAATATAAATATTTGTAATGTCAAAGACGATTTATTTTGATATTTACTTTGTCGGTTGCTAGGCAACGGATCTTACGGTCACGTCTGACGCGAGTTTAAAATTTTTTACCCATTCCAAAAAAAATGCACAACGCCGCTAAATAAGTTTTCACTTCTAAAAACATATATTCTCCAAAATATTACGTATTCATGAATTTTCCCTCACGTCTCCTACCTCCAACCTCGTTTTAAAACTCGCCAAAAATAAAAACACAAAATCACAAACGATGCCGCCCGTTTCCGTGCTCTTAGGTACACCGGCCGCATTAAGAAGCATTAGTTCAGTAACAAAGGGTGGTATGACAAAGTGCCTTCTTTTCTTGGTGGGGTAACAATAGAGGTGTCGCTTGTTGTACCCCCGAGTTGTCGCACGACCGAAGACGACATTGAACAACCCTAACGACTTAATGCATCGTCTCGTTATTTCTAGAAATGAAAGTATTTTAGACTGTGGGTTCCTTTTCTTGGTTCATTTCTACTGACGTGACGTCACAATGTGGTTTTATGGTTGACGGTTGTGGTATCTGTGCTGTAAAGGTAGAAATAGAACTGGAACTGTCTGATAACATCATTTGTGTACGTAGAGTTTTTAGTACTCGTTTATTTTCTACCTCGAGATCCTGAAATATTATTTGTACTCTTGTATATTTTCTGAGTAGGTAATGCAGGTGTTTGATAAATAATAAATATCTTATTTTGTTTATATTATTATTTCCGAGTGCAAAAGCAAACGTTCCCCTATCCAAAGTCGAAAAAATCAGCTTACCCTAAGTGCTCGCTCAAAATTATTCAGATCACTACAAAAACAACTTAGGAAACCCTACTTACATAGAGAACACGATTTTTTACGTTTGCATAACATTGGTTTGGCAAAAACGTTTATTTCCCGGACTACAGGATGGACAGGGAATACTAATCTGTTCCGCTGTAAGGGAACAGATCGGAAGGGCCGACCCACCGCGTGTACTTACTAGGTACCAGTTCTAAGGTACAGTCTACCGCGTCAGCATTTATTGCTATGAAATATGCTCTGAAAGTCGAATGGTTACGATAGACGTCTACAAATATACCATTGATTAAGAATCCGGTTTGCGTTGTATGTTATTGAAAATTCTAGATATTGTGTGTACCATCTTTAGTACCTTGTTTATAAAAAATCCTGCATCGCACAAGCAGAGTTTACCACGCCATCAGGGTTTACCGCGCGATCAGCATATATAACTCTCTCCCATACATCGATATACGTCACGCTCAATTCTCCTACTGCAAATGTAAGTTTGTAATTGCAAAAAAATCCTTGCTGTAAGACCTTGCTTCTTGCCAACTTGCATGACTCTAGGTGAACGGGAAGTACCCTCTAAATTTTGATTTATTTGAGAGTATCAAAATAATATGTCGCATAAATGGGCAAATTTTTTATATTGCGTTGACTTAAAAGTTTGATTTGTTTAGAGTTCCAAGGGATTGCGTACTACGTATTTGATATTAATTTCAACTTGATACCTCCACGCCTTCCTGTGTACAAGGGTCTTAAAAGACAGACAGAGAGACAGACCGACGGACAGACAACGAAGTGATCCTATAAGGGTTCCGTTTTTTCTTTTGAGGTACGGAACCCTAAAACACAGTATCAGTTCCTAGTTGACATTCACAGTTCTATTAAAGCTAAAGTAGGACTAATTTTATTATAACTTGGTGGAAAGGTGCATTTTCATCCGATACAAAAATGATGACTAAAAAGTTTTGTTTGGTTACATAATATAAATACAAAGCCATGGACAACCGTTCAATCCTAAAATGCAAAACGGTGTTTTTATGCAAACTTATGAAATACAATTTTACTGTTGACGCATAACTAACAAAGTTTCCAAACTGAAAACGAGCGTTGAAAATGTTTTGCTGTCCGTAAACAAACACTGCAATTTTTCCATACATTTTAATTTCAAAAAGCAGAATTCATCTTGAATTTCACCTTAAATCACCTTTTTCTGATAAATCCTACATTCTACAAATACCTATTATAAATGTGAAAGTCTGTATGTTTGGATGTTTCTTTGCTAATTAATCACGCCGCAAACGACAGAATGAAATTGGCTGATATTATTATTCACAAGGGTAGACCATGACCTCGATTCATCATCATCATCAGCCTATTAATGTTCCCACGGCTGGGACACAGGCCTCCTCTCGGTGAGAGGGAGTGGGCCATAATCCACCACGCGGGCCCAGTGCGGGTTGGTAGATGTCACATGTCTTCGAATTTTTGGTTCTAAGACATGCCGGTTTCCTCACGATGTTTTCCTTCACCGTTTTTGAGAGCAGTGGTGATGAAATTATTTACACAAACTAAAGCAGGCCTGCTTGGGTTCGAACCCACGACCTACAACTCGTAAGTCGGGGCCGATACCACTGGGCCACCACTGACCTCGATTAGAACTTTTAATCCCAGTAGTACGATTTCCTTGGAAAATATCCGACCTTCACGCGAGCGATGCCGCGCTGCTGGCAAAAGCTAGTCAGTATGTAGGAGAAATAAACTCTCAATGTTTTTGTTTTCAATAACACGAAGGAAGCAGACGGGTTGAACACAAAGATACTCCGGCTTTCGCCTACATTGCCTACATACACCCGAAGTTTCTGAATTCACCCAGTTTAGGACAGCTCTGTGTCAAAAGTTCTTTCTCGTATTTTACAATTGGGTATTTCTAGAGCTGGATTTATTTTCTTTTGTTTTCATATTTCGTTGTTTATTAACAATGACGAACAATTTCGTTCGTCGCTTCTGTTAATGTTTTATAACGAATTCAGGAAGTACAAAGGTATTGGTTTGTGCAGAGGCGGTACGTACGTAATAAGAATTGCAATGATTGTGAAAAGAACATAATTCTGTTTCTACACTTAGTATCCTGAATTTCATTATTGGGTCAAACAAGGAAACGTTTATGAAAATAGTATTATCTCGCGGACCAACTGAACCCTCGTCGTTTCTTATAATGACAGTTTGAATGTTTATATTTAAATAGGAACCATTAACGTAAAACTAATTTGTGCGACCTCAACGGCTAATATGTTAGTCTCAATAAATAGTTATACAAGTTCCACTATTCCTTTCAGCTGAACTCTTGGGGAGGCAAGTAGAATTATTCAGAAAGTTAGCTCGTTAAACCTCGTGAGACACGGCTAACTTTCTAAAAGTGAAACACGAGGAAACGACGACGAATATACTTGTACTTATAAGTATTGTTCGCGACTTTAAATAGATTTCGTTGTTTAATAGTTTTCGAGTTGTAACACTTTCTACGGTACGTGGTGGAGTGGAATTACTAAGTTCTGCAAGATTCTGTAAATATAGTGTAGCAGCATAGCCATCGTCATTCACTTGGGTAAAAGTAATACCTATTGTATGTTTTAAAATATGGGCGGTACGTAGCAAGTTAGCAACTTCTAATGTGCATTTACAAAAGTAAAAAGCATAGTAAAGGTACGGCATTTTAATACCAAGCAGTTACTCTCTGCCGATTTTACTTTCAAAAGATTTCCAGAAAATTCTTTTACACATTCAAATGCGTAAACAAAATGGATTACGAAGGCAATATCGAAATTGATTTTTGTATTATGACAGGCCATAATCAATGTTAAGTCGAGTGGAAAAGCGAGCTCCTTTTATTTAGGAAAAGAACTTTCAGGCGATTTAACAGGCCTTTCAGATACCCTTTCATTTGTAAAAGATGAATAATAATATAAACAGTGACCTCGAAACCCAGGCCTGTTATAAAATACAGCAATTAATCTAGACGAAGTTGGCGACAATATAACAATTATTATCCTTTTTAAGGTCCGTGAAAAATTGTCCGTAATATATTTTCGTCTAAAGTGAAAAAGTTACATTTGTTCATTGTGAGGATATGATATAGAAGCCTTTTGTTGCGTTGGACAATATAAAAAGAATGGTGTCAGTGGCACGTGAAATAAATTAAACCGACGCCATAAAAATCCTATGTCTATATAAAACCCCTTAATTATTTCATACGAGACTGCACGTTGCTTTGTTGTTCGCAATTTTATTGTAGACAAAATGTATGCAGGGCAGACCGTACTTTCATAATTACTCATATGAAGTGTAGAATGAGATCCCGGTTAAAGTTTCAAGAGAGTTCCGTTTATTTTCCACTTATTGTGTGGACAGAGAAACCGACTTAATTGCGCTTACGACTTCTGGGGGTCGGGCCATGTTGACTGTACGCTTTACCCCTTTTCACCCTCTTACGAGTTCGATTTTGATCTCCACAACACACAAAAGAAAAATCAAATGGAGATTATTTACCCATATTTATTTTTAGAAGCAAAGCCTTTTTGAAGCTTAGACAAACTTGACTGAGGTCTTTCATTTCCTTTTTAGAGCAAAAAAAAATCAATCTTCCTAGCCTTTTTCCAACTATCTTGGGGTCGGCTTCCAGTCTAACCGGATGCAGCTGAATACCAGTATTTTACATGGAGCGACTGCCTATCTGACCTCCACAACCCAGTAACTGGGTAATACGGAACCCCTTGGCAAGACTGGTGTCAGACTTTCGGGCTTCTGACGACTCGTAACGACTGTCAAAGATCCACAAATTACCGCCGGGACCAACGGCTTAACGTGCTTTCCGAGGCACGGAGGAGTCTCGGTATGTAAAGAAGTTCGCTTTTAGAGCAAATTAGAAATAATAAATTATAAATATTGAGCTAGCTTTATAAAATTTGTGGCCACTGATTTTATAGATTTTGTGTGTTCTTGAAGTGAGAATTTCGAAATATTGCCTACATTGATTGGGAATTATAGAGACCAAAGTGTGATATTTGATTTAAGAGTGAGTAGAAAGAAACGTTATTTATTATCATAATGACAATCAGAAGACACTTATAGAATAGAGGTTGACAGGCGGTCAGTTTGTGGGTATCCCACAAACTGACCGCCTGTCAACCTCTATTCTTGGCTCAATACCAGCACTGTGGCTAAAAAACAAAATCAGTTAATTCAAAAAAGAGGCTACTTTAGAAGACATGGACTGAATTCACGTCGACCAAGATAAAAGCGAAAGACTTGTATTGTCCAAAGAGCTTTTAGCTCAGAAAGTTTCTCCCGAAAAAGAATTCCGTGATTCCGAGTTAGAGATTAGATTAGAAGTGGAACGCGGGCTCCTAGACTATTGGTGTTTGAATAAATGTATACGATACTTGGGATAAGTTGTTATTATTACTCCTCATAAATTATATACTTTGCCACGAAAACAATGTTACCAAAAATATTTCATTAACTTGATGAAACAGACGGTCTATTTCTTGGCCATTCTTCGCCATAGTATATACTATGTATAGTGGCAATTAACTTAATGTTGAAAGTTCAAAAGTACGAGAGTGGTCTTGTTTATATTAAACTAGCTTTTACCCGCGGCTTCGCCCGCGTGGATGTCGCAAAATATCCCACGGGAACGTTCTACCGGGTATACATACCTAATGGCCGAGTAAAAGATCATTGACTTTCAGCGGACGCAGTGGTAGGCTACTGCGCCGCATTGCCGTCAAACATAATTATTTTGTTACGCGTAATTTTGAAACTGTGATATCTCTTAAACTATTCATTTAAAGGATGTGATGTAAAGACATAATAATATTTTAATCGAAATTTAATGCCCAATTTAAATAACATATTTTATTGCATGAGGATTAATTTGATACTGGTCAAAATAGCTTCGGAAATAACAATGAAAATTTTAAAAGATTAAAATGTTTACTGTGGGTCCTTCTTAGAAGATATATGCCATCACGGACTTTTTTGTTGAACTTTTTAAGATATACAATACTCTAGAACATAAATTTGATTTATCTCTCACGGCTTACGCGGGGCACGCCAGTAAAGCTCCCAGTCGGCATGATTTTTTCCGACATCTTCAACAATAATCGTTACATTTCAGCCAATTTACACAAAACTTTAATGAATTATATACTAAAACCTTCCGCATGAATCACTCCGTCTAATGGTGAAAACCGTTTGAAAATCCGTTCGGGAGTTTTTGAGTTTATCGTATTCAGATAGACAGACAGACAGACATACAGACGCGGCGCGGGACTTTGTTTTATAATAATGTAAGGATGCTGACTGGATGTACGGTCAGTTATAGCTGTTACTTGACCCACCATGCCGTTGCTGACCACCGTTGCCGTGGCTCAGGTAACAGCTATATTCCACTGTACATCATAACCAAAAACTGGGCATGGTCGTGTATCTACCAAAACTTTTGTAAATATGTTTATTTATTTTATTATTTATGTACACAAGAGGAGCTTGTGGCTAAGTAATAACAGCCGCATGGGTCGATCCATCCGATTAAGCTACGCTTGCCGGGGTTGGTCCGTGGATGGGTGACCATCTTTACATACCGAGACTCCGTGCCTTGGAAGTTGGTCCCGGCTGTCATTCGTGGATCTTTGACAGACGTTACGGGTGACGACCCGTAACGTCTGTCAAAGATCCACTGGTTGTCAGACTTTCGTGCTTCTGACGAGAAGCACGAAAGTCTGACAACCAGTCTTAACCAAGGGGTACTACTCAGTTACTGGGTTGTGAAGGTTAGATAGGCAGTCACAGTGTAATAAAATTCCTATCTAAAACTAAAATTTCTTTAAGTAGCTTTTGCCCGCGGCTTCGCCCGCGTGGATGTCGGAAAATATCCCAAGGGAACATAATACCAGGACTAAAAGTACCCTATTTGTTAATCCAAGTAATATTATAATACATTGTTTTGGTATAACTCTATCGGTTATTACGCGGCGCATGCCAGTACCTAAAGCTCTCAGTCGGGATGATTTTTTCCAAAATCTTCAACAATCATCGTCATATTTCAGCCAATTTACACAAAATCTTAATAAGTTATACCTACACTTAAACCTTCCTCATGAATCACTCCATCTATTGGTGACCGTATCAAATTCCGTTCGGTAGTTTTTGAGTTTATCGCATTCAGAGAGACAGAATATAATTAATAGTGATTTACCTACACTTCAATTATCGCAAGTGTTAATTGTCATATTTCTAGTTATAAATTTAGACGCAATAAAGATTATTTTTATTATGTATCTTTTCGTAAATGTACATTTAATATTATAATGTTATTCTCCGTATTCTAACAAGGTTTGAACACACCACAATCACGCCAAGCGCGGTTTCAATTAGTGCTTTGATACTAGTTCGAAGTTTCTAACATCGTTTTATTCGTCGAAGATTACAAAATGAGATTTACATTCACTATTATCCAATTTGTGCAGAATTTCTGAGGATAATATTATTTTCACATAAGCCTGTCTAGACTAACTGGATTACGCAGAATATAATATTATTTATCAATGTTTAACAATATATTCCATCTGATATAATTATGGAGATACGCAAGAACGTTTGGCATGCCTTAGTAATATCTATATACTCGTATATTACTACAGTATAAAATTATCTTTACTACACACATACATATACCGACGTAAGAAAAAAACCTCGTTATTGCTTTATCATCTTAAGGTTGAATGTCAATTGGCATAATCCTATAATTTTGCCACTGCTGGGACACAGGCCTTCTCTCGGTGAGAGGGCTGTAATCTACCACGCGGACGCAGTACGGGTTGGTGAATGTCATGTGCGAATTTTTCATTTTAGGACATGCCAGTTTCCTTACGATGTTTTCCTTCACCGTTTTGAGAGCAGTGGTGATGAAATAATTTACACAAAGTAAAGCGCCTGTCGGGGTTCGAACCTACAACTCGTAAGTCGCGGCCGTTACCACTGGGCCACCACTGCACTGTCACTGTCACACTCTGAATGTCATTTGCACGTCAAAAAAACGACATGGTCTATTTGTTTCTGTGACAGTTCGATTGTTTCAACCATATAGTGAAGTTTCAATTTATTGAGAACTAGTTGCGCCCCGCGGTTTCATCTGCATAAGTCGATTGATCCCGTAGGAATATCGGGATAAAAAGTATAATTTGTCCTAATTCAAGTCATGGTCTACTCATGTGCCAAATTTCATCCAAATCATTTTAGCGTGAAAGCGAAACAAACAAATAAACAAACAAACAAACAAACAAACTCACTTTTGCATTTGTAATATTATTAGTTAGGATTCGTTGTCATATTCTGTTGATGTTAGTGAAGGGCTTTGATTGACTATAATATTTTGCAGGTATCACGAGTAATCACGACATGTTACGTTAAGGCGCGTACGCACGAACGAACAAAACATGGTGAACACGAACATCAAACACGGCAGATTTGGTTCGTATGTATGGACGTAGTTTAACACAGCGAACACGAACCCCATACCAACACAGTTCGCGCTCAACCACCCCGCTCTTTTTAGTAGCCATGTATTTGAAATTGGATCGCCGCGAACATTTTTGACGAACCCAGTGTTTGATGTTCGTTAGTAGTACGCACATGCAAACAAAGTGTTCGATATTCATGTTCTCCATCTTCTTGTTCATTCGTGCGTACACGTCTTTACATTTTGGCGATTCATGGTTACGCTTATTGCAAGTAAGGATATTGTTTGAGCAGAAATTGTTATTTCAAACAAATACCAACTATTAAATATGTTATGATATAGCAAATCGATACACTAACATCTGCGCAACTTCTTTAATGTCAAAATAACTTAAAGGAGAAAAATCTAACACAAGCAAAATCACGTCCATTTCAGTTCAATGAACTTGCAAAACTTTTTACAGCCAGTTCACTGCCCCAACCTTGAAAGAATATAGTAGATAAGTTGAAGTTTTATCAAAACTGTCACGTACTTTAATTCAATATAAGCGTAGTCCACATATATAATATTAGTGTGCGGTTTACTCGGGTTCGTAGCATCTGTCGTCCCTCGCTTAACGAAGATTTAGAGATCTAACACGCGGTACAGAGCTGTGCAGGTTTTTACACAAAAAGCTGTAAGTCAAAAGGTTGGGATATTATTAGAACGTTCTTTGGGGCTTAAGGTCTATATTGCGTGGTGAAATAGTTTGTTAATGATGATGTATAACTTCAGATGTGGTGTATCAGATGAGTTTGAAACACATCATAGTCTTTATATTATATTAAGTGATTAGGTATTAACTCCACCACCACCTAACACCTTACTTAACACCAACACCTACGTTACACCTTACGTTACGTTAGGTGTTACGTAACACCTTACTTTTATAACATAATCAGTGGGCATTAATAAATATACGGTCTACGTGCTGTGATTATTCACAGCATTATTGACACTAATACTAAATGGATAGATAAAAAATCTTCATAAATAATTGAATTATTGTAATTGAGCAGGGCCATGTTATTTACAAAGAAAACCTAATTACAAAAGGAATGAAATTGTTAGCATTAAAATAATATTATTAAAGAGTATATCGCAAAAACACGTGTTATACGAATATCAGTTCAAAGCGTTCCACGTTTTATACTGAAATCGTAACACAAATGTTTATATTCATTCGAAACCAATTAAATGCACACATATCTCGTGATCGCTGTTTATTTTCAATTATTACATATAATACTATTCAATTATTGCTAAATGGGGCTGGCTATAAATTAGCAGTATGAACAGGGTTGTCAAAAAATAAGACGTGACGGATGTTCTATTTCCGAAAAAAAAATGTTCTCTACAGTTTGCGATAATAAATATAGCAGGACATTGAGTACAGCTTGTGTTGTGATCGACGGGGTAATTGCATAATACACTTATAACGGCAATGGTTTTCATTTGACAGTTCAACAATTTTCGAATTTTCCAAACATGTGAAGCAGCTATTTCTTTAAAAATCCGTCGGAATTTGAAAGTGTCTTACGGAACTGGGGTTTTGGTCACCTGTATTCAACTCTTTATAACTTCATAAGTTCCATAAAATATTTGCTGAAATGTTAGTAGGTAGTAGTTCAAGATTTATTATCCTTCAGTGGCTTTCACGTTGAAAAAAAAACAGAACATGACTGATGAGTTTTCGAAAACAAAGACTTTGACTAATACTTTAATGTAGCAATGCAAACACCGCGGCCCACCAACAAATAGAAAACCGGTGAAAAAGAAAAGAAAATTATAAAATAAATGTTGACAATTTTGTATATCTACTAGCTGCCCACCCCGGCTTCGCACGGGTAGCAGTAAGTACTTATCTACGGCGCACCTACCTACTCTGCCCTACCTACCTGCCCTACACTGCCCTACCTACCTACCCTACACTGCCCGACCTACCTACCTACCCTGCCCTAACTACCTACCCTACACTGCCTGACCTACCTACCTACCCTGCCCTACCTCCCTACCCTACCCTGCCCGAACTACCTACCTACCCTACCTTCCTATCTACCAACCCTGCCCTACCTACCCTGCCCTACCTACCCTACACTGCCCGACCTACCTACCTACCCTACCTACCTACCTACCCTACCTACCTACCTTTCTACCCTACCTACCTACCTTCCCCTATCTTCCTATCTACCTACCCTGCCCTACCTACCTACCTTCCTATCTACCTACCCTGCCCTACCTACCTACCCTACCCGGCCCGACCTACCTACCTACCTACCCTGCCCTACCTACCCTACACTGCCCGACCTACCTGCCTACCCTACCTACCTGTCTACCCTACACTGCCCGACCTACCTATCTACCCTACCTACCTTCCCCTATTTTCCTATCTACCTACCCTGCCCTACCTAGGTAGGTAGGGCAGGGTAGGTAGATAGGAAGGTGTAAGGGAAGGGTGTAAGGTAGGTATGTAGGTAGGTAGGGTAGGTACCCTACCTACCTACATACCTACCTTACATCCTACCTTCACCTACCTATCCTAAGATCGTTCTCCTTACAATAACGAAAAAAAAATTTGTGAAATCGGTCCAGCCGTTCACGCGTGTTCAAATAGGGATTCATTTTAGGCCCTAAACTTTAGTGAGTGAGAGAGAGAAAGCTTATTGTGAGAGAACGACAGGAGACCGGCTTCGTTCTCATCCTTACTCTGTGCTGTTTACGGGATGAGAAGTGACACTGGTAGACGCCTGAGGGGAATAACTGATCGAGTGGTAACTGATCAATTATCGACCGCCAAGAGTAAATTATTAAAATACTAATATCACTATTAAAAAATAGGGGTTAGTGGTAGAAGGGTGAAAATTTAGGGTTGTATGTATTTTTTAATGGCAAATCATAAAAAAATTACAATAAAAAAAATTGTCCAAAATTTGAAAAAAAAAAAACTTGGGGTGGACTACCCTTATCACTTTGGGGTACGAAAAATAGTTTACGTCCTATTCTCATACCTACCTAATATACACAAAAAATTTCGTAAAAATCGGTCAAGCCGTTTCGGAGGAGTTTGGCAACAAACACCGTGACACGAGAATTTATTATATTAGATATACCACTTAGGCCGGTATGCCATGCATTCAATTGATATACATGCAAAATTATGATTTACGTAACTTTAATTTAGGTAACTTGCTCAACTACTACCGTTGCGTTGACAAAAATAGTATAAAAAAATACGAACAAATGCCCTAAAATGCGCAAACTTATTTGGATCGACGTATACTTTTGAACCAACGTTTTAAGTTATGAACCGCAACTTAAAATAAAAAATCGAAACCAGCAAATAAAAATTTGGAAGCAATATTACGAGTGACGACAATTAATCTGGAGCAAAATATAAAAAAAGTCAATGCAATGCCATGCATCAAACTAAATATTGTTAGTTATACAAAGAAAGTATTTAATAAAATCCTTTTAAAACGTTTACTTAGTTCTTTTTCTTGCACCTATTCTTTATAACTCTGCGCATCCCTGCTTTATGGACAGAAAATATAAAATTCAAGCAACCCGGACACACAACATTTTTAACCGAAAGAATCCGAAAGCCGAATAGAGCGACATCCCTTAATATGGATATCACAGTATAACGCCGGGATATAAACGCGTGTAATGTAAATTGAACTGTACAACGGTTAATCAAAGGGGTGTTGCACATAATTTGTAGGTTGTATAATTATATCGCAATTAAGAGTTGGTAACGGTGTGACAGTGTCATTTTGTATTGCGTGAGATTGACGGTTCTTTATGATAGTAATGTTATTAATTTTCAGTGTAATTTGACTTGAACAATAGTCACAATTATGTTTTAGATACTTACCGCCTACAAGGAATAATAAATGTAAACCAAATCGGATTTTAATTTTTAATTTATAGTTAAAGCGTCATCGGGTTCTATAATCATCGTCAACTGCGTCCAGTTTTAATGAACCACTATTCCATAATTTGACCCTTAATTAAGAGGAAAATAAACTTATGCTCATCAAAATGAACCGTAGCAGAACCTACGTAGCACTCTACGCCGTAGCAGTCTACGCCATAGCGGTCTACACCGTAGCAGTCGATGCCGTATAATCTACGGCGTAGACTTCTAGGTTTGTAGATGCACAATTTTTTTTGTGATTGGTTTTACTCTAGTTTAGAATCTAGGTCCTTTACAGTCAAATAACTAAGATGGACCTAAACAGTAGGTAGTACCTATAGAAGGCAATACATTCATGCCGATCGCATAAATTGTTGTTTGACCTAGTTGAACGTCTGAAGTTAAGCCGAGCCTTTAGCTACATTGTTACTAGGATGCTTGGGTACGCAAATCTTCACTTTGAAGACGGTGTAGCGGTGCGCTTATCAAAAAGCTGCGGATAGCGGTACAAGGCAAGGCGAGGCGAGGCAAGGCAAGGCTGGTGTTTGGCTCAGCGTTCTCTTTGTCGCTAGCTAAAGATAAGCTGCAAAGTTGATACAATTTCTATACAAACGTTGTCAATGTAGTTTATAGTTCTGCATACTTTGTTGTTGTATTTTATGTTCGATAGTTCTGAGTTGGGGAGTTTGTGAACGTATTGTTGGTGTGTATGTTGTACAACTGCAAATTACCTGTCTGGACTCTGATAACCGGTACAGGACAATATTTCATCGATAGTTATTAGTTTGTTCTTCATAAAGCTTTTTGCCGTACATTTCTGTATAAAAACATCAATTTGAAAGCACCCACCAAATTGTACATAATGCCTCGTAATTTCGTCGTAAATCCGCACTTTATATCAGAGAAAAGTAACGTTAATGCTTCTAAAAAATGTTACAGCTTAACATCTTCACGGGGTCCATAAATTCCATTTTGGGTGTAAGTACCTCTTCGTTTATGACCGCCTGGTCACTGACTTTAAGAATCTCCCATAAATCGTGGTTTCAGGAGTCACTTTTTAATGCTTGCTTTAAAAGGTAGTAATGTGCAAATATTTTGAAATATATAGTGGTACTTATCATCATTCTTTTGCCCCTATCCTAATTTATTTGGAGTCGGTAATATTATACATGTCTCCTTCCATACCTCTCCATTACTTGTCATCTCACTAATCATCCCCTTCTAACCATATAATTTTTCAACAGTCCTATTAAAATAAATATAAATATTTAAAAAACCGGCCTAGTGCGTGTCGGACTATGTACAATGAAGGGTCCCGTAGTTTGGATCAAATTATCCCAAAAACCAACTTAACATTGTAGTTGAAAAATATATTCTCCCATACATCGATATACGTCACGGTCTATTCTCCAACTGCAAGTATAAGTATGTAATGGCAAAAAAAAATCGTGTGATAAAACTATAAATTAACTATTTTCGGACTTTTCGCTTTACTCCTTTACATGTGCTGTGAGATCATGGTTCCTGCTAAATTTCATGATTATAGATCAACGGGAAGTACCCTGTAGGTTTTGATTTAGTTGCAAGTAATAAAATATGTCCCATAAATCTCCGTATTTTTTTATTGCGTTGATTTAGAAGCTTGATTTTCTTTAAGCTCCAAGGGAACATAGACCTACATATTTAATATTAATTTCAACTTGATACCTCCACGCGTTCTTGATAAAAAGGGTCTTGACAGATTGACGGACGGGCGGACAACAAAGTGATCCAATATGGGTTAGGTTTTTTCTTTTCTAGGTACGGAACCCTAAAAACGAACTAATTCCAACATTCTCGTAAAGCTTTTATTTTCTTGTAAGTTTGCAAGGCTGATTACCCCGAAGGTTCACGTAAACACGTCGAACTAAGTGAAAAAAACTGTTTTTTCTCCAAGATCTTGTTTAAACTTGGTGTCATAAACAGTTTATACTTACACTTGTGGTTTCACTTTCATTTATTTAATGTTGTTTTCTTTTAAGCTTATTTCTCTTGTGTATAATATGCAAACCGTTTTAAGTGTTTGAAGATTTTTTCACAAAAACATTAAGTTTTTTTAAACTTGTTTTCTTCCATCATCATTATCTGCCTGGCCTTTTCCCAACTACGTTGGGGTCGGCTTCCAGTCTTACCCGATGCAGCTGAATTCCAGTATTTACATGGAGTGACTGCCTATCGGACCTCCACAATCCAGTTACCGGGTAATACGATACCCAGTAAGATTTGTGTTCTTTAACTTTTAGAAACATTTTCAGTCTTTGCAAGAAACTCTGGCCAGTTTAATATAACTCGTTGGTAAAATATTCTCCCTAGATAATCTATTTTTCACTGTCCCAAGTTGATATTCAGCTTGAATGTTAATATGAGTATTATAAATGATCTCTGAATGCATTGTTCTTTAATATACGTGACTGATATTAAGTGATGCATTATGAAAATAAACTGAATCCACACTCGGGGAATATTACGAGTTTCAGAGTGGGTCGAAACTTTTAGCAGAGGTTGAAAACTGTTTGTTGCAGTACCGACCATGCAAAACTTACTCGTGAAAGAGAGCCACAGTAGTTATGTATCATTCTGTGAATGACCCATTTGAATGTTTAAGTATGCAAGTTCAATTATAAACTACAATAACTTTCAAATTAGTAACAGAGGGGAAAGTATGCCTAACGAATATTGTTGTCATGTTTTGCATAATTTTGAAGTGAAAACTTCTTTGGGCGCGTTGAGCAAAAATCATGGAACTCGCGTCATCGTCACCTAACGCTTTCCATGATAAATATCGTGTTGACAGCGCACTCTGTTTTATTTTTTTGGATTTTTTAATGGAGTTACAGCTTTCGTTCTTGTACTGACAACAAGTCACTTAATTCCTGACATTTTCGTTAGATGGCGTTACGTTGTATCAAAAAGTTACTTAGTTTTCACTTCTGTCGGCAGTCCCCAAAGACTGCCCGATGTTTTTTTTTTAACATACTATTTTCACATTATAGCCACACTCCTTTACTAATACTACTAAAACATCAAAATTCCTCTACCTTCAAACCCATGTCGTCGCGTAACGTATTCTATAAATGGGCTCATTTGTACCGGTCTACCGGATCCGGCCCTTATTTAATCACCATTACGACTTCCCGTGTTGACGGGTATTAGTCCTAGCCACTCCTGGATTCAGTGTGTGGGCACAGGAGTCGAGGTAACGAAGATTAACAGCCACCGCACGCGATCCAATCTTTGTGGGAGCAGTAATAAAGGGTAATGGGAGGAAATATGAAGATCCTGTTTGGTTTTCGTAGATTAAGAACTAATAATGGTCGTAGAGTACAGTCAAGGAAAAAATATGTGAAATACTTTAAGGTTATTTTTGACTTGAACCTTATTATTTTTCACACAATATATAAGGTTTAAGTAAAAATTAACCTTAAAGTATTTTTCACTCATCGTCATTGTCAACATTTTGAATGAAAACACAGTTACAGTTCGAAACTGTGACATGAGCCCGCCATGTTGGAAAGGAATTTGTTTGAAAATTGCCTAACGTTATCTATCGTCCCTGAAAACTGTAGTGAGTGAAGAATAACCAATTATAATTTGAATTGTTACAAGATTTGATTGCAAATTGGATAAGCTTTTTGTTTTTGAAGTTCAAATCACCAATATTCAGATTTCAATTAGCTAAAACACATAAACACGAGAGTTTGACTTCGTGGAATTGTTACTGTAAATTTGCAGTACCTATCGATCTCAAAAACTAAAGTGCCTTATGCATATATACATAATGCCCATGCTATCTACGTACAAGAATCTCTAACCAACCGTTCGTACGACTAAAGCAGCATGTGGGTGCACTCCATAACACAAGTTAACTATGGCATCGGCTTTATGGTTAGCAAAACATACGCCTAAGTTAATCTAACTTAGTTATTAAGTTAAGTTGGCACTTACTTGGCAGCTGGGTGTTATTTCTCTAGTCATCTAGTGACTATAATGGATGATGTTGAGTATTTATTCGATTATTTTATGAATCTGGTAGATTATTGTTTTACATAACATAACTTAACATCACGCCTGTTATCCCTGAAAGATTAGGCAGAGGTGTTCCTATAGTTAGGTGTACACACACATTTCGCAAGTTATGTTTAAGTCCCATGTAATAGGGGGCTAGCCTATTGCCATCAACCGGGCACACATCTACAATATCAAACTAAAACTGTGAAAGGATACGACAATTTCACAAAAAGTAGACAAGAGTGCCACAAACCGATAATATCATTATAATTAACAAAATGCAGTATAGTACGTAAATTAAATTATAAGTAAAAAATAAATCTGAAAGTTTTGTTCTGGATATCTCTAGTGTCCTTTTCTATACTTAATTATGCACTAAGTAACTTATTCACAAAATTGTCCATACTAGTGTTTGAAACTTGAACTTAAAAATCACGACCTTTTTAATTATATTTTTTACAAACCTGACTACGGGCTCCTACTGAGAAATTTCTGATAGAAAAACCCAATAACACTTTGTCCGACCTTGGAATCGAACCCACAACCTCATACTCAGCAGTAGCGCTTGCGACGCTAGACCAACGTAGCAAGGACAAGCGTATGAAAAGAAACTAGAAGAAGAAATTGATAAAAAGCGCGCTATATCAATGCCTATCTATTCAATTCCCCAAAAAAATATTAATTACTTGTTGTCGCCCGCGGCTTAGCCTGCGTGGAGGTCGGAAATTATCCCACGGGAACGTACTATCGAGATAAAAGGTATCCTATATGTTAATCCAGGTTATAAACTATCTGTGAGTGGGAACGACCAAAAGCGAGACTGAAGCTGTGGCGAGACAGTACTTCCTTACCCAAACCATTCGTTCCACCTGCTGAAAATCTCCGGCCCTCCTTGCTTTGGGTAGCCTGGAAGTCTTTAAACAGACTCCGGACCCAGGTTGGCTGAAGCAAGCACAATCTGTTCAGGTGGAGATTCATAGACGGCTCCGCATTAGAGTGTAAATGTGGTGCTGTTCCACAAACGATGGGACACTTAATGTCATGTCCTGCGTGTCCTGTTAGCTGCACGTTACAGGAACTGATGGACGCTAGCGATGGCGCCAAACACGTAGTCGAATTCCGGGCCGAGTCCATTTAGATTGCCATCGATACGCTAAGAAGAAGAACTATCTGTGTACCAAACATCCAAATCCTTTCAGCCGTCTGTGCGTGATTGAGTAACAAACATACAAACTTTCACATTTATAATATTAGTAGGATATATATAATTATATATAGTATAGTAGGAGAGGAGCTCGTGGCTAAGTAATAACAAGCCGCACGGATCGATCCATCAGGTTAAGCTACGCTTGCCAGGGTTGGTCAGTGGATGGGTGACCATCTTCACATACCGAGACTCCTCCGTGCCTCGGAAAGCACGTTAAGCCGTTGGTCCCGGCTGTCATTTGTGGATCTTTGACAGTCGTTACGAGCCGTCAGAATCCCGAAAGTCTGACACCAGTTTTACCAAGGGGTATCGTATTACCCAGTAACTGGGTTGTGGAGGTCAGGTAGGCAGTCGCTCCATGTAAAATACTGGTATTCAGCTGCAACCGGTAAGACTGGAAGCCGACCCCAAGATAGTTGGGAAATAGGCTAAGAAGATTGATATAGTAGGATAGGATAGGATATCGATTACTCTTGTGGTTACGAAATAAATTCCCGATCTTAGCCCAAAAATATGAAACAATGTAACCACGGCGACATCACATAAGAAAGCTGTTATTACCCCAGACGAGTTTATCTCAGCGACAGACACTACAATATTAGATTTGTCTCCAATTCGAAGCGCGTTACATCGACAGGCAACACAATAATAATAAATTGTTGTATGAAGGAATGACGCCACGGAATTCACGTACAAACGGCCTTCAATGTCTGAATGTCAAAGGAGTAATAAAGCCACTGAATCAGCATTTTTATTTTCCTTTTTTTGTTTGAAATATTGTCATCTGAATTTGTATTAAGCTCACAATTTTAAAAAGTGAGTGGTTAATTTTGGCTCTGCCTTAATCAAGTTTACAGGTAGCAGTTGCAGAGACAAATAAGGCTTTCAGAATGTAATTATAACTGACGGTTTTCTTTTGTCAAATAAAGTATTTTTAGAATTTTGAGTACGAAACCTTTGATGGTATCTTTTATTATAATGCTTAACCTTCTATCTTTAATAAAAGAAAAAGTTCGGAGTCTTAAGTGTTATTGGGCTTTCCATCTGGAATTTCATAGTAACAGCCTGAAGTCTGAAAATTGTGCCCGATGGTGGAAATACACTCGCCCCCAATTACATGGAACTTTAAACATAACTGGCGAAATGTGGTTGTACTATGGGTACACCTCTGCCTAACCCTTCGAGGAAACAAGGCGTGATGTTTTGTTACGTGTCTTAAGTACAATATGATGAACGGTCATTCGTTGTGGTAGGTGGATGTATTAATATCTCGCTAAAGTTTTGGAGGTCACCGAACTAATCTGTTCATACGTTATCATCATTCGGCCATTTGCTGTGCGCCATATTGTGCCCCTTTTATTGCCTAAGTTGGCTCCTTTACCGCGCACATGATTTGTGTGAGTTTACCATATAATACCATAATTTGTATATATCGTGGCCCATTTAGTTCGAAGCGTATTCGGCGTGTTTTCGTCTAGACCATAAATATACCGCAGAACTGAATTTATTGAGGAAGCAGAATTATTATCTGTGATTTATAAATGCGATCTTTACGTTCGAGGTGGTTTGGTCAGGAGCTTTTACAGAATTAAAGATTTTGTGAGCTTGAGGTTTAAGATAACTTTATTCTCATAAGAATACAATAATTCAATTAGGTAGGCCTACATAAAAAAATTAAAACATAGGTCAATATTGTTGGGCGTTTTACAAAATCTAGACATTTGCACAATTATTATTTTGTAGATAGATAAAAAACAACTGTCAATGTTCGCTCGATACAGCTTCGTTTATATTACATACATACATAACATAATCAGCCTATTAATGTTCCCACTGCTGGGACACAGGCCAGGAGGCCTGATACAGGAGTATGTGAGAGGGAGTGGGTTGTAATCTACCATGCGGGCACAGTGCGGGTTAGAGATGTCACATGTTTTCGAATTTTTGATTCTTTACCTTTTGACGTTTACTTTCCCCGTTTTGAGAGCAGTGATGATGAAATAATTTACACAAAGTAAAGCGCCTGCTTGGGTTCGAACCCACGACCTAAAACTCGTAAGTCGAGGCCGTTACCACTGAGCCACCACTGCTCTTTATAGCTGCTCTGTATAATATATTATTTGAGGTTAATAAGTCTCAAATGATTTACTATCCCAATTCGCACGTTTTATATTTTGTAGGTAATTTCTCTCATCATTATTTATAGCTTCAAACAACAATTTAAATATATACCTATCAATAGTCAATAAACATGTTACTTTCCTTAAGTTTTCTTATCCTCTTGAATAGTTAAGCCTACTTCCAGAAGCTCTCATAGCCAATTAACTCCAAACAAAATGGAAATGAATACAAAAAAAAAATACAATAGACGATGTATATTTAGTAACTTAATCCGCTGAACTGTTCTTAAAGAGTTAGAGAACCCTGTAAGAAATCGACACGTGTTTCGCCTCTCAACGAGGCATCTTCAGGATGACGATTGACTTGTTGCGAACTCGGACACCAAGTGTTGCCACGACAAGAGCCGAACGCCAAGTGAGCTCACTTTGCGTTCGGCTCTTGTCGTGGCAACACTTTTAAGTACACTGTTTAAGAACAGTTCAGCGGATTAAGTTACTAAATATACATCGTCTATCGTATTTTATAATGGATTTCCGCAAAGTCACGCCTGAGTCAATTAACTACCAAAATTTTGTTAGACTCTTACCACATCCATTGACCTAATTTAGACTTATAGCCACTTACCATATTGAAGCAGATGGACCATATAAACGTATGAGCTCCGAGCAAGGCGCTGATCTGTTGAATTTAACAAATGGTGGCTATATTTCCACGCTGCCGCCAATTTACGAAGATGGCGCCCTGTACAGCTGTTTAGATAAAAGAGGAGCAACTAATGCGTTCACATCGCGAGGGTTTGTCTCGTTACTTACTCATGAGCTGGTTTTGCTTGTCTTTTTAAGATCCTTGAGAAATTAATTGTGGTTTGGAAAAAAAAAATCGGTTTTCGTTTTCTTTTTCTGTGCTGCAGCTGGCTATTATCAAACTTATTTTGGCAAATATTTCATCATGACTCATATATGCTAGGTGCTTAAACAACATAAAAACAAAGAAGAAGTCTACCTACCTAAAAGACAAAGGTGCTAAATAAACTCTATCATTAACTAAAAAGTCGCATAAAATCGTCAGATAGTGTTCGACTTTTATAATATTTCACATTTTTCACAAACATTTTTTTTTAACTTATTTTATGTACAGTCAGCAGCAGAGAAATCTCACCCCCTAGCAATGTATTTATACATTGCTAGGGGGTGCGATTCCTCTGCAGCTGACTGTACAATACGAAAATTATTTGCAAAACTTACAACAACTAGGTCGTCAATGTATGATAAAAATGACCCCAAGAACAAAATTTTTCAAAAAACTACCTTCGTCGTGTCCTTCACAAATGCCCAGGAGACGTCCTCCATTCGCACCAATTGTTGGAATGAAACCTCTTTTGTGAACTTGACTCGTAAGAAAAAAGTTCTATTCCATTTTATCGTAGAACTAGATAGTCATTGCAAGTGGTGAGTGCGTCATGTGCCTTTTGTCATTGGCATAAGGTTTAAATTGCAATGATGGGCACGTCCTGGAAATGCAACAACTATAAATAGTATGACAGGAGTGATAACCGATATCTGATCTTATTTCAGTCCACGTCAGACTTCAGACGCAGCTGGTCTGATCTAATCTTGGCATTTAATTAAAATCTTCTTTTGTAACAGAGTTATTACAGTTAGACATATCTTGGAAGATGATTCCTATTATTGTCGGAGATTGAATTAGTTGAAATTTGTAGGAATATCGAGTAATTTGGAGGAGAGCAGGAGCTGTAGACAAGTATAACTTAAAGGTCGAGTTTATCAGATTTAAAATAAAATTAGTAGAGTAAAAGATGTTCTAAAAATAACGATTGAGTCTAGATTCGTATCATCTACCGTGTTTGAGCAACCATCATAATAATCAGTTAATTATTTTTTAACAAAATCAACCTTACTACTGACAATATAACCTCCTTTTTTGCCTGTACACGCTACTTGCTTAAAAGTCCCGTTTATCTGTACTCCATGTCCATGCCAAGGCAATTTTACTCTTCAACAAAAAACTTGAAAATATATTCAGTCAAATCGCGTTAAAAACTTTGCAGGCTTGTACTCACTGAGTAGGTGTAGTACAAAGCTTTTGATGCAATTTTAACATGAACACGCTTTGGCAAATTATTTATACCGGCGTAACCCAGTTTGTGTCTAGTTTGTTTAAAAAACTTTAGCCTACTCGCACTGTAATGAAAGCAAATTGGTTTTGTGAATATTTTGTGTGAAATGTGAAAATTTTCTTTAAAGGACACGGTACACATTATGCCTTGCAATTCGGATGAGTTCATAGTAATTGATAACTGTCTGAATTACTTCAAAACTTTTTTAACCTCCTTTTATATTTTTAATTATATGTGTAGGAAACTGCTGCAAAAGATAATTTTAATTTAAGCTATTCACTAGGGGTAAATATTACGCAACACGTTTCTCCTGAGCCAAAATCATACGACGTCGTCTGATGTCACCAGCTGATCATCACCAGAGATCGTCCTTCAGTTTATATCATATCACTTTTTTTTTTTGTATCACGTGCCCATCTGTTGCCAAAGAAACTTTATTCTTTCTTTCTTTTCTTTTTTATCGCACCTAATACAATGTATCTGCATCAAGTTAAATTTAGTCAAAGATTGACACGTCAGTCTCCAGTGCGTCGTGACCATTATTCATCGTTAGATACATACATTTCCACAGGGACGTATGCTAATATTGTCATGATTAATTAAACTCGCTAACCTTGCACTGAATTGAATATTTATTGTTCGGAAACCATTTAGATGTTAGGACGTGTAGGAAAATGTAGTTTCTTTACAGAATACGCTGTGTGCGAATTGAATAATTTTATAAGAGAATTTTAAAACGATTGCGTATTTTTTCCTTTTTTTTTGTGGGTGAAGCTATTAACTCACCCTAAGTCAGCCGAACGACGAGCGATAATTCACGAACGCAGAGTTTCGGTGCGGCCGAAAGTTCGGCAGATTTTCTGCCAAACCGAAACTGATGCCGAAACTAGATTTTTTTGCCGAAACCTGCCGAAACCGAAACCGAACCTTCGGTCGGTCACTATTATTTATTTAAAATTATCCTTTCCGTGGAAGTAGGCAGAAACTACAGAATGCCACCTGCTATCCTTACTACTTTTGCTCCGATTACGTTCATATAATACATCTGGTCATACACGCACGCCGGTTGCGAGTATTACTTATCCTTTCTGAAGAACATCACCAATAATGTTACTTATGTACTTCTTGGGCGTCCCATCCTGGTGTTTCCACTCGCATCAGCCTTTATAACTATTTCGATTACGTATTCTCTTAATAAACACAACATTAACAGAAAATACGGTCCAAATTCTAACGTTACACTCTGAGCCGAAGTTTCACTAATTATATACCAACTAAAAGGGTTTCTAAGCTTCGGCTCGTAAATAATTACAAGTTAGTGTTAGGTACATTCTTAAGGCAGGCTTTGCCGCAGCCAATACGCACTGGAATTCGGTTCAGTCTGATCCTAATTAAATATTAGCCAGCTTGAGTTCGACGTCTTGGGAACGCCCTACATTAAAGGCATGTCGTGGTATCTTGAGATAATTATTTGGCAATTAAGGTTTCACATTTCTTACAGGATTAGTAGTGAATTTGGTGAAATATTTATACATATACTAGCTTACGCCCGCGGCTTCGCCCGCGTGGAGGTCTGAAATTATCCCACTGGAACGTACTACCGGGATAAATCCTATGTGTTAATTCAGATTATAAACTATCTGTGTGCCAAATTTCATCCAAATCTGACCAGCCATTTTTGCGTGATTGAGTAACAAACATCCCAACATACAAACTTTCACATTTATAAAATTATACATATATATATATATAATATATATAGTAGGATAGTCGGATAGTAGGATAGTCAGATAGTAGGATAGTCGGATAGTAGGATAGCAAGATAGTAGGTTGAGTAGGATAGGTGGAATATCCTGATAATAATGTTAACTAACATAGCAGAAGAGTCCCACAAAATATGACGTTTATGTTCTTGTTTCTGAAAAATATAACGATCTGACATAGATCATAATTATAAAGTTAGCTGGCATTCTTGCATTTCCACAACGATAAAAATAAATCTAGATAGAGTTTTTACGAACCAGTGTTTCTAAAAATAAACAACATTATAATAAACGGGATATGGTCACAATTGTCATGGTCAAAACTATTAAAATCAACTCGTTTCGTAATCCGCAGTCAGATAAAAAAATCAAACCTAATCGAAAAGCGGTAGTACTAAGTTGACAAGTGCCCAGTCGAAGGTACCAAGAGTGTCTTCACTAGCAAACACTACCACTATGTTGCCCCACGTCTCTACAACAAAATCGGTCAAGAAAAGGGCATCAAACAACTTAAAAATCTATACAATCCACACACATACCTCATAAACACACCCTCACACACACACACTCACCCTCACTCTCTACAGAAGGCAATGGTAATCTAAAATCTTTTATTATTATTATTACTTTGTACTTTTTACTTATTTTATTCTTGTATATTTGTAAACCTACCTTTCAATGCATGCCTTAACTATAACGTATCTCAGTTTTGTCTATTACATTTTCCCTGTAAATTAAGAGGTCTGACTGTTGTGATACAGAAACTCCTAGTACAAGAGCCAGAGCTACACAGATTTTTGTGTCTTTGAAGTGAAAATAAATATTAATATTACTATTAAGTATAAAAGTAAACCCCTTTTATCATTCCTATCATTATAGTGGGAATAATGAAATTGCCCTCAAGATATCACTGGGTACCGTCTCAAAAGTTTAATAAAGCTTCTTTGTATTTAAATCCCCCATTTAACTTTGTCCCGACATAAGTCCTAGGATTAATAGCAAGGCATTGTCAGTACTAGTAATACTCTTGGCGTTTTTAATCAAACGGCAAATGCAAACTAAGGGTGTTTGCATTTGCTGTTAATTAAAATAATACTGGTAATTCTTATCTGGGACATGTTCTATTGTCTGGCTTACTGATTTTATTCAGAGATAATGAGCATACTTATGTTCTTCATTGTTTAAGTGGAGCCAATTAAAGTATCTATAACCTGATAAAGAAACGAAAAACAAGTCACCGATTGCAATGTTTCTTTTCGCAACTTCCGTCTTGTTTTTTTTTTGTTGCGGATTTAATAAGTTCCCTGGCTCTTCTAGTAGATACCCCAAAAATGACCAATCGAGTATTTTAAATGGCCAGCAGCATCCAACTGTACATTGATAAGGGTTGCCTAGATCAGACGGCAGTCGTTTCCAGAAATTAGTTGCGTCAGCAATTCTATGTTCCAGTCAACGATATATTTTGCTTCAAGAAAATAACAAAAAAATATCTTTAGAAGGCTTTGTTATCTCTCTATCTTTATAAAGTTTCATGGAAAACATAGCGTTGCCATCCAACAGAATAATAAATAAAAACATTAAGAAAGTAAAGGAATCTCACCGGATATTTTCCGCAGGATATTCTCCGCAGGCTAATATTAGATGCTAAATGGCTAAAGTTTCATCTTCGCTAATGATTCATTATTAATTAAAACTTAAAACAATACGAGAAGTTTCCCTAAACTTTTGCAGCACAAATTAAAATTTTACTCAAGAAATTAATGAGCAACTAATTTGATTATGTTCGAAACTCGGTCTCTTATAGGGTGTGTAAACACATTCTGACATGTTAATTTCTGTTTCTGTTATATTAAGTTTAACCGTAATCTTAACAAATTTGGCTCAGGGCATTTAATATAACTTTTTGCTTATACCGACTTATTCATTATTTCTGGGCATTCTTGGAAAATATTTGATGAACCAAACTTGATACTTTGTGAACAAAATTACAGAGATTACTTGTTGTTATTTTTGAGCAATCATTGTAGATAACATGCTTTGATATTATAAAGGCCCTTAAAAAATATATATAACCTTAATAATATATGTTCTTTTCAAAAGTATATAAATAAATAGTAAGTGGGCATTAATTTAGAGCACCTGAATGGTGTTTCGAGGAATACTTTTGGTGCGCTTGATTTGGTGCGTTTCAAATTTCTTGCGCTTTCTAGGAATACCCCAATTTGACAGGCTACGTTTCATGGGCAGTTATTTCTTTCAGACCGCTTCACCCACGTCCTATTTAAAAGCGAATACACGATCGAACGATCGTGTATTCGCACGATAACGACGATTGACGATCGCTGAACATGATCGCCTGGTCACGCTGACAGAGGGCGCTATACGGATTTCCAAACAAAAAGTGATAAAATTATGCACGCAACCGATTCCGTATTAGCGGGACGATTGCTTATTGATATAGGACGTGGACTTAGATGGGTCTCTTGACTGAGATCACCAGTAGGTAGCTATACAAATACAATAGGTATCCTATATCATTCAATCAATCTTCCTAGCCTTTTTCCCAACTATCTTGGGGTCGGCTTCCAGTCTAACCGGATGCAGCTGAATACCAGTATTTTACATGGAGCGACTGCCTATCTGACCTCCACAACCCAGTAACTGGGTAATACGATACCCCTTGGTAAGACTGGTGTCAGACTTTCGGGCTTCTGACGACTCGTAACGACTGTCAAAGATCCACAAATGACAGCCGGGACCAACGGCTTAACGTGCTTTCCGAGGCACGGAGGAGTCTCGGTATGTAAAGATGGTCACCCATCCACTGACCAACCCCGGCAAGCGTAGCTTAACCTGATGGATCGACCCGTGCGGCTTGTTATTACTTAGCCAAGAGGTCCTCCGGTATCCTATATCATTATATACGTTAATTTAATAATGTTCCTCTCATCTGTCTTAAAAGTTATATAAATACAAAGTGCGTTAATTAAACATCCCGTTTTAATTTGTAAACAATACCTGGGGCGGAAATCATTGTAATTATGATTTTAATTATGATCATACTATGAAACTCTCACGACTTTAGGTGAGTTTAATAAAGCACCATTATTTTACGATATGATAAACTCTGTATTTGGTAGGACCATGGAGTATGAGGACATGGAATAATGAATTTTGCATAAAAACTGCAGCGCCGTTTAGTCTAGAATCCGCAGTTTTGAGCAATAGATAGGTACTTTGCTTTATTTGCAAAGTTTTTTATTGACAACCTGAGTGTTATCATTATAATAAAAAATAAAAATGTTATTTGTCACAAAAAAAAATACATTAAAATATGACAGACACTAAAAGTCACAATCTTACAATTTATGTACTTATTACAAAGATCTGGCCTGTAAAATACAGGCTCAGGGTCTCAGCTTAAAGCTTTGTGCAGACCAGCGCGACTCGTCGCGCGACGCGACACGGGCATTAAATTGTTGCACTTTATTGACAACCATTTGAACTTCTAAAGAAATCTGGATTTCCAAATAGACAAAAAAGCCGGCGTCAACTCGTTAATAAGGTGACATGTTGAAGCGATGTAATAAAACCTTATAATTATAATGAAAGGCTTTCCTTTGCCATTCTTACTGGCGTACATTTTATTTTAGCATACAGTAGGCTAGGCCTCCCGACATAATTGGAATCTGCCGCACTTGAATTTATCCTGTAGAATAAATAATTTGGCATACAGAAACATTAATTATGTATAGAATTAAAAACGACAGACCAGATTAACACCAATTCGAATCAAATGTTCAAAGCATCGGTATTAGCCCTCCATCCTTATAATTCCATGGTTTTGTTTAGATGTAGTATACTTTTACTTCTCCGTCGGAAATGGTAGGTTCTACGAAAATACGGACCCGCCGTTTCGGGCACGTTTAAGTTTTTTCACGCATTAAGTTTTTGCTCCGCCGTAGTTTACGAATTAGTGGTGAAACAATGGATTTATCTTTGAGTTGCATTTAATTTTTAACAAAACTCATGATTTTGCTTGATACTTTGACGGATTATAACAATCTAGTTTTATCTTGGCACGGAAGTATTTTATCGTCAAAACACCTTTGTAAAAGATTTCCACAATAAAAGCCTTTGTGCAACCCCATGAATGTAAAAAAGATCTAAAGACGTAGCGATATCCTCAGATCTTGTCACCCCACAAACAACCGGAAAACAACAAAAAATATCAAGTTACAATGTAAGGAAAACTCCTTCTGAGTTTTCGTATTAACACGAGAAGTGTCCGTATCCAACTGTTACCCGAAACTTCGTATTTTGTTCTCCGATTTCCGAAATTGAAATCTATTTAAGTCATGAGCGTTCGTTCGTCGTATGGCAGTTATTTGGATCAGTTAGACTTTTTCTTTTAGGTAACATTTCCGAGTGGAAATTTTGGCAATACCCATATGTTTTATGGGAGCTGGTATAATCCAATATTGGTGCCGAATACAAATGTGTCTGTATTTTTGAAATGAAAACTTCTTTAGCGGCGTTGTGCACTTTTTGAAATAAGTAAAAAATGGTAAACTCGCGTCAGAACGTGCCGTAAGATCCGTTGCCTAGCAACCGACAAAGTAACATCGAAATAAATATTCTTTGACATTACGTAAAGATTGCGAGGTAAGAAATTTTACCCATATTGATGGGTAAAAAAAAAACAGTCAAAACATACTTCATGGAAAGTGTTTATATAAATTGATTATATATTCTTGTTAGACTACATTTTGAAAATAAATTAATATACTACTACTACTAATGAATATTGTATTTAACCACATAAATTATAGTACTTTTATACTGATAAATAAAGCAATTCGTGCGAAATTATTCCCTAACCATTCCAAAATATTCAAAAATGCACAACGTTATGTTCAAGTTTTCACTTCTGCCGGCACTCCCGGAGTGCAACCCGTTGTTTTTTATTGGTGTGGAATATGGATGTTTGTTAGTCAATCAATGAAGATTGATTGAAGTAAAACGACTACCTTATTGTAACTATATACAAGTACTTCTATGGTTTGCGTCTTTTAAAGACGTACCTAGGTACCTATTCCTCATCGACCGCTATCTTTCACTTTCACAACTAACATCTTGAGACTAAGAAAAGATAACTGTAGAATACAATTTCTATCAAATTACAATTACCAAAAAACAAACCGAAATTACAATTACCAAAAAACATATCGAAATCCGTTTTCTCTCTAAATTCTACCTGAATCCCATTCCGATTGAATTTATCCAGGATAATTCTTATTCCCACATTTCTTCGCACTTAGCAGTAACTGTTTGTTGTAGAAAAACTACGAGCTGGATTTTACCTATCTAAGGGAAAAGAAGTTGATTATGTTAGGTATTGTTAGGCTTTTAGGAAGAATACGTGTAAAAAATATAATTATGAATATTTTTGTTGTTTGTTATGGGTAATCTCAAGAACTTTTTAAACTACATTTAATAAAAAAGTTTCTAGTGGAAATCTGGCTTATTGGTGACTCGCCTTGCGGGAAAAAACTACCGTTTTTTCCCGCAAAGAAGGTAGTTTTAAATAAATTTATTCTAAACTCTTCTGCTAGACGTAAGCTTCTTCCAAGTTGCGGTGCAGGTCCCACTTTTCTACCTGATTGAGTCTCTCTACAGGTCATCGATACCGTCTCTCTGTGGACTGGTCATCTATAATCAATCAATTACACTTCGCCAGCCAAAGGTTCTGTGGTAAGCATTTGAATGATAATTAAGCTACACTTGCTGCGGTCGTTTCGAGGATTACCATTACATATCCGTGCCTCAGAAAGCATGTTAAGCCGTTGGTCCTGGCTGTCATTCGGTGATCTTTGACAGTCGTTACGGGTAGTCAGAAGCCCAAAAGTCTGACCACCAGTCTTACCAAGGGGTATCGTGTTACTCAGTAACTGGGTTGTGGAGGTCAGATAGGCCGTCGCTCCATATAAAATACTGGTATTCAGCTGCATTCGGTTAGACTGGAAGTCGACCCCTATATAGTTGGGAAAAGCTAAACAGATTGAGGTAAGTATCTCATATTCGTTTAGTTCTAAATGGAATCAAAGTTTCTACCAACCTCGCTTCTACAAAATTAAATTTTTTGCTGACCTACATAAAGTGAAAGTAGGTACATTTAATAACTCCGGCAAGTTAAATGAGTATGTAAAAGTGCGGAAATGATAAGTTAGATTGAAAAAGTACTACAGAGAGCCGGCGGCGTCCGTCGCTTCCGCACAATGTTTAATGACATTTGAAAATAAATTAATTTTATCAAAAATATGCTGACGATGTTCAGGACGATAATAGAAACAATCTAAACCGTCAAAATAAGCATGTTTTCAACGACAAAAAAGGTTTTAAAGTACTTTTACAAAATTCTAATGTAAAACATGAAGTTTCCGTCTATTTCATAAACAAATTCCACACGAAATTTATACAGCGCTCCTAAAAAGCATAAACTTTAACCGAATTTTAGTTTTAAAATAAAATAAACTAAAATTTTAGACGGCATCTGTTCCGTGCTGAATTTTAAGCACACGACCACACATCCTGGAAGTTTGTTTAGAACTAACTCGGCGCAGTAAAAACGGGCTAGATAAAATATTACCACAAGTGAATGTTTTATGCGTTTTACGGGAAGTGCATGTTTTGTTTCTTTCAATATTTACACAGCTGACCACAGTGCAGTTCGACGCGGAATCTCGTAATGCGTAACGTATGGACCTTTTTGTTGCATGTATTGGATTCGCCTTGTTTGTTGCTGTTCGCAGGTTTAATGCAGTGCTTTGTGGTTTTAGTCTTCTTTGTCGAGATACGAGACTTAGTGCAGCACTGAACAAACCTGTGTATGCTGATATAAATAATTTAAACATTTCGGAATGATGGTCTTTTTACACGACTGCTGGATTATGTTTTTGATCCTTCATTTTTCAACGAGTTCCTTTGAGTTTGTGTAGTGTATAAACTTAAAAAGTGTAGAAATAATAATGACAATGGCACACATTATCATTATCACCCGCATTAGTCTCGATCCCGAGGGAATATCGGGATAATTGTCGTCAATTATCCATTTGCAATAAGGTAAGACATTTAAACAAACCCTTTTTACAGTCCGTTCAACCGATTCTGACTTATATACCGTAGGCATAAGGATGGCATTAAAAGCAAAAAAGGTGGTTACAATACCAACTGTTTTCTGCAGCTGCCATTTGACATGCCACCAACGCAATAGAAGTCAAAATCGGTTGAACGGACTGTAAAAAAGGTTTAGTTAAATGTCTAATCTTATTTCAAATACAGTAATAGTCATGCTTAAATCAACTTAGTTTACTAACTAGCTTCTGCCCGCGGCTTCGCCCGCGTGGATGTCGGAAATTATCCCACAGGAACGTGTAACATGTCCTAAATCAGCGGGGTAATTGCGTAGCACTTACAATAGCAATGGGTTTCATTTTGACAGTTCAACAATTAATTGCGTTATTTACGTTATTTCTCGAACATAATTATTAAGCAATAGCTTCCACTTGGCGCTCTGGCGCGTCATCCCCTGGCTGGTCCGCCCCTCCACCCTCGTTCTGTGCGCCGTCGACTCAATATCGCAGGTCATTCTTATCGTTCTAACTTTTAAACTATTTGTCCAAATTACTTAGTGTAAAAGACAAACTTTATCTACATTAAATACCAAAAGCGATGAAGGTATTTATTTTGATAAGAATTAACTAAATACTCTAAAATATGCAATGTAAAAAAAGTATTCAATTTAACTGTATTTATTGCTCACTATTTTGGTTATAAAGGCTTCCACATAAAAGGTAGATAGATGCTGTCGCGGACTTTTATTTAGAACTCTTTAATACAAACAATCCCACAATACATTTTCTTCATGTAACTCTAACGGTTTAGGCAGCGCACGCAGCATACGGTGGAGGTCTGCCCGGCTTGGGTGGACCACCCAAGACCACCCGTGACCTCTCGCGTACGGCCCTGGTTCAGGCCGTGGTGCGGAGCAAGAGGGCATGGCAAGCCGTCACCTCCTTCTGCAAAGCAGTAATGCTCGCGAAGGAGAAGGTGGAGCGCGCGAGGGAGTGGCAAAGGCCGCGCCCTACCAGCCCTAGCCGCCGCCGCCGTAGGAGACGTCCCGGGCGTCGGGAATTGATAGCCGATTTCCGGCCACCGTAGGCGCGGGCCTGCGGACGGAGAGCAACGGGCAGCTCGCCGTCCGTTAAGGACCAGGCCCGGGTCGACGGTGCATCGTGTTCCACGCGCGCCTCAAAGAGATATCAAGGATCGAAGGAACACGTGTGGGGTTTAGTCAGTAAGAGTCTGACACGCCCTTCCACTCCGCCCAGAGCGGGAGAAGTCATTGGATGATTAAACACCCAAAAAAAAAAAGGCAGCGCACGCAAAGATAGATCTCAGAGGGCAGGAATTTTTCCGACTTACTTGATACTTATCGTTATATTATGGCCAAATCACATAAAATCTTTATAAATTGTAGCCTATGTGTTATTCTAATGTATAAGCTACATTATTGTAAAGTTTCATCAAAATCCGTTCAGTAGTTTTTGTGTGAAAGAGTAACAAACATCCATCCATCCTCACAAACTTTCGCATTTATAATATTAGTAGGATTAATGTAGGGCAGTGTTTTTCAACCTTTTTCATGACTTGACCCCATTAGAATGAAAAAAAAAATTTCGCGACCTCGACCATTCGAGAACGATTTGAACTCAGTCGAGATTCCCGCTGAGTCGAAGTTTCTGCAGCACGAAACCTAGCCTGATGTTCCCGAGTTGCAGAGAGTCTTGCCTCACGACCTTCCTCAGATTCCTGTGATCGAACTAATCTCATTCTTTTAGCATTTCTGCTACATTGGGAGAGGTTGGATCTTCTTCGAGGCATTCTTACAATAAAATAGTACTTACTACTTAACACACAGTTATTTAGTAAACACGTACTATCGTAAACAATTAAATTATAAATACTTACAGATTATTATACAGTCTAAAATTATCACAGTTTAAGTAATAAGTGTTAAGACGTGTAAACCAAACGTACTAACTTTATAAAACAAAAGAATTGCTAGAAAAATTAATTACTAACCTGAGCTAATAAACTTATACTTAATAAAGAAAATCAAGAAAAGAAATGCCTAACCTATACCAAATACTTATAATATTTATATACAAACCCTAAATAAAAATTAAGATAAGTATACCGAAAATCAAGGAAAGAAATGCCTAACCTATAACAAATGTTCGATGTGATTCTTTAAATTGACATAACTTTTTTATTTATGAACCGATTGACATGAAATAAACACTAAATGTTAAGTGAAGCTTACTACAATATATTAGTGAAAACCGCATCTAAATCGAATAAGCCGTTTCTGATATTAGCGTGCACAAACACACAGACAAACAGACAAACCGACAAACAGACAAACAGACAAAAAAAAAAAAAATTACAATCTCGGGTTCAGCATCGATATAATAACAACCCCTGCTACTTTTTTTTCATATATTTCCATTGTACAGACACCACTTTTCTACAATTTTATTATATGTATAGATATAGATGTAAACTAAGTTGATTGACGAGTACAATAATTGAAAAAATCATGAAAAAAAAACTACGGGTTGCACTCCGAGAGTGCCGGCAGTAGTGAAAACTTGAACTTAACGTTGTGCATTTTTGAATATTTTGGAATGGTTAGGGAATAATTTCGCACGAATTGCTTTATTTATCAGTATAAAAGTACAATTTTTTTTGTGGTTAAATACAATATTTATTAGTCGTAGTAGTATATTGATTTATTTTCAAAAATAGTCTAACAAAAATAAACAATTTATTTAAACATTTTTCATGAAGTATGTTTTGACTGCTTTTTTTACCCATCAATATGGGTAAAATTTCTTACCTCGCAATCTTTACGTGATGTCAAAGTCTATTTATTTTGATATTTACTTTGTCGGTTGGTAGGTAACGGATCTTACGGTCACGTCCTGACGCAAGTTTAGCATTTCTTACCCATCCCAAAAAAAGTGCACAACGCCGCCGCTAAAGAAGTTTTCACTTCAAAAATTGAAGTTTAGCGCAAACTGTACAGTACTGTACTGTACTGTGTGGAAATAACACCAATTGGAAACATGGATTTATTATACGGGGTGGCAGGGACATCGACGCGAAGCCGGTTACCATGGATTCAGTACATGATTCTGCCTTGAAATTTTTGTCGGTTATTAAAAAAAAAATCTGCTGCTCCATACATTTTGACCGCGTAGGTATTGCACTTTTCTATGAAACAGCTTAATTTTTTTTTTAATAACCGACGAAAAATTTCAAGGGGGTTTCAGAATCATGTACTGAAACCATGGTAACCGGCTTCGCGTCGATGTCCCTGCCACCCTGTATACTTTGTAGGTGTACCTACTGTAATCATGTGACTTTTGTTAATCCAATGGATACTTTTGGTCATCGATGTTCGAATTATCGGAAAATTAATGCATCAATTTGCGGTGTCCGGTTATTTTGATGATAAATTATTCATTTATTGTAAAATGCTAAATATAATAATGTGGTTTAGTGGTTGCGATACTCTTAGTTTATTGGCTTTCCACAACTGTAACAGCGGTCAATTGCACCTAATCCTAACGAATATTATAAATGTGAAAGTGAGTTGGTTTATTTATTTGTTTACGCACGCTAAAACGACTGAACGGATTTGGATGAAATTTGCCACATGGGTAGACCATGACCTGGATAATAACATAGAATACTTTTTATCCCGATATACTTACGGGATCGGGACTTATGCGGGTGAAGCCGCGGGGCGCTGCAAGTGTGTTATAAAAATTTAACCAAAAATATTACATAGGACATTAAAATATTTCCTGGGGAATGTTGTTGTGCTCTCTTATTTTTTCTATTAGCTAAAAACAACAGCAGACGATGATCGGCAGTCTACTTCCTAAGCATTGTTTTCTCATTTCCCCACGGAATTTTATTGTATGTAGCGAGGCAATAGACAGTCGCGAGCTATTGCCGTATATCCATAGCTGACACTGATGATGTATCCAATCTAAAGTATTACTGCGTAGGTATTTTAATGAAATGAATGAAATACTGTACTGTAGTTGTAGGAGCTCGGGCTAAGTCTAAGCTAGGACTAAGTAATAACAGCTGCACGGGTCGTTCTATCAGGTTAAGCTGCACTTGCCGGGGTTGGTCTGTGGATGAGTGACTATCTTTACATACCGAGAGTCCTTCGTGCCTCGGAAATCACGTTAAGACGTTGGCCCCAGGGGCCAACAGCCAGGAATTTACGTGTACAAGAACGAAAGCTGTAGCTCCATAAAAAAAATGAAACAGAGTGCGCTGTCCACGAAAAACTGCTCAACGCGCCTTCGGAGACGAAGACGCGAGTTCCATGATTTTTGTTCACACAAAAAGTGCACCAAGCGCTAAGAAGTTTACACTTTAAAAAAAAAATGTTATTGCGTGGGTATTCTGGTGTTTATTCCACTGCAGCGCAAAGGCCTCTCCGCACACAGAGAAGGCATGAGCATTGATCACCACGCTTGCTCAAGGCAGGTTGGCGATTTGAATAAATTCAAGTGAATTTGTAATTTACACATTTAGAATTAACGGCTAAAATTGCCGACCAAAACAACAAATTCCAGTTCATTAAACGAAGACTAAACTCTGAAACTGTTTCATCTCAATTTACTATAATAACGGACATTAAGGTTTGACGGCAAGACGACAAGCGTCCATCAATAATACCCCCCCTCCCCCTTCTTACCCCACCTGGCAATATAAATGAGAAAAAGATTAATGTGAACTGTTGGTACCAATAAATCATGAGATCTTGTACCCCTTACCTTATAAACGGTGCTTAGTAAGGGCTCAATGTACAGGATGTTTCTCTGACGAGGGATTTATTGAAAGAAATCCAGTTGGATTGAGATAAAATAATCAGATAGATAGCTATCCTTAGATAAGTAAGACGCGCTTGCGATTTTGAAAGTTTTACTTTCTTTTTTACCGTCACAGTTTTGAAGTTTTCATAAATAATGTTTCGGTATATTTTTGTATTTATTTGTGCTTATATTAATTAGGCATATATATTATATTCATAGTTTTTAATAGGTTTATGTATATTATAATATTAAAATATATAACTATTTATTCCACAATTTTCGTTATTGCACCTATGTACCACTGTTTGTCGACATCACCCTAAGGTTGACTGGTAGAAAATGCCTATGGCATTAAGTCCGCCTCTGTACATTTTTGTGCTTAAAGTATTAAATAAATAAATGCACAATTATAATAGGCATGTTGACAAATTTTTTTGTCCGTCATTTAGATTATTAAAAAATATTTATCGTAATCTTTTGATTACGTTAACAAGACAAAATATGTGATTTTGTCTTGTTAACGTAATCAAAAGATTACGATTATTAAAATGTGGCATGACGTCACTATATCGGTATTTTTTATGATAACGCAAAAAATACGTGTAATTTTTTTTTATCTGTCTGACTGACTACATAGTATTTATTTTTCCCCAGTCAACATCCCTATTCATGATATTTTCATTAAACAATGTCTCGGGATATACTGAATGCGAAAGAAAGAGAACCAAGTATTATGGCGCAACATAGGAGAACCCTACGTCACAGATAATATAATACTACGTCCTACGTCGACCAGTGAAGAGCGGTGGATTTGATTTCATCCGTCAAACAATGATACAAAATTGTCTGGTGCGGAAATATAACCTTCATAAGAACTCAAAGTCAAAGTCAAAGTCAAAGCATTTATTTCAAATAGGCCTTTGAAGGCACTTTTGAACGTCAAAATTTACAAATTATAGTTATTATATTATTATTGATTCTACCGCCCCTTCCAAAATGTAGTTTTCGTATGGAGAAGAATGGGCAAGAAACTCCACCGTTACTCTTTTAAAATGTTTTACAATATTTTGTATAAGTACATTATTTATATAATTATAATATCACTCACCCTGTATACCTACTTACCTAATAAATGATGATTTTGCGAGAGTCCATAATTTTGGGTCCGGACAATATTTTTTGTTCTACGTAGGTACAATCTATTCACGGTCGTGAAAGGCGATAAAGTGGGTAAGAGGTCTTAGTATTACTTAAGGGAGGATTTAGAACTAGATTTAGGGACAGACATAAGTTCCCGTTCAGTGTTTTCTAAAGTACGACTACAAGGATGGAGTGTCTTTAGGAGCTAAAGAATTTCATTTCTTAAAGTTTAGATGTTCTGTTAGAAATGACTGTGATTTAGATGTCTAGATCTAGTGCGTAGTGCAGAACTACAATGATTTTATGCAAAGTAAGACTATCGGTTAGTTTTAGCTTTTGATGGATAGTGCTTCAATTTAGTACATGAAGTATGTGGCATCTTAATCGCCACATGCGAACGACGCATCACACTGATGTCCCGAAAAATTCTGAATCGCACAACTAGAGTTTACCGCGCGACTAGCATATATACAACGTCCCAATATAAAACGTTGGGCAGTTGCCCACCAGACACAACACCCGTCTGGTCGGAGTATCCATCCTTTCCTATAGAGGATGAGTGAACTTTACACCCTGTTCCTCATACCTCTATTAGTACTTCTCAAAGCGAACAAAAATAGAGACAAGGATATACAAAAGGCAATGTTTTACCGAAATTCAAAAACAAGTGTCAAAGCAAGCCCGAAAACCACGTTCAGCTTTAATGTGGTTTAACCAACAAACGAGTAAATGAAGATACTCTCAACCATTTCCTTGTAACGCTCAGAACATTAACTTAAACTGTTCAGCGACCGAAAGGAAGTTATGAAAGTGCCAGATAGTAATTAAGAGCAAATAATTTCTACGTGACGTAACTCAAAGGCTGGTGTTGCCAATTACAGCAATTAGCGTTTGTTTACGACTTGTTCTAAATTGATAAGCGACTCTAATATTGTGATTGCACGCCGCGATGAGAACTTCCGTCTAACTGCTGTTAAGCAAATAGTTTTAGCGTTTGTCGCTACATTTATATCCTGAAACTAGGGTTTATCGTGAATATGGAACACTATATTGCCATAGTTTGTATTGTTGGTTTTCCAAAAACAAAAGAATAAACGAAAAAAAAACTTGTTTATTCACGAGCCCACTTTAAAGGTACACAGTAGTCAGTCCACATTTCTACGTGGTCTATGCTAAACACTCCGGAGGTGATAAAATTGCATTACGAATGCCGAAAACCAACAGTACGGGACAGCAAAAGCTACACCTCAAAATAATGCTATGCTACTGCACCGCATAAATCCCGTTACACACTCCACTGCTGTGATACCTATCACTGTACACCGCAGGGCACAGCAGGATTGTTTATTTGTTGAACCAAGAACAGCGTAGAACCAAGAATATTTCGGTTCCATACCGCTTTGATAACAGTGTGTTCTATTCTATGCCTTAATTGCAGCAAAATACTGTACCTACACAAAGTGCAGCTTACATCACTTGTATTTTAAGTTCAGTAACATATTATACAGTATGTTAACGAACGGAGGGCGTTCCCGTTAACCCGCAATAGAATAGCGTCCACACATGCAAAAAAAAAATAACATCGAAAAAAAAAATTTTGTTTGTTTTATATTAATAAAATTTTCACTTTTTTTTTTATTATTCAGAGTGTTTGTTTTACGTATGAATTTAATATTTTTTTGAATATTATTATTAAGCATTTTATTTTAAAATATTAAAATTTAATAAAAAAGTTATTTTTTTCGATGTTAATATTTTTTCTAGCATGTATGGACGCTATACTATTGCGGGTAACGGAAACGCCCTCTGTTAGTTTACATACTGTATATCTACTTGTAGTAAGGGTATATTTTAGTCGACCTACAATAACGTGATACAGTAGCTTGCAGTGAAAACACACGAATACTAATCCACGATCACGCGACCATTGACATAGTAATAAGCTTGTCGTGTCCCGTTTTAATTACTTGTAAGTGAATAAAATTACAACATGAAGTGACGTTGATATAGCACCTTACATTTATAAATAAAATAGGGTTAATGATAAAAAAAAAAGACCTGTGGCACTCGGGGACTGCCGCGGTAAAGCTATTGCATAGTTTTTATATTGTAATTTTACTTTTGACTTAGGAAAGAGTAAAATTCGCCGTGCTACTTAAATCACTGGTGTATACCTGTGTTCACAGAAATCAAACGAATTTAATGCTAGAGTTAAATATATTTCAATAAAACAAACAATCACTTCTGTGAAAATATGTCGATTGAGATTTATTATTAGCCTGCAATCTTAACTGAAAATAAGGAATAACTGAATAAGCAGTGTTGTAACTGATACACCGCTGACATCTATCCCCATATATTAGCCGAAATTTGTCCGGAACTAAAATTGGGCACTACAGGGTCTTCTGTATAGATACCTCGTACCGTTATATCTCCTTATATGTAGCCTCCCATGTTGGCTCGATTAGAAGCATTTTTCGTCGGTAAATATTGTCGTACTTCAATCGTCGTTCAAATGCATGCGTGCATATTCCAAGCGTGCTGGCTTATGAGCATCAGTCAATTTTGTTTGCGTGTTGTCTTTATTGCAATCCCATTGAGTGTAAGGCGTTTCTTATTACTCTTGGACAAACTTCATATATTTCAGCATAATAATTGGTTGACACAAAATCGTTATCTTCATATTATCGTCTCATGTCAGCTCTTTGTGCAGCACTAAGGAAGGGGCGGCGACCAGAATTATGACGATGATCAATTAGTTCACGTTCTTTATTCACGAAACTATAGGTTTATGGTAACTGAAATAAGAAACATAACTTTGAGACTTGATATCTTCTAAATATAACAGATCTATATTTTCTTTCACATTTTTTCGTGACTTTCTTCATTAATAATAGCTGCTCTTTCTTGAATATTTAAATTTCTCGGCATTGTAAAATATTAACCCGAATACAAGAAATACCAATGGTGACATTGACAGGAACTGTTATTCACATTTATAGTTTTTAAAACTTGACACAAGGTAATGGCCGGGAACATCAAACTAATAAAAAGGTTTTAATTTAACTATTAATAGTCAAGGATCATTCGTCTAAGTAAATTTGAACTTTGTTGTCGAGCAGTTAAACATAATTTTCAATACAAAAAAACACTCTTTCTTAGGTAGCATTTTCGTTACGAAATTTCTGGATTAGGTCTCCACGCTCAAGGCCCGCGATAGAAGCTATGCAATAGCTTAAAAATATTAAAAGTTTAATAATACTTATAGTAAAAAAGTAACAAAGTCAAAACAGTATATTGAATATTTTTCAAATAAAGCGAGAAATAAAACGGTTTTCACAAACAAAACAACCGACTTTCACTATAAAGTAAAAGATAACAAAAATTTCGGAAGTCGGTGGCAAAAACAAAAATACAAAACCAAAGACACGGATATTCGTCAATTGCCACCGACTTCCGAAATGTTTAAATTGGCGTAAAAACGACTCAATGAATTTGGATGAAATTTGGCAGACACAGATACTTTATAACCGGGATTAACACATACCATACTTTTAATCCCGACAGTACGTTTCCGTGGGATATTTTTCAACAATCGCGCGTGCCAAGCCGCGGGCAAAAATAGTAAACAATATTTAAAAAACTTGTGTGAACAGGCAGAATTAATATAGGTAGGTACCTACTGTATCATATTGTTTCCGATAAATAAAAAATATAAATAAAAAAAATAACATACGTAACGTAATTCATCATACAACATTAAATACACCGTTACCTAGTGAAATTAAATATTAAATACCAGAGGCAGCTCAAAAAATGCTTGCAGCATTATTTACATAAAGCCCAGAGGTGTATCCAAGACCGGGTTTGCGGGTACAAGCACAATTTTTCATTTTGCTCCGGCGTCAGGACAAAGAGGAATTTTAATGCAATTTAGTAGTCGCATTGTACCCTAGGAGTTGTTGGCATTTTTACAGCACACGGCTTACGAAAGGTGTCACGAGGAGAATGGACCTAAAAAAATAATTACTCACCCGTGTCTGTGATATTATAAGTAAGGCTTGCATTTTTAAAAGGGTTAAAGAGAGCACGCGCATGAGTGCGGCAAAAAAATTTCGCGCTCATGAAATATTTGTATCGAAATGTTGAGTGAACTGCGGCGGTTTAAATATAAAATGGCTGTACTTCAGACAATATACTTACACTGGGTATGCGTATCTTAAATTAGGTTCAGAATAATAAAACCGCATCATACCGTTGCTTAGTTCAGAAGAACGTAGCAAGACAGAAAGACATGAAAATCGACTTTTTTTATACTATGTACTTATAGATCTATTTATTAAATTCTTCAAGCACACAAATGTACAGAGGCGGATTTAATAGATAGATAGATGTAAGGAGCGTAGCAGGTGGCGTTCTATAGTTTCTGCCTACCCCATGGGAAGAAGGTTTAAGTTAATGTAGTTAATATCAGTATTTTTCTGTGTTAATAACTGTCATGTTCTTTTGTTACAGTTGTCAGCAACGTTGCTGGTGTTCCTCCACCTATCGATGCACGTGGTCGACGAAGGCCATGCGGTGAATCCTAGTGAGTATTAATACCTAAGTTATAGTTACGGTAGGCCTCCATGTCAATGGTAAAAAAACAAGCATTAGTTGTCCTCCTATTCTATTGAAACTTTGTATTTATTTATTAAACACTAGTTTATTAAACATTTGTAGACTTAACAGGTACACCCAAGGCGTATACAAACAAGTAACATTTTCGTAATATATGCGTACAGTTACAATTTGTGTTTAACATACGAGTATTATTATTGTAGGCCTAGGCCGGCTCAAGATCAGTGTTACCACTGACGTGCGTGTGGCCTATACAGGCAAATTTAAGGGTGTGGTACCGACCATCAAATTGAACAACTTTCTCCTTGGGACCAACATCGTAAATGCGAAAAAAAAACTGTTACCCCATACATTTGGGTCGAGTAGGTATTAAAGTTTTGTATGAGACAGTTGATAATTTTTGTGCGATTTACGATGTTGGTCCCATGTAGAAAGTTGTGCAGTTCGATGGTCTGTATCACACGCTGTTTAACCACACCTTGCTGGTACACCCTGTAAATTGGTTTATGTACTACAAAGACCGTTTAAAGTAGGTGAATTTTCTTAAAATTATTCCCATTATTCACTCTTGAAAAATAGGCTTTAACACAAGGTGTTAACAAGTGGTTTAGTGTGATGTAAATGTACTCCGTAATTATCTAGTAAGTTATGAGTTTAATGTAATTTAGAATGATCATATTACTTATGATAAAGTAAACTTATTAAGGCGCAGATACATGCCAGTGACCTTGAGACGTTGGCTTGCGTGTTCTGTACTGAGCTCACGCAACGCGTCGTATGTCCAGTCAGTAATAGGACACGCCCATCAAGGAGCGCTATCCCAAATTGGACGCATTATTAATGTATTATGCATAAAACAAAAGGTATTTTAATAAAACACGTATACTAAAACATCAGTAATTAAGTTATCTTACACGGATTAATAGATTTTGCATGATTCTCAGTTTTTTATCTGCGTTAGACATAACTTTACAAATGAATTACACCATGTACTATAAACAGAATCTAAAATATTCACTGACTGAGTTATTAAGAATTAGTGCTCTTATTTAACATAAATTTTCCAAATTATTAATACTACCCGTTTAGACGTGATCTTTAGTATAAAATTAATAAAAGTTTGTTATCGTCGCCTTAATAATTCAGAATCAAAAACAAGCTCATGAAACTATGAACTCAACGCATAGTTAGCTCAAATAAAAACACCACCACAACATTGGCCTCACAAAACACGGCGAAAATAGCTGAATTACCTTCCGTTTAATCCAATTACTCGGTCTTTGTAAGCCTTAAATAGGGAAGTTAGGAAACTCTTTCCCTCCCCTGCATTTTATCGTCTGATTAATTTCATTGCGGTTAGTGCGAACAGTAACTTTGCGAGAAAACTTGACAACGGACACTTGTTTTTAATGATCTTCTCGTAGTTGGACATGCTTCATTAACTTTTTATACCGGGGTTCTGCATAAAAATGTCGGGAGTACTGTGTAGCTCTTTAGAAAAGAAGCTGTGCATCTCGACTTTTGATATGCAGCAGGACGATGACTACGGGGTAGTTTGGAAGACATCAAAGTTCATTATACCCATTTCTTTTTTTGGTTTTCTTTTCTGTATAGTCTCGTTAAGTTATAAAAGCTTCGTACAAGCTTAAAAAGGAAGAAGGTAGACGCACTTATTCTTTTTATCTAGCTGTCTGGTAACACATCACTATGTCATCGAGTTACTTTTAAAAACGGGTATTGCAATTAAACAGAGAACAGCACCAAAATCTACGAATAATAATATTATTCGAAGGCCAAAATGAATTTAGCTTGCCATGAATTAAAATAACGTTTATAAAAATCACAAGTACTTTCAGTTCTGCCAAATTATGAAGTAAATTGAATTTCATGTCTAACTTTCCCATCTTACTTATTCTCATTTCACCCCTCATTTCGCCATTTTATTACTCCTAACCCATCTTAATACGTAGTTTCTCAACACATTCTATACCCTGGTCTCTAAATGGGGTTGCTTTTGTTGTTTGATACTTAAATCCGGGTTGAACCGTGCATTTGACACAGAAACCCTGACTCACCGCGAGCGCAACGCAATCATCCAGCTTAACTTCACCGGGTAATTCCGCCAGTACAAGTTTAAGCGTAAATAACGAGAAGACGAATAGCTAGTAAAGAGTTTTTAACAGTTGTTTGAGAGCAGTAAGCTAATGGTTAACTGGTCGTGTCTTAGCTATTAATATTTTAAGTTTGATAAAGCCATCCTTTGATAAATCGCGGAAGCAAGTTGTGAGAAGCGATTGAGGTTGTCAGGAGCAAAAACAGGAATCCTAACTAATAGTAAAACCGCGAAAGTATGTTTGTTTGTTTGTTTATTATGCTTTCACGATAAAACGGCTGAACCGATTTGGGTGAAATTTGGCACAAAAGTAGGACATGACCTAGAAAAGAACATAAGATACTTTTTATCCCGATATTCTTACGGAATCAAGATTTATGCAGGTGAAACCGCGGGGTGCAGCTAGTAGTTGTGTAACAGTAAAGTAAGTAGGTATTATATCTTTTAATTTCTACCTACGCAGGCGTTGTGCCTTTGTTTTCGACCCTCAGTTAACCACATAATGACACTCATTTCTTTAGTAATCAGAAAGATCAAGTAGTTTTTAATATTTAAATGTAGGCAGCATTTTAATTGAGCTTCATGATTGAGATCGTATCTATCTTATAAGAAACTGATGGGCAAGTGCGTTTTGTTGGGGATTGCCTCATTGTTAGGATAAAAGCTAGGATTACAAATGTTATTTAAGACTAGCTGCGCCCCGCGGTTTCACCCGCATAATTGCCCCAGCATCCCGCGCATCCCGTAGAAATATTTGGATAAAAATAATTCTATGTTACAACGCAGGTCATGGTCTATCCATGTGTTAAATTTCATCCAAATCAGTTCAGCCGTTTTAGCGTGAAAGCGTAACAAACCAACATAATATATATCCATACAAAAAAAAAAATCTTTTCCCTTTATAATATACGTTTAGATTAACTGAAGGTAGGAAGGCTGTCGAACTCGTGTCTAAAGTAACAACAGCTGCACGGATCGATCATTCAGGTTAAGTTACGCTTGCCGGGGTTGGTCAGTAGATGGGTGACCATCTTTACACACCGAGACTCCTCCGTGCCTCAGAAAGCACGTTAAGCCGTTGGTCCCGGTTGTCATTCGTGTCGTTACGAGTCGTCAGAAGCCCGAAAGTCTGACACCAGTCTTACCAAGGGGTATCGTATTACCAAGTTACTCGGTTGTGGTGGTCAGATAGGCAGTCGCTCAATGAAAAATACTGGTATTCATCTGCATCTGGTTAGACTGGAAACCGACCCCAACATAGTTAACCAAGGCTAAGAAGAAGATTAACTGAAGGTAATATCAAATAGGACAAGATTCAGTTTTGGTAGTGTACATTTAGGTACGTGCTCAAATTCTGCTAATTTAGGTCACTCTAGATTCTCAGTTAAACCTACCTTCCACAACATAAATACATATAGGTAAGATTGAGAGACAACCACAAAGTACCTAAATACACAAACTATATGTAGGTACAACCGTGCGAATTACATTCACAAACACTTAGAACAACAATGGATTGTAAATTCAGCTAAAATCCCAGAATAGCCTAACTTAAGTACTTGGGATTATAATAATAGACATCTATATGCCTATCCTGTACCCGCTTTGAGGTCGTCCCAAAGGCTTAGCAGCCATGTTCTTTTGTTTACAGTAAAATAATGTTCGTTATAGGTATTATTGCAGAAAATAACCGGAATTTTATCTCCTTTGGGTTTTGTAAAGGCAACTAAGGTACTATGTATCTGGAGGTGATTATAAGTATAAGAGAGGAAGCTTTGAAAACTTAACTTATCACTCTTATCAGTCTTCTGAACGAAGTCTAGTATTAGCAGCGAAACCGCAGTAGTTCAATTCAACTGGTTCGTGTCATGTTCCGCTAAGCGACATTTGAGTAGCGGAACATGACGCGAGCCTGTTGAATTGAACTACTGCGGTTTCGCTGCTACGGTTTCGCGGTGTACTACTTGGGTATATTAGCGATGGCGACCGCTGACTGGAAGACATAGAGTTGGGAGGCCTCCCACAAGGTGGACCGATGACCTTGTGAATTCCGCAAGAAGGCGTTGAATGCGGGAAGCACAGAACCGGTCGAAGTGGCGGTGCTAAGGGGAGGTCTATGTACAGCAGTGGACGTCTTTCGGCTGAAATGATGATGATGACCATTTCTATGACGGCCGTCACTGCGGCCGCTTTATGACGGCCACAGCTCTTCTAGAAAACCGTACCTTTGTAGGTTTACGAGGTATGAGGAACAGGGTTCACTCATCTTTTTTAGGAAAAGGTGGATCCTCCGACCAGACGGGTGCCGTGTCTGGCGGGCAACTGCCCAACGATTGATGTTAGGGAAGTTATATATAACGAAGGCAATTCACCCATTTTGGGGTACCTTGTTATCAGAGTCCAAGTCCGACATGGTGTAGGTACGAAATAATAGTCTCAACACTGATTACAACCGTCTATTTAATCACTCGCAGTCACAGAATATCAAAATCTCAAATAATCAAGCTGATGAAAACGGATTAAAGTACGGAAACGCGGTAAGTTCGATACAGGCAAGCAGAACGACCTCACGCGCTCGTCTCATCCAAAAGTCAAGTCCCCACTCTAATGTCCAACGACAACTGACAGCTGTCCAACCTGCCACACCTGTATCGACCTCACCCAAGCACACTGCTTGACGTTTCCGACAAACGATAATAGATGGCGTTATTCTAAATTAACGATAGTCAATAGTGATTCTGCGACATATATATGGTGTTCGTGCGATAAACTCTAATTTCGCGATGCAGGATTTGTGTGACGTCAGATCTTGGATGGCATGTGGCGATGTAGTTGCCGCCACAGGTAAAATATGCTTATTAGTTTCGAATCACAATACAATCTCATAGAACGATTGCCTTCCAAGTTATTTTCTAGTTAATATTTTCCTTGCACCATGTTATGTTCAGATTCATAATAACATGTGTAGATGTAGTCGACGTGATGACAATAGTGAACGCCGACGATTAGTACACTCACCCTACGTGCGTGCCATTGCAATGCGGGAAAACGGTCAATATACACGAGTGGACGATGAAGCGAGCAGCTACCCTAATAGCTTCAGTTGTTGTTATTTTTGCAATAGGTAAATAGGACTGTGGAATTACAAATCGTTCCAACTTTTATTTCGAAACTTTTATTTGAATTGTAACGCTTATGCCAGCCACACACGTAACGATTTGCTTGCGCAAACTTAGGCTTGTGCAATTCTAAATTGACGGGTTTTCAAAGAAATTTGCGCAAATTTCCTTGAAAACACGTCAAGTTAGATTTGCACAAGCCTAAGTTTGCGCAAGCAAATCGTTACGTGTGTGGCTAGCATACGGTTGGTAGTAGAATTGGTAGTATTTCTTTGAAATGTCACACCCTTCTAAACTGCTGGGAATATTGAACTTATTTACAAAAAAAATATATAAATCATGTTGACTTATCCACTTTCCAAATTCCACTTTATCATTTAAACACAATACATCCGGTATTGTATTTTATTACTTGATATTATTTGCGAAGTTATGAGCATCAAGTTATTAACATATTACAAGGCCTTCATTTACATCGCCATTGTGAAAAACCTCATCACTCACTCTTGTTTGGCTGCAATCTAGTAATGAATTAGCTTCCGTTCAGCTTCGCTAATTACTTAATAATATACCAGCTGGATAATACTGGAAATGCTCACGTAAAGTGTGCAGTACGAACTAATACACATGCTGTTAGGCAAATTTCGGTTGATACGATTAACGCACATTTACAAAAGTACCTGCACAGGGTTATCTCCACAGAATATAATTATCTTTTTTTGTAGGTTTTAAAGTAAAACTAAAGTTAGTACAGTAATAATTTGTGTGTACTTAGCTTATTTTCATGGAATATTATGGCCATGTCACGACCCTTATCGCTCCTACCCGAGTAGTGAAGGTGGTTCACAATTGTATTTTTAAAACAATAACATTTCCATTATTAGACTATAACGTTCCCACTGCTGATGCTGGCACATAGGCCTCTGTCTTCTATGAGAGGGAGCAGGCCTTAATCCACACTCAGGCCCAGTGCGGATTGGTGAATGTCACGACATGTATTAAAATGTTTAGGTCTAGGACATATACCGGTTTCAGGCACGAAGTTTTCCTTCTACGTTTTTGAGAACAGTGATGATAAATTTTTACAATAAAAAAACAACGGGTTGCACTCCGGGAGTGCCGGTAGAAGTGAAAACTTGAACATTAACGTTGTGAATTTTTTAATATTTTGGAATGGTTAGGGAATAATTTCGCACGAATTGCTTTATTTATCAGTATCAAAGTATGTACTATCATTTATGTGGTTAAATACAATATTCATTAGTAGTAGTAGTATATTTATTTATTTTCAAAATATAATCTAACAAAAATAAACAATTTATTACCCATCAATGTGGCTAAAATTTCTTACCTCGCAATCTTTACGTAATGTCCAAGACTATTTATTTTGGTATTTACTTTGTCGGTTGCTAGGCAACGGATCTTACGGTCCTGACGCGAGTTTACAATTTTTTACCCATCCCAAAAAGAGTGCACAACGCCGCTAAAGAAGTGTTCACTTCAATAATGCTGAAATTGGAGACCGACACAATTACGCGATATTCGTCAAGCTTATTAATAATGTAAGTAAATAAAGAGCGAATCCAGTAAAAGATAACAGACTAAGTGCTTTTGTCTGTCGGCTTTCTGACATGTGAACAAATATTTACCGAGTTTCCTTATTGGAACGGAAAAATTCTCGCTTGTGACAATCACCACCACTTCTGGGAAGTGCATTTCGTTTTGATAATAATTTCCTTCTGTCCTATTAGTAGCATGATATCTTAATCTAAGTGTTGGATAATGTCCATAATAATATGTTTATTTCCTATTAATTTTGTAAAAAATATAATTAAGTACAAAAATCATGATTCTTACGTTCAAGCTAAACTTTCCATACTGGCGTCTTAAAGACGCCAGTATGGAAAGTTTAGCTTACAAGTTAAGTTACCATAGTTGTGTAAGTACTGAGTATAAAATATATAACATAGGAACCTATTCAACAATACAAGAGAAATACAAAAACTAGCTTTATTTAAAACAATAGCGATCACTATAAAAACAAAAAAACTATAATTTATTTTAAGTTTAAAAATACATAATACTTACCGCATTTTGTTAACTTAGAAATTCTATTATCGTTTTTGTGGGACTCTTCTATCTAGCTAGTTCTTAAGACACTGTCGTAACCTTTCACAATTTTAGTTTGATATTGTAGTTCCATAACGTACCAGCAATGTACACAGTTTATATTACAAACTTAATAGCATAATAGTCAGATAAAGCAGGCAATATTTTTTAAGCAATACAATTTTGTGTTATGTTCTATAAAATTAAATGCTTGAAACCATAACAATATATAATACATCCATACGAGTATCCATACAATACATCTATGTTATGCCATAACGTTTTATGCCTGTCATAGGTACAAACAAATATAATATGAAAATAGTAACAAATTGACTTTTGATAAAATGTGTTTGTAACACAATTTTGTACAAAAAAAAATACGGTCTATAAAATGAAATGCTTCAATACATATCAATACCTCTATGTTATGTCATAACGTTTTATGCCTGTCATAGGTACAAATATATAAGAAGTCGGTTAAAAATAGTAACAATTGACATTTGTAAAAAAACATGTTTTGCACCACTTGTAAATTTTGCTATTTGAAGTAAAGGCTCATGCAGACCAGCGCGACGCAACGGCGCGACGCGACACGAACAATACAATTTCTAAGAAAACTTCACGGTATAACATTAGCCGATGTCGCGTCACGTTGTCGCGTCGCGCTAGTCTGCACGAAGCTTTATGGTATATACACTACAGTTATTGAGGAACTTTCAGTAAAATTGTTGGTAGTTATCTATATAACATCGAGCTTGTATTCCCGATGGACTGAACAGAGGTGCAAAGTACACTCCCATAAGAATGGGATTCAAAATTCTTACCACACGAATCCGCAAATGTTTCTATAAAATCATTACTTAAGATATAATTTTTATTAACATAAATATAGCTATTTCGTGAACAATACACATTACACAATGTAGGTGTAGATTTAAGTTAATCAAACTAAATACTTACCACTAAACAACCGTTTTCACTTCCTCATCAAGAACTAAACACAATAGTTGGGATTACGATAAATGGGTATACAGTCGCGACACGAAATTTGACACTATCCTAGCTATATCAACTGTCAACTGTTATTGTGAATTAATCAGAGCTTAGACACTGGTGCAATCAATTCCTATTATAACTCAGTAAGCATTGAGACTGTGACACGTAGGGTAATAATAAGGCAAGCTTTATCTGTATATTTGCATAGTAGACATAGTAGCAGCCCGGAGCGGAGTTTGGATTTGTATCCGGTTGATAGCTACGAGGCTTGCCCCCTATTACATGGGACTTAAGAGGGTTTATTCTGAAAGTTGGCAACGTCGCAAATAGATGTCAAATATTTCGCTGTTTTGATTAATTTGATAATATTTCTATAAGGAAATAAAAAATGTGGCTAACTAGCGAACTAGAATATTGATTATGAAATGCAATAATTAATATCGTAACACCGAATAGTTAGTTTTAGATGTAAAAAAAGTATTTGGAAACTTTCCAAATGCCTTTTTTTCACCTAAAACGGGTACAACATTAAATTCAATGTTATAATTGCAATTCATTATTAATATTCTAGTCAATTAGTTAGCCACATTTCTTATTTCCATACAGTATTATTTCCAAATTCATCGAAACAGGTAAATATTTGACAGCTATTTACGACGTTGCCAACTTTTAGGATGCACCCTCTTAAGAAGGTTTATTCTGAAAGTTGGCAACGTCGCAAATAGATGTCAAATATTTCACTGTTTTGATTAATTTGATAATATTTCTGTATGGAAATAAAAAATGTGGCTAACTAGCGAACTAGAATATTGATTAAGAAATGCAACAATTAATATCGGAACACCGAATATTTACTTTTAGATGTAAAAAAAGTATTTGGAAACTTTCCAAATGCCTTTTTTACACCTAAAACGGGTACAACATCAAATTCAATGATATAATTGCAATTCATTATTAATATTCTAGTTAGTTAGTTAGCCACATTTCTTATTTCCATACAGTATTATTTACAAATTAATGAAAACAGGTAACTATTTGACAGCTATTTACGACGTTGCCAACTTTTAGGATGCACCCTCTTAAACATAACTGGTGAAATGTTGGTGTTCTAGAAGTACTTACACCTAGAGCCCGTTGGGGATTGCAGGCGTGAAGTTATGTGTAGTAGAAATGCTGTACCTATAGTAGTTCAAAGTGGTGTATGTATTATTTTGCAAGAGAAAAAGCAGAATAATAATATTTTATGATAAAAATATGTCAGATCATCAGGATTTATTCCATTAGATTCAGAAATCATGTGGGCAGAAGATGCGTTTCGTGCAATGACAACATACTCGATACGATACACGGCGTCTATTAAAATCACAAATTATCACAATGATCACAAATTACAAATAACACAATTAACTACTTACAACGCACAGAGCAAAACGAATCCAATACAGATCCGCGACGTCTTAACTCCGATAAGATCAGATACTGTAGGTATACGACACAACTAAATGAAACGTAGGACAGTTTCTAGACTGGAGGTTCTGTTCTCTAGAACGGTTGGAAGGCAAATGCGCTCGCCCTGGCACCCCTCCATTAGCTAGGCTCCGTCGTAGCACTAAGTTAGCCGTGTGTTAGTGCTCCCACTACTCAGGTTACGTGCCGCGCTTTGTTTAGCGACCGTACTAATAACTGTCTCCGACAAATATATATAGGTAGGTAAATTAAGCTATTGATTCCACAGTACATTTTTCTAGAAATCGTTTAGTTGGTAATACAAACGCAGGCAGAGGCTTCAGTTTTATTTTAACAGATGTTATATTAATTCCCAGTAAAAAATAAAAAAATAATAGCGGAATTCAAAACGAACATTCTTTTTCAGATTTCCGATAAAAGTATTAGTAATAACAAAAAACTATATTTTTTTGTAGTAATAAAGTTGTGATAACATTGCTCTAAAGCTTGTATTATTCATACTTTGAGTTCAACCGCACATTTCCATAGAGATTAATCTTAAACACATATCTGTTTGACTAGCATACACTTGAACGATTTTAGCGCCAAAACACACAAGTTAATGGATAAATTCGATAAACCTTTATCGATACGCACCGCCACTACTCTATGTTTACTATCTCGATGGCAGTGCGGGACCCGTAAACATAGTGCGGGGCGACCCTTGTTCTCATATTCACGATAACTGCTCACACAAAACTGTACTCTATATGATAAGGGTTAAAGTTCATAATTGTCGGTAACAAAGCGATAGTTCGACGACCATTGGTTATTGCGATGCCACGTATAGAGTAAAGAAACCCTTTGCAACGTCGCATTTGGTGTGCGGTTCGAGGACTACGTTTTGTGGATTGTCATGTCGGCATGACCGCGTGTGAGTTATGGTCTGGGAAATTAGAGGCTGTAGCAGTAAGGTCTGCATGTAAATTAGCGTCCATATATGGCTTCGTGTCATGTTGTGTGGAGCTGTGCTCGATGTGATAATAGTAAGCGAAGCAAGCGATTGAGTATTTGATATTCATAATCTAATATGCTACAAAATCCGTTTTTTCAAAAGGCATATTACTGTTTTTGTAAACTTATACTTCAAAAATGAAAAGGTTCTCAATTCGACTGTTATGTTTTTTTATATGTTTGTTTCGCGATTATCCGCCGATTATGAATTGATTTTGATGCTTCTTTTTTTCTGTTATACTTCAAAAGTGGTCCCATATAAATTTTATGAACTTTGCTTGGGTAGGTTTTCAGTTAGCTTCAATAATACGTATTTTGAGTCATGATGTTATAATAAGTTCCTGCCACTGTTATTTAGATAGCAGGTACTGGTAATCGCATTTGTGTGGGGTAGATACCACAACTAAAAAGTGAAAAATAAAATCTTTCATTGAGATATGAAAATACATATTTCAGTAAATGAAGTTTACTGAAATATTTTCTTCTCACAAAGTAAGGTAGTTGTTGTTTGAGCTTTGCCAGTTAAAGTTTTTTCATGAAAGCAGGTCCCGAGCACACCTCATTTCTCAAAACAGGTAGAATCCTCTGTGAAATAAGATGACATTTTAACAGAAACAATTCAACTTAGTATGAGGGTGTAAAAAAACCACTAAACAAAATCATAATCCTAACTAATATTATAATAGCGAAAGTGAGTTTGTTTGTACATTTTATTACGATATTCCCAAGGTATCGAGACTTATGCGGGCGAAACCACGGAGCTCAGCTAGTTTTAAATAAGTTCTAACGGAATAGTACATTTTCGTAAAATAATAATTTAGGAACCCGCCCAATATCCAATCCCAAATTGAATAGGAACCAACATAATTGTACTCGCTGCGGCAAAAATAGGTCGTGCGCATTTTTTGTGGGCGAAAAACAAAAGTTTTATTGGAGTGGAGCATTCAACACAGGAGAGCCGTTTCAGCTTTTGAGCAGGTTAATGTTCATCACAGGAAACAAGGGAACCGGGCGAAAATTCACTGCACTTTGTACATACAACCGGGCATTTTGTGCAACTTGACCGCAGTTTAGGATATTTGTTGTGAAGCCTTTCTGCGAGTCTGCTAACTGGCTGGTAATTATTGGCTTTGTTTGATCAAGTTGACTTCGTAATCATTTTTAAAAGGGAACGTGACGTTTTTCCTTTATTAACTTTTAGTTCAAACAAAGAAAGGTCCTCTTTACGTCCCACTTCTGTCATTTCGAAACTAGTAGTTTCGTTTTCGATTCGTAACTAATATTACCCGTTTTGCACAACTGGTACCGCGGCGGTTTTTGTGAAACCATTGTGAATTTTCGAGTCTGCGAACTGACCGGTATTGCCCGATAGTTATGGCTTTTATTGGTTGCGTTCTAAGCGAGGCAAATGGATTGTCTGCACTGTTGTGGTCGCCATTTTTTTTATGGAAATGTGAACAACGCACATTCCTTTGATAAAGTGTAGGAATGTGTGTTATTGGAAATGTGTGAATGCAAAAGAAATGTTGCCAAAAAAAATTTGTCCATAACGTAGATTATTAAAAAATACTAGACATTTATTTTTTATTTTTTTACGTAATCAAAAAATTATGGCAATACAGTGAGTTAAAATGTGGCATGACGTCACTCCCCGGTAGATTTTATATTGACTTGTGACGTAGCGAGCCCCCCCCACTCCCCAACTTTAATGCGTTTATTTTTTATTAAAATGATAGCAAAAAATACGTGTCTAATATTTTTTTATTATCTGACTGACGGACAATTTTTTTTTTTTTGCCCTGTGAACATCCCTATTGTTGTTTTAATAGCCAGTATAACTCTACATAGTTTGAATACATTGAAAATGGTTTTCATTGAACCTAGTGTAAAATTTTGTCAGACCTGTTCTACTTAGACACCGTCCATAGCGGCGTCTAAGTAGAATAGGTCTGACAAAATTTTGTGATAACTGATGTGATTTACGAGGTATTACAGTAGTAATATGCAACGTTGGGCTTTTAATTTATATCCGACATCAAGGAAACGAATAATCTATATGCATTTAACCCCCTCTTATTTTCACCTACATTCAAATCACAGATCCAACAAACACATCACAAAGTCAAGCAACTGAAAGCATCATTATATAATATTTAGAGGAGAAAAATAAGCAATAAAGTGTGGGGCACATTCGACCCGATATGGGCGTATGATGAGCGGCCATCTCTGAATAATGTATGAAGGGCCGGAACCACCCGACGTCAGATAACCTCGTGGCCAATAAACAGAGCCCTAGTAAAAGTTAGACGAGAAGAATGGATATTTATTTATCATAACTGTTTTATTTTTTGGCAGAATAAGGAAAAGAACTTGCTCGATAATTACTGGAATAAATTATGCTGTGTGTTCTTTGAGTGGTTTCGATTTACGCATGTTATCATAAGATTCATCTCAAGAGACTTATAACTCTACTAATATGTACCATAAACGCGAAAGTTTTGAGGATGGATGCATGGATGGATGGATGGATGTTTGTTACTCTTTCACGCAAAAACTACTAAACAGATTTGGATGAAATTTGGCACACAGATAGTTTATAACCTGAATTAACACATACAATACTATTTATCCCGATATTCAAACGGGATCGACAGTTATGCGGGTGAAACCTCGGGGCGCTGCTAGTAAGTAATAAGTATTGTGTTTGATTACGAATGATTGCAAGCATCTTACAGCGTGCATCAGAAGTGTATGGTCATGCAGACTATCAAACTGAACTTTCTCCACGGAAACAATATAATTTTCACGTAATCGCAAAAAAAAATCTGTTAATATCAAAACTTACTCAATCCAAATGTCTGTGATGATTTTTTCGCAATAACGATGTTGGTTCCATTCCATAGAACGTTGTTCAGTTTGATGGATTGTATCACACCCTTCAAATGTGACCACACATTTTTGATACAATCAACTACATAATATCATTCAGCCGATAGATAGCCAATGCTGTGCATATGAAGAAAGAAAGAAAATGAAAAAGAAAATACGTTTGTTTTTTATAAACATAACGCAAAGAAATAACACAAAACAAAAAAGAACAAGTTGGGGAAAATATTCGTCAAGGACATCGCCACACTGACCAGAAGGTCAATTCTACTAATTAACGTGCAAAGTGAAAAACATGAGACCGGAATGCGATGACATTGTGGATAGACCAAAAAATGGTATTCTACTAATCTTAAAATTCGGTTTGTGAACATTCCGGTCGCAATATCATCGCAGGGAGTGTACGACTACATGCCGACAGACACTACGCCGACAGACTGATCACCGACAAGACTTTACTTCGACGGGACTCTTCGTCGACAGGACACTGCGCCGACAGGACTCTTCGTCGACAGGGCTCATCAGCGACGCAACTTATCTCCGATAGTCAGATACTTACTTTACAAATCGATTATACTTTTCTTGTAATTATACAATCGTGCATTGGTTTTTAGTACAATAACATGAATACCTTATGTGACTTTACAACATCGTAATGTATATTAACAACTAATCCTCAAAAATTAACTATTTTTAAGAAGCGGATTTGAAGATATTTATAAAATAATTAGTTCACTAGTTGAAATGTTATTCTTACGGACACATTTGCATTACATTTCAGCATTAACACAGGTGTAAAACGGGGCTACTTTGCGCCTAATTGCAACGTATGTCATAAAAAATAACTTAAAAAAAACCGTTAAAATTAATAGGTTTGGTAATTTATTGAAAGAGTAGGTACATGTTAGAATATTTTTTTAACATTAATTAGGAATGGCACATCATAATGAGGTACATATTTTAATTATTTTTTATTGGCGCAAAGTATATAATTTAAATTAAATTAAATTAATTTATTCTCAGATAAAATAACACCTATAAAAAATAAATTAAAAATAAAATCAAATGATGTCAGATAAAATAAAATAAAATCAATTAAGTACATAAAATCAAATTAATTACCAAAAAATAAAATAATGTCACCAACAATAAAATTAATACCTTCTCTCCGACACTGGTACAGCAATATGTCTGCTGGAACAATGTCGGATGAAGGGGCAGTCTAGCCTTCCTGCAATCATCGCCAGTACGATGTTATACCATATGTGGGTTATTCTGCACCAAGTTATACGCCAGAGACATGGTCAATATCAGATTCCATTGAAGCAGGCACACCAACCACACAAAACGCTGTCGAAAGTTGGCACAATAGGTGGAACACATTGCTAAATAGAAAAAAATTGAATATATTTAAAACTATAGATGAAATTAAAAAGGAACAAAAAAATACAAAATGCGAAATTGAGAGATTTTCAGCGAGCATAATAAAACCACGGAAGAAGAAAATAAATATAATCAATGAAAGGTTGATGGTACATTTGAACAACAAAAACCATTTAGACGTGATCGCATTTGTTTGTCCTACATTATTAATTTTAAAACATAAAATAATATTTAACTAAGTAGGATAAAGGAGTAAGTTGTTATTAGAATGATTTTAGGTTTTTGTGATGTTATTATTTTTTATGTTACTAAGAGGTTACTTAAATAAATAATTTTTGTTTGTTTCTTTCCTATGCATTTTTATGGGTATCTTTACATAATTATACATTTATGTACCTATAGTAAAAACCAAAGCACGATCTTTATTTTTTATGAATTGTATTATACAATTCATAAAAAATAAAGATCGTGCTACAAGAAAAGTATAATCGATTTGTAAAGTAAGTATCTGACTATCGGAGATAAGTTGCGTCGCTGATGAGCCCTGTCGACGATGAGTCCTGTCGGCGAAGTGTCCTGTCGGCGAAGACTCCCGTCGAAGTAAAGTCTTGTCGGTGAACAGTCTGTCGGCGTAGTGTCTGTCGGCATGTAGTCGTACACTCCATCGCAGGCTAGTCTCATGGCGTTCAACCTTGTTTTCGATTACAAAAATAAACATATTATCATGTTGGTTCATTTTATGCAGACGATATTGTGATAATTACTTTATTTTATTATCTGTTTAATGTCTTGATTAGTTCGCTTGGATATGTGCATACTTATAGTATTTTCATTTTCCGTTTATTATTTTAATACTTTAAAAATACAAAACCAATAAAATAAATAACCGGATAGAAAGCTAAGTTGGAACGTATTGGTATCGCGACGCGCAAGCGCGATGCGTATGATTTAACATGTCAAGAGACGTCAATAAATTTAATGTCAAACTATAATTTAAAATCATTTTCATTTAATAAATTGTTGATTTATGGCTGAAATTACTGTAAGTAATGATTTATAAGGAAGGAAGAAATTCCTCGAATAATTATGGTGTCTACCTAGCCATGAGATTTTTTTTCAGTACCTATCTATATTATCCAGGAGGAATATCACTGTATTTCGGAACATAATCCGAGCATAGCATCCAGGATAAATACCAATTGTTATAATCGTTCAGGATAAATACCAACTGTTGTTCGTTGAGTGAAGAGTTGCAGGGAAAGTCATACAGATACAGAAGTTTCGCTATGCTATGCTGTAAAACCTGCGTACCGCCCCTACAACAAGGGTTTGTTGTTAGCATCAATGGCAGATTCTTTGATACCTTTAAGGTAGATGCAGCTTTACAGCGGATTTTATTATAATTTGCAAAGGAAGGTGCCTACCTATACCAACTATTTGGCACAAACAGAAGGTTGTATTGTAAAAATAATTTCTAGTAGGTACTAGTAAGGTTCTGCTTATTACTGTAACAATATAAATAAAACTATATTTTTCATTCGCCTTTTTCATTTATTTATTATGAATTTGTGCTCGTTCTCGCAAGACAAAACGATCGGTCTGCTCGGTAAATAGATTACTTCTGCAGCTTGCTTACTCTATGTCTCTGTTTCCCTTGACAAAGACTCGTTAATGTAGCTTGAATTTGCATGTATATTTTGTCCGTTGGCACATCTATTTTGTTAAAAGTAATTTGAAAACCCATATTGTATCAAAATAATACAAAAATAAATTACTACAAAACATGACAAAACATACAAAAAAAATTTACAATAGTCAGGGATCGAACTTATAATCAAAGTCACGCAAGGCGGACTTCGAACAACCCCGGCTATACGGTTGGTGTACAGATGAATAAAATAGCCTTTCATAAACCTATACGTCAAAAAATAAAAGCTAACTGCGAAAAGACACATGACACTTCCTATTGTAGTAAGAGAGCCCATGACCAAATTATTTTCCTAATCGTTTTACGACCAAAACCGTTAAGATCGATAGATTTGAATCCTAAAATCCTAAATTCAGGAATTTTCCGCGTATCGTCTGACTCTGACCTGACCTCATTTTCAAATATTTATGGCGAAAAAAATTACCGAACTGTTTCATAGATTTTCCGAATGTAGTTGAACGATACAATTTTCAGGTGGTGCCCAGACATAGAAAAAAATTGTGTTAGACAAGTTTAGTGTAGCACCTTACTAATTAGAAAAATTTTCTATAGTCAAAAATTATAAAAAAAAAACGTATTTACGTACGATTGTAAAGACCTTACCCGAAACGATTGAACTGAAATTGAAGGACTTTTATAATAAATTAGACAAAAGGAAACTGGAATATCGTTTGGAAAAGACTGTTTATTGAAAAAATTGCATCGATTTTAATCATTGTCGGGCTCATCATCGTTGTCGTGAGGAATAGGTGCGTAACAAGTACCGCGCGTTTGCGGAATACTCCACTACGTTCTTTTTATTTATGGAATTATAGGTGACATTTAAAATGCCTGAAAACAGGTTTTTGGTAACCTCAGCAGCAATCCAAAAGATTTAAATAACATGTAAACCAAGTTGCTATGAGACAAGTTGGTTATATATTTGGACATTTTTTTTAATGCGCTCACGCTTTAAGGCGCAAAATGTCTGAACACAAACTTTTTCGTAATAAAGTGACGAAACCTACATTTTTTAATATCAGACATATCGTGATAAAACCTTCTGACTAATACAGACTGCCCACCGAGTCGAGTTCAGAATCATCTAAACTAATGATTTTATACAGTTTTGGCCGTAAAACGATGTAACATTGTTTTGGTCGTGGGCTCTCGTACTACTATGTCAAACACCTATTGACGCCTGCCAGGCAATATGTAATGAAGAAGCAAACATTTGCTAAGAAGATTCCAAAAGGCTGTTTGCGTTGTAGCGGTTAGACCGCCACATACAAAAAACTACGAAACAAAAAGACATGACGTCACACAATTCCTACATCTCGCAGTTAGAGTTTACTGAGCGAATAACATAGATAAGACTATCCGAAATCAACATATGGGCAGTTGCCCGCCAGACATAACAACCCGTCTGGTTGGAGGATCCTCCCTTTTCTATGGTGGATGAGTGAACTTTACACCCTGTTCCTCATGCCCCTAAATTGGTGACCCCGACGTGATGAACGTCAACGCAGCCTTCGTGCAACTACTTCAGCGTGACGTCATCATCATCACTCCCGCAAGCTTTCGTGAGGCGAGTCACACAGCCAGCCAGCACCCACGGCTTCAACGGGTATCCTGACCACCAGCATGCAGCGAACGCGCATTCCTGGTCATCACCCTCAGCCACATCACCCCGACTCACTGGGGAATCACCGCAATCACCTCAATCACCGCAATCACCTCAATCACCTCAATCACCGCAATCACCACAATCGCCGCAATCACCGCAAACAGTTCCAACCCACCGTGAACTGTGCGGCACCCGGTTCCGAGTCACTGGAACCACAATCACCATCGCCGCAATCACTGCAGACAGTTCCGACCCACTGTGAACTGAGCGGCACCCGGTTCCGACTCACTGGAACCACAGCTGGCACTGTGAAGCATCGCAAGATCCAAGACTCAGCCCACTATCGACCTCCGGTCTCCGGAGGGGAGTGATGTAGCGGTTAGACCGCCACATACAAAAAACTACGAAACAAAAAGACATGACGTCACACAATTCCTACATCTCGCAGTTAGAGTTTACTGAGCGAATAACATAGATAAGACTATCCGAAATCAACATATGGGCAGTTGCCCGCCAGACATAACAACCCGTCTGGTTGGAGGATCCTCCCTTTTCTATGGTGGATGAGTGAACTTTACACCCTGTTCCTCATACTCCTAAAGCGTACCTACTTACTATTTTCTAACATAGCTCCTTGTAGATACAGCGTAATGATTTTCATTTCAGAGCTTATACGTATACGTAAATTGCAATTTTGTCTTGTCTTATTACCATCCCGCAGTATACTATCGAAGAACCGGATCATAATACAATATTTCTCTTCCCCCCCTTATCAAAAAACGTGATAATGTAGGTATAGCATAAACTCAGCAGTGGGCGGAACAAGGCTGCTAGTAATGATGATGATGATGATTTATTAACCTATTTGATGACCCGACCTTTATAGAATATTTTTCCAAAATTCGTACATAATCTATTAAGTAATATTATTTTATTCAGAAGCTTGGGTATACAGTAAGAGAAAGAGGTACATGAATTAATGAAATTTATAAAAATCCATACGTGATACATGTCTGTTGTCTGGTCTCACGTGTGGATTTTTATAAGTGTGTGTCCTAAATACGTGACGTTATTGGTATAGTTTGGAACCACCATAGTGAAAGAGCAAGCGTGCCGTGATAGTAGCAGGCTAAGTGCATACCGACTATTACGTCAGCCCTATAGAAGTGGAGTCATCATCATTTTGGCTGAAAGACGTCCACCGCTGAACATAGGCCTCCAAGCGTCGCCGGGCTCTGTGCCTTACAGAAGCGTAGTGACTATAGAAAAATAAAGTTACTAGGTACCAAACTGAATATTTTTTATTAAATAGTCAACTATTTATTGATACAAACATATACAATATTACACATAACAACACAAGTAATACTATGTATTAGGGCGCTTGTAAACGTTTTTTTCATCGGACATGGACCGTGCTTTTCGCTCATACTCGTACTAAGTACAACACATCTGGCAATCCGTAAAACCATCCTGCTCATTCTTCCCGCCCCGTGTGTCTTCCGTGTGATTTCTCCAAAGAGTAATGTAATAGTGTGGCACCCCCGTGCCTAGGAAAGCACGTACACCCATTGGTACCTACTAATCTCTTCCCGGTTACGTCGTATTGCCGTCCCATCGGACTATGAGAGTGAGGCAAGAGGAAGTGCTGTGTATGCGCAAACATTTGCCTTATTTTCTATAGTAACTCTTGTACACTTGACTGTCTCCGTTGAAATAGGCCGCCGTGGCCGCAAATAGGTCGGGACTACGTACGTATCTCATCTAAATGTATGGAATCTAGAAAGGAGACATAAAATATTAAGTACAATAATAGTGAATCGACAAACAAATTCTTTATTCACTACGCATATTTTTTTTAATAACGGGGTAAGTTCCAGCCTATTCTCGGATCTTTCTGTCACAGGGAAGTGCACATGTGTTTTGAACACACGTGGGTAGTTCAGGGCCAGCGTGACTTCCTACAAAGCTGTGAATCTGAAGGAATATAGTTTTGACCCGCTACGAAAGTCTTGCAGGAACTACTAGCTACTACGCAGGGGTTATCAAAATCGAGAAAAAGTAGATACGGTGATGACGAAGACGCTTACAATAAAATAGCTGCCTTCTAGCATATTAATCAATAATATTTTGATATATTATAATGTGAACTTAGTAGACCAACCTTGGCTGGAACACCCAGTCAATTTCTTCGCTTATCATGTGGGATATGCGGCTTCAGTTCGTAAGACTTGGTTAGTCTGTATGCTTTTACAAAAACACGGTCATATCGTATTGATGTTTTTGATGTGAGACCCCACGGCCGGCGATGCTGAGAACAGCTGCTGCTGTGTTCTCTACGTTGTTCTGCGGCCAATTCATCGTCTGCACTTTTTGCGAGGAATGAAAATTACTCCTACAGGCCGAACCCACTGGTTTTGTATTATTTCACCACACAAACACAAAATTATTTACAACACTGTTACTGAATAAGTTTTTTCTTCATGAATCTTGGATTTCAAGATGATTTCATAGATAAAATCGAAATAAAATGAGAAATATGAAACTGCAGAAGCTAAAATTTTCTGTCACAGTTCAGTCAACAAATAATCTTATGCTTACGTCAGTTTTGACGTTCTTATATTGACGGGAATACCAATTTTATTTTGTTTGTCAAGTCAAAACTTTAGCAGAATACCGTTTTAGTACATTTCTTATTTTCATTCTAGTCGCAATCTCATATCACAAAACTTCACGTTTGACTAAGTTTTTTGGTTTAGCAGAATACCTTTTGCGACATTTTGGAACTTTTGCGGCACTGCGACTTGAATTTGAACGTTTTTTTTGTACGAGAATTGGCCTTCAGTTCTCCGCTTTCTAAATTCAGCTTCCATAAACTACTACAGAATGCATGTAATAAGAATGTGCTTGAAACATGTACTAAAGTTAAGCGATACAGGCGCTACAAAATTTTTCAGTAAATTTTCTCTCTTCAGGGGGCAAATACCGTGTGTAGTGGCAATAATGCTCAACGCAGCGATATTACTCAAAGTTCTATGCAAAAGCTAATGTAAAAGTACCACATTTACACACTTATGGTTTGTTGTATCTTATGAAAGTGTATCAAACCCTGTTCAGGTCAAATTATTACAAAAGGGGAACACATACATCCAAAATATGTCACCAATTTTTCCAACACTTATTGTTTGAATAACATTATAAAATTGTGATTTTAAATAATCGATCATAATTGAGATTATAGAATTAATCTCAATTTTCAAATGAAAAATATCTAAGTATAAGATAATTTAAAAACAGCTACAGACACTATAACTATTATTTTCTCAAAAATATGCTTGGAAATTCGAACATTATTTTGACAACCTTCTTCGAGATAAATCGAAATTGCTGTAGGTACTGGCCGAATACATGCAACCGCACGGCCGGCAATATTTGTATGAAAATCCATATGGGCCGTGTTTACGGCAGATATGGATTTTTTATCTGTCGTGTTATTTAAAAATGGAACGAACTTTTTACTTTAACAACACAACACACAACTTTTTACTTTTACAAATGGCAACCAAAAAGGTAACTTATCAAAGATTTTATTTAAATTTCGATTTGATTTGCAAATAGAGCTGTTTAAATAAAAGAAGAAACAAATGAACTTAATGGCGCGTGAAAAATTATGGTTGTTCGTCATTGATTCTGGAATTTATAATTAAATTACTTAGTTTTTCCGAGCATTATTTGAGAAAAGTACTAGAGTGATGGACTCACGTATGTTTGCCTCGGCTTCGCCTCGGCCCATATTTTCACGATCGTCCATCAATACCGCTGATGCAGGCCGCGACTTTAATGAACTATACCTACACTATAAGTTGGCATCCACTGGTACGGTTTTTTGGCCATTATAAACATTTTCATAAGATACTTTTAAAACAGATGATACTTCTAAATATGTAAAGAGATTTGTTATTCTGGGTTCTGGGGACATAAAAAAATGTCAATTTTTAAATCTAGAATGTTATGAAAAATCTGTTTCAGCCATTATGTGTCTTTACGATAATTCAGTAAGTTTTTAGCATGCTCTTAAGATTAAATTATAATTGGTTTACTGCTTTAGATAGCTGATCCATTTCATGGAGAAAATACTAAAAAACTTTTCAGCATACTCATGAAAAATTATGAGAGTGTCGTTAAGTTTTAAAATTTTAGACTCTTGAAAGTGACACAGAATGTCACACCAAACTATTAATTTTGTGCACACGACTCGAGTAAAAAGGCTGTGACAAATTAGTTTATTTTAAAATATAATATCTAGAGCGGGTTTTTTTTTTAACAGCGATCACTATACGTTGACTGGTTAATAAAGATAATAAGATTTTTGTTATTAGAATTTCGGCAAAATTTTCATGCGTAGGCAGAAAAACTAAATTCAGGGGTTTAAAATAATAATTAAGTTTTTTGCTAAAATTAATAATGAACATTTTTTTTTCGATAAAATGTAGCCGTGTCATCAGCTATCCATTTCATACAGCTGTAAAAGGACAGTACTGTTCTCAAAATAAATATAATGGGCAATTTAAGTTGGTAGTAATTTCGCTAAACAATTAATTTGCCTTGAGTTTGCGTTACCCTAATAATGATGCCTCGTTTCCCTGTTATATTATCCCTGAATTAGAACGGATAATTTAACCGCAATAATCATGCATTATTGCATAAATTGACATGAATTTATGAATTTACTATTCCCGCTTTATATAGCACTATTATGCGAACAGCAATTGTCATATTGGAATGCAATGCGTTGAAATGGTTTTAATAGGTTTGTTACCTATTGATGTGTAAGCTTTTGTGTGACACCTAAGCGAATACCAAAATAGGTGGAATCTGTATTTCAAATAACTTTAGTATTTATTTACAGGGAATCCTAGTGTGAGGTCCAGGAATTCAATTCACTTGAATGTAAACTTTACGAAATAAATTTATTCTTATTCTTATTTAACAGTTTATGTACACACAGATAAGAAAAGATAAGAAAGGAACAGAAAAATACGTACAAAGTGATGCTTATTTCTAAAGAAATTTCTTCCAGCATACCTGCGATAGGAAAGTAGATAAATGAAAAGATGTAGACAACGTGTGTAAGAGTAGAAGAGAAAAATAAATACATAAGAACAAAAATAAAAACAAAACACTATTCGCTAATTCGTATAATTATGTGAATTCTATTATATTCTATTTGTATCTGTGTACAGAAAAGTAAAACAATTTGCTACCATGTCATAAGTGCAATGTACGTAAGTCAATGCGTGTACCAAATTGATGATTTTTATTCAGTTTCTATAGCAGTTACTGCACACCAACTCACACGGCAATAACTCGCAGCTGTCTTGATCGATGTTATTTTCCAGTTAGTACATAACAGTAACTAAGCCTGCTCTCTTGTTACTGGCGGGATAGCTAGGTTTCGTTTGACTTATACAATATCATATTAAGCCATCCCTTCACGTCCACATAATTATGTCAGACTTGTTGACCACATTCCAGTTCACTCCAAAAAGTGCACCATCAAGTAGTCCTTACTATAGTATCTTCTGATAGAGCCCTAATTAAAGACTACGAGAACTGTTTAACCTCTAAGTGACCTGCAATCACTGATAGCGTAAAGATACAACTTTGTCCATAAATTACCATGCTCATTTCCCTCGCAGGATAAACAGGGACACTCAATCAAGTGCTAGTGATCGTGGTAAGCGCTTAGACCTCAATGTATCAGCGTCCGTGGAGTCTTTAGTTAACGAGATAGGTGGCTGCGTCTTCCCCTCTTAGGGAATTACATCCGCTTAGTTTAGTGGGACAGGGTACGACGGATTTCATTGATATTTGCTATGTCATTGTATGATAATTTGATGGTGTTTTGTTTTTTTACTGTGATGAATGTAGATCGGTGCACAACCTGGGGCCTTTTTAATGTAACTGACAATGCACAACATATTTGACAAAAAAAAATACAAAATTACTTAACACATTTTTACGATAAGTGCTATTTAATAAAGCTAAAATTACGAAAAAATCTTGTAAAACTATGAAAAAAAGTTTGAAAAATAGTTGATCGTTGGATTGTCGCCTGTTACCTGGCGGTATTTATTTTAAAAAGCCTGTGGTCGAACACGTACAATTTGTATTCAACTTTATAGATTCGACAGAGCTGATTATCACTTGGAATTTGTGTAGGAAATGTAATGTTGTTGCTTGTGAGTAAAAATCCACTGGACGGACGAATTCGGAGGAAATTGGTAAATTGAATCAACCAAAACAAGAATGGATTCATTCCGTTTTCTTAGTAAAAAAGAAACCAACAACATTAAACGACATTTAATTGCTTAAAACATCGTGCAAAAAGATCTTTTCTCAGTTTCTAACGGGCCTAACAATAATTCTGAAAGGGCTTATCTGCATCAAGATTTTAATTACTTGGTCCCTTAAACCGCCAGCCTAGATGTCTGAAGGCGACACGGTTTTGTGAGCTCAACAATTAATCAGACCACAAGGAAGTAATGGTATTGTTATGCGCTCAATTTATTATCGTTTTAAAGTATCTCAAGAGTAATTCAACTTCTCTTTGTTAGAAATTACAAAAGGGGTATACAATTTTAATTTCCTCTTGGTTTAGCACATTTTAGGGTTCCGTAGCCAAATAGCAAAAAAGGAACCCTTATGGATTCGTCATGTCTGTCAGTCTGTCTGTCCGTCCGTATGTCACAGCTAATTTCTTCCGAAACTATAAGAACTATACTGTTGAAACTTGGTAAGTAGATGTATTCTGTGAATCGTATTAAGATTTTCACACAAAAATAGAAAAAAACAATAAATTTTGGGGGTTCCTCATACTTATAACTGAAACTCAAAAGTTTTTTTTTTCGTCACATCCTTACGTGTGGGGTATCTATGGTCTTCAAAAATGATATTGAGGTTTCAAATATCATTTTTTTCTAAAATCTCATCAATCGACACTTTCAAAGTGGTAAAATGTGTGTCCCCCCTGTAACTTCTAAAATAAGAGAATGATAAAACTAAAAAAATATATAAATAATGTACATTTCCATGTAAACTTCCACCGAAAATTGGTTTGAACGAGATCTAGTTAGTAGTTTTTTTTAATACGTCATAAATCGTAAACCGCAATTTACCTGTAACGAACTACAAGGACTTTTATATTATGTTATTACTTGCTGCTAGGAACTTTTCATGGGCGAGTCCGACTCACATTTGGCCGCTTTTTGTATTTGTTTTTCATAATTTTTGTTTCACTGACGATCTAGCTAATTCCGCCATTAGAAATAACTTTGAAAAAACAAAAGTTGCAGTATTTTTTTAATTCATACTATTGCAAAAGTCTTCCACTTCTATAATGCAAATGTAGAATAAGTAGTCAGTTTTAATCCTAGAATCAGAAAGAAAATGAATAGAAATAAATGAAAATGAAATGATAAGTTGGTAAGTTGAATAATTACAGATTTCAGCTTAAATCATTTACAACCGCAAAATTAATTGCACATCCATATTTGATTAACCGTCCATCCTCGTCAATATTACGCATTCATCGGAATCCAATCTGTAAATAAAAACCCCATTTATATAATAATCAAAGGCAACAAGGCAAAAACACATTCAAACAAAATAAAATTATCTAAATCCGTTTTTAAACGGCACTAAAATCAAGCAAGGGGTGTGAATAGCCTGCATAATTAGAAATCTGGGCTATATTCCTGGTATTAATAACTCGCTAACGGTACTGAGCCGAAGGCGTAGCGATAACCATTAAGCTAAAAGCCTGCGGTACTTCGCCTAATGTGTCTTCAATTTAGAATAAAGTAATCTTTATCACGTCGTTAGAATGTATTTTATGCTTCAAGTTCTTGAAGACCTCTGTGCGTTCTTTTATGAGGTATCACGGGCGATGGTGTTGTCTAGTGTTCTGTTTTGATGACACCCTGTATTAACCTAGTTTCCTATGTTATGGTCACGATGAATGCTCTTAGCATTGTCCTAACCATTTTTTTCTTCCAGATCTTGAAGGGTTTTCATGAGAAACAGATCTTAAAATACTTATATTGGATTTGACAATATTTGTATTGCACTGTATTTGATTTTTGTCGGAGAATTCAGTCTCCATTTTACTGTTTTCTTTTATTTCATTATTTGGACTCTCGCTCTGAAAAAGACTGATGTCGTGTTGATGTTAAACATAATGATTCCAGTGCGAGAGAGAGACGGAGCATGATCGATAGTGCCATCCTTTTTTCGTACTGGGTTCATCTCAGATAAACAAAACATAATCTCGAAATCCACATAAACAGTCAATTTCCTATTCGTATTACGTTATTACGCATCATCTCCGAAAATCTCAGTTAAGATCTCGATTGCTCTCAAACTGCCGTCTTCACCGAAGTACAGTTACGCACAGTTTGGCACAAACGTGATCAAAATATTTGTGCAACACTCGGAACAATGTTAACTGACTCCAATTTCCTCACTCTGAATCGAACAGTTAATTGGATTACCAGTTTCAAGGCGAAACCTGATGAATTCCGCTATTGGAGAATTGTTATTCATTATGCCATGGCCAGTTATATAGGGTAATCAAAATTATAATTTATTTCTGCTTGGCTTTCTGTATTTTGTTATTATTATTCGATACTTATTTAAACTTTTGATAATATTACGCTTCTCAGGTTTAAGTCTTTAAGCTCGATATCATTTTGTAAATAGGAAATATGATAGCGACCGTTTTGGGAGACTTTCGCCATTCAAAATCAATGATACTTTCGTTTCTATTATTATTTTATTCTGATAATTTCTTACCATAGATTTGTCTTTTTTTCGGGCTAATAAGGCTTAGGGGAAGACTAAAGAAATGATGGATGGACTGTGTGAAAGATAATATGGCTAGTAAGAGGGTGACTACCAAGATGACGAATAATAGAGAAGAATGTTACGCCGACTCTAAATAAATTGCGATAAGGACAGAAGAATGATGCTAATGAATCAGCGTTGTACTGTGGGTCCCGATCCCGATAGCACAACATCATGCTGAGTGGTAGCCTTCTTGTCACAGTCATGACGTGCCAGTAGCTGCCGACTATTTCTGTTTTGAGCTCGTGATTATACTTAAATCTATTGTGTTTTACCTATGTTCTTGTTCTACTCGAGTTTATTATCTTTTTTTTTATGCACGTGTTTCTGTGACGAATAAATTTATTTTTCTTTCTTTTCTTTCTAATTATGATGATTAAGGCACTCAAATTTACAAAAAAAGTTTTCGCTATTAGACCTAAGTGACATAAATTGTGATTGGTCACTTGAAATGGGTTTCTGGTTTTATAATTTTTTTCCTACCATTGAAAAAATAATTTGTGTCGTAATACCAACTTCTAACAGACACAATGCCCATTTTCCGACTTATTCGTATTGAAGCGATATTTATTTAGCACTCGTTGTTTCCTCTCTTCGTAGGGATTACTATTCACGCCAATTTACCTACACGTTATCTACATAACTAGCACACTGTTGACCGGGAGATTAAATAAGATTATTGGATAATAGCACTTTCATGGTTCAGTAGTTACATCATAGGTTTAGTTTAATACTATGTATGGGTGCATCTATTGTATATCAAATATGTTCAAATTAGAAACAGACGTAAAAAGTCCTCAAAATAAACATTTTACAGTTTACACGACTTATTGGTGATACGTATGAATTTACTCGCCCGAAACTTTTAAAATTAAATAATATTATTTTGTTTTGAGGCGATTTGTACGAAGTTAATGAATATATAGGCGAATCGACAAGTTTAGAAATCAATTCGCCTACAAATAAATTCAATATTCGTCCACGGCTGCAGTTCTTTGCCTCTGCCGTTGACGTGTCCAGCTCGTGTATATGAGAACTTGAAAAAAAAAAGGTTCTTTTACGAATTATATTATCTTATCCACAATCCCACAGATTCCTTTTCCTTGACTACAACAGCTACATAATTATGTAATTCTTTCTTTACTAGCCCGACTTCCAGATCCACATTATCATCAGTAAAAATATTACAAGCACACCATCATCCGCCGCCGCGCCGTCGAAATCTGGTGAGGATTCGAAAACTTGATACCTGACAAGTTTAGTCTGACACGGGTCGAGGACCACAGGACGCCTCAGCATGATCCTCATAATGTCATCATCATGGTCATTATCACTATACGCTTAGATTTAGAAATCCGTATTCCAATTTTCGCATTAGTGCTCATATATGCAACTGCAGCCATCGACACTGTTCGACGGCAGCCGCCGACGCATCGGAAAACAGGGCAGAAGATGCTTCTGCCGTTCAAAAAAATGGTTCTTTTACGAATAACATTATCATATGCACACTCCCACCACAGATTCCTTCTTCCTTGACTACAACAGCTACATAACTATGTACTTCTTTCTTTACTAGCCGGACTACCAGATCCATAATTATTATCATCAGTAAAAACATTATTACCCCACATAACAAGTCTCCCATCATTACGCCCTCAAAATCTGGTGGAGGGTAATTCGAAACTTGATGCCTGACAAGTCTGACACGCGTCGAGGACAACAGGTCATTTATCATTGAAGCCCCTCACTGTCCAGTCGTATTTATCGTTAAATGACATTTATGTCGTACAGCGAAAAAAATGATGTGTTATTGTAGTGTCATTGTCGAGACTTTATTTACAACCGATTTGTTTATACGTGGTTTTTTTATTTGAGTTATTTTACCTGTTGAGTTTTTGTGCTTGAGTTTGAGTACAACTGGGTTTTTAGTAGATTACAAGTACCTACTGTATAAAGATTAATAATACGAATGCATTACTGTAGGTCATGAAGCCAGGGTGAGAAAATCTTGCCTTGATACAACGCTGAGCAAAGTCGATGGATAATCGCGGTAGATATACCACTCAGGAGAAGATGCTGACGACAGTCCCAACCAACGGCTGACACGAGAAAACTGCTATGCGTGGCAAATAGCGCATTTGCAAAGGATCAGAAACTGAGTTAATTCAAGTATGCTATAACATATTTGCCGAACAATATCTTGATCTTCAACTGATAATAAAATTGGGAAGTAGCTTCTCGAAGGGTCGCATTAAGAGCTCATGATTAAAGAAATACCTTTGCGACGGAGTTGGAAACTAGTCGGGTAATTCCGAATCAAGTTGGAACACTATTTTTAGAATAGGTAAGCGAATTTTACTTCCGAACGAAAAAAGACAGTTATGACTTCCAGAAACGCTATAAATTTTTATATACTTCCTGTTATTTATAACCAAGGGTATCTATGCAGGAAATTATTTAATGTTACAAGTTTTTTCTGAAGTTATGTTCGGCCAACTTTGGTACTTAGCTCGTTGAAAAGTTACGATACTCACTCAAAGAGAAAAAGTTTATTTTAGGTGTTCCGAATACCGACAAAGAATTTCTTCGAAAATAAATGACTGCTGAGACAGGAAACTAAAGACTTCTAAGTTGACATTTCACGACAGACGTGACAGATAGACGTCACTTAAAACTCATTAGTTCTTTAATTTAGCAGCCATTATCAACTTTTTGGTCAAATACGCTGTGACAAATGATTTTAAGTCCAAAGAAAACTGCCCAAATAATGACCTAGTTAAATTGTGTGCTTAGCCGCACTACTGCGTTTAAATGAAGACAATTTTATTGTTAGTCTGTAACTACGGATTAGTTTTGTAGGTATGTGGTAGATGAGCGTGAAAATTCCACACCTAAAGTTTTTAAGGGTTTATTCTATTTTAATCCAACAAAATAAGGCGAAGGCGAAGAGTATCCACAAGGATCTACTCTCAAACGGACTAAGATGGGTGCGATTATTGACATATTCCAGAGTTTTCAGTAAAATAGCCTCAATATATATTTTATATGTTATATTTTTTATTTACTTTTTCATGTTATTTCATTTTTGTCTATCGCTTCTGTACCATATTCCCTTTAAATTAAAAAGAGGTCTGGCTCTTGTGATACAGAAACTCCTAGTACAAGAGCCAGATGTTTATAAATAAAAAATAAAATAAAATATATACATTTTATTATCAAGGCCCATAGGGTGTTAGTATTACATCTTACTTAAAAACTATATTAGTACCATGCAGAAACACTAAAACAGAAAAAAATTAGATAAAACAAAATCACAATCACGGGAAGGTTTACCAAGCTTGCCAAGATGTAGTTTGGTAAACCTCCCCATTGTAGGCCCATCCAGCCTATCTGCAAACACCTTCAGAATGCTGTTGCTTCTTCCTCTCACTCGGGATATTACTGACGCAACTTTCTTCCGCATTATCGCCAAATAGTCGTCAGTGTGCGCATTAGCGAACATACCTGACTCACTACAGTAAGGTGGAAGCCTCAACAGCGCCTTGAAGGCATTGTTGTATTGGTGTATTCCCGTTCGTCCCACTGCCGTCGTCCCACTGGTGGGACGAACGGGAATTTAATAATTGAATGCGCAGGGCATTGTCTGATTTTAGGTTATGGTTATCCCAAAGGCTGTTTATGACTTTTAAGTGTAAATAAAGAAATTATTATTAATAATAATATAATTATCAAAAATCCATCAGTCAATATCTGTCACATCCACATCCTCATATCACTAATTATATCCCGCTCAACTTAAGTAATCCATTGATATATAATAACGACCTTCAGTAAGTCGCGACCCCTACATTATACGCCCCACTGGCTCTAGGGATGTAATACCGACCCCTTAAGTTTCTAATTGGGTTCATTGCCTCTAAACATTACAAGTTTTTACAGTAACCCTGAAAACTAGTACTCTAAGTTGATGGCACTTGGCGTTTTATTATTTTCAGTACCGTACTAGAAGTCATTAAGTTTTTTGGTAGATATTTAGTTGGAAGAAAGGAAAGTTTAAATTGAAATAATGACACAGTATAACATCACGCTTGGATTCACCGATAGATTAGGTAGAGTGAACCAATTTTCTTCTTGTTAAAAATGAAACTATTGCAATGGCAGACCTTTTTTTTAAGATTTCAGCCACAGGGATATTTTCTATGAAGCCTTTTATCACTGGCAAGTTGTTAATTGTTTATAGTTTACTTTTCACAACAAACTGAACGGAGCTATCTGCACTTTGCAAGAGCGTTGTTACCTGAAAGTATTTCTGAGAAACAACTTTAACAACAGGAATTTCAAACTTAAGTAGAGACTTTTTTGTTTCACCGTAAACCATCGTGCATCGTATCTACTGCTATGCAGTACTTTTAATCTTAAACAAGAATCATTTCTTTAAGTCAATCAACTCTAACAGCAATTTACAAAGATTCATCTTGATTCTTCAGTTCTGAGTTATTACTTATTACTTTATTAACAACCCTAAGCAGTAAGTTCTTCTTAATAAAACTTGAAGACATTTTCATATCTATTAATAATAGCTACAATTGTAGCACAAACAAAAGTTTCCGCACAATTTTGGGACTAAACAAGATTCTTAACAGATATTAGGAAAATTATTATCTTATTTTGACCAACAACTATAGCTTCCCAGACTAAAACCTAAGATGCAATCAGTTCGGATGTAAATCCATTCGTGCCTAACAACAACACAGATAGCACTTACTTTTATCTCAGTTTTATTGCTCTTAAAGACGTGAAGTACCTAATTATAAAAGTTGGGCCCATAATCCAACTCTTCACGTTTTGAAATTGTTACAAGCGGTTTTTTTCAGCGGTTTTCTGCCATCCCCGGGGAAATCGGCGTATTCAATTGCCACAGTAATTCGTTACTGGAAAACGTAATTAGGTTTAACGAGTTCACAAGGATTGCTGCTGTAATCAACAATAAAATAAAGGGAGGTGTAATTAAAATCATTGCTAAAGACCTAAAGTGTGTTAGCCGTTTTCGGATTTTCTTCAACAGCTTAGTAAAGCGTTCTATTTTTCTACTTTCTACTAACAATTAATCTTCGTTTCTTTTGTATTATCTTAGGGAACCAGAGGAAAAACAATGACTGTTTTCTTTTGGATAGAGCTTAAATTTAAGGTGTGCCGCCAGGTATGAAATCAAAGTGCTTTTAGGGTACCCACAGATTTTTATTTTCACTTAAACAGGTCCCAGACGCAGTTGTGTAAAACTCCACGGGACTTCATTGTATCATTGTGTCACACTATGTAAAACTACATTTCAAATGTAAAATATTACCGTGAAAACGATGGTGAAGTGAGCTTATAGTGAGCTAGTTTTCTAACTAATGCTAGGATTGACCCTATATAATTGAGACACAGTTCACCTGAGTGTTAACATAACATAACATAAGTCTATTAATGCTTCCACTACTGGGACACAGGCTTCCTCTCTGTGAGAGGGAGTGGGCTGTAATCTACCACGCGCCCGCCCAGTGCGGGTTGGTAGATGTCACATGTTTTCGATTTTTTTTATTCTAGGACATGCGGGTTTCCTCACGATGTTTTCCTTTACGGTTTTGAGAGCAGTGGTGATGAAATAATTTACACAAAGTAAAGCGCCTACTTGGGTTAGCACCTACTGTAGCTGTTTAAACAAAAAAACCCATGTTAAAGAATAAAAGACAACTTTTGCCAGTTACTTATACGGTGTGTTTGATTAATCCACCACCACCAGCAATTTTTTATTATTTTTTTATTTACTGTAACATCTACTGGCCGTTCCCGACTTGAAAAGCTCTAAGGGTATTCAATTATTCATCTTCTAACTGCGCGTATGAGGTGTCAATCGCGTGGGTCAATCGAGAAGAGTGGTTTGGTCAACGCTGACATTGGGTTATGGTATACCTACAACTGTATGTTATCTACATTTAGGTTTAAGTACGACAAAGTATCCATTCAAAATCTTTAGAAAAGTATAATGCTACCAGTTGATAGATCAAGCCATAAAAATGTTTACTCTTTTTACCTATACGTTTTTTTTCGGTTTGTAGGTGTTGTACTTCTTGGATCAACGTTCATGGACAGGAGCTGACCTGACAACCTATGTTACTTTGTTATTTATAACAGATACTGCAATGCAAAATTCTAATTTCCCAAGGGGTTCCCGAATATTCTTCAGCAATCGCTCAGAATGAACCAGTCACGGGTTGTGACAGTATTTCCTAGAACAACACGGAAGTTTGAAAAGATGTGCGTGAAATCGTAAACGGAATTGTCAATTTCAAAAGGACAGTCAAATTAGCATAATTAGCCTATAATGGTCCCACTGCTGCTGGAACACAGGCCTTTCTGTGAGAGAAAGTGGGCCGTAATGAACCACGTGCGACAAAAAAAAAATTGAAAATATAATCTTCATGTCTTCATGCAGAGTATAATTATTAAATCATTATTCTATACAAAATTGCTACCACGAAGTCCGGTACGAACCTAATAAAAATTGCATTAACCACACCAAATTCAGAGCCAAAAAAGTTATAAAAACAAACACGAACTCGTAAAAATACTTTATCTAAAACAAAGCGTACAAAATCCTAAAACCAAACAATTTGTAATACTTGGCCGCAAAATTAACCGTGTGGCCGCCGCATTCTTTTAATTCCGGCCGCAGAACATTCTCAACCAAATAAAAAAATGGCCGAAATACTTCGTGAAAACAACGACACAGAAATCCTGGGTCTACAGGTAATAAGTGAAAGTGCCTCGGCACCGCCAAATTAAATATGAATGCCGTTGTAACAGTACTCGTTCGTAGTTGAAATATAATCCTGTACCTACCTTTTTTTCAGTTCATGTTGTTTTTATTGTAGTTTTTACGAGCGATGCGACAGTGATAGTGACGCAGTCGCAAGGTTAAATGTATAAATATTGCATTAGGATGTATTGGTTTGTCGGTATTTTCTGGTATTTGTTGATAGTTCATCATTATCATTTCGGCCAAAAGACGTCCACTGCTGAACATAGGCCTCCCCCAAGCACCGCCACTTCGACCGATTTTGTGCTTCCCGCATCCAGCGGATTCCTGCGGCTTTCACTAGGTCATCGGTCCATCTTGTGGGAGGCCTTCCAACGTTTCGTCTTCCGGTACGCGGTCGCCACTCCAGAACTTTTCGGCCCAATCGGCCATCTGTTCTACGAGCAATGTCCCTCAATGTCCATTGCCACTTAAGTTTGGCAATTCTTCGAGCTATGTCGGTTACCTTGGTTCTCCTACTGATCTCTTTATTTCTGATTCGATCACGTAGGGTTGACAGTTGTTGACAGTTAATCCTGTATTATTGTGTCTGCTTGGAAAATATCTTACATGACCTCGCGCCTCGTTAGAAAATATCAATTACGCAGCATTCAAATAAGTATTCTGAATTAGGTACTATAATTAAGAACGTTTATACTGAAAGTGGGCAACGTCGAAAATATCTGTCAAAAATTTCCCTGTTTTGATTAATTTGGCAATATTACTGTATGGAAATAAGAAATATGGCTAACTAGTGAACTAGAGTATTAATAATGAATTGCATTGTACATCTAAACTGAATATAAGGTGTTACGATATTCATTATTGCATTTCATAATCAATATTTTAGTTCACTAGTTTTTATTTTCAATAATGCCTCTCCGAGGATGATGAAAAAGAGTTCCAAATATTTTTTAATTGTTACAAAATAAGCAGAACTAATCGATCTTCATCAATTCGATCTGTAATCTCTCCAACTTCCTTCACTTCCATATTTCATTCACATAACTTTCATTCACTTGAACTCGATTCGAAGCGCTCATTTTTCATAGCTGTGACTGGTACTTGCAATTCATGCTTTGAACGTGCAATAAGTACTGAAACCTCTACTTATAGAACCAGCTCTGAAGTAGATTATCGTGTTTGCGATAAAATGCTGCTGGTCTTCCAAAGTAATTTTGGAACATTACAAAATGAAATTTTTTACTACTGGAAATAAGTAGTTTATATTTTAGTCTGGTTCATCTCCTATTACTTGGGAATTTAAAATAGTTCGAATTGTAAACCGACATGTCTGCCTATGCTTCGGGAACAATTGTATAGTACTCGTACTTGTTTTTCATTTATTTTCTTCTTATTCGGTTTTACAAGTACAGTACGACACAACTTAGATGTAGCATGGGCAAAATTAGTAAAACCGATCACCATCCGCCTGAGTGCGCCTTCAAAATCACCAATCTTTTTTACTGCTTCAGGTGAAAATGATCTTTCGAAAACGCAATAACTTGTAAAGTCTCATAGCCAAATACATTCGTAAAATTGAAATGAATGAATGAAAATTTTCAAATCTATGTTACATCTAAGTTGTGTCGTACTGTACATAAATGGTCGAATAAATTGAAAAATTCGGCCAAGTGCGAGTTGGACTCGTACATGACGAGTTCTGTATCGTATTAAGATCGAGCAAAAAACGCCGAAAAAAACACGTTTCTTTTAATTATTACCTTATTTTTTTTTGTTATAGAGGCAATAGAAATATAGGTACCTACTATCTGTGAAAAACGGTTGACTGGTAGAAAATGCCTATGGCATTAAGTCCGTCTCTATACATTTTTGTGTTTCCAATTTCTCTCTCATTATTTAGAATTAGAAGGCAGTAACCAAAACATAGGCAGTATTAAATAACCTCTGAATAAACAGCTCTGGGCCATTACCTACATAACACAATTATACGCCTTCCCATAATTGTGTGTGGAGCCGTCTAACCACGTTTTGTGTTCCATCTGATATAGAATACCTAACTATACATACATACCTATGTATGTACCTACTACCGTACACAGTATACAGACATATGTTTTAGTACCTGTGTGTTTCCCAATGCAATGTTCGTGTTAGGTAATTTCTAAAGGTCATCGCCCATTATAACGCTCCAGCACGGTAGCGCTCCGGCACCGCCTCGAAAAATCTAGTCATCAACGCGCCGTAAGCCAGGCGACTGCTAGTCGCCACACGCTGGAAGCAAGGCGACGGCTAGTCGCCAACGCGCCGTCAGCAAGGCGACCACTCGCTGCCGGCACGCTACCGGCACGCTACCGGCGAGGTAACAGTTTATTGTTTATTCACAAGCAAGGCGTCACCGTGCAGCCGGCGAGGCGTCACCGCGCTTACGGCGAGGCGTCAACGCGCGGACAGCGAGGCGCCGGCGAGCAGGCGACTCGCTTGAAGCGTGCTATCGGCGTGCCGTGTGACGATGACGGCTCGCGGGCCGCTCGCTGCCGGCTAGCTGTCCACTATTTTGTATAGCCATCGTAAAATAGACTATAACACATTTGACTTAAAGTCCTAACTTGATTGAAAAGTTATTTGCCGAGCAATGACCATTAAACCGAAAGTCCTATGAAAAAAGTATTTTTGCCAGTGACTGTGGTGAAACTAAGATTAAGTGAAAATCGTTTAAAACAGCAGTCGACTTAATGAAAAGGAAGTCAACTTGTGCTGGATCTTAAACATATTTCTTCTGATGTTGTACTCGCATCTTCGGTCAACGTTGAAGGGTAGAAGCTATCACCTGGTTATTTATAACACAATACTCCAAAATTCTAATTTCCCAAGGGGCTCCCGAATGTCCGTCAGCAATCGCTAAGTATGATATGAACCTTGTAACGCATTCTGACGTGTTTCATAGTATTTCGAAGAAAACACGGAATTTTGAAAGGACAAACACTAGATCATAAACGTAATACTTTAATTTCAAAAGAAGGAAAGTCAAATTACGTCTTACCAAAATAAAATATATCGAATACTTTTTTATGATACTTTCTAAATTCTTTACGTAATAACATAACATCACGCCTATTTTCACCCGAGGGTTAGGCAGACGTGCACCTATAGTAATAGGGGCCAAACCTATTGCCATTAACTGGGCACAAACCCAGACTTCGGGCTGCCACTGCGAAGTTCCAGATGAAAAACCCAATAACACTTTGAACGACGCGGGAATCGAACCCAGGACCTAATGATCAGCAGTAGTGCTTGCGACCACTAGACCAACGAGTCTGTCTAAATTTTTTGTCGGTATTAATACATCATTCAAACAAGATACCTTAATTCCTTTTCATAAAACATAAAACTCATCGTTATAAGATAAGCGTATTATTCATTCATTGTTTTCCCTTAAAACAAATGAATGCAAAATGTTGCTACCCCTCTCACAAAACAACATAAATTATGCAGACCGTGTCCATTACATATACTTTATCTCAGAGACATGCAGATATAGGTAGACTAGATAGGTGCTAAGTGTGACCTGAAAAATCGAATTAAGGACACAAGGGGCTGAACTGGAATGTCGGATCAAAATAAGCTGCTTTACATCGTAAAGTAGATTGGTTGGCCTAATAAATCACATGTAGCCTAGCTATAAACTTAGTTTTTACTGTATGACCAGTAATTTATTGCATTTTAAGCAACATATTTTTAATAGTTACCTAAGCCAACTTTTTTACAAGGTTCCTGGATCATAAGTTAATTACTGACAAGCTAAAACAATATAACTGTAGATATCTTTCTGTATGTATACTCTGTAAACTGTCTGGAACACCAGCAATTTTCAGTAACACGTGCGTTCTAAAATTATCTCTAACCACAGCTGCGCTCAAAAGGCTCATCTAGCAAAACATATTTCGCTGTCCGTCCAACCTGATGAATGGGCAAATGGTCCCTAATTGAATATTAAATGCGGCTGCCTACGAGCCGCATGACAGCCGGGCTAAGGTCGCAAATAAGGTCACCGTCACCCTTCGCTCGGATTACTTCCAGCCTACCCGAAAATCATTTGTTTTCTAGGGATACGTAGCAAATGCTTCGGCTTTTGCGCGTAAAGCCTTAAATTCCCTGATCAGTCGACAATGTGTAGGAAGTTTACCGCCTAACTTTTTCGATAAAGTTAAGTATCTAATATTGTATGGTGTTTTTTCTATCGGTAGGTAGTGAGGGGTCTTTTAAAACCTACGGATTTTGGGCATGAATAAATTACCGTCTATACATTAGGCCTTTTGTAGAGAACTAGGCAATAAGACCAGTTGTTATAGATTTAATGTGTTTGGTTGTCTGTGGGTGCTTTGCCCAAACATTATATTCCTTTTATGAGCACAACCATAATAGGTCACTTCTTAGTTTATTGACTCAGGCGTGACTTTGCGGAAATCCATTATAAAATACAATAGACGATGTATATTTAGTAACTTAATCCGCTTAACTGTTCTTAAAGAGTCTTAGAGAACCCTGTAAGAAATCGACACGTGTTTCGCCTCTCAACGAGGCATCCTCAGGATGACGATTGATATATACATCGTCTATTGTATTTTTTAGGTCACTTCTTATTCTATTGAGCTAGAAGTTCATCTCACAAGCGACTCTGAGCTTGATGTATTTGGTCTCATACTGGTATTTCACCTTGTTATTATACAATTTACCTTTTTATTATTACACTTTTTTATTTACTTGTTATAATTACACCTTGGTACGGAGACGGTGTGTCTTAGAGAAAATACAGTTGGCAAGTTTTCAGCTTTCTCTGTATCTTACTTGGCAATTATGCCATCATTCTCTTCACACTAATTTGCTGACTAAGCATGGTCAGTAATTTGACTCTTCCAAACGTAAATTGCTTCTTATGGATCATCTTTGACCCACATTTTTCTACTAAGATACGGGCCACAGGGACTTATGGCAAAACCAATATTGACGTTACCGAATACTTGATATACGGAACTACTTTTGTTTACCTTGTCTCTGCCACAGGTGCTCTATATTTATGTCTTATGAAAACCTCCTTATGTACAAGTGTTGGTCGTCTTTATGAAAAATAATATGGCGTCGTAAATTTTCAGTATTAAGTTATAATACGGATAGTGTCCCGGTTCTTTTACGAGTTCGTTGTCAAATTTTGACGGTATTTGGTTTCGGATTATCTGCTTTGAAATTGGTCGTAAACATTTAATAGAACACTAGGAATGAGATTTTGAGAGGTCACGTTTGTTACCTTTTTCATCATCATCATCATTTTAGCTGAATGACGTCCACTGCTGGACATCTCATCCTCCCACAAGCATTGCCACTTCGACAAGTTATGTGCTTCTCGCATCCAGTAGATTTCTGCGGCCTTAACCAGGTCATCGCTCTACCTTTTATTCATCACTATTACTACTAATACTAATACCTTGTGCAGGCCTTCCAACGCTACGTCTTTCGGTACGCAGTCGCCACTCCAGAACCTTTCGGCCCCCTCGCCATCTGTTCTGCGAGCAATGTGCACTGCCCACTGCCACTTATGTTTGGCAATTCTTCGGGCTATATAGTCCGGTTACCTTCGTGTCTCAAAAATAACTTACAGATGTCTCATAATTTTGGTACCGTATACTGTAGACCGTACCTTACTACTACGGTACCGTACCGTACTGTACCTTAAGACAGTTTTGATTGAATTATTATTGCCTGTTATTTGCAAAATCGTTCCACCGTACAAGTTTTACTTTTATTTATCATCAAACGTAACATCAAAATTCCTAACTTGTTGGAATTGGAGATCAGTAGGTACAACTCGCTTAATGACTTCGGAAATCTAATATTTTGTTTTAAAACCACGGAGTGGATTTAAAATCTTATTATGGACTAGCTTCTGCCCGCGACTTCGTCCGCGCCCGCGCTAGTACTTCGTTTTCGCTTAACATTCTTTCTGACGTTTTTTCTATATGCTAGGCTCCGAAGGGTCGTAACGTGATGTTATATAGCCTATAACTTTCCTCAATAATTGGGCTATCCAATACAAAAAGATTTTTCAAATCCGACAGGTAGTTTTGGAGATTACTCCTACATAATAAACTAATAAAATAAAAACTAATTTTAAATCTTTATAATATTTTTATTAGATCAAATTAATTATCGTTTACGCCTTCTCGCATGATTTCGAGATTTAAAAAAAACTTGGCGATTTGAATCTCTCTTGACGTTTATTTTGATAAAATTCCATGAAATTATAATAAGCAGCATAATTTTTCGATTTTATTTAGTTCTTTGAGCCGTACATAGTATTATATACAAATGTTATTCCTTTTCTTTATATTGTGTTTGGAGGCTTCGATATAGAGCGATCGAACTTACGTCAAACCTGCTTTCGAAGCATAGTAATCCCGAAGGTGAATGAAGAGGATTTGAGTATCGACACACGATGGGATAACCAAGCAAATTGTCAACCTAAATATGCCATAACGGTGATAGACAGCAGTTTCATGGCAAAACTCTATATTTACCAATGTATTAGATACGCGTCGTAACAAAATGGGAATGATATAATTAGTACCTAATTAACACGAATGATCTTTACAAGCCCCGATAATTCTTAATAACTTGTAGGCACAACTCAATTTTATTTATTCTAAAAATGAGCAAAGTCATTTATGTCTTGATAAAGTTATCTCATACTTTATATATTTGTGCGAATCAGAACCACTTTGAATAAAGATAAATTAGGTACCTAAAAATAGAATTATGCTATCAGAGTTGCCAAGCACTTTTGTGTACTGTATAACTCCGTGTTATTGAACTTTACTTCTACACTAACCGTTAAACGATGAAACTACTAACACATACATAGTTCAATCAGTACCTATACTATGTATTTATTTAATGTTTTTAAAACGAAGTTCCTTATCTCACGTTATAGGTACTGTGCACACTTGGTGAATGAGAGCTAGACCGAAAAAAGAATACTTCCACTTTGCCCCACCAAGCCACCCCACTGGTGGAGCAAAATGGAATGCCTAAAATTTTGCAGTGGAATCTGCTCCACTGGTTCCACTTGGTGGGGCAGATTCCACTAGTTTTAAATCTTGTGGATTCAGCCCCACTAGGGTTTACACCTCTGGAAAAGAAAGAAATATATCATTTTTTTAATGTGACTAGGACTGGTAACGTAAGACATACATAGTACAATACTTAATGTAGTGTAAGTACAAAAGTAATTATTTAATATTTTTTATTTAGGTAACTACTATTTGTTTCTGGAAGGAATCGGGTTGTTAATCACAGATTAATAATAACACGATTTGTAACAAATAAAATAAAATCTTAGAAAATACACTAAATTAAAATTAAAATCGCAGATATACAAAAATTTGATCTTACTGGTTCATTAATGTTTTTCATATTAAGTTCAAAATCAAAAATTGAGTATGATTATTTTGTCTATATCTTTCATCATCATTAGGAGTATTTACTCTCGCTTTCCTGCAATCAAAATCAAAAAAATCTAAATAATCAAATCGGTGGGAGTGATTCAGTGAAAAGGGACGGAAGTGTGTCACAGGAAGCCAGGAAAGAGCGCTATTTGATTTGACCAATGAGAGCGCGCGGTGCTAAAGTTGGCTGTCAGAAACGACCTTGACGAGGCCCCGCCCCTTTAATGTTGCATAACCTTAATGTTGCTTATTACCAAGGTGATAATTATGTCAGATGTTACACATCATGCGAACCTGATACGTAAGGGTCGGTCGTAGTTACATTTTTTATTTAGTTACCGTACTCTCTCTTTTTTGTTTATGTTTATTAAAAAGAACTAGGTTCTTAATAATGAATTACAATTTAGCCTACAAGACTAATAAGCATACATAATATCACGCCTTGTTTCCCCGAAGGATTGGGCAGAGGTGAACCTATAGTACACCCACATTTCGCCAATTATGTTTAAGGTGAAAGCGTCAGGGTAGCCCGCGAAATTCAAATTTTCTTACGTTTTTCGCAATTTGCAGGTCAGTATCAGGTTGTATGTTGATCTAAATATGATTTGCGACCGTATCAAATGTTTATTTATAAAATTATAATCATAGAAATCATCAATACAACTCTATTCATGTAATCCCGTTGAATGACTATTTCATGAAATCATGACATTTGCATGCATGTTGCATGGCACAAATCCAGACTTCGAGTTGTTACTGAGAAATTCCAGATAGAAAAACCCAATAACACTTTGCTCGACCCGGGAATCAAACCCAGGACCTCATGCTAAGCAGTAGCGCTTGCGACCACAAAAAAAAATTAAGATGAAAAATAATATTATTCTTCGTTTAGTATTTACATTTATTTGCTTAATAATGGTCCAAAGAGCAGTGCTGGCCCAACGAGCAGTGGTGGCCCAGCGGTAACGGACCCGACTTAAGAGTTGTAGGTCGAGGGTTCGAACCCAAGCAGGCGCTTTACTTTGTGTAAATAATTTCATCACCACTGCTCTCAAAACGGTGAAGGAAAACATCGTGAGGAAACCGGCATGTCTTAGAACCAAAACATTCGAAGACATGTGAGATCTTCCAACCTGCACTGGGCCTGCGTGGTAGATTCCGCGGTGGTGATAAGGCCGCCAATTGCATATTTTGTAGTGTCAAATTTATATTTTTTTCTGTTAGGTATGTATTTTTGTGGTGTACAATAAAGTATATATAAATAAATAAATTCCAGCCCACTCCCTCTCACAGAGAGGAGGCCTGTGTCCCAGCAGTGGGAACATTAATAGGCTGATGATGATGATGATGCTTAATAATGTAAGTACGGTGGTACGGAACCCTTCGTGTGCGAGTCCAACTCGCACTTGGCCGGTTTTTATTTTAAATCTATCATAACCAGCTCATGCCACTTTTAAGCGCAAAAATCTCAAGGTTCCAAGCCAAGAACAATTTTTTTACGTAACTTATTTAAGTTCTTGAATTTCAGTTTTACTTAAACATATTTCCGTTTTAGTTAGTAAATATGACTTAAGTGCTTATGGCTGCCCAGTCTAGAAATCTAAATTGACTTACATATTCAAAGCACGAAACGTTTTAACAATCTCAAAAGCCTTAATTGTTTCGGTTCTTACGTTTCCTTCTAAATGTCGTTTTAGTGATTAATGTAGCAGTATGTGTAGGCGATTAATAACAAACCCGGAGAAGTTCACTCCAAACTGAATTTGTGTTTGGAAACTAACTAAAATATAGAGATTTCGGGCAGCGTAATCCCATTCCCAAAGAGGTTCTATAGGAAGATTTGTGCGATAACAGCTCACCTAATGTATTTAATAAAGGTTTTATTCCGTAATTATTGTTTGTTTAAAGTTATGTTGTAAATGTTTTTCATTTCATTAATCTAGTACTACGTCATTGTGCAAAATGTTGATACCAAATTATCAAATAACACAACTAGACCTACCTAATTGTCAAGATTACTGGAAACTTCTGGATAGGTACAATAAAACAAATCAGCAAGATAAAAACACTGTATTTATCACACTCATATTACAAGATTTTAATAAGGTCGGACGCAATTACGTTGAAACGCCGCAGTAATATCACTGAACACGTAATCTTCTGGAATTACAGGGGCATCGAAAAACGGATCCGTTGGAGTGGCCGAACCTCCCGAAAGACCATCGGAAGATGGGTAGACGTGGAAAGCAGCTGGATATACATAGTTCTGTTCAAACTTCATTGACCCTGATGGGCCCCACGTCATCCTTTGAATCTGTCCACGCCAACGCACCACAACCGAAGGATACGTATCACCACCTTGCAGAGTCCGGAACTTGCACTCAAAACTTAAAGGAGCCCGTTCTTTCACGTCAGTTCTCTCCGGTACAACAATAGTCTCCGTCTCACCCTGCGCTACCCTCCCCGCACATAACTCAAATGTGAATAATAAAAACAGAGGAAATAAATACTTCATCTTGTCAGTTCGAAACGACACCGGGGAATGAAGCAAATTTAATGTAGACTGTTCCATTTCACCACGCGTAAACATCATTAGATAAGGAGGGTAAGAGTCAAGTTAATGTGTTTGTGTAAGATAGAACTATCTGCCAAATGTCGAGTTTAATGTTTTTTGTTCACGATAGTAAAACTGGTGACATGATAACTTGCAGTGTTTTTTAAGTTTAGGTAAACAATAAAGGGCAACGCTCGTTTTATGAGTTCTGACCTTAGATACGCAATTAAGTTACCGAGTTGAATCCATTTTTTTCCCTCTTTATTTGTATAGGGATTTCGTTAAAGTTACACTGACCTGCCTACTAGTAAAAGTAGATTGATTATACAGCGATCATGATCGATAAAGCAATACCTAGTTTTAAATCATATCTGGGAGCACGGCAGTGTCCTCGTCAAGTCGAGCAAAACAAACACAAAGGCATACAGGTAGAATCACCCCATTGACGGATGCAGATCACTAAATTGCCACTCTGTATAATACAGCGAAAGGAACTTCCTTCCAACCGGGTGCCCCACGACATCTCTCGACTTTTTTTAAATTACAATGCACATCCAATAAATAAATTACGTCATAAATTATTGTGGCGGTATCTACATCGTCACATGCGAACTGCGCATCAAAGACCTGATGTCACACAAAATCCTGACGTCACAATCCTGTCGTCATCAACATCATAATCACACAAAATGCTATAATCATTATTATCTAATAAGGGAATTTCGTCATTACTGCTGTCTGCCTGCATTTCTGCTGAACACCGAGGTGAACATGCACAAATGTAGCATCCCGCATTTAGAGTTTACCGCACGAACAGCATCTATGTAACTTCCCCGACTTCAATCCATGGACATTTGCCCGCCAGACATGACATCCGTCTGGTCGTAGGACCCTCCCTTTTCTTTAGAGGATGAGTGACCTTTAAACCCTGTTCCTCATGCCTCAAAAATGATTAAGACTCTTACCATTTCTTTATTAATATAACGTAATCAAATTGTATCCCCAGCAAACTGCTTGCATCAAACCTGAGAGCGTTACGCTCTAAAGTTTCAAATTGATATTGGACAGGAATATGTTATTACTGAATCGCTAACTTCTAAATCAAAGTTCCGAACATTTTCTCTTCTAAAGTCAACCGTACACTGCTACGTGGAATATGCACGGAGAGGTTTGGCACGTTAGCTATGGAGTTCATTTAATGGCAGCGAATCTCGCAATTTCTCCCGCTTGGGGGAGCTGTTGTAGATGTAGTCAAATATTTTTCCTCACGAAATACTCGAAAGAGTTCATAGTTCCACAATTGTAGTCTGTGGTTCCACGAAAAATATTTGACAGGTCTACATCTACAACAGCGCCCCCAAGCGGGAGAAATTGCGAGATTCGCTGAAATTGACAGCCACGCATCCGTGGCTTTGGGTCACTATAGACGTTCCCGCCGACATTATCTTACTAAGCGAAGCTAAGTAGGTAGCTTAGCCGTGTGCTACTGTGGAACGGCGCCTTAGACCTATCGAAGTCAAGTTGGCAGATTCATCGTGTTCAAGTCTAGTTCTAATCTCGAAGTCCGAAAGCAAAATCACGAGCTCCGTTTATGACCAAAGTTCTGGTGTTTGTGCCCCACAGACAATGCGACCTTAAGGACACGATAACAACCCTCGACGATTAAAACAAGGCTCTCGTGTTATGTTAATTGTTTACGTGACAGCCTTAAGAATGTAGTAAAATTTAATACTAAACGTTTAGTTGACTTGGTAATTACTGCTCTGACTGATTTGTGTTAATGGAGCGGTAATGTATTGCTGTTAATGTTTAATGAATATGTATTTAAGTTAATTGTATGTAATTTTATAGCTATGAAGGTGCTTGAAAGAGTTCCTTTGATACTAAAAACAAATTCAACATCGTGATAGTGAATAACAAAGAGCTCCGTATGAGTTCGAAACTAGTCGAACAAACCCGAAATGAAGACGTGAATAAAGCCCTAGAATTTTAATAGTCAACCATGAAAGTGCCTAGTTTAAAGAAATTACTCCTGCCTTGTATCTGGAGTTCGTGGCTAAGTAATAACAGCCGCCCGGGTTAATCCATCAGGGTAAGCTATGCTTGCCGGGGTTGGTCTATCTTTATATACCGAGACTCCTCCGTGCCTCGGAAAGCACGTTAAGCCGTTGGTCCCGGCTGTCATTCGTGGATCTTTGACAGTCGTTACCGGTCGTCAGTGGCCCGAAAGTCTGACAACCAGTCTTACCAAGGGGTATCGTATTACCCATAGTTACTGGGTTGTGTAGGGCAGATAAGCAGTCGCTTCATGTAAAATACTGATATTCAGCTGCATCCAGCTAGACTGGCCAATTTATCTCCCTACAACTACTATAACAAAGTATTTCGATCTGTGTGTTAGCAAGACTTTTTGATAAAGATAACCCTTCTCTTGTAAGAAGCATTCGTCTACGTATGGGCTGATGTTGTAATGACGTCACGCATAGCACATTGACTTCTCTGCTACGAATCGCAGGTCAAATGGCCGCACGGCACAAATATTTGTATGGCTTATACCTAGATAGTCAGGTATTGGGAGTCTTGGTTGTTTGTGCATGGCAGATTGCCTGTTGGTAAAATGCATCCAAGAATCAAGAAAAAATATGACGGCAGCAAATGGGGCCGTCTTATTTTGTTACGAAGTTACTGGAATCACCGAAGGGCACTGGCTGTTTACTGTCATCCTACTGACTGACTGACTGTCTTCTGACGACAGATGTTATCAGTGAAGCTGCTGTCATACCACCAAAGAGTATGTAATTTTATTACCACGTCCACTCCGAACTTATATTATACAGGGTGTTGGGCAGACGGTTGAACATACGAAAATGGCGGATCCGTGAGGCCGTCTGCTATGTGTAACGTGTAATGAGGGAAAATAAGAAAATTAAAAAAAGAAGTTTTGCAAACTGTACCTTGTGACATATCAAATGAAAGGGCTAATTGCGAGGATATCAATTTTTTTTTCATTATTTTCAAATTAACACTTTTAAAGATATATAAGAAAGTTGATGAACAGTTACTATTTCCCCCCCTGATCTCCAAAAGTACTAAGTTTAAAATTTTGTATAAAATATAGAGAATGGTTCTTTACTCATAGATTACAAGAATACCTATAAGAAATCTATGGTCTTAAAATAACATGGTAAATCTCTCAAAATTTTGCGTACAAACTTTCATTTGCAGTTGGAATGTATAGGAGAACATATTTCAACTACAATGTTAAGTTTGTATTTGGAATAAATTCATCCCAACTACGGAACCCTTCATTGTACGAGGCGTGCACTTAAAAAAAAACGTCCAACCGTTGGCCGGTTTTTTTTAAAGCTGTCTTAACTAACTCTGCCACTTTAAAGTACAAAAATCTCAAGGTTCTATGAAAATGTACAGAGCCAAGAACAATTTTTTTACATAACTTACTTAAGTTCTTGAATTTCAGGTCTACTAAAACATATTTCCGTTTTAGTTAGTAAATCTGAATTGACTTACTTAATCAAAGCTCGAAACGTTTTAACAATCTCAAAAGCCTTAATTATTTCGGTTCTCACGATTCCTTCAAAATGTCGTTTTAGTGATTAATGTAGCAGTATGTGTAGGCGATTAATAAAAACTCGATGAAGTTCACTCCAAACTAAAGTGTTTAGAAACTAACTAAATGTAGAGATTTCGGACAGCGTTCTCCCGATCCCAAAGTGGTTGTATAGGAAGATTAGCGTGATAACAGCTCACCTAATTGTATTGAATAAAGATCGCTTTAATTTTGTAATTTTTTGTTTAAAGTTATGTTGTAAATGTTTTTCATTTCATTTATCTTCGTCATTATGCAAAATGATAACAAATTATCAACATAATACAAAAATTATAATATAAAACAACTACAAAATGGTTTATGTATGGAAGCGAATGCTGGGTGTGGCAGAAGAAGAATGAAAGTAGAATAAATGCTGTGGAAATGCGTTCCTTGCGAAGCATGTGGTTTCACTATGAATGATAGGCTGAGGAATGATGTGATAAGACAACGGTGTGAGTTAAAAGAAGATGTAGAGACAAAAATTAAAAAGGTTATGCTGAGATGGTTTGGTCATATTGAGGGGATGAATGAAAGGCGACTAACAAAATGTATTTACAAGGCAGATATGACTGAAAACGCAGGGAGGGGACGCCCTAGGAGGACATATACTGACCTTAGTGGTGATGTTCTTCAGAAAGGACAGGTGCGTAGTACTCGCAATCGGCGTGCGTGTATGACCAGATGTAGGAACGTAAACGAGGCAAAAGGAGTATGTAAGGATCGTAACAGGTGGCGTTCTGTAGTTTCTGCCTACCCTCATGGGAAGAAGGCGTGAGTTTATGTATCTATGTATGTACCTACCTAATTGTCAAGATTAGTGGATACTACTGGATATATATAATAAAACAAATCAGCAAGATAAAAACACTGTATTTATCACACTCATATTACAAGATCTCCATGAGGTCGGGCGCAATAACGTTCAAACGCCAAAGTAATATCATTGAGCACGTAATCCTCTGGAATTACAGGGGCATCCAAGAACGGGTCCGCTGGGGTTGCCGAACCTCCCGAAAGACCGTCGGAAGATGGGTAGACGTGGGAAGCAGCTGGGTATACATAGTTCTGTTCAACCTTCACTACCCCTGACGGACCAAAAGTGATCCTTTGAAGTTGTCCACGCCAACGCACCACAACCGAAGGAAACGCATCGGCAGGCTGCAGACTCTGGAACTTGCACTCAAATTTTAAAGGAGGCCGTTCTTTCACGTCAGTTCTCTCCGGTACAACAATAGTCTCCGTCTCACCCTGCGCTACCCTCCCCGCACATAACTCAAATGTGAATAATAAAAGCAGAGGAAATAAATATTTCATCTTGTCAGTTCGAAACGACACCGGGGAATGAAGCAAATTTAATGTACACTGTTCCGTTTTACCACGCGTAAACATCATTAGATAAGGAGGGTAAGAGTCAAGTTAATGTGTTTTTGTAAGATAGAACTATCTGCCAAATGTCGAGTTTAATGTTTTTTGTTCCCGATAGTAAAACTGGTGACATGATAACTTGCAGTGCTTTTTAGATTAGGTAAACCGAAATGGGCAATGCTCTTTTTATGAGTTTTGACCTCTCCGCAATTTAGTTCTCGACTTGAATCCATGTTTTCCTTTTTATTTTTGTGGGGTTTTCTAGTAACATTGACCTGCCTAATAGTAAAAGTAGATGGATTATACTGCCATCATGATTGAGAAAGAATTACGATACCATTTTTGATGAGCTTTAATTTAAGTAACATCACAGACTTCCCATTCCGAATTTATACAATTAAAGTTTTATGAACCAGCGAACAGAATCTTCATCTATACTCGAGAGATTAACGTAGTGAGCCTGCCCCAATAGCGGGCGATATCCAAGGAAAGTTTAGATCGTGACTTACTGTATGTACTTCGCTCCATAAAGCATCGCGGTTCCGTGGTTAAGTTTAGCGGGCGAGAGATCAAAAGGAAGCCCCGAATGTTCGGGAAATAGTTTCAATTAGCTAGTTTGTGGTCGGGGTAAAACGTAAGATTACGTACTTACCGACTCTTATGGCTGTGCCTGAAAGTCTGCTTGTTCTAAGGATACCGTCCGTCTGAATGAAAAAACGGAACCCGGATCAGTCGTGTCTGTCTGTCCTTCTGTCACAGCCAATTTGCTCCGAATCCAACCGATTAAGTTGTTAATACATATGAATTTCTGTGAACCAAACACGGACGTGTAACGTAAATAAATGAATTTTCACTTTAGGGAAATAAGAAAATTAAAAGAAAAGTTTTGCAAACTGTACCAAATGACATATCAAATTAAAGGGTCTCACTTTTAATAATTTTAATGTACGAGTAAATGGTTAGGACTCAGCCAAAATTTTTGAAAAAAATACTGATAGTAGTTCTATATACATATAAAGATTACAGGTAAACCTATAAAATGTCTTTGGTTTTAACATCACATGGCAAATCATTCAATATTGTGCGTACAAACTTACATTTGCAATTGCAATGATGGAGAACATGTTTTTCAACTTCAATGTTAAGTTTGTTGTTGGGATAAATTAATCTCAACTACGGAACCATTAATTGTACGTGATCCAACACGCACTTTGCGGGTTTTTTTTCAGTCCTCATTATAGTGTTATTCCTATTTGACTAAAGAAAAACATCCCTAAACAATAAGTGATTCTTCTGCCCGAGCCTCATAAGCCATTTTGACTCCCACCGTGGTCCATACCTTGACAGATAAATGGTTGCTGTTTGAACTGACAGAAACACTGCTCTTGCTCATAAAGAAGTTCCTTACACTTTACTTACTGTCACAGTTGGTAAAGATATACCCCCTTACTAATAAACGTTGTATATCGCCTGTGTAGTTACACAACGCTTTGTGTGGTGTCTTGGTTTATATTAGGTATGTACAATAAAACACTGTTTCCAATATCACTGCGCTAGACGTGCTATCGCAATGACTGCTCAGAGTAGACTGCCGAGCACGGTACAACGCTCTGCACTCCCACTACTGCGCAGCCCCCACCATAGCACGCATAACTTATTTATTAGACGTCACATCTCTTCTTTACAAAATATAAATTAAACAATAATACAATTATTTGCTTTAAGAATCAATGGCTGACAATATTAACACATTTACTAATCATCAAGTTAATTTCTCACATATAGAAATCTGTTACATTCAAACATTCTTTATGATATAATCTATTGTCAACATTTCTGTAAACAGTTAGTATGTGAATCAAATTCATTACTGGGAATCACAGTTCCCGATTGATTTACCTTCTACTTTCATAAAATGAATAATGTTTCTACGTGATATCTGCCCTGTACTTCCACATCATATTTTTTATTTTAATTACAATTTGTTTCTTTTTGTCATATTTTTTTTTTACATAATTTTTCATTCAAATATGATTTTACTAAGCTGAGCATTAAATTGTCTAGTCCGTGTGCTCAAGTTTCAGGTAAATGTATCGTGATTTTCGCAATCAAAAACCTTAGACAGGTCGCAAATCTATGCCATTTTGGGCCTCTTCCAACGCGTTAAAATGCGTTTAATAAAATAGGGTTACACCGACGTCTATCATAAAACGTCCTTTGGTGAAACCATACTGTTGATCGCGAATAATTTTATTCGTGTTAAATGATTAAGTTTTTCATTTAGCACTATCATTTGAAACAGCTTGCCGAAAACCGGCAACACGGATATGGGTCTATAATATAGGTGTCTTTTGTATCCCAGGATTTGAAAAGTGGTATTACCATACTTAATTCTGGTAGTGGTATTACCATACCAGTAGTATTACCATATTTAGTGGTATTATCATACTTAATCGAGTCTTCCCGGATTTAATTAATTAAATTCGGGAAGACTCTTTGATCTATACATTTATTAAATTTTTTGGCTAATTATAGCGGTAATGTCACAATTATAGACTATTGGCTACGACATTGTCTGCTGATATAACCTTATATAAAGCTATATCTGTCTTACTAGTACTACTACTGTACCAAAAGTTTTAGAGTAAGTAGCTCATACCCACTTATTAAAAGTTTCAGTACATTTGACCTGTAACTGGTATTATTCCATTTAATCCTTTTCAATTTCCCTTATTAAATACAATTATTTGAATAAGTTCAGGAGTATCTGTTACACGAGTTCATCATACTATTACAGAAAATACAAATTCTCAAATAACTCAAGGTATTACAATCATTTTAGGAATTTATTTCAGAATTTTTTATGTTAATGAATATTTTGGAGCTCTTTTACTATTCAATCTACCTAGCCTTTTCCCAACATGTTCGGAGTGGCTTCCAGTATTTTACATTATTTCTTTTTATTTGCTTAATTCGTCATCTAAACAAGCATTTTTAAGAAAACATCATTTTGGTTTTCAAGCAGCAGCTTGATATTGTCATTTTGTAGATGTTGTTTTATTCCTTTTCATTACTATTTATTGATGAGGAAATTAATTATTGATATAATATATTTAGCATATTTGTCTTCCAATCAAAAGTTTGATAGTTTATTAGAAATAATCAATTTTATAACAAATATGTTCTTAATTACTATGCTAGTTTCTAATATTATAATATTTTTATCTATTATTCTAGTTTCTAATATTATAATATTTTTATCTATTATTCTATCAAAAACTTAGGACGACGTAATCGTTTATTTATCAAAAATATTGATTTACGTTCCATTTTTTTAATTATTATTATGAGACCTCTGAGTCTTGAGTCCTTTGAGTTCTTTGAGTCTACTTTTCTTTAGTTCTTTATTTGCTCAAACACTAAATAAAACTAAGACCTGATAGTTTTAGCTTTCTTCTAAAAAGAATTATTGAACTCACTGAATTCTTAATTTAAAATATTAACTCAGTTTGTTAATAATTATACAAAATATTAACATCGTTTATTGTAAGATCAGTTAACTTACAAATTAAAGTGCAAAATTAACAATTATGTGGTCTGGTTTGTATCTGCACAATATATTTTTTTCGTATGTTGTAACATGACATAACATCACATCTGTATTCCCCAAAGGGTCAGGCTTAGGTGTACCCAATGTACACCCACATTTAGCCAATTATGTTATGTTATGTTTCGGTCCAATGAGATGGTGGGAGACCCATCAATCGACCACAAATCCAAACTACGGGACGCCACTGTGAAATTCAAAATGGAAAATCCAATGACACTTTGCTCGACCCGGGACTTCATGTTTAGCATTAGCGCTTGCGACCATTCAACGACGCAATCAATCTTTACCGATTTATTACCAGTTGCAAGTTTTCCAGTTTTGTTTTGTCCATTATCGACTCAAAAACTATGACATGCTTATCTAGTTCAACACAGGACAGTTCAAGTTCAACGGATAGTTCAATTATGTCTTTACGCCTTTTTGGGTATATTACGATTTTATAATGGTATAGACTTAGTGAACCAGCAAACAACATTATTTTCTTACAATTTAACTTCAATAGTTCGGTGACACTATCAATTATATGTGACCAATGTCCTATGCGTGTGATGGGCCTTCTTGGTACAGCTGCAACCCTGAGGCACACACTGTTGTTGTTCAGTCATGCCTATTTTTTACAGTAATAATGTCATTAGGATCATATTCATTCCTAGTTATTTATGAAATTATCTGTTTTTAGAAAGTCTGAGGCATACAATAGTTTTGAGCAGAATGACTCAGTTTGTTGCTAAGTATTTTTTTTCTAACCCTTTTCCAAACTATCAGGAAACAATGGAGCAGTAACAACCTTTATCACTACAAGGAAGAGAACTAGTTTCTTTTTTAAGTACTTGCAAAAGAACCTTGTTCAATTTCTGGTATATCTTGATTGGGGATGCAGACCCGAGAACTTCCTGACTGGGACGGGTCTTCCGTTACCTCAGTTCGAAGAGTGGCAAGATTGGATTTCCTTCGCAAAGAACATCGAGAGCTGCTGAAAGTCAGCGGGTCTCCTTTGTCTACAGTTAGCGTGGCACATGTCTTGAATTTGTTTTTCAGACCTCACATACGTCCTAGTATAAAGTGAATGTATTGACTCTTCTAATACCTGAATTTCAGACTGTAAGCGTTGAGTGTCAGTCTCATAAATGTACTTACTGTCTTCAAATTAATAAACTATTTTTAGTAGGCATTTGTTTTATTTATTGGCAAAACACGTGCTTTCCTGTTCCATTCCTAAAATGTATTCCATTTATTTATCTTTTTTATTATGTTTCATTAAAGAATCTTCAGTAAGGTCTATTTTTTTTTTTAAAGGGAATGAGTGTTATAATTACATACATATACTCAAGCCTTCTTCCCATGGGGGTAGGCAGAAACTAAAGAACGCCACTTGCTACGATCCTTATATACTCCTTTTGCCTCGTTTACGTTCATACATCTGGTTATAATTAGTATCCAATAATTCAATACATAAATTATTATTATAAGTTTACTTAGCCCGAGTGCTTTCTTTTTTTTTTCTTTATCTAGTCATTTGTGCATTTGCATGAATTAATTCGTTTACTTACATGTATATTATCTACTTACATGTTTTTCCATTTATCTGGTACCTTTCAGAAATAACTGAATTCCTACCACTTTAACAATAACTCATTTGTTATGACTAACATAACTAAATAATTGTTTAATTTCAAACAGAACATCAAAATTACAGTTACTACCACATAAATATATTTTTATGTGTATGGTAGGTAACTGTAAATAGTAAAAGAATATAGACTATTTAATAGTTAATATTATTTGGAAGGTAGACCGAACGTACCAAAGAAACATTGTTTTATGCGCTCGATGGTATAAACTTCATATTATTATATTGTTAGAAGTATTTTGTTCTTTATAAAAAAACAGAATTTATGAGTTATTGCCTTACTTATTGGTACCAACCATTCATTGAACAGTTTACCTCTCAAATTACTTTTCGTAACGTAATTGATACCGATTACACATGTAATCTATCATATTCGCCATTTCCGCGATCCTTGCCTAATTTTAGACAATTTTGTTAGCCAGATATTGAATGGCATAGTTTTTAGTTGGGTCTATCGTTTTTGTGCTCACCAGTTGGTTCCACTGGTGAGTAAGGTTAGTTAATTTTATATTAATGGTTCATGTTCGTTTTGTACCAATAAACCAGAAGTGGTTTGTATACCTACTCACATTCGCTATTAGAACACTCCTTAATCACTTAAATATTACTCTAATTTACTGATTATATATTATTCATGTACGTACACTATTTTAGCCGTAAGTATCTATCAGTAAGTACGTGAGTCACACACATGTAAAGTTTTTGAATCAGAGCTAAAACAGGTTCTAGTCAACGTGAAGAAATTTTTATACATGTTGCTTCACTTTTATTTATTTTAATTAGTGTTTTAAATTTGAAAACGATTTTATTAAACTAAGTAAAATAAGTAGTTGCAATAGTATTTTGTATTTTTACTTAGTTTTTGGAGTTTATTTCAGTTGATTAGGAGGTTAGTACGATAGCCCTTATTGGCACCTATTAACAAATGAGGTCATTATTATTATAATTTTTTTTTTTTTTTGTACCCGCTTTTCGGTAGATGGAAATTAAATACAGTCATTTCTTTTCGACCTTGGACCTCGGATTGAATTCAATTAAATTATATTTCGATCGATTGAATGATATAAAAGCCGTTTGCATGAAAGTGTAAGCATTCAACGATTTTCGCGATCGAACTTTTGCTGTCGTTTCGATCGTATAATGCTTTTACAATTAACAATAGATGGTTCATATGACATTTGTCGATTTAAATGAAAATAACACCATCGCTACGTCTCGAGGTTTCTAACTTACAAAAATGAATACTATATATTTCACCACAAATTATTAGGAGAACCACTTCTTAACTTTTTTTTTAAAAACCTCATTCGTTAATTTGCCACTATATCTCGCAACCATTAGGTTGTTTTTATATTTTAAGTCTTATGCACGACATACCTTATATCCTCGTCGCCACTTGTGGTGTCTTGGTTTATATTAGGTATGTACAATAAAACACTGTTTCCAATATCACTGCGCTAGACGTGCTATCGCAATGACTGCTCAGAGTAGACTGCCGAGCACGGTACAACGCTCTGCACTCCCACTACTGCGCAGCCCCCACCATAGCACGCAAAACTTATTTATTAGACGTCACACTTTGTCTTCTTCTTTCGAATGTCAAATTACTGACGACTGAAAGAGAGAAATCGGTGTGTACAACGTATATAGGCGATATACAACGTTTATTAGTTAGGGGGTTAATCGCTAGTTATTTTTCTGAGAAGCACACAAAACGTGGTTCGATAAAAAATTGTATCAATCTAAGAAAGGATACGTAAGTATAAGTATAATAATATAACATACATCATCATAATCAGCCTATTAATGTTCCCACTGCTGGAACACAGGCCTTCTCTCTGTGAGAGTGAGTGGGCTGTAATCTACCACGCGGGCCCAGTGCGGGTTGGTAGATATCACACGTCTTCGAATTTTTGGTTCTAAGATATGCCGGTTTGCTCACGATGTTTTCCTTCACCGTTTTGAGAGCAGTAGTCTAATATAGGTGATTGAAGTACAATATCTTGTAATCTTTACTACATTACGACTTCTACAGCTTGAGTTTTAGCATTTGCTCATTATCGACCAAGCAAATCTAACACACCTAGGGTTACTGAGTGTAATTATGGCATACCATACATAGCTTGATTGAAGTACAATATCGTGTAATCTTTATACGACTTCTCTAGGTCGAACCTTAGCATTTTGCTCGTTATCGACCAAGCAAATCTAGAATTCCTAAGGTTACTGACTCGAAAAGCCTGTTACAAGTTATATTGTCTTGAACACCGGCGCAATGTGGATAACTTTGTTGCGAGAATGATTGTGTTAACGCTACCACATAAAAGATAGTACAGAAGGTACGGCTCCATGCAATCAATGAGTCAAAACACACGCACTCTTCACGTATAGCGAGTGCAAGCGCACTTGCGACTGCCATTTTGTTTGAACTCGCCGTACGTCAAAAGTGTAGAAACGCAATAACAAGTTTTTTATTCCGTTTCAACATCTTTGGTCTGTTTAAAAATTATCTGTTAGAGTTATTCAGACAATAATGGCAAGTGCAGTGGTGGCCAAATGGTAGCTGCCACAACGGGTTGTAGGTCGTAGGTTCAAACCCAGACAGGCGCTTTACTTTGTATAAATAATTTCAATACCACTGCTCTCAAAACGGTGAAGGAAAACATCGTGAGCAAACCGGCATGTCTTAGAACCAAAAAATTCGAAGACATATGACATTTACCAACACTGGGCCCAAGTGGTCTTACAGCCTACTTCCTCTCGAAGAGTGGAGGCCTGTGTCCCAGCAGTGGGAACATTATAGGCTGAATATGCCATGTATGGAGCCGACCTTCTGTACCTATTTATTCCGTGACGATACCGTCGCGTGTCACATAGTTACGTGAACGTGATATAATTGTAGACAACTGAGAAATGTCGCTAGAAGGGTCTAATGCCGTCAACTTAATTTTGTCTGTTACTTTGAAAATGTAACGTTAAATAACTTTGTAGAAAAGTGTCGCTTAAGAGCGTTTATCTTTAAAAAAGTTGGCAACGTCGCAAATAGCTGTCAAATATTTACCTGTTTCATTACATTACATTACAAAACTATATAAATATTCGATGTTAAGATATTAATTATTGCATTTTAAAATCAATATTCTAGGTCGCTAGTTAGCCACATTTCTTATTTCAATACAGTGATATTGCCAAATTAATCAAAAGAGGGAAATATTTGTCATCTATTTGCGACGTTGCCCACTTTCAGAATAAACGCTTTAATGTCACAGATTTTTTTTTTCAGCTTAATATGTTAGCTAGGTATTCTGTGTTAGGTAGATTCTGATGATAAATTAGGGTTATGTAGTAATATAATAAGGCAAATTGGTAATAAACAACAGACCGTCGACCTACCTACGGTACCTAGACCATGACAAAATCCGTTGACCGAGCTAATCTGCCTTCATAATGAAGTCTATAAAATATTTTATTTCAAATAAACCTTACCTCAATTTACGCAAACTGTATTAGTCGACACGAACAGATTCGTTATTATAAAAACAGCCATAAAACCGGTGAGTGGACTACATAAAGGCGGTCACCCGACTGGTCTGGTCCAGTCGACAATAAACATAAAGAAACCATCACGTCTCCAATTCGAATATGATAGGGCAATAATATCCGAACCAAATCCACAGGGACTAAGAATCCAGAAAGCAAATAATATTTTATCTTATTTTCTCAACATTTCCTCGCTTTATACGTCATTTATTTATCGGAAAACTTTTCTAGAAAACGTTTAGGTTGTATGGATCAGATTTCTCTTGTTTGTCCTGATGTCCTTGGTATTTAATTGGTACAACGTTCGATCTTGATTAAACGCTCAAGTTTGTTTGCTCTCAGTAGTATAATTGAAGCCGAAGTAGCTAAGTAGGTCCTTCAAATTAGAACCCACTCCGTCACTCTTGGAAATTGTTTCAGTTTTATCAAAAGTTAGTCTAAATTAGTTTTTAATTAATATTCTTAATTAATGTTGATGGTTATTGGATTTTATCAGCATTCGTGAGAATTGGATTGTTAGATTTGCGTATTTAGTAATTATTTATGATATTCGTTTACCCAATATTTAACTTACTAAAATATCGAACTTGTATGTTATGTTTATTATTCAATTTGAAATGCTGATTTACAATCCAATAAATTATTTATATAGTACGTAATATGATTAATTATTTCTATTAAACATGCGTGTTATTAAATTGTATTTCTATTTACTCTTCATAAATATCGGTATTGATTCAACGAAATAATAAAGCTGATATTGCTGTAAAAGGCAAAGCCAATACTAGTAAAATTTGATTACCATTGGATTTAGTTTTTGATATAATATTTTTATATTATTCCACGAATATTTTATCGTTCTTGCTGGTCAAACTAAAATAAATAGAAAAGTAGGTAGATAATAATATTATCTACCTACGTACCTACTAAAATGAATTGCGAATGCATATTATGCATTCGCAATTCATTTTCCAAACAAGTAAACAAACACGAGTTTTTGGAAAAACAACTGTAATGCCTACACATAAGGTTCAATTTGCGCTAAAGTACTGTTGAAAAAGTCACAAAAAATATGTTTACCTTTTCAACAGTACTAGTCAGTCTAAAATCAACTATATTTTCACTCGCATAAAGTTGACCTTTGTCTAAGTGGAAAACTCGTGCTTGTTTACATGTTTGTTAAATACATTGCGAACGCACATTAGGTAGGAATGAAAGAGTTTAGATATCGAAGATTTTTTACGTATAGTGATCGCTAAGTTGAGTCTGTACTTAAAATGTTTGATAGAAAATCCATTGCGTAATTGCGTAACATCGGATAACTATGCGTAACATACATGAAATGACAATTTATTGATCGCAATTCCTTTTATTTTGACAGTTCAGCCACATTAATTGCGTTATTTAGGTACCTACGTTGTTGAGCAGACAAATTGATCAAGAAACCAAAACCAATCCACGGGTTATAATTCAAAATGCAAAACGCAATTAGGATACCAGTTTAACTACCAATCTTAAGGAAGGAGGTTACGTAGTGGATTGTTTCGGAAACACCGACCACCAATCTTCAATAATGAAAACATTCTTCAATATACAACCGCAGCTTCAAAGCTACTATCTCCTTTATACGCCAGCCACACACCAAATACCAGCCACAACTTTATCAATATCGATCCCTACAGCATACAGCTTATAATCAAGCTGCACAACAGACAAAAACATATTGACTACATTCCCAATTCCACAACAAGTTGGGGTATCTAACTGTTCCGCACTTTGTGTTCCTTAGGGTGGACGTACAAGGACTTCTGAAATTGCTCAATTCTGGGCAAGTTTGCCAAATATGATGTCTGCCACAGGTACTTGGGGGATACGGAGGAGCATAACAAACGAGGCAATACATTCAATAGCAATGCAGAATATACAGAGCAGTAATAGGTAATCTATCCAAATCAAACTACATTGCTTCACTATTAATGCTCCGAAATAAATGAGACAATATACAGAATAGTTACCCAAATAGAGCAAAAAGAAAAAGTAGTAATAATTATATATTTTAACGTGCACGTCTTTCTACGTTATTCTCATATTATTATGTATAATTTTAACATGAATGATTTCAATATTATGTAACAATATTTTGATTTAAAAGAGTGTCCGTGGAGTTTCTTGCCCGTTCTTCTCCATAGGAACCTACTAAGCTTTGGAATGCTTCATCTTTCTAACTGACCGACCCCTTAGCAATATTAAAGTGCCTGCCATTGTTTTATTTGAAAAAAAAAATGCTTTCTGTTTGTCGATTTTTTTTTCGGAAACTAACTAGATTGCTTCCGAAAAAAAACTTAATGCTCCTCTACTCTACTTATTGCCCGGCAAATCTTGCCTGGCAATAATGGGGATGATTACTGCCATTTTATCACGATAGGTGGCGCATCGTCGACATGGCCATTGAAAACTGTCAATTCCATACATTTTATAACCTATCATTCAGTAAATTCAAATTTTCTCGAAATTTGCATAAGTGTGCTGTACCACGATGTACTAAAATACTTACTCTGGTATTCATTTATTTCCCTAAGATACTACGCAAATAGAAAGTGGGAAACTAAAAGAGTAAAACTAAAAGTAACTTTGAGTATGTTGATTGGTAATTTTCGGCAATATGGTGGAGCTCTGGTGGAGCTATTAACGTCTTGGTAAAGTTCTACAGCAGGAACGTCAATTGCTTGGCTTTCAGAAGCTTGAGGGCTTTGATTGCTGAAATAAAAATTTCGGTCTTAGATAACCTAAAAAATAAAGAATACCATTTATTATTAAAGTAAATGATCTCTCATTTTTCGTAAATTTTCCTACCATGAGTCAAGTAAGAATTAACTCGTTACAACTAATAAAATACCCAAATCTAGAGTCTAGCACTAATGAAAAATAAACCTAAACTAAACAATAAATAATACCATTTATTATTAAAGTACGTTTCTTTCAACTTTCGTAAATTTTCCTACCATGAACCAAGTAATAATTAAAATCTTACAACAAAAAAATTATCCAAATCTGGACCCTAGCACTGATTAAAAATATTTTATTAGATAGAAGTCTACCTTGCAATAATATCTCATTTCTTTCCAGTTATCCTTGCTCCTGGTTTGTTTAGGTCGTCTTTCAATTCTATAGGCTTCCAGGAACAATACATGTTAGCAATGACCTTGGTGGATCGGTTTCAACACAAAAAATAGCAAAAACCACTAATGTAAACAATGCGAAAATGATTTGACAGCGGCCATCCCGCCGCAGGCGACATCTACGCTGAGCTTTGCGCGTGGATCCCCATTGGCGGCGAAAATTGACAGTGTTACTGAGGTACGAGTAAATGCTCGCTTGCGCACCGCAATCAGACTGAGATAGGGTTATTGTTTGAGACAGCCAAAACACTACGGTGTAGAGAACTAGAGACCTAAGAACGCTTAGGTGTTATTAAGGTGCAGGATATCTGCATACATGTTTTGCACAACGTACAAAGACTTTGGGTTAAGCCAGTGAGCTTTTACTAACAAATTCGTGAGACAGATAATCTAGAATTTGGTTGTTTCGTTAACTGCCTGGCATTTTTCATCTTTATTTCCTCCCTCGTATCGGTATCAGTGTCTAATGTCTAAACTACAAAAAAAAAGGGTTGCACTCCGGTAGTGCCGGCAGAAGTGGAAACTTGAACATTAACGTTGTGCATTTTTGAATATTTTGGAATGGTTAGGGAATAATTTCGCACGAATTGCTTTATTTATCAGTATAAAAGTACTATAACTTATGTGGTTAAATACAATATTCATTAGTAGTAGTAGTAGTAGTATATTTATTTATTTTCAAAATATAGTCTAACAGAAATATAAACAATTTATTTAAACACTTTTCATGAAGTATGTTTTGACTGTTTTTTTTTACCCATCAATATGGGTAAAATTTCTTACCTCGCAATCTTTACGTAATCATCATCAGCCTATTAATGTTCCCACTGCTGGGACACAGGCCTCCTCTCTGTGAGAGGGAGTGGGCTGTAATCTACCACGCGGGCCCAGTGCGGGTTGGTAGATGTCACATGTCTTCGAATTTTTGGTTCTAAGACATGCCGGTTTCCTCACGATGTTTTCCTTCACCTTTTTGAGAGCAGTGGTGATGAAATTATTTACACAAAGTAATCTTTACGTAATGTCAAAGACTATTTATTTTGATATTTACTTTGTCGGTTGCTAGGCAACGGATCTTACGGTCACGTCCTGACGCGAGTGTAACATTTTTTACCCATCCCAAAAAAAGTGCACAACGTCGCTAATGAAGTATTCATTTCAAAAATACTACTAGTACCTCCATTCTTAGGTAAGTAGTAACTACTATTGGCAGTTTGGCATTAAGTATTTGACAAAAAAAGACTTGACGTAAAGCATGGTTACTTTATGGTGAGCGAAAAGATATTCTGTTAAGAATCGTCGTTGTTAACCATGAGCCCGTCAAGCCCAATAACCTTCCATTGTTATGGTGCGATTTAGGTCAGACCAGTCCAGTTGTCTTCTCGATACACTAATTGCACTTGATAAAGCACTTGCAATAATTCATTACTTGCTTATGACGTCATCCACGACTGCTACGTAGTGACCTATTAACCACAAGGGACCGACAATAAATCAAGATGACAATATAACGTAACACAAAATAGGAAAACGCTAACTCCATACATTTATCTCACTAAAACCAGCCAGCAAGAAATTGCCGCTATTCGGTAGATGGATGGAAATTCTTAATTGAACCAGTTAACTAATTGAACTAATTATGACGAGACATTCGGATAAATAATGGATAAGGCCACTTCAATCTTCCAGAGGCCAGATCCCGACTCTATTATAGAATTGTAGCAGACTGTTTTAGATAATTATGCTTTATGATAATGAGGAAATTTGAGATCTGTTCTGTTGCATTTGAAGCTAATATTGTGTTTGAATATAATGTCTTAGGTATCGTCAACAATACCTCAATAACAAATTTATAACCTGAAAGTCGTAATGAAAGATTTAATGATCCAAAAAAGGGCAGAGACAGCCCTGACAATGCTCACAAATCTTCCATTCTCTAATTTTATTTATCCCATATTTTCTTCAATCAACAATACATTTCCGGATACACTATATACAACACGGAAGAGTGCGTGTGAGTGAGAAGTGATATCAAGATGATTAATAACCGCTGTCATTAGTCCGCAATGGCTCGAGTAGATAACTCACTCATCGACTGAAATCCGGAACAAACAAAACATTTCTCTTAGTTGATATACAATCAATCTGCCTAGCCTTTTCCCATGTTGGGATCGGCTTCCAGTCTTACCGGATGCAACTGCATACCGTATTTTACATGGAGCGACTGCATATATCACCTCCACAACCCAGTTACAGGGTTGTAGTAACTGGGTAATACGATACCCTTTGGTTAAACTGATTGTCAGACTTTCGGTAACGACCGTCAAAGATGACAGCCTGGACCAAGGGTTAACGTGCTTTCCGAGGCACAGAAGAGTCTCGATATGTTAAGATGGTCACCCATCCACAGACCAACTGCGGCAATGGATCGAATCGTGCGGCTGTTATTACTTTGCTACGAGCTCCTCAGTTGATAAACATACAGTATGAATTAATTGGTCTACTTTCAATCAATGCTGGACAGAAGGCATATCATCATAAAAAACACTTAAGTCGAGTCAGATAATGGTAGGTTACAAATTTACAATCACCTGTACAGGCACTTCTTCGTTTTCCTAGTTAGTGAAAAATAAAACCTAATTCAACATGTATAATATATTAATTTAGTTATAACCAAAGCTACGAATAATAAACCATAGTTAACAACGATATTAGGAACTACGTACGCATTTAGTACGCACAAAACCAGTCGACCAATTATTGAGGTTAGTTTATTTAGGTACCCCAACTAATCAACCAGTTAATCATTCACATGATTTCCTTCAATTATTCCATTATTTTCTTGAAACAATAACATTGCAAAGGTCAATTATTTAGAAATTCTAATTTAGCGAAAGGTCAATGCGTTTTAACAAGAAGTCCCTGTATTTTGTTCAGGGTAATGTAATATTGCGCCAAACGTGCGGCAGAAAGGAAATTGTTTCACCTTTTGACGTACCGGAGTGAAACGTTATAAAGATACGCATTTGCAGGTCAAGGTCATGTTATATTATTTAGAGGTTAAAGCTGTAAATTCGTAAGGCGTCACGTGTATTGATTGAGCGTTGACGGCACGAAATGTACCAAGAATTTACCCTAATGATGGTAATCCTATACAAGTATTTCAATTCATACAGTTGTATTTTTAAGAAGGGTGCGATTCTCGTAAACGATTGTGTTTACTTAAAAGCTGGTTCATGTGAAATTTTTAAATAAGTCTAGAGAAAGGTGACAACGATGTACTGCGAAGCTATTTACAAAATCATGGTACCTATTACTCCATTTGACATGAGATTAGACATTTAACTAAACCTTTTTTACAGTCTGTTCAACCGATTTTGACTTCTATTGCGTTGGTGGCATGACAAATGGCAGCTGCAGTAAACAGTTGGTATTGTAACTACTTTTTTGCTTTTAATGCTATCCCTATGATGCCTACGGTATAGAAGTCAGAATCGATTGAACGAGCTGTAAAAAAGTAGCTGTAGAAATGTCTAATCTTTCTTTCTAATCTTATTTCAAATGCAATATACGTTAGACTCTGTTTGAACCTTTACCTACTACCCGCATTACCTAACTACGCTAAACATGATCAAAGCTACATCCACTATTAATTTCTAACCAAATTATTACGACCGCTATCTTCCCAGCATGAGCAACTTCGTCCGGCTGGACAGTCCGGTGTCCGGCCAAGCGGTGCCAATTTCCGGACACTCGCACACCAATGATTGCGGACACTCCGATTCGAATCACATAGAAATAGATCACTAGCTGTAATAGCTAAGTTAGTGCATTTTATATCTAGAGAATTTTGTTGAGCTGCAATTTATATTCGGAAAGATTTTGTTGATAATTCTGTAGCAAATAAAATGTACGTCTAGCTGGTAATGTTACCTTTCCACCCGGACCTGTCACTCATTGTTTAATTGAATACGATAAAATAAAACTGCTATTTAATAATAGCAATTTTATTTATTATATTATAAATATTATATTACATTATTATGTCAACCAATTATTATTTTTTTAATAAATTTTTACTAACACTAGTTTGTAAGCTCGCAATTGTACTAACAATTTAGGATGTAATGAGAAGAATCTGAAATAAATGATTATTTATTTATTTATTTATTGCGTGGTTATTTTGCGACGGTATTGTCGTTATAGTTATGAATGTCAGGCGATTTAGTCATCACTGTTTTTTTTATTATTTACAGACAAGCTATTGTTATCTTCATAGCTTTATCTGTATCTATGTAAAACCCCACCTGGTACTCTTTCATTTGCCATCAAATATTGTAAATGATTTTAGGAATAATAACCTTCAGCTGTCATTAACGAGACACAATAAAATTTTAATTGTTATGCCCACCTGATGTCCACTGTAACGGTCAAGCGGCTAAACCAGTGTTCAATTTAAGAATATCGTTCCTTGTGTAAGAAGGTATACTATATACTTAAAGTAAAGAAATCAGAAAACTTTACCAATAGGTCCCGATTGAAAAAACTTTCATGTTCTTTAATGAATAAGTTATTACTTAGTTGAAAAAGAAGTAGTTTTACGTTAGGTATAGTTACTTCGTGTTCTGTCTTTTGGTCTCTCGGGTATAAGGTTACTAAGGTCAGTATTTCTTATTTTAGTCTTATCTTTAAGTTCTCAAACGTAAAGGTCATGTGGTTTAGTGACGAGGGATATGAAGAATTTTGCTTACCAGTAGATCGCTATTTCTGTGTGCCGTTTGTGGACCAAATTCAAAGTCAAATCGTTTATTTCAAATAGGCACATAAAAGACACTTTTGAACGTCAAAAATTTACAAAAATATAGAATTGATTCTAGTCGCTCCTTCGAAAAGGTAGTTTCGTATGGAGAAGAATGGGCAAGACACCCACCGTGTAGGTACCTATTGTGTTCTTATTAAATTGTTGTCTCTGAATGTCGAGCAAGTACAAACTTTAAAAAAAATGGAAAGAAAATAATAATATTGAGAATCGTTACAGTGCTTAGAAAACACAAACAAATAGTTAAATCAACATTATGCTATCACTTCTGTTTTGACAGCCACTGTTCGTTAGAATAATACTCTTTATGCAGAAGATCATCAATCAGCCAAACTAACCTCAAAGGCGGCTTTGTTCATTGAATTTCAAACAACATTACTATTACCAATAATGACTGAACTTCGTCTGGCCTACGCACAATAATATCCCATCAATTCTAAAACGCTCTGTAATCAAGAAAGGAAACATTCAAACTAAATTGGAATAGTTGACTGAAACTGTTCGAGGGGTTAGTAATTTACTAACTGAAGGAGTTAACCATGTTAATGAAAATTGCTTTCGATAAGATCTGATGCCTGAGTTATTGAATATGAGGTCTGTGATCTGGACGGAAGATAGGAAGTCGAAGGGATAAGTTAGGGGAACCTTTTATGAGAGGTATTAAATTTTATGGGCACTTGTGTGGAGATCGAGGTATTGTGTACTGTTTAATGGGGTTTGGGAGTAAATTAATTTATATGTTTCGATTTTTGGAACGAAGTTCCCTTTCGCGCGTTGCAAAAGGGGGCTAGACGGAAAAAATTGGGTCCAAAACTTGTAACGATACTTTTTATTTTTTATTATAACGCCATCTGTGAGCGACCATAGGTACTAATTAGTGGCATGCCATAACTTCGTTCCATCTGGGTGTCCCTTGACACCTCTCAGTTTTTTTTAAATAATACTCGTATATGAATACGTGATAGTGAAGCCAAATAAGTAGGACGCTGTTCTAAAAATGATGATCTCTTTGTGTGAGAACAAAACGAGGAAAAAGAAAATAAATTATATAAAATACAGCACGTGTCGAAGTAAAGTTGTTAAAGTTGTACGGTTCCCCTTTGTACCGAATAATTTGAATAATAAATATAATTATTTACAAAACTCAACAAAAAATTACGACATTGTCTGAAAACCCATACGTAGGTTGTTTATAAAATGAGAACAAATTATTTTAATTTGGTACTTTTTTTTTCAAACATTAGTTAATTTAGAAGTATGAAAGAAGAAGACATGTCGTGCTGACCGCAAATGAATGGGATAAGTGCAAAAGAGTGATGATATTAATAGAATTAAGTAGATTAGTCTTTTTTATTTGGTTTCCATAACATAATCGATAAGGCCGCCCATAGTATGTTTTGTAGTGTTGAATATTATTTTAACCGACTTCCAAATAGGAGGAGGTTATGTATTCGTCGCGTATGTTTTTTTTTTTTAATGTAATGTCCACCGATATCTCCATCACTTGTGGACCGATTTTGAAAAAAAAAAAATTGTTTGAAAGAGTATGCTGGGCGCATACCCTTTCTTGGAGTTGGTCCTATAGAAATTAATGAAATTTCTATGCTTGGATAGTTTTTGAGTTAGTTTCAAGAATACGTATTTTTCCCACAGTTTATATAGAAATAGAAATAGAAAATTGTTTATTGTCCAGGTAATACAGTAAGCAGGTTTACAGGTTAATAAAAAGTTGAGACGACATGAGTAGCTTAAAATATTACCTATAGCTATGGTGTACAAAATATGATTTGCCAGTGAACCCCAAACTAGACAGTTAGTCTGTATCTTGGGGCTCGGGGTGCGAATTCCAGAGTGGAGACTTGAAGTGTGAGTTGGTGTTGTTTGGTATAACGGGTGTGCTTGTGTACGTGTGATGTGAGTGTGGTGTGTGTGAGTATGTAGTGTAGTGTGTGTGAGTGTGCATGTAATATGTGCGTATTTGTTCCAGTAGTGTAGTTTGATTTAGTGTCAGGTGTCAGGTCAGGGTATCTAGATTAATTGTTCCGAGTCATCATAACCAGAGTTTTGCAACATTTCCTTTATTATTTTTTTACAACTGAATGAGGTAGTATTTTTGATTTCACAAAGTTTGCAGACTTTATTGTATGTATTAATGAGAGAGTAAGTTGGAGAGCGTCTAGCTAGCAACGAGGTGTGGTCAGGTGTTGGGATTCTATAGTTTCTTTTGCTTATTATAGATGCATAGTCGGGTCTGTTTTTAATAGTTTTATGAGTTTTGGTGCAGGCAGAAAGAATGAAAAGCTGGCGGACTCTGAGAACTCTTGTTTCACTATAGAGTAAGTCAGTAGCGAACCGATAGGGCTTCTTAAAAGTTACTTTAAGAAGCGCTCTCTGTGCTCGTTCTGCTTCAATCAAGTAGGTCTTTCCAGCACTACCCCACACGCTGATACAATACTGAATTATGGATTGACACAGGGCTAGGTAAACTTGTTGTAGTGTATCTGTGGGTAGACAGTCTCGTAATCTGCGCATGGTGTGGATGAGTTTTCTTATTCTGCCAGAGAGGTTTGATATATGTTGCTTAAATGTTAGGTGGTCGTCGATAAGAATACCGAGGTATTTAATGGAAGTGGTACGTTCAAGAGGGGGACAGTCACAAGAGGAAGAAGAGGAAGTAGAAATGCTAGAAGAGCAGTGATGCAGTTTGAGTTTTAGGTGTTCCGGAGGTTTTGAAGCGGCGGTCTTGGAGAAGACAATATATTTTGTTTTACTGCCATTTAGCGTTAGGAGGTTTCTGTTCAGGTTATTTGCGATGAGTGTCAATCCCTCTTGTGCTAGACAGTGTACATGTTCCCACGTTTTCCCGTGAAATATGACGGCTGTATCGTCTGCATAAGTTATAGTGTCAGCATTATTCACGGAGAGGTTAAGTATGTCGTTAATGTAGACAATGAAAAGCGTGGGACCAAGAACACTGCCCTGTGGGACTCCGTAGTTAATGGGGAGTTGGTCACTGATAAAAGAGCTTACTTTTGTGTACTGTTTCCGGTTTGTCAGGTAGCTTTTAAACCATTCAAGGCAAATTCCTCTTATTCCTATCCACTCTAGTTTCTTGAGGAGTAGGCCAGTAGAAACCGTGTCAAATGCCTTTGCAAGATCAAGGAAGATGGCAAGGCATTTTTCATTTTTCTCAATATGAGAAGAGACACAATTGACAAGGAGAGTGGCAGCGTCCTCGGTCGACCTATTCCTTCGGAAACCGAATTGATTATCAGAGATAAGATGATTTTTCTCAATGAAAGAAATAAGACGGGAGTTAACTATCCTCTCTAATATTTTAGAGACAGAGCTTAGTAGTGCTATAGGTCTGTAGTTATCTGGTGCATGTTTGGGACCGCTTTTGTAAATAGGGGAAACCGCAGCTATTTTCCAACATTCTGGGAAGGTACCGGTCTCAAGGCTCAGGTTGAAGATGTGCATCATTGGTACTAGTAAGGACTTTAAAGCTCTTTTAATTAGGATAACTGAAATTTTGTCAGGGCCAGGGGCGCTTTCGACTTTAAGGTCAGATATAATTTTAATAATTTCGTATGCATCTGTTGGTTCAAGGAGGAGAGAATGTGGGTTTGAGACGTCGGATGTGTATTTATTTATTAAAGATTCATGAGATAGATTTAGTTTTTCTAGTATCTTGTCTGCCAGACGGGTTCCTACTGAGGTAAAGTGTGAGTTACAGGAGTTAAGTCTATCTTTTTCTCTATTGGGGCTCAGTAATTGGGAGCTTTCGTTGTTTCTAGGCGATATGTGACCTATTGTTTTTATTACTTTCCAGAGATTTTTGGGATTGTCTTTGTTATCAACAATCTGTTGGTTGTTGTAGTCAGACCTGATTTTTGAAAGAAGTTTAGAGAAAAAGTTTATGTATCGAGTGTATATTTTATTTCGGATAGGGTCATCAGGGTCAGATTTACAGTCATTATGAAGTTTGTCACGATGAATCATACATCTTACTAATCCCGGGGTGATCCATGGTTTGATGCATGCCAATTTCCTACCAATATTCACTTGGCGCGTGTGTTTGTTTAAAGTAGAAGAAACAATGTTGGTGAATTCTGTGGTTGCAGTATTAACATTCGTGTCTTTTGTGACGATAGACCAGTCAACGCTGTTGAGATCAGCAACAACTGCTTCGGTGTCTGTTTTACTTATCCATCTCTTTGCAGTACTAGTTGCGGGTTTATGTAAGGAAATATTAGCGACAACTATATCATGATCAGTGATTGAGGACTTGCAAACGACCCCAAAGCATTTGTTCTGAGTCTTTATAAATATGTGGTCTAGGCATGCTTTATCCCTCGTTGGACTGGTTATGGCAGGAAGCAGCCCATGACAAGACATTAGACATAGGTACTCTGATGACTGATTATTAGTGTTGCAAATATCAATATTAATATCGCCAGTGACAATTAATGTTTGTCTGTTTGACAGTGAGCTCAGTAATGTGTCCAGTGAGTTCAGGAATGGATCAATATTACTGAAAGAAGGAGATCTGTAGATGCCTAGGATTGCGAACTTATCATCGATGGTTATGAGAAGTCGATCTGCGTCTAGTATTGTAGGTTCAGCTGCTACAGTATTGTAATCAGTTTTAACAAAGCAAATTACACCTCCGTTTTTATTTTGCTGAACCGATGTGCGATATGTATTATATCCTGGCAGAGGATCTATAACACTGCCGTCAGACAACCAGCATTCCGTTAAAATAATAACATCAAAACAGATTGTAGTTCGTTGTAGCATTACCGCAAAGTTGTCAAAATTGTGTTGGAAGCTTCTGATATTGAGCGATAAAATATTAAAATTAGTCTCGGAATTTTTTATTAATTTTTGGCAATGTTCAATAGTTTCAACGGTATGACAGTTTACTCGTAGATTTTCGTCTAAGTCTTGTACTACGTTAAGTAATGCCATTAGTGTAGTATTTTAATTCTAAGAGAGAAAGTTTATTTAAAGGGGCTGTCAGTAACCAACAAGTTAGTATGTTCCATTTGCCAAAATTATCGAAACTATCTATTGAGAATATCAGGGTACCCTGACACTGATGGATACGTCGTTTGTACGACTGTAAGTGTCTGAATGTGTGTAGGTGCGCGGCGGTGAGTGAGTTTAGTAGGGTGTGTGTGTTTGTGATATGTGTGGGTGACTTAATCGGAGCATAAAACATTTTAATAATTAAACTTCTATAGGACGCAAAGTAATTAAAAATCAAAGTTATAAATATACAAAAAATATTTCGATAACACTCGAAATAGTTAACAATTAATAGTAAACAAGAAGAATAGGTATTTCTATAATACACAAAACAGTTATTAGCAATTGAAAATGAACAAAAAGTTATTCTAAGAAACACAAAATATTTACCAGTTAAATGTAGAAAAGAACAAAAAGTAATTCTATAGGGCACAAAATAGTAAAAAATTAAAAGTAAACAAAAACAAAACGGTAAATGTAGGTAAAGTTTTCTAGTAGTCAATGATAGGTAAGGTTGTTTGTAGAGAGGTACAGTCTTGTGCACCAGAAACATGACGACGAAGATCATCCAGGCTAGTGATATTGATGGGTGGAGCTCCCTCCAGTTTACGTATGTAAATAGAGCCGTTTTTAATCCAACAGTATTTGTATCCTGCATTTTTGCTGATTTGGCGAGACTCACGAAATAAACGACGGTTGTCTGGTGTTAAGCGCTCATTAAAGAATATGTTTCCCTTGGTTCCCTTTATATCAATGTCGGCGCAGTTAAGGTTACGTCTGTTTTTAGCGGAGCTTAAAAATTCATTACGTTTGTTTCGTCTCAGAAATCGGATCACTAGTGGTCGAGGGAGCTTGTTGTCGGGCTCGGTTATTATATCAGTTGTACCATTGGTGTGTTTTTGGCGGCGCGGTCCAGCACGCGTCACGTAGTCCAAATCCTTCTCGTCAAGATCAACACCTATTTTCTGAGCGATGACGCGAACTATGTGAGTCAGGCTTTCTGTTGGAGTTTCGTTTATTCCGATGATTTCTATTTCATTTCTTAAGGACTGCTGGGCCTGAGAGTTGAGTTGTTCTTTAAGTTGTAATACTGTGTTTTGTAGTATTATGTTTTGAGAGGCGTATTTTTCGAGATTGTTAATCTTTTCTTCAGCACGGGCAATTTTGTGCCCATATTCATCAAGACGGCTATTACACTGCGTAATATGGTCGGTCAATGACCTCATTTCGGACTTCATCTCTATGACACTTTCACGGATCAGCTTCATTTCTAAGGTTAGGTTGTTCAGAGCATTTGAATCCACGGTTACAGGTTGCAAAGCGGGCTGATTGTTTATTACAGCAAATTTTTGGCCATCAGAGGCGGTGCTCAGTTGACCAGTGATGGTTTCAGAGCTTTGACAGTGAGGGCATTTCCAATGCTGCCGCTGTTCTTTGGTCAGTTTACGTGATTCCGTTATATTTACGCATAAAGCGTGATATGAGTACGCACAATGAGTACATTTTATTTGTTGTGCTGGGCTAATTGGTTTAGTGCAATCCGCACAGCTGTTAACCATTTTTATAAAAGTAATAATAGGAAGCGCTTACGAGTTCAAGTTCCAGGAATTTGGTCCGCAGGTGCGCGTCGTAGGTAGCTATTGCACGTGCGGATCGGCTGGTCGCTGTGCGATAAGGACGAAATTATCGCGAGATAGCAACTTGTCTCTTTTCCCCGAGGTGAGGAGGAGCCTACCTCGGCTAATGCAGCGGGATCGGGAATAAAATTTTGGCAATAATTTTGAATTAAAATTCGCGCACTTTTCACTCAATTTGTGACACTATTTGTTAGACCTTTAGGATTGTTTTATTTTGTTTTGTTTAATGTTTTTTCCTAAATATTTCTCCGGAGATTTTATTTCACCAAAACACACGTCCACTCGTTGTCGACTCCTAGTTGGACCTCCATATGGATGATATGATGATAACTTCCTGTCACTGTTAGGTATTTGCATATCAAGTAGTGGTATTCAAATTTGTGTGGGGGTAGGTACCACAACTAAAAAGTTAAAAATAAAAACATTTTACAGTCAGTTGTTTTTTTTTTGTAAAATGTTTTTTTTGCTATTGTATTTTCTGGTGTACAATAAAGTATATATAAATAAATTAAATAATCCATCTAATCAACTACGAAACGAAGTCCAACGAAAAATAAAATAACAATACAAACGCTACAAAATCTTTTCTCAAGTCTAGCGCTAGATTCTAAAGCCTATATAAACTGTGAGGATTTAAAGCAATCCACTTCACGCCTGTAGGTACCTCACGTACAATACAGCTAATAAAACCAACTAAAGCTTCGTTTATACGAGGAGAGTTTCTCGACCGATGAGAGAATGACTATATGAGACTTGTAGGCGAGAGTCGCCAGGCGATATATCGCACTCATGTGAAGCACTCAACATGTAAACGTTGCACACATAAATGCAGCTCAGATTTGCCTGTCTTAAACAGAAAAGTGGTAAGAGCAGTGGTGGTCCAGTGGTAACGGCCGCGACTTACGAGTTGTAGGTTCGAACCCAGGCAGGCGCTTTACTTTGTGTAAATTATTTCATCAGCGGTGATGAAATAATTTACACAAAGTAAATCAAAACGGTGAAGGAAAACATCGTGAGGAAATCGGCATATCCTAGAACCAAAAATTCGAAGACATGTGACATCAAGAGAAGAATAATAGTGAGTAAGAGAAGAATAATAGTGAGTAAGAGAAGAATAATAGTAAGTAAGAGAAGAATAATAGTGAGTAAGAGAAGAATAATAGTTTTCAATAATGATTAAATTCATTGTTCTTGCATTTCATTTTGTGACTCTGTTTTGTTTTTATTAATTTTTCTCAGCATCCATGTCATACTTTATTTGTTATTCAGTCCAGTATTTTTAATTTATGTAAATTAGCCTTCTTCTGACATTCCTTGTTTTTCCCCTGTAGTCTTGGTATGTAAACAGAAAAGTTTTTTCATTTAAAATGTTCAACTTCAACTCTTCATTAGTGGCTTTCGTAGAGAAGACACCGCAATTTTGCCAATATTTATTTCGCGACGACTGTTTGTTGCGAGTGATACATGCTTTCGTTTTTCATAGCGCAACCAATAATGTAATGGCCATTGCGACACAGTAATGTACACTTATATTATGCGTCCAATGGTATATAGGCAGCGTAGTCATGCAAATTATGGGGAAAACACCTTAGTAAATTTTAGAATAGCTTTTTCTCCGAAATAATGAATCCACAAAAAATTTCTTAGGGAAATTTCTTCCCAAAGACAATTTTTGTGGATTTCAATTGCATGATCATGATTTTTATTTAAGCTATTTTTATCATAAAGCTAACGGTTTCGCAAAAAAATAAAAAAAACCCATTTTTGCGAACTTTGACCTTGAATATGGGGACTTTTCACAATTTCATTATAATGGTATCCCAACGTTCATGTAAATTTTCAGCTTCTTGGGAATTTATGCAAGGGTGAATGTCTATTTTGACCGGATATTATCGAAAGACATTCTTGACTCAGGTATGTGCACAGCCTAAGGAGACATTCTCACATACAAACGGAGAACTTAGTTTCTTACATAATTACCTTTCCAGTCTCAGGAGTAATCGAATGTGGGCGAATAATTTACTACTAACCTTTGTGAATTAGTGCCACAATATACTACGGAAAATTTGCGGCTTAGGGCCTATTTGGTACCTGGGGTGTGGTTTCAATGGAAACAGGGGATCTTAATTAATTATATGGCACCTACTAGTCCTACAATCATCTAATCAGGGTCTTAAGATTTTCGTAAGTTGAATTCTACCATTTTTACAAACGTAGCTCGGTTAATTTGAATACTGGCCATGAAAGTTCAGCAAGTGCTGATGAGTACAGTTTCTTTTTCCAAGAGAAAAGGGTCATGTATTTTTTATTAACAAACATTATGACGAAGTTTATTTTGAAGAAGATACTGCTTCAATCACAACTTACGACTTGTGCGGGAAAAACAAGAAAATACTTACTACATTTTCATTACCACAAATGTTCATTTCGTTCTATAGATGTCATTATTATTTAACTACAAAAACCAATTATTTTTGCAATTATTGACATCTATGAAGTAAATTTTTAAGAAGTTATAATGCTTTACTGTGAGTAAAGCATTATAACTTCTTAAAAAATTACTTCCTTGCTTGCGCCTTGTGTCAAGAAAACCAAGGAAATAATATTACTAGACTAGTTTCACAATTACTTACTTTACCACAAATGACCATCGTCATATTAACGTCATTAGTATTTTAACTACAAAAACCACTATTATTTATTTTAACCATTTCAAAATCGCTTAGTTAAACAACACGCCGGGCAAGCGAGGGATCCGATTAATTCACAACTAAAATTCCCCTCGGTCCGTTTACAACGTTATTCGTTAAAATAATCCTATTCAGCTTCCAGTGTTACATTTAACGCTGCGGTGATTATTTGTGAGTAAAGTGAATATTTAACACGAAGTATCTTAACTAATATTTTCTTTTATGCTAAAGCGCTTGAACGGATTTTGATGAAATTTGGCACACGTGTAAACCATGACCTCGAATAGGCATAGTATCCTTTTTATCCCAGTAGTACGTTCCCGTGGGATAATTAAGATATGGACGTGGACGGAGCCGCTGGCAAAAGCTAGGGATGTATATTTAATAATTTAGATGACAATAGAAATACAAATGACTTATTGTCTAATCCATAGACAGCACAAAAAAAAAGCGCACTAAAGACATAGTTAACAGATACTTAATGTACACACTGCTTTAGGGTGGAATTACGATCCGGTATGATGACACAAGGCCTCTTCTCATGTGAAGAAATAATGATTGATCACCACGATTTTGCTTTGCGTGGTGGGTAATTTCTCAAATCTTGATATCTACCTACTTGCCTGGTTCGAAATGGCAATATAAAATGCAGTTCGCAGAACCCACGAGTTATTACGATATGACCCAATACCATTGAGGTTCAAGTTTACATTTAACCTACACCCATAATTACTTACTAAATACTCAATCAATATTCATTTGTTACAGGTTGCACGTGTATCCGCTACACGTCGACGTACGGCAAGGAGCGCGGCACGTTCAGCAGCCCCGACTACCCGCGCCCTTACCCGCCGCGGATCGACTGCCTCCTCTACACCTTCGTCGCAGCTCCCCACGAGATTGTCGAGCTCGTCTTCACTGACTTTGACATTCATAAGGAGCATCTTGAGTGAGTTGACAGCTTTTCTGAATTTAAAATATCTACTGACATTTGATAGCTCTTTTAAATTTAGAATACTTACCTTCTGACGTTTTTCTCTTTCTTTATTATAATATGGCAGAGGAAATTGTTTCCATCGTCTTTTGTTTTGTTTCAATTTGCAGCGAACGGTTAAATTCTTCGCAAAATCTTTTAGTGGCTTGTACAATGATGCGAAGGTTGAAAACCTATTTAAAGCATTTTAATTTAAAATTGAATCGGCCTTTTTCTGAGAATTCTCTTAAACTGTGACTTAATGAATAGCTTATATACTAAAACATTCTAGTTTAATTATAACCTTATCGTGCGTCCTTCAATATATTATAATTAAGCAATAAATAATTGATGGATGAGATCAAAACTATGTCTGAGAGATCTTTAAAGTTTAACACAAGACATCTTAATTAAGATCAGTTCAAACTTAATCCAAACGTTTAGCATAGCTTTAATACCTGATAATATTAATATTATAACTTTTCCACCTCCATTAAATCTTGGCACTCATCGAAAAATTTATATAAAATTAATGATGAAAATAAATTCTTGACATTCACGAAAGTTAACATTAACAATAGTTTATTCCAAGGCTCCAATATTGATGTAAGTATGGCAAATTGTAACAAAATACTTCAGATTTACTTAGTCCCTAAAGTCTACAAAGTTTAATTCTACAATTGAAACTTACTACATACTGTTGAAAATCGGTCCTTCAAGGAACTTGAATTTGCTCTTAGAATCATTGTTTACATGTTGTAATAATGTAGTAGTATCATTTATATTGGAACAAGTTAAGTTAAATATTGACCAAAGAAAGATTCCTAAGGGTTAAATTATTTGTAAGAAACGAACATTTAAATTCCGGGATTTTCCGTGCTCTCTTACAATTAAATTTTTGCCGTATTTTTTACATACATATTCTACCTAAAGGGTTTTAAACGTTCACATTATGATAAAAAAACCATAAATATATTAAGAAAACCTTTATTTCTCACACCATGCTAAATGCTGATATGACGTGAATATTTGATTCATTTTTTTTCTCTTCATTTGACTTCAATTTTGGTTGGTTTTCTCAGTCCTGCAAGCTTTCTGCAAAACTTAACGTAATCAATCATAGTTGAACCATCACCTTGCACAATCATTGGTGCTTCGTCTAATGCATAATCTGCTTCTTTCGCGGTGAACTTATCTCCGAAAGTCATAAGGTCATGTCTGATCCTGGGAACAAAGTTATTAGAATTAACACACAGACAACATCCTGAAGGGTTCGGTAGAGGTGTACCTACAGTACACCCACATTTCGCCAGTTATGTTTAAGTCGCAACTCCCATGTATTAGTGGGCGAAATTATTGCCATCAACCGGGCACAAATCCTGGGCTGCTACTGAGGTAAAAATTACATGGGACTTAAGCAAAACTGGCGAAATGTGGGTGTACTATTGGTACACCTCTGCCCAACCCTTCGGGAAAACAAGGCGTGATGTTATGATGTTACAATGTATCGCCGTCGAAATATTTTTGTTGTTTGCTTTCATCAAAATATCAATGTTTTTTGCCATTGGTGTTTTATAAATTCTAATATCAGTAAGCAATATAACAATAGAGGTAGATAAAAATAAAATCAATTGAACGTGAGATCCTATTGTTTATAAAACTGACAAGAAGACACAACAAAGACAGATTTGAATAAGAGAAGCCGAATATAAAATATTTTAGCTTGAGATAAACAATTCTGCGAAGACGGGCGAAGTATTACCAACAGTATATAAATTAGATAAAACAATGTATGTTTTCTTTATAAACAGTCGTGTTTATCATCCTAAATTGATAAAAGGGAAAGTTTTACTCGTTTGTTTTTCTCGCGAACAGCTTATCCAATTGGCACTGCCATTTGTTTTCATCTGTATTATTGATCAAATCTGGGTGGACATTCGATAAAACATTATTTTTATTAGTAACAAATGATAAATTGTTTGTTTATTTAAGAAAATATCGTATTAAACCATTTAAAGAAACTTTTACTAAAGGCACTTAAAAAATAACATCACGCCTGTAATATAGAGTAAATTTTTAAAGAGACTGGATTTGAAATAAATTTAAAAGCCTGCAAAAACCTTTAACTATTACGTGAATGTGGCAATACCTTAAATAATAAAGCGAACTTTACGCTTTTTACAAGAGCTTTACGTGTCCCGCTTAGAAACATGGGTACAGTTTAGTGGAACTTTTACTGTAAGAATGTGTAAGACCATAGCAACCGAATAAAATATTACTCCACGCTTAGACGTGACTGAGCAATAAACCTTTTTCCAAGTCTCGAAGGTCGCGAGACCGAAGCCGTGGGAAACAGCTAGTATGTAATAAATTTTATTTTAGCTTTTCACATTATCTCCCACAGTTTGGAATAAAAGAAATGCGTAGTGTATTGGAAACTTACTATCGGCTGAAAGTTGGGATACGAAATGGCTGTTTTGTTCAGCTACACACCTGTCTTATACCATTATACTTTGTCAGAATAATAATGGCTACTAGTGTCATAAGATTTATTACGACTTTTATGTTTATTATCCACAAAAAAAATATATTATAGGTAACCTAAATATTTTTTTTACATCTTTCTCATGTTTTACCTATAAAATTATATTAGACTACGCATAAACAGAAATTATGTCTTTATTCTATCTACGTTTTATAGCTCAAATTTCTATAAAAATAACGTACTTACATACTTAATTTAAAAACTTTTTACACGATGCTTCAAGTTTTTAGTTGATCAATTGGATAAAGTTTGAACATCTACATTTAGCATAATAATTATACCAAAACATTTCTAATAAAATTAAACTTTCTACAATTTGCATTAACAATTAATTTATTTCGTGTTTAACAAACTATGTAGGCATTTATTAGAAAACTTTACTAAACTCTCAAAGAAAAGTAGGTAACTAATTTTACGAATATTTTATCTATGAAGAAAGTTAGTACTCAATTTTTTTTTTTAATCACGTCTTATAAAATTGTTCTTTGTAAAATTATAATTTCGTTTATTTATTTTCTTTCTTATGTATTTACATTTTTAAATATTTCTTACATAAAAAGATATAAAATATATATATATATATATTATATAATTATTTATTAGTGCTATTCACAAAATATAATTGCTACATTCATTTCGTCGTCTTTGAAGCAGATTCTCTCGCATAGACGTATACAACTCGTATACAAAATGTAAGAACACATAATTTTACTTTACGATCTTCTGTACGACTTACAAATGTTTTCTTATACGTTTTCTCGTCAAAATTCGCCCTTAGAATTACACAAAAGCATATCCGAGGGTTGTCGTAAAACACAGATTGCACTGAGAATTTTAATAAACCTCCATGGTGTTCCTGCTTAAGTACGTACACTTTTGAATTAAGTTACGCATAAAATTATTTATTTAAAAAAAAATTTGAAGCAGTGATATAATTTATATTTTGAATGAAGTATAAGAAAATAAATTTGTGAAACTAATTAACGTATTATCGCCATATTTGCTATCGTTTATTTTTACATCTCGATTCGTAGAGAGAAGAGCTTTAAAAAATCTATTTAAGACACCTATTTCTAACAGGACTTCTAGGACCCAACCTTTCCGAGCAACCGGATTAAAATTTCAGATTACAATTTTATTATAAAAGACAATTCCTGGAACACAAACCCAAATCCAATCAGAATAATTAGGTATAACTCTAAAATATCATTAAAACATTACCAAAGTTACCCTAGTATTCGGAAACAAACGTCATTAGGTTTCGGAAAATGCCCAAAGACCGCTCTAAATCATACTCTGACAGGTACCCGAGAAATACATCATGCGGATATCTGAAAATGTAATTTAAATCTTGATTCGCAATATTTACCGGTCCCTTGAGTAATGTAAAATTTAAACGGTACCTTTTTATGGCTATTAAGATATAATTGTGTAATTCATTTGGGTTTAATAATAATTAAAATTATTTCGATGCTGATATGAGAGTTGTGTTCTTCTGGGATTAATTATATTAACGACAGTATCAGTTTTGTACAAAAAAAAAATCATGCTTGTACTCCCGGAAGGGTTAGGCAGAGGTGTACTTATACTACACCCACATTTCGCTAGTTATGAAGTCTAAAGTAATAGGGGGCGAGTCTACAGGCATAAAACCAGACTCCAGGCTGCTACTGAGAAATTTTTGCTGGAATATCCCAATATGTATCCTAATAATAATGTTTTATACAATCAAGTTATTCTGAGATTAAAATCGTACCTATATATATTTTTACGGCAACGGTTTCAGTCGGCTGTTAGGAAAATCTTGTACATTTCGGTTACAATTATTTACCCATATTATGGGCAGTTCTAATTTAAAATGGTAAAATTTTTTTTATTATGTGAAATCTTCTTTAGCGCCGTTGTGCACTTTTTTGGGATGGGTAAAAAAAGGTTAAACTCGCGTCAGAACGTGCCGTAAGATCCGTTGCCTAGCAACCGTCAAAGTAAATATCAAAATAAATAGTCTTTGACATTACGTAAAGATTGCGAGGTAAGAAATGTTACTCATCAATCAATCAATCAACTCAGCCTATCGCAGTCCACTGCTGGACATAGGCCTCTCCCAAGCTGCACCACAACACCCTGTCCTCCGCCTTCCGCATCCAGTCTGTCCCGGCCACTTTCTTAAGGTCATCGGTCCATCTAGCTGGGGGGCGTCCCACACTACGCTTGCCGATACGCGGTCTCCACTCTATGACTCGTCTGCTCCACCGGCCATCGGTCCTTCGACAGACATGGCCAGCCCACTGCCACTTCAGTTTGCTTACTCTGCAAGCTATGTCGGTAACTCCGGTTCTTTTCCGTATAATTTCATTTCTGATTTTATCCTTCAAAGAAACTCCAAGCATAGCCCGCTCCATAGCGCGCTGAGCGACCTTGAATTTGTGGACCAGCCCAACTGTCAGTGTCCACGTTTCGGCACCGTATGTCATCACGGGCAGGACGCACTGGTTGAAGACCTTTGTCTTCAAACATTGCGGGATAGGCGACGTGAAGACTTGACGCAGTTTCCCAAATGCTGCCCAGCCCAGCTGGATCCTCCTGTCGGCTTCTTTCTCAAAGTTGTGTCTACCGAGCTGGATGACTTGCCCTAGGTAGACATACTCCTTCACAACTTCGAGAAGCGACCCTTCGATGTGAATTGGACTCGGCAAGACGTGCGAATTGTGCATGACTTTCGTCTTGTCCAGATTCATGCCAAGGCCAACCCGTCGAGAGGCTCCATTTAGGCTGTGCAGCATCCGGCCTAATTGCTCCATGGTCTCTGCCATTATGACGATGTCATCGGCAAAACGAAGGTGTGAGATGTACTCGCCGTTCACATTAATACCCTGCCCAGTCCAGTCTAGGGTCTTGAAGACGTCCTCCAACGCATTGGTAAACAGTTTCGGGGATATCACATCCCCCTGTCTTACCCCCCTGAGCAGTTGGATGGGGTTGGTTTTCTGATCCTGGATCTGGACAGTCTTCGTGGCAGCGTCATACAAGCATCTCAACACTTCGATATAGCGCCAGTCAATTCGACATCGTTGCAGAGAGGCCAGAACTGCCCATATTTCAATGGAGTCGAAGGCTTTTGCGTAGTCCACAAATGCCATACACAGTGGCTGGTTGTACTCCTCGGTCTTCTGTACAATTTGCCGAACAGTATGGATGTGGTCTACGGTACTGAAGCCTTTTCGAAAACCGGCTTGTTCTGGTGGCTGGAACTCGTCAAGTCTACTGGCGAGACGGTTCGTGACGACTCTCGAGAACAGCTTGTAGACGTGGCTCAGAAGTGAGATGGGTCTATAGTTCCTCAGCAAGGATTTGTCACCTTTTTAGGGTTCCGTACCTCAAAAGGTAAAAACGGAACCCTTATAGGATCACTCGTGTGTCTGTCTGTCTGTACGTCTGTCACAGCCAATTTGCTCCGAATCTAATGGACCGATTAACTTGAAATTTGGTACACATATGTATTTCTGTGACCCAAACACGGACGTGTAACGAAAATTAAATAATTTTGAATATGGGGTTCACTTTTGTGGGGCAAAGACGAAAATTAAAAAAAAAAGTTTTGCAAATTGTACCGTGTGACATATCAAATGAAAGGAATTGTTACAAGGATCTCAAATATATTTTTTTTTATAATTATTTGATATATGTTTTTAGAGATATTTACGAAAATAGATGAAAATTGACCATTCCCCCCCCCCCCTTATCTCCGAAACTACTGAGCCTAAAATTATGAAAAAAATACAGAGAATAGTTTTTTACTCATAGATTACAGGAAAACCTATAAGAAGTCTATGGTCTTAAAATAACATGGTAAATCTCTCAATATTGTATTTGCGGTTGTAATCTATGGGAAAATATGTTTTGCAACTACAATGTTAAGTTAGTTCTTGGGATAATTTATTGCTACTGCTAGTTCGACTAAGGCCCCAGTACACGTTCAACGAGCTCGCCCAACGTGTACTTAGGCGAGGCATCCTTCACTTCTCGTACCTTCCGCGATGCATTCTGTTTGCCGATTTCACGGTGCGCTAGTACTATGCCGGCATTGTCGGTAGGCACTGCTAACACATTAGCCAGTGAGCTATGTAAAGTTCAATTAATCATTTTAGACGAAATATCTATGTTGGGAAGTAGGACATTCAATCATATTTATCGCAGATTACAGCAAATTTTCCATACATACATCCCATTTGCTGGTAAATCTATTATTTCTGTAGGAGATTTTAACCAATTGCCGCCAGTTGGAGACAACTGGATTTTTCAGCCTAAAACAGGACGTAATCCGATGGCAGTTATAGCTCGTGCGCTATTGTGGGAACCATGTAGCCTGTTTCCAATGAGCAAAATAGTGAGTCAGAGGGATGATTCATTCGACATTTAATTATTTTATTTCCTTTATTTCAAAGATACAAAGGTCTAAAAATTTTGTTAAGAACATTTTTGAAAAATAGTGTTACAGCCAAATTAGACCGATTTTCATAGAAACAGAGATTTCCAGTTATCAGTTCCTCTTCCTCTTCCGATACGCGGTTGCCACTCCAGAACGTTTCGACCCAGGCCTATCGGCCATCTGTTCTGCGAGCAATGTGCCCTGCCCACTGCCATATAAGTTTGGCAATTCTTCGGGTTATGTTGGCTACCTTGGTTCTCCTGCCGATCTCTTAATTTCTGATTAGATCACGTCGTCATGGAAACTCTAAGCACAGCACCATTGCCTTTTGGGCGACTTTCAGCCTTCTAATGAGGCCCATTGCGAGCTATTACGTTTCAGCTCCATAGGTCATCACTGGCAACACGCACTGGTCCCGACTGCGGTATGTGAGACGAGAAGATATTGCATAGCTTCCCGAACACTGCCCAGTGGAGCCGGATTCCACGATTGACCCCATTCTCGAAATTGAACCTACCTCACTGGACAGTTTGTCCCAGGTAAACGTTTCAACTTTTTAGATTTATCGAGGTTCGATGACAATACAATAATTTAGTATCTCTTGGAGATGATCTGGTTATGAAGCCAGAAGGTGGATAGTGGAACTCTTCAGCGGCTTCTAGTAAACCCCTCGAGTTTGGGTTCATATGATTTGGTTTGACGAGTCAAATATATTGCAATTTGGTTTCGAGGGTCTGATGATGGAGCCAGCAGGTGGATAGTGGAATTCTTCAGTGGCTACTAGTTAACCTTTCAAGTTTGACCTCATATGATTTGGTTTGTCGAGTCCAATATATTGCACTTGGTCTCGAGGGCCTGATGATTGGGCCAGGAATTGGATAGTGGAACTCTTCAATGGTTACTAGTAAACCCCTCGAGTTTGAGCTCATATGTGTCGAGGGTCTGGTGATGGAGCCAGGAGGTGTATAGTGGAACTCTTTAGTGGTATTAGTAAACCCCTGGAATTTGGGCTCGTATGATTCGGTTTGAAGAGTCCAATATAGTACACTTGGTGTCGAGTGCCCGATGATGGAGCCAAGAGCCGGATAGTTAGAACTCTTAAGTGGCTATTAGTAAACTCTTTGAGTTTTAAGTCATATAATTCGGTTTGATGAGTCCAATATATTGCACTTGGTGTCGAGGGTCTGACGATGGAGCTAGGAGGTGGATAGTTAGAACTCTTAAGTGGCTATTAGTAAACTCTTCGAGTTCGAGGTCCCATAGTGAAAGTTGTTCATAATGATGAGTACAATGACCCCTTAAGAGGTTGCTGGTGTTTTACATATAACATATTCATCGTACGGAACCCTGTCCACGCGAGTTCAACTCGCACTTGACCGGTTTTTGAAGAACAGAACCACCACACCTCTGCTCCACGCCTTGGGCGTTATACTATCCTGGATGACGGAGTTGAAGAGACTCGCTAGCTCTCTCAGGACTGGAGCCCCGCCCGCTTTATGGAGCTCTGTCGTTATTCCGTCATCCCCAGGTGCCTTGTTGTTCTTTAGTTGCTCGAGAGCCGCCCTAATCTCGCACTGGTCGACATCCGGGATGTCCTCCGTGTAGTGGCGCGTTAATTCGGCTCGATGGTCATGTGCATCATGTCTGGCTGGTTTCGCCGTCCGCGTTGAGTACAGGTGCCCGTAAAAATCCTCGACTTCCTCGAGTATCTCGTTACTCTTATTGATGTGTAAAAAAAAGCAGTCAAAAATCCTTCATGAAAAGTGTTAAATAAACATACTATTACTACTAATGAATATTGTATTTAACCACATAAATTAAAGTACTTTTATTCTGATAAATAAAGCAATTTGAGGAAAATTATTCTATAACCATTACAAAATATTCTAAAATGCACAACGGTAATGTTCAAGTTTTCACTTCTGCTGGCACTCTCGGAGTTTTTGCTGCCACCCGTTGTTTTTTTTAACAAATAACGCAGCTTGGATTTTGGTTTCAATTTTGCATCAATTGAATCGCGCAATGTATGCGATGATAAAGATACTGATGTAGGTTTTACCATGTAATGGAATAACGTCATCCCATTAAATACGTGTACATGTTCTAAAGATTTTTTCAGGACAACGAATGATACTATAAACATCCTCAAATAAAACTTTATTTCATCATTTGCTGCCTTCTTACATTCTTCTTATTATTTCAAAACACTCCTTCTACAAGAAGTCTTCATTTTGGAGGTCAATGAACTCGTGCAAGCAATTGTTTTCCACGTAGGTACCTATTTCTATTAGTTTTCGAAGGTCGATACTATCGTGCACAAAGTTGTTTCAACAAGATGGAGTTTCTTTCGTAAGTGATCGGTCAGTCTTGTTTTTGATGTTTTCCCTAAAGCTACTAACCTCCCGATACGGTTTTGCCATATTTACGTAATCCTATGTATACGAAGAAAAACGTCAATTTGTTTTCGTAAACACACATTCAAAATTATGTTTTTGATAAAAACGATATTTTTATATGGTTCTTCAGTCAGATCAAATGTACTACAATCAAATTGAAAAACAATACGTTTGTAGTTAGGAAGACTAACAATAGGGTTACTATTTGTTTTATTGTTAGTTGGAATCTTGTTCAGTTGGTTTGATAACAAAGAAAAATGAATGTAGTGAAATTCAATCCCACAGTTTATCGTTTGCAGTAAGTACGAAATACTTTAAGGGTGAAATTAATTAGGCTGTTGCTAGTCGCCCGGTAAACGGACGAATAACATATAAATTATTCGTCAGTTAATCGGACGAATAACTTATAAATTAATCGTCCGTTTATCGGAAGAATAACACATAAATTAACCATCCGATTATAAATATATTCGTCCGATAGTCGGACGACTAATTAAATTTTTTATTCATCCGTTTAGCGGACGAATAGACACTTCGAATTAATTAACCTTTATACTCATACTGATATAAAAATATCTATACTAATATTATGAAGAGGTAGAATAGAATAGAATAATTTATTGTTCTCTCATAATCAAAAACCACAGTACAAAATCAAAGTAAACCTTAATAGAGACTGGTGTCTGTTGTAGGTAAAACCTGTATTACAGATCACCAGGCTAACTCTCCATCGGACAACTCTCTTATGATCTATGACCGTATTTAATAAACATAAAGGTTGTTAGTGTATAATAAAACACTTACAAATGAATAAAACAAAATTAAAATTAAGAACTAAAGTGAAACAAAACAAATTCTGGTGGCTAAAGTGGCTTACAATTGTTTTGGGAGTGAGTATGTGTGTGTGAATGTGTGTGGGTGTGTGGCGGTTAGAGTGAGAGTGTACGATGGTGTGATGTGATCGTGTGTGTTAGTTGTACATCGTTCCATGGCAGAAAACGTTACATTAAGGGTTTTAATAAACGTTCTGTTGCATTGTAATCAATGCGTTGCAACCACGAATAGGTAGAGGTAAAATTTGTTTGTTTGTAAGTTTGTATGCAGGGGGTAATCTCCGGAACTACCAATTGGATTTGAAAAATTCAATTTTGCATTGGATAACCTAACTCTTGAGGAAGGTTATAGGCTTGCGGACGAAGTCGCGGGCAGAAGCTAGTGTATGATAATTCAATAGTATATTTAATATTAAGGCTTTTTTAGGTATTGCTATCCCATAATTCACATATGAATAAAATAAGGTTTTCTTCAAGAAATTCTTAGAACTGTAACCGCTTTCTCGTAATTCCATTTCTAAATATCTGTCTAGTTCTACAAAACTCATCAGTGTGGTGGTTATATTAGTTCTTCACATAAGTTCATATATCCTGTCTAGCTGTATACATGTACACTTTGAGTTTCAAGTCGAAGTTTATTAGCGTCCTCAATACACTGCGGATTACACAAGTTAGCCCATTCTCTTAGTTTGCTAACTTTAGTTATGAGATGATGTAAATTCATTATCGGCCGGCCCATATAAATGTTACGGACGGACTATAAATTAAGATTTATGAGTGTTATAAAATTGAAATAAAAACGCTTTGACGTGCCATCAAAAATAACGTTAGAGTTATAAACTAATTATTGGAACTCGCAATTAATAATTGAGAACTAAAATATCGTTTGTTCAAAGAAAAAACCTGGTAGAGGATTATATTTTTAAACATTGAGCCCAGATTGAGGTCGTGGCTAAGTAATAATAGCCGCACGGGTCGATCCATCAGGTTCAGCTACGCTTGCCTGGGTTGGTCTATGGATGGGTTACCATCTTTACATACCGAGACACCTCTGTGCCTTGGAAAGCACGTTTAGCCGTTGGTCCCGCCGGTTATTCGTGGATCTTTGAGAGTCGTTACGGGTCGTCAGAAGCCCGAAAGTCCGACAATCAGTCTTACCAAGGGGTGTCGTATGACCCAGTTACTGGGTTGTGGAGGTCAGATAGGCAGTCGCTCCACGTAAAATACTGGTATTCAGCTGCATCCGGTTAAACTGGAAGCCGGAAAAGGCTAGGCAGATTGGATTTTTTGATCCCAGTTATATTTTCATCGTGATCAGCCTATATTATATACAATGTGGAGACTACCATACAACAAAAAAATTAAATACTGGCACTACTAATGCTTAAGAGTATTTTGGAACTGTCAAATAAATCCTAGCTTCGAAATAAAAAAATGAGTTTTTCAAACAAATTAAATGTAATGCATGCCGAATCCACCCTAAGCCTATAAATTCCGTTTATCCATCTAGGCCTTGGATGAATTCTCGGGTATACATTTCAGAATATCCACCTTAGGGTGGATTTTTGGGGTGGATAAACGGAATAGCCCGAGCCGACTATGGATTTTATCGAGCTATGATGACTAAACTATTGAATATATTCAATTGAATTTTTGTATATAGAATGGGAACGTCATTATGGACACGCCTTTTAATTTTTTATTGTATTGTCGTCTCCACCTTGTATATTATAACAGTCCACCAGCTGGTTATAAGGCTTTATAGTTGTGCGCCATTTAAGTTGAATTCTTGGTTTATTTTCATCCAGCTGCTACCTAAGATGTTCATCGCCCCATCTAACCTCGTCCTAAACTAAGTTTGCCGATTCGCGGTCTGACTCAAGAATTCTACTACATCAACATTCATTGGTTTAAGGGCTAAATAGGCGACCCATTACTACTTTGGTTCTCTGCCGGATCACCTCAAACTGAATCCAGATTACGAACGTTATTTTCATTGGAAAAAAGTTTTTGTCATGGGGTGATACATACTTGTCTTCAGAAATTAATCCACTATCGTTCTTGTCCCAACGAGACAAAGCTGACAGAAGAGTTTCTTCAGAATCCAACTCCAGAGTCCTATATCCAAGGAGGTTGACGAAACCATCGAAATCTAACGGGCTGGGCGCCTGAAAGATATAATAAAAACAATATTATATACACACATCTCATTAAACACACATAGCTTACAAATTGAAAATGGATTCGAATTTTAAGATCTCTGAAAAAAAACCTTTTTTGTTTTATCACTATCCTACTATTCTACTAGCATACTATCCTACTCTCCTACTCTCCTACTATCCTACTATCCTACTAATATTATAAATGTGAAAGTTTGTATGTTTGGATGTTTGTTACTCAATCACGCAAAAACGGCTGAACGGATTTGGATGAAATTTGGCACACAGATAGTTTATAACCTGGATATAACGGAATACTTTTTATCCCCGTAGTACGTTCCCGTGGGATACTACGCGGGCGAAAGCTACTTTTATTATAATTCAGTCAACGATGTGAAATGCATACCAAGCTAACCATGGAAAAATTAAAAGCGGAAACATTCGTAAAGGCACTAATTAGGGTATCGATAGGTACTGATTGAATGCGGTTTACGTTCACCAGGTACGTGTCGGGATTAAAGATCGCAATACTACTAACTGCTAAACCATTTTAACAAAAACCCATAACCCTCCTTTTTTAGTTTCGCCGCAGTCAGATAATAATATATACAAAGGTCCTCTTTTCTAGCGCCTGTGACGTTGTATGTGCTCATAACTTTGATATTTTCGTTCTACAATTACGAAATACATAGGTAGACTAAAACCACAGAACCTAACGTGCCACGATATTAGGATCGTAGCACGTTCGGTAAACAAAAAGTGGACAATATACGAGTATAAGGAGTATAATAGCATACTCCATATAAACCGTCCAGTTTTTACGGTTCCGTAGCAAACTAGGATCCTATAAAATTTTGCCATGTCCGTCTGTCTGTCCGCGGCATAGCTCAGAGACTCTTTGTACTAGAAAGCTATAATTTGGCATGGGTATACATATTAATCACGCCGACAAAGTGGTTTAAACAAAATCATAAAAAAAAAATGTTTTCAGTGTATATCTCCCCTACACGTAAAGAGGGATCTTATTTTGTTTCTCATCTATCTTATAGTGTAGGGCATCGTTGGAAAGGCTGTTCAAAAATATTGTGAGTTTGTGAAAACCAGTTTTAGATTCAGGGATCTGTTTGCGAAATATTAAGCTTTAAAGTGCTAATTTTTAATAGAGTCAACTGGCCCTGCCAGCTAAATGGGTGGTTTTGAATATGTGAAAAAATCACGGCAGTAGTAGGTAAATTATAATTAAATTAAAAGGAAAACTATCACAGCTAGTTAGGCTTTACAAGTAAACGAATAATAATAGACCAATTTACATTTGTGGTTGTACTGTTACATGTTTTTCAACTACAAAGTTAAGTTTGTTCTTGCGATAAATTCATCCGACCTACGGAACCCTTCATTGTGCGTGGTCCAACACGCTTTTAGAATGGGAAACAAAACAATGAAATTCTATTATTTATCAGTTTTTAATCCAGTAGCAAAGAAGCCTTGTAATACAATTGTCCTGAATTTAACTAGTAGCAATAAGGCCCAACGTTATTGAGAAAACAGGCCCAAAAAAATTAAAATTACGGTCTATGTCTAGATTCTTTAACAAGATTGTAGACTAACATTTGTAAAACGAACAGGGAATCTGTACATCCTAATGTTAATACGCATTTATCGGACCGGACCCAGTTAAAATAAATTGGATAACCTTATCTGATGAATAAAAACAAGAGAGTATTTTAATCTAAAAAAGTTAAACACCCCGAGCAGGTGGTAAGAGAAAAGAAAAATATTAATTTGAACAGGAAATATTGGAATAGGATCCCCTTTTTTAGTGGGTGGAACGAAATTATTAATGCGAAGTGTGAGTTCTTGTGTCAATTCCAGTTCATTTAAGAGATTCCGGTATGTTATACATGATTGAACGAAATATAATCGAGAAATATTTAACTGATCCTCTAAAAATTTATTAACCTTCTAATGATGTACACTTTTTTTTAATGAACCTCTAAAAAATTTTTGGGTTTTTAATGAGTTCCTTTTTAAATTTCTGACCTTCACTCACAGTTGGTCTCAGTAACTAAGGTAGAAAACTAGGATACCCCGTCCAAACGGGTTAGATTAGGTTGGAACTGTAAATCCAAACTATTTCTGCTTCTGCTACATCTAAGTTGGTAATTTAGTATTTTTGGGACCCAAAAATAGACATTATTTGAGGCACACAAAAAGACGCGCAACCTTTATATTAGTGTTCACTGTTCAATAATAATATCTGGGTACCGGGTTTTTTGGTACGTTTTCTAAAAATGAAACCTAGCTAGATCGATTTATTGCCCCCGAAATGGAGCCGTTTCCGAGATTCAGATTATATAATTATGTATAAGAATTGCTCGTTTAAGTATTAGATTTTTAGGATTGCAAAATAGGAATAATAAGAGTTTCGAAAATATTACATGCTTTTTAATATATTTCTTAAATGCTGTTGCCGATTCGTAATAGTCTGTCTATTAGGATCGGCATCTCTTTATCAAAAAAAATCGAATAGGTAGTGTGTAGTAGGATACACAACTCTTGTACCTATTCTATTGTCTCTTACAAAACACATTTAAGTGGATTACGATGTTATTTCCGATTACAATATAAATTTAATTTCAATCTTCCAGCAAGAAAAATGGGGAGGGGAATAAGTTGCCTTAATCTTAGGGATACAGGAAAAATATCCGCCGAAAAATTTGCAGACACTGTCCTAGACAAGGGAATTTAAATTTGATCCGTTGGAGCCACAGAACACGGAATCGCCGCGCCAGCAGCGTCTAGAGTCGCCAGAACTAATACAATTCGTAGCACCGAAAGTGCGTTGAGCGCACCACTGTTCTGTCCCGACCCGCCTTCAAAACCGTCAGTTTTATACTTTACTAGCTGTCGCCCGCGACTTCGCTCGCGTGTGTAGACCCTAATTCTTTTTTGTAAAATGAAAGTAGCCTCAGTTACTCCCTAAAACATTAGCTATCTGCTAGTGAAAAAGTCCCGTCAATATTGGTCCAGCCGTCAAGATTAGCAGCAGCAAACAGACAGACCTCTGTCTGTCTGTTTGCTGACAACAATAAAAAAAAAAGATATTTTGTTATAAATACCGTATAAGCTTTCATATACATTTAGTAAAAAACAGTTTCTTTCACATTACAACATACATTTTAATTTAATTTATTTGTATAGAAGATGCCACTTAAGTGACTCGCTTGGTTTGTATGGAAAGTGATGACAATGCCGCCTCTAGCAGTAGTCGCCGAGGCGTCTTCGTGCTCTGTGGGTACCTAAAGCAGTGAGGGCAAATCCCTGTGACCTCGTCAGCGTTGTGGATTGACACGAGCTTAAAGGTCTCTTTCGTCAGGACTCAGAAACTTCCTTAACAATACTTAAGCGGAATTAAAAGAAAAGCAAAGTTTCTTATCTGTTTTGAGACCGCCTTTAGTGAGTAGAGTCTGTTGTTTTATTCTCATTGGATGAATTATTTTGGTGTTTGTGTTTCGAGGTTGTTGTTTTGATAAATTGTGTTATTGTTGTTTGAATGTAATTAGTTAGTATTTTCTGTTTGTTGTTGTGAGAACGAATGATGTGGAATACCAATTGATTTCTATTAACTCATAAAAATATTTGTTCACTCTTTAGTTTGTCCCGATATTTAACTTTCATTGAACATATATTGGTTAGAATCCTACCCACTTTCATAATGAATTTGAATGCCAAGGTGACCAACTTCGAAATCAAAATTCCACGAACTTTACACATGAATGCACTATAAACTTTCATCTTACTCCATTTTGGTCCATCTGGCTACGTACAACTTCCAGCCAGAGTTTGGTCACCTGGCTTAGTTATACCTGTACACACAAGTCTGGCCAACAATTGTCTACTGACACAGATGCCAGCTGGCTAATTGGCTATGCGCTTACAATTTATGGCAAGTTTGTGTATATCCAAACTACTGGTAGCTACTTATGAGCACAGATGTTGATATTACTTACTACAATATGAAGCATATAGCAACTCCAGCAGTAGTAGGTACATGTACATAGATGGGTTAATTTCGTTGTACTGAAATGACTACAGGTTACTGCTGTACGTGGTTTCAGGATACAGTAATGAAAAGTTAAATAATATCAAAACTATATTTATGGTAGAAACTATCAACAGGATATGACGTATTAGCAGAAAAAAAAGATCTTTAAAAAAAAATGCAGATAACTCCTCCAAAAATGTCACGAGAAATTCCTCGAGAATATTTAGATTTTTATCATTCTATATTTACGAAGATTTGTGGTCTCCTTGGCATTTTTTTATAATCATAAACAACTATATTTACCTCAGACATCATGTTGCGAATGGCATTTTCGTCAATCTTGTCACCAAGGCTGACCAGGGTAGCGCGAAGATCACTAAAGTCGATACAGCCATCTCCATCCATATCAAATAGTAAGAACGCCTGGAATAAATAACGCTAATTAAACTTAGATATGTGGAAGGAGCAGTGGTGGCCCAGTGGTAACGTTCCCGACTTACGAGTTGTAAGTCGTGGGTTCGAACCCAAGCAGGCGCTTTACTTTTTGTAAATAATTTTATCACCACTACTCTCAAAACGGTGAAGGAAAACATCGTGAGGAAACCGGCATGTCTTAGAACCAAAAAATTCGAAGACATGTGACATCTACCAACCCGCACTGAGCCCGCGTGGTAGATTACAGCCCACTTCCTCTCACAGAGAGGAGGCCTGTGTCCCAGCAGTGGGAACATTAATAGGCTGATGATAATGTGGAAGGAAAACTGTAGGTAATTAGTCTGAGTGAAATTGAAAAAAAACATGGTGGAAATGACTTGACAATTATGTGATTTCTTATAGTAGTCGGAAAAAACTAATTTAATTACTACGTAAACCGTGGCATAATAGTCTTGAACGTAGGTATTCTTTTCTACGTAATGTAACCTTAGATTTTACCCAGAAATAAAAATAAAAATAATCGAATATTCAAAATGCAAATATGTAGGCAAGTATGTATTACCTACACCTGATAAAATCAGTATGCAGTATTAGAATATCATGCAGTAGTCAAACATTCTCGCCATTGCATGCAATAAACGGGAATCCTACCTCTTTCAGTTCAAAAATTTTATTATCGTCGAGTTCGGACGCAACGTTGGCTGGTATACAGAGAGCTTCTCTTGCCCTAGAAGCTGAACGGGATCTCGGCGGCGGTGGGACAGTTAAGTCGTTTCCATTCTCCGATATAATAGAGCTGTGAGAAAACAAAATGTAATCTCAAATAAAGTTTGTTGTGTCCAGTCGATTCAGAACAATAAAAGCAGTGTGGTCAGAAATTGGTTTGAAGTTGGAATCATTTATAATAGAATTCGATTCCTGAATCGAACGTTATAAATAAAATACGAACATTAATTTATTTATGACAATATTCAAATATAATTTTTTCTCGGAAAATAGAACAGGACAAAAGTATTGAAAAAACTCAATATTTTACGGGTATAATATTCAACCTAGCGCCTTTTCAATCACTTCTCAATAAAGATAATTTTACAGCGCCGAAATAGCTTTTTGTTAAAACCTGCGCGTAGCGGAAATTAAAAATGACAAAAAATGAGATTTTTATGGAGGCACTCTGTCTACAAAAGAAGTTAATAAAATGATAAAAAACCTATCTAGCATATCCCAAATCTTTAAATAAAAATAAAATGATAAAAGATTTAATTTTATTTCCTGAAACTGGTTACAAAGTTATTTGCGTTTTCCGGCGTTGGTATTTTAATTGAAAACGTCGAAATCCTCATGAAAAAAATTTATAAGATGCTTGAAGAGCTCAGTGGTTGAACATTAAAATAATATTCATATTTAATTTAGCTTCCGGGAACCTTCCATTTGTATAGATAACATTCAACATTAATTTGCTGCATATTTCTTTTAGGGGCGTTTTATCACGTATTGACATTTGCAACATTGTATGAATTAAGTACTACTTATGCCACAATTATCGGTCCAGCTTTGCCAATAAAATAATCAACTTGAACGATTATTCCGTTTGCGTATAACTGAATAAAATTGGCGCTATCAGAAAGTTCAACTGTAGGAAAGAAAAATAACTTAGCATATTAAACACTTACTCTCCAGTAGAAAGCGATTGTAGAAGATTCTCTTTAAATTTCTTTATTTCGTCCTTAGCATCGTCTGGCTTGCTACGGCGACGCTCCCCTTTTGATCCCCTCTGCGAAAATACAATACACTTTGTAAAGCCGCAATTTTAATAGGAAAAACACTTCATCCTATTAAAGCATATTAAAAGTTGCTCCTTTTATAAACAGAGCAACCATGAAAAAAATATTTTACACGCTGCAAACCTTTCAAACAAAATAAACTTGATGAAAGAAATAAATGAACCGTTCAAGTGTTTGCAATCGAAAGTGAAATATTAATTCTCTGTTTGAAGTGACCGGAGAAGATAACACTGGTGACTTTCCAAACTTAAAAGTCAAGGCAGTTTGAGAACAGAAATTACTTACTTGTCAAAACTTTGTTCACAGCTTAATTAACAAAGGCCTCAAACCTTGTGTTCGCTTTATTTATATTACATTTAAAACGTATTATATTTTAGCAGCTTACAGTGAGATTACTTTGAATTAACTTACTCTTTTCGCGGCGCCGTTCGTATCTTGGTCCGCCATGTTTTAAATGTCACCAAAACTATTTTTCTTCGCTTGTTGTCCTATGCGTGTTTCCACGACCGTACTGACTAAAGCAAGAATTGTAACTAGGTACACGTCAGGAATATTAAATTTACATTGCATTTTCCGTCAGCCGAGATGATTATTTATTTCGGACGGATGCACGCAGATTTCGAGATTAGCCGTGATGTTTGCCGCAACTAATTAATCTTTGGGGCAAACTTGCTTTAAGATTTCCAGGTCAACGAATTGTTTGTGCAACGTTTACATGTTTCCACTTGTTCGGAACTGAGAAGGGTTGCTGTTTGTGTTTATTTTGGCAAATATGGCTGAACACCACTAGCGCGAGGTTTGCAATTCAACGAATATTCATTAACCCGATTTACCGTTCTAATTCGCTGTTTGATTTCTCTATAGATTACTAGCTCACCTCAATTTACCTTATTAACAGCAATGTTATTATTAGCAAATACCGTATTCCACTCTAAATTAATATTAAATTTTGTGGTGTGTTGGTTTAATCTAATCTCATCTAATCTTGTATGGATACACGTGTTGGCAGGAGATCAAAAATGAATAACGACTAATAATCTCTGTGATATCACCAGGATAGTCAATTAAATAATATTTTACGACCCAGAAGGAACCGTAATGATGTCAAAAATAAATAAAACATGTGTCAACATATTAAACCTACAGAAAAGTAATAAACTTAGAGATTTAAACTTCACGGTAAATAACTTGTTCAGAATGACTAGATTCAAAGGAAACGTGACTTACGTGACAGAAATATTATGTTTGATATTTTTTATTGTAATGATCCGTAAAAAAGTATTTAACGAAAATATAAAAATATACTTCAAAGATTTTTTTAAATAAAATAATACTATTAAGCTTCCTGAAGTATGTAGCTTGACGTCACGGGAAAATAATTATGACGTAGGTAAATATGTAATATAGGTATGTAAATGATGAAAAAAAGGAGGCTTATTTCGAGCAGATAATTATGTGAAGTTGACAAAATGATTATGAAAATATTTCATTATTTTCGTACAATTTCGTTAAATAAAAATATAATTAAGAATAGTTTCAGTTCATAAAATTATATCTAACTCATACCTAATTAATTCAATAATAAAACAAATAAAAACTTTGATGAGCTTTGTTTGCCTATTACATACATTTTCAATTCTTAAATCATTTTGTCTACACTAATATTATTTTTTGTATGTTTGTTCTTTACGCTTCCACGCTAAAACGGCTGAACTGATTTAGATAAAATTTGGCACATGGGCAGACCATGGCCTCGATTAGGACATAGGATACTTTTATCCCGACATTCTCACGGGGACGAGACTTATGCGGGTGAAAAAGCCAGTAAAGTCAAAGTCATTTATTTGCTTTAAATTCGGTTACAAAGGTGTTAATTTATAATTCTTGTGCGATGACACATTTCGCCATATTTTGGCATGCAAATATAAGTTAATAGTAAGGTATATAAAATAACCAATTATTACTAAAGTTGAAAATAGTTTGGTAATCCAAAAGTGCACGCCTCATAACACTCATTTATAAACGAAAAAGAAATTCAAAACATAGTTTCTAACAAAAATTAACAATTTATCTTACTTACTATTATTACTACACTTTTCATGAAGTATGTTTTGACTGCTGTTTTACCCATCAATATGGGTAAAATTTTTAACCTCGCAATCCTTATGTAATGTCAAAGACTATTTATTTAAATATTTACGTTGTGGGTTGCTAGGCAACGGACACGTCATTTTAGTTAGTATTTTATTAATTTTAATTAAACTACTTTGAATAAGAGAGCCATTTTCAATAAGGTTCCTTCTATGGCTGAAACAAATGTATTAAAAAAAATTGACTCAATTTATTGATTTTATTGCAAGCTACAATGTTTTCAGGTTTCATATATTGACGGACAGGAATTTTTATTCAACTATTTTGATGCTTTTTTCATTTCTGCTGCATTAAATCAATTGTTAAAAAGTACAGTATTAATCTCCATTTAATCATCCATACAATGGTATATAAATTAAGTAGGTTCTGTGTACAAGCAGGAATGTATAAATAAAAACAGTTGCAGAAATGGGTCAAAAAATATTTTTCGATCGTAGAGCACACTAATGCTTCGCATTATGAGTCGTGCAATATTTACTCTAAACATGGAATTATTAATAGTAAATCAATCTTCCATTTACACAACTCAACTAATAAAAAAAAATTACAGAACCAAATGATTGGTAACTAATAAATAAAATGCAAAAGTAGTAGATAAATGCAAGGATCGTAGCAGGTGGCGTTTTATAGTTTCTGTCGACGCTCATGGGAAGGAGTCGTGAATTTATGTATTAAATATAAAAGGTTTACCACAAAACAAGAAATTAAAATATTGTTTAGCAGAAATAGTTGTCGAAAATAAAAGAGGTTTCCATAAAAGTAAATGGATTGAGCAAAATGTGACTAGGTGCCCATAATCCCGTGACATTTTCCGCCTTAATGCTGAGGGGATAAGATTTCTGAACTTTTACGATTTGGTTATTGTTTATGTCAATATAACCTAATATTACGTTTTATGAGAATGCTCTTCTCATAAAAGTTAATCGAACATAATATTGCATGTGTTCAATTTTATTTAATCACAGCTTTTGTGTTTCTATACCAACTCTCTGTAGGTATTGCATGAACAAATCTATTCATCTATGAGACTGGTTATTGATACCTGAAGCTTTTTGATAAAAGCTACTTCTTCTACAGAGAACGAACGAGCTTTGATGACTAAACTGGCTGACTTCTTGTTGGTGATTTCAGACTTTCTTAAGTCCAGCCTGGACTCAGCTAAGAATTACATTTCATGACATCATACACGCACGCCAGTAACGAGAACTACGTACCTGACGTTTCTGAAAAACATCAGTATAAAGATCTATCATAGTCCATAAGATACCTAAAATTATAGATATAACATAGTCAGCCTATAATGTTACACACTGCTGGGACCTCTCTTCGAGAGTGGGCTGTAATCTACCACGCGGGCCCAGTGCGGGTTGGTAGATGTCACATGTCTTCGATTTTTTGGTTCTAGGACATGCCGGTTTCCTCACGATGATTTTCTTCACCGTTTTCAGAGCAGTGGTGACGAAATTGTTATCACTGGGCCACCACTTCTCTCATTGAGCCACCACTGCTTCCTAATTATGGATATAACATTCAATAAAGATTGACAAATAAGTCTAGTTTGAGTAACCAATTACCATCGCCTCCTACTTCCTTCGTCTGATCAGCTAAATAAACTCGATCATGCAAAAACGAGTCTCAAGTAAATCAACAGCGGCGAGGTAATCTGCACCACGAACAGGTGTAAGTGGGTTTTTAATCAACTACAAATGCAACGGTTTAGGAGAGTCCAAATGAGATTCGTCTAGGGCTGTCGCAATTTCGGTTTTGGGAAATTTTGTTCAGAATTATACACAGAAACTCTATTTTCTCAACGGGATGTATGCACGTAAGCGAAGCAAAAAGATTATGTAAGGAGCATAGCAGGTGGCGCTCTATAGTTTCTGCTTACTCTCATGCATAAGACTAATTAGATTAATTGCGTAATACACAATCAATCACAATCTAAATCATTTTGAAAGAGATTGCTAATCCATTTCTGTTATTTTCTTCTTGTCTGTTTTTAAATGTGTGTACATAAATGGTTAAATTAAAAAAATTGTTCGAGAAAAAATCCGGTCAACAACATAAGAAACGCAATAAATGTTGTTAAGGTGAAACAATTTGATATTTTTTCCATACAAACTTCGGAGGGGTTTTACTCCACTGTTTGACATCGTACATTCAAAGTTTAACATGATGTCGTTAGGTCTCATTATTAATTTTGTCTGTACGGAAGCAAAATAGTAAAATAAAAAGCCATTAAAAAGTTATAAGCCAACAAAGATTCATTTTTCTTGCTAATTTTAACGCAACTTTGGGCGTAAATAAATAATACAAGAAGTGTGAAATCTCGAAAACAAAATCCGTACCGACACAGAAAAATTATCGAAAATTTCAATAAATTTTATTTGTAATTGATTTATGCAGTGGTTTTTTCAGAAAAACCTTTTTTCCAAAGGCCTTTTCATAATTTTTGACGCGCTCGTTTTACTAAAATTGGTCGGTACGGTGTTTCTGTGCGTGCGAACTATACGTTGTCCATGTAGACCAGCTTCTAACTGCTCATCACTGATACTATATCTGTCGGACACGATGCCAGGTGAGACAGCGTGGTTTTTTGGCCATGCCCACCTTGGAGTTCGAGCCCGCGACTAGTTCCACCTTAAACTGTCAAAATGAAACAGATTAGTTTTAATCATTTACGAAAATGCAACGCAATTAGATAGCTAGTTAGGCCTATTACTGAACCTCACTCAAGAGCTTAAAACTATTTTCAACCAATCAAAACGCTCTAAACGAGTTTTAAGTAATGCTTGAGTTTTGAGTGAGGTTCTGTAATACGGGCCTTAGTTATTAACCAAACGAAAAAGAAAGAATGCTGTCAAGCTTATCATTCTCCGGAAAATCATAATAATGATTAGGTACCATAACCATACATTACACATTTCGCATTACGCCCCTGTTAGCGAAGTTTTAATTAATAACGCACATGGGAACAAAGGAGAATGAAATGTCTGCTATGACTGATGAATCGGTTTTTAATGTATAAAAGAAGCTTTCAAAGAATTCTGTACGCTTGTTAAATGTATGACGCACGCACGCATGATAGTTAATTAACTGTTTGAATTACAATACGTGGAATTAAAAGTATGGAAATATGTTTGGCATTGTGACGCCAAAAAAACTGAATTCACAGAAAGAGGTAGCAAATTGTTTTTTTTTAAACATGCTTTGAAATTCAAGCATTATTTTGACTACCTTCTTCGAGATAAATCGAAATTGCTGAGCTGGCCGAATACATGCGAGCGCCCGGCCGGCAATGTTTGTATGAAAATTCGTATCTGTCGTGTTTAGCGGCCAAATGCGACACGATCGTCCATCAATACCTCTGTTGCAGGCTGCGACAGTAATGTACTATTTCAACATTATTACGCTCTTGGGTTCAGTGAGAATCTGGTTACAGAAATAAGATCAGTACTTCTGTTCTGTGGCATTTTTAAATAAAAAAAATAACATTTTCGCACTCTTCTTAATCAAATATTGTAAATGAACCCTTAAGGCTCCCGCGAACAGGCGCGACGCGACGGCGTGGCACGACACCGGTAATTGTTCTACCGTGAAGTTTTCTTAGAAATTGTTTTACTAGAGTCGCGTCGCGCATTTAGAATTACACAAAATACTTATTTTAAAATTGCTTCTGTAATTAGTTAATTTTAATATATTAGGGTTAGTTGTTATAGCGTTAATAGTAGACTGCCTATAAACCATCATAATTGGTTAACAATTTGACAGAATTGGCTGGCAGAAATTATACCAAATTTTGAAAAATAGTTCCATTAACTAAATCAGCTTTATTTTTCAAAGTGGTAGCCCTGAGCGTGAAGCTGATCCGGGACGGAGGCAAGGAATTTGGATTGCACTTAAGTTTCTTTAGCATTCGAACACCGCAATTTATTTTTGTAAGACGATTGAGGGTTCTCGATATTTGCTTCTATTGGTATCGAGATGTATGATAATTATTCTTTGAGGACTTAATTTAATTTCATGGTCTATTTCTGTCATGGGTAATAAGGTCTTTGATTTTTTATTACATCCTAATCCATACTATCCATACTACTCCATATCCAACCTAACTAATATTATAAATCCGAAACTGAATTTGTTTGTTTGTTACGCTTTCACGCTAAAACGGCTGAACGGATTTGGTTGAAATTTGGCACATGGGTAGACCATGAACTAAATTAGGACATAAGATACTTTTTATCCCGATATTTTTATGGGATCAAGAATTATGTGGGTGAAACCGCGGGGCGCAGCTAATTAATTAATATTATAAATGCGAAAGACACTGAACGAACCACAATAGAAGTTTTATTAGAGTATAGAGTGTAGAGTATATTTATTTCTGACGTAAAAAGTACACATACAGGTGACACTTGATTACATGTGAAAAAAGCCTGATACAAAATATTGATCAATTACCCCTATGCTAGGAAAAACCTGTGTTACAGGGGTCATCCATCCGTCCATTATGAATGTTATAATAGTTACTTACAATTTAGTCAAGTGCACTTTTGTAAAAAAAAAAAAAAAAAAAAATTGATAATACGCCTATGGGTATTAAGTGTCCCTCAAACTGTTAATAGAATTAGGATCTATTAATAACACTAGGTCTAGTGGTCGCAACTTCGCAAGCGCTACTGCTAATTATTAGGTCCTGCGGCGTTCGATTCGCAAGCCGGTTTTTCCATCAGAAATTTCTCTGTAGCAGTCCCGGACTCTAGATTTGTGCCCGGTTGCTGGCAATAGGGTCACCCCCTTATACGTGGCACGTAAATTAAATTGGCGAAATCTGGGTGTATACTATAGGTACACCTCTACCTAATCCTTCGGGGATTATAGGCATGATGTTATCTCTGTTGTATGTATTACTCAAAGTAAGTAAGTATAGTTTATACTAGTACTATTCTAAGATGAAAGTTTATTCTAGTAACTATAATTTATAAGGTTTGAAGCCGCTCATGGGCTTCTTCCTAGGCTTCACATGCACTCGAGAAATATCTCTCAGGCATGTTTTCCTCACGATATTTTCCTTCACCGTTTTCGAAGCAAGTGATATACAATACGCACATGAATCCGAAAAGTCACAGGCGCACCTGTGACTTTTCCTCAGCCTTGCCTTTGCCTTGGGTTCAGAACTTCAGATTCGAGACCTAGGACTTGGCACACATGACTGGGCTATCACTGCTCTACCTATAATTAGATACTACGTGTATGTTGTATTTACAACATCTTTCCTTCCTTCCAATCAAATACTCCCGTTTGCTTCAAACAAGGGACGAATCACTTAATCCCCCTGAAAACATTTTAAGTAACGTAAATGCTTTTAGTTAGACGTGTTAAGCCTCACATTTCAGAAACAATCTGCAATACTAAGTGGTATTGATACTATGTAATCTCTTATGTAGGTACTTTGCGGATTATTTTGTACTACATGGAAAGACTCTGGTTGTAAGTACTTATCTAAATGGATTGCAAACAAAGACCCTTGTGTAAATACTTCTTTTTCGTAACTACGAGTATTGATGTAATCTTATCACATTCTACTACGTGTATGAGCGAGGTGTGATCATATTTAAGGGTGCACTAATCGGCGGCAGAAACTCGTTGGTGGGCGTGACTAATACCTATGCATGGTAATTACTCTAATTAATTATTTATTTACTAGTTTTTTTTATCTAGTTTTTATTTATAAATTTATATTACTATTATGGATGTATTTACTCAAAATAAATTTATCTTAACTTTGAATAATGTTTTCTATCTCAGTACGGTTTTATTTTGCCATTTTTTACTACATAAGTTATTTATTTACGCCCAAAGACAAATTAAAATTAGTGTTGAAATATGAAAGTTTCGACGCTTATAACTTCCAAACAATAGTAGATTGTTATTTAGGGGTCGAAAGGAATAAATTCCCATACGAGGTATTTAGATGCCCGAGCGAGCGCAGCGAGGGCGGCTATAGTCCGAGTAGGAATTGATGTCTTTCACCCGTGTTAAACACTCACACTTTACGTTCCGAATATAAAGAAAGTAAAAAATAGTAAAACTAAAATATTTATTGATATTAATAAGATGACTATGAGTAGTACCTACCTATTGAACATTAATTGAGCAGTTAGAATAATTTGTGAATTTTTTTAAATATGAAACGCACCGCGTCTCCACCGCTGGCCGTCCCGCATAAACGATTGGTGTCGGGAAAGTTATATACAAATGTGGTGTTCGCGCGGTAAACTTTAATTGCGTGATGCAGCATTTGTGTGACGTCAGGTCTTTTTGATGCGTAGTTCGCATGACATGTGACAATGTAAATGCCACCACAATGTAATCACTTATTCACATTCTACATCACATAAGTTGAATAGCTACTCTATTTTTGCAGAGATTCGCTACACAACATAACTTGTCACCTCTCTTCTCAAAAAATTTTTCCTAAACCAGTCTGTTTCCAACCCAAAAGCTAAACTTCATATAAAGTACAAGAACAGCTGTAGAGCAAACAGTAACAAATATTCAGCAACTGGACGTCTATTTGGCTTAGTATAACTAAGTCATACAATTTGCGAGGTGGCTCTGAGCTGCTTATCTGACCTAAACATTACCCTATGTTACAGTGCTAACTTGTTGTTTCCCAAACACTGGAATATGGGAACACTTGTCTTGAGCATCCTTATGGAGAAAACTTGTTTTGTTTTTTGTGAATATTGTCTCTAGGCAGTCTAGATTAGGCAGATAACGAAGTTTTACTTACGATGTTATATTGTTTATTTATTTTAACTTTTCGCACTCTAAAAGGTACAACGGCGGACTTGATGCCTAAGGTATTCTCTACCGGTCAACCAAGGATGGTGAAGAGATTAGATGGCAGGTGCTTTGTTTAAGAGGAACAAATAAAATATACCATTTGTTTGGTTTTTTATCGTTTTGAATGTCACATCCCTCTAAAAGCCAACTCCCACGGTGCGCCATATCGCGGACGCGCACCAGCCCGCACGAGGACGCACCGCCACGCACGCGTACAACGCGCGTCCGCGCTACCACGCACGCTAGGTTTCCCACGGTGCGTCGTGCGCGTGCGTCCGCGATATGGCGCACCGTCGGAGGGCGGCTTAAGGAATATTAAAACAACTGTAATAAAATAATTCCGTATAAATGATCATATTGATCGTACTATTAATAGTAACTTCTATTCAATATAGGTACAACATGTCTTGGGTGCTTCGTCGGTAACAACTGACGAGTCAATACATTTTATCGCCCCTGTTCAATAAACAATGGGTGAAATATGGGTATACTCTACACCTTTCCCTACCCGCGGTATGACAGGCTTGGTAACATGTTATGTCGCCCTTGTTGTGCAGATGCGTCACCTAAAACGAAGGCACCAACTTAATAAAATATTCTCACAATTCATTGAAGGGCAAGGTTTGGGAATCGGTGACAAAGGTGACCAGGTATTCCACCTCATCGTTGGACGAACATCGTTCTAGCCCATTGGGTAGACAATTTTGCATCAAATATTCAACACATCCGTAAAAGGACCGTACACAGTATCTCATGTAAAAGGCACCGAAGCGGTTTTGTAAATAAGTGAAAAACGTTTTATGAAAACACAATCTGCTTTTAGGGTAGCACCGTGTGTTTGTTTTCCGAAAACGTAACATTGACGTCACATACTCCAGATGGCTTAGAAGAACGTGTTGACATAACCATACAAGGTTTTTTTTTAAATAAAAGCTTCAACAATGTTAATCTAATTCGAATTGATTTTGAAAATTCGTGTTTAACTGCCAAATAGAATGCTAAAAAAAGTAACTTTTATTAAAATTGCTGTTCCAATAAACGAATTGAAACCATGCACAAAAAGGCTGCAAATAAAAGAGCAGCGTCGATTGGTGGTTTGATTACACAGCAAGCGCCGACTGGAATCACCGACAGTTAGATACAATTACAAACACTAACAGACGCTGTAAACTGCAGAGATGTATGACACAGACGAAATTGTCCCATTTGCACTTTAGTACCGCTTAAACTTTTGTTAAAGTACACGCTCGCTCCAAACTAAATGTGTTTTCCAATATTCGTTCGTGGTGTTCGGAAAGGCGCTGCCGTGTCATTTGCCGTAATTGTACTAGTAACAGGCGCTTTGAGGCCTAACATTTCGCTTGCAACTGCCACCCATTTATGTTAGACCCACAACATCGGTACAAATATTTTCCAACCCAAACTCATTTGCTTTAACCCCAACAATAGTATGGAGATCTTCTAACGCTGGTGCAATGTCATTCCGTTTCGGGACGAAGCCGTTTCCCTACTCATTATCGTTAACAAAAGGATTGTACCCAATTTACATTTCATCGCAATATTTCCCTGCCTATTATATAGTTCGTCGTTGATTTCCGTGGATTTCGTATATATTAAATCATGTGACATTTGATTATCGTCTAAATCACTAATACTAATATAGTAAAATTCAATAATCTCGTTTCATATTGCATGCGTGCATTTATACCAGAAATAGTATATTAGAAAAGAGTACCGCCACTGCTACTCGTAAGACAAACATCCATCCGTATAAGAATCAATGTTTTATTCTGCCTCATGCAATATCTGAGGGCTTATACGTATTGATAGCGAAGATGTATTACATTTCTCCAATTATGCGGAAGGTCGTTCAGTAACAAGAAAGAAAAATCGTGCGATGATATTTCGACGTCTTCGTGATCTTGAATATGAAATACTATTTTTCATTCTCATCTGACCGGAATACGGCAACCCGTCTTCGCTATTTCATAAAGCACTTCTTACTTGACAAGACTATATTATATTTCAATGTGTAGTGAAAACATTTCGTTTTGCCTTCTTCTTCTCGTTATTGACAACATTCAGATTTTTGCATGAATCATTCAGCGAGTTGTTATTGTGAGCGTCCTCTACTGTTATAGGTAATACCTACCTACACCCTATTTTTTTCCTCCTTTGGGTTATATCAGCCGTTTGCTTTTCAGTGACCTAGGTTTATTTGTTTAATCGGCAAAAGACTTCCTCTCCGGTATTTTGCCTGCCCTATCTACTGCAGTTCCGGGAGATATATCACGGCATTTAACGCCAACGTTCCCCCGTGTGTCCTCCATAAACGCGCACACAGCTATATGCGGTACTACAGCAACCTGCATAAAGCTTACCTGCGCCTTTGCACCCGGTGTAAAATATTTGACGCTGCGAGCTCCAAATTTCATAAAATAAAATAGAAAAATGTTCTGGTGCTTGAGATTCAAATTGTTTTGTTCCCAAATGCGGAAACAGCTTTGATGTGTTCACTGTGTTTAGATATTGAGTTTGATGGAAAAGTCTCAATTTGCATTGTGTGTGATATTTTATATTCTACTAGCTTTTTCCCACGGCTTCGCTCGCGTGGAAGTCGGAAACTATACCACGAAAAAAAGTGCAAAATTTAACGTTTCTAGTCCCAGTAGTTCGGCTCTGTGTTGATATGTCAGTCAGTGAGTCAGTTTCTCCTTTTATATATATAGACTAGCTGTTGCCCGTGAATTTGTCTGCGATCCAGGATGAAAAGTAGGGTCAATCTATGTGCCAAATTTCATACAATTCCGTTCAGCCGTTTAAGCAAAACAAACAAACATACTTTCACATTTATAATATTAGATATGAGTGTCAGAATAAAAGCGTGCAAAATACTAAATGAATGTGAATTAAATGTTTATCACCTATGAAAACGTCTACCAATGTATGAAAAATTAAATGCCATAATATTTATCACGCTGACCCTGCATCTCTTTGTTTCGATATTAGCATAATGTACACCATTTATTTTAACACTTCTGAACATAATTTTAACGTCTCTCCTATTCAGCTGCACAGTTTACAACAAACAAAAGGTCTTAATGTTGACTGTCCATAGTCAGCCTCTTGGGCGCAATTTTTCCTGACCCGCCAACATGAGCCAGCGATTACTTGACTTTAGTAATCCCTATACACGAATTTAATCTTTGTTCAGTCCACTCTAACCCATTTCACAGTTCATTAATTTAATCTACTTCTACAACACATCGTTTCGTTCTATTTAACTACCCACAGTCATCAGCCTAGTCCCAACTATTATGGGGTCAGCTTCCAGTTTAACCGGATGCAGCTGAACTACACACAGAACTCACTTTAATTAGTTACTTTGATCCGTAAATTCTCTGTAGAAAAATTTACTGTGATAGCTTAAATATAAATTCCCGCCGCTCCATGGTCTATCGTAGCTGAGCTAAGAGAAATAATATAAAAAATCCGCCCCGACAGCGCCATTTTTCTTTAGCCTGGCGCTTATTTAGCTTTAATATGTTCCTTTCTTGCTGAACCTGAAAGTTTATGAGGCTTCGTGTTTGATTCTTCAGGAGTATAGTGATGAAAACTTTTGAGATAGCGTTGCAGTGTATATTTTAGTGTAATTTTCGCGTGCATTTTGTCACTGCTTTGAGGGACGTGCCTGTAGCTATTATTCTCTCCACTTTTTGAGTTGAAACACCGGTGTCATACATTAACTTATGAAAGTTATTATATTATATCTTTTTATTTATAATATTTTTCAATTCAGTTTGATGTGAACTAAAAAATATAACGAGAGCTTCTTTGAACCAAAAGTTTAGGAAACTGGAGTGAACTCCGGCTTATAATGTTATAATGGAACATAGTTTTGTTTATGTCCGGTGTTCTCCATGGCCCAGTTGGTAGTTGGACGATGGAAACAAGTAATTTTCCCCATAGACCAATTGGTCAAATTTCAATTGGTCCACGGAGCACCGACGAATATTTTAATTAGGTTTCTTGTTGCTCTGCTTTTGCATGTATTATTTTTAGACAAGTACGCTGGATAAACTGAATTCCCACGCGGATGGACCCAGTTTTTCTTTGCACTACAAATATTTTCTAAAGCCATCTAACTAAGCTGAATGTGCTTGTCGTAGCCATTCTCCCAACGTAATAGCTCAACTGGGTCACATTTTGTGCACTTCTTATCTCTGAACAAACGACCCGATCGCAAATGGCATCACTAATGTGAGTCAAAACATTAATCCAACTTTACGTTAGTCAATATGACGCACAAATTCCTCACATTGGACAACAATAGAGAGTTCATTAATATTGTGACGATGCCCCGTCCGCCTCATCTGACCTCGTTAATCAAAACTAATGACAGAGATAAAAATATTTCCAACGTTTGCTGGAGCTGGGAAATTACTCGTTATAGTTTTTCTGATGATGTTGATAGCTAAATTAGGTACCTACTTGTATTGGTGTGTGTGATGGCTTGATTGGATTTACGTAGGTAATTACCTAAGACTTGGCGAATACGTAAGCATTAGATCGTAGTGCCTGATAGATGCAAAGTTGCCCCGAAGTTGATATGACTATATACTCGTACTACCATTCGCTATCCACAAGATCTTATCTGTTACATAACAGCAGTGATTATCTAGTGGCGTGACCGTCGGACTGCAAAGTCATAGGTCTCACATTCGAACCCAAGGCACGCTCCTCTGACTTTTCGGATTCATGTGCGTATTGTATAATTATCACTTGCTTCAAAAACGGTGAAGGAAAACATTGTGCGTCGATGCCTGAGTCATATTTCTCGACGGCATGTTAAGCCAAGTCCGCCCATGGGCGGTATAAAAACTCAGAAAGAAAGAACTCTATTACATAGCATAATTATAAGAAGATACCTAACCCAATGATGTACCTATTTCGTTCGAGGACGTCCTTCTTCAGTCCACACAAACTACATAGCCTGTGTGTAGTCTTTTCTTATATAAAGCCAGTAGTTAGCTAGAGCCAACTAATTAGAGACTTTGAAAGCTAACGAGCCAGCGATCTTAGCTACTTTTTTTATCGTTGAAATGAAAATAGTATCCCCACTTTGGCATTTTACTTTGTGCTGTTTTAAAAGCGGAATAAGACTGTGCTCAGACTATAAGTCAAGACTTTCTTTTAAATGAATATTACTCTGTAAATCAATGGTCAAATTTCTAAAAATCTGCTGAATAGTTTTGACACAAACCAGACAAAACTGTTGACTTGACTCTGGTATCCAAAAGCACCTACTATGTAAGTGCTCCCGTTGACGGATTTATATAAAGTGTTGGCCATAAATCTAACTGTACAGCCAGATTATTACAATATTTAGCTTCAATCTACCCTCGGGAACCCTTGCGCTCAGAGGAAGGACGTGATAAAGGTTTGACACCCTTCCTTACGCTTTTTTTTTGCAAGAATCTCGTAAAAAACTTTAATAGTAAAAACGGCTATCTTTTTTTTTGCAGTATAACGTTAATCGAAAGATAAAAAGAAAATGACAAATATCTCAATCTGTGAATTAATAACTTTTATGAAATGAGTACATTTTCATCATGGATTATAATCATTCTCAATCAGAAAGATATGTAGAAAATAAATCGAACGATTAATACAATACAATACCCACAATATTAATAATGACAATACCTAAGATAAAAGTACTTAGCCAAAGATATTACATTTCTAATCAGCTATAAATTATATCCAGTCTGATAAATTTCTAAGAGACTGGTATTAGAATTTCACATATGTATGACAATAAAACCTTTAATAACTTTCTTAAGATACATTTATGCTTTAAGTAGGCATTAACGAATCTGCTTAAAGCTTACAGTGATATATAATTATTATGTATACCATACCTATCTAGCGTAATAAGCCTACAATATTCCCACTGCTGGGACCAGGCTCTCACCTCTCTGTGAGAGGGAGTGGGTCGTAATTCACCACGTGGGCCCAGTGTGGGTTGGTAGATGTCGCATGTCTTCGAAGTTTAGATTCTAGGACATGCCGGTTTCCTCACAATGTTTTCCTTCACCGTTTTCAGAGCAGTGGTGATGAAATAATTTACACAAAGTGAAGCACCTGTCAGGGTTCCAACCTATGACCTACAACTCGTAAGTCCTGGGCCATTACTGCTCTATACTTATTCTATAGGTACATAATGTATAAGCTAAGAGAATAATTATGTACTCAAGTGTCTTTAATCAGGTTTCATCGACTATAATTAGGTTCGACCAGAGCCCCTATTCACAAACATATACCCGTGTAGGTACCCGAGTACAGTCACTACTTTACAGCGAATTCAATCTTTAGGCACAGATTAATACAGATGGGACACTCCGCAGTTTGAAGCTACAAGTACTTGGCGGGCCCGTCTTGCTGGGCCAATTCAGTGAGGAGTCACGCGATAGAAAGAGTGACAACTTCTAGTTGAATATAACTGTAGGTGATTAGCGCTGTGCGACCTGAATTGCACTTTATAGTGCCGTAGCAAGAGTCGCTTTTTATTTAAATGTTTTTGCGAAGTGTCCCATCATTAGGTACCAACAGTAAACTGAAACAAAAAATGCAGGTATGCAACCTGAATTTACCTACTTTTAGACAAGATCCAGAATATTCGTAGGTACCTATACCTTAGTCAACAATTAGATTTACTACGATAACTTGCTTTCACAATCAGAAAAATAGAATGCAATTTCCTTTTAATACATCTAATACTATCTACCAACCAACCAGTATCTAGTTTAAACTACAAAGCAAAAGGAACCTCTTTGTAATTTACGTAAACAGATGTTACGTACTTACGGATATTAAATCCGTTCGGATCTCGGCCCAGTTGAACGCAGTCCAACTAATATTATATCCTTTTATATCTGTTTTGACTTTGCTATGCGGTGATTTATTGTGACTTGATTAAACTTCTTTGTTGAAATTACACTGACGAACAAATATAAAAAGCCACTTCCTTTAAGTGCCAAAAAAATCCAAATATCTCCTAAACCACACAAGTTAGCTTTAAGAAGTAAAAAATGGGTTTACAAGATTTTTTTTACTTTTCATGTTTAATACTAGCTGACCTGACAAACGACATCCTGTCCGAATTACAATATTTCATACAAAATCCCATAGAAAAAAGGACGTTCTGTTTCTCCCGTATTTGTAATCTTTCAACACTTTTCCAATGTGGCTTTCCATAAAAGCCTAATTCGAAATATTACAAAAAAACGGCACAAAAATATAGGTAGCAAAATCAGTCTAGCCATTCTCAAGTGGGTCAGTGACAGCTCGGCCCGAGTCAACTCAACCCGAATAATAATACCAGATACTATATCGTCAAAACGCTGAAAAAAGGGATGTGTACCGTCGTACGCTTACCAACATACAGTATTTCATTTTATTTAAATAGATTTCGATAGTCGGAAGTTCCCACTATATTTTTTAGTTTAGTTTTACTTTAATAAGTAATACTATATTATGTAAAAGGTACAAATTTTATTTGTGCTAGTCTTCTTAACTTTGGCCCTGTATGCGACAAAAAGGAATCATGTAAAAACACCAAATATAAATATTATGTAACAAAACCATCCCCGAAGGAACAATACATACTTGTCATTTACCAAATATGTAGACTCTCAGTAGACTTTTTTCTCATACGACATGAAAAATTGCTTTTACGTTTTTCTGCTAATAGCCTAGACTGTCTTTTTTTGTTTAAAACCATCTGCCTGCTCTATTTTAGCATAACCTACGTGCCTGCGTTACGAGGCGACAGAATACACTGTCGGCCAAATAAATTGTGGCAGCATCTTACAAAGTAAATGTAGGATTAAATCGAGGAACCCTTTTTTATACCGATACTTTTCTAGGTAAACTGTAGTAAAGAAGGTAAAATGGCTATTGCCTTTCGGGTCGGAAGGTTCCGAAGGATGATACGACCTGTCGATTCATCTGTGGTATTGTAATGTTTTTACCCAAAATTCGCAAATTCCGGTATTTCAAGTCGTGCTTCTAAGGTGTACGTCTTCACTCGGTGAACCTTCACTAAAATTATTGCACAATTTACAGAAACATAAAGCTCTTCCCACCTAAGATCTATGTGAAAAATAAACAATGCACACACGAGGAAAGTAATTGCTACCTGCTTGACTTACGTTGCGAGAAATATCAAGTGAAAATTGAGTTCATTTTTACCGTCAGTGTTTATGAGCCTCGTGGGATACACATCGCGAAATATTACCTATTTTAATACATACATATATGTATCTACGTAAACAACGTAGATGTTTTCTGGGTAAATGTTGAACAGGAGGCATCTGGCTCATAACTGTGTCACGGCCATGACTTGGATGGATGACCGTTATTAAACATTTGGATGTCACGCCTTCAAAATCACGTTAAGCTGTTGCTCCTAGTTGTCACACAAGCATTAAGCCAGTGACAATCATTGCGGTCAGAAAATCCGTCTAAAATCTGCATGTCTGGGAAAGATGCCTTCGCAACTGGCATTTGTCAAATGTTTACTTAGCGTCGAAGCTGCACGAATGCAACGCTAACACCGCGTCAAAGCGAACTATTTTCGATACAATTCATCTAGACGACGCAAGCGAAGCGTAAGCATTATGATGGTCATACTAAGATTTCAGTAAGCATTTTATTCAAAATATGCATTGTCATACTATTTGTGCATATGTAACCACTGCGAGCTGATGCGTTGTCGGCTTTCACGATACTTGTTATTTGGTTTACCCCAGCCGTAATAAACTGTCGTATACTCGTGTACTGTTTAAGACAAACATTTGCAATTTTATCGTAGTTCCTAGAACGAAATGAAGCCTAGACAAAGACTAGATACTGTTGTGTTTCAGAATAACATTTCGAAGAACAAAATTATTAGCTTAGGAACAGTATGTTAAGAGTTACTTTGGAGACTGTAAAACGGATTTTCTTACAGTTTTTAGCTCCATTTAAGAACGGTTCACTAAGTCAGTTTTCGTGTATTAATTTTATGTGTGCAAAGCCGCTGTGGGCCGCTAGTGTACCATAAAATTTATCATGTCATCAGTCAGTAAAAGCATTTTCATTTTTCGTGTACATGGAAGGATAATGTTGGGAACAAAATATGTATATATTAACCTCCACTTACTTGAAGAATGGTGTCTGTTAAATATAATGTTTATGTAATATGAATGATATTATATCTACCCTAGACTGATTTATTGTTCCAAGAAAAATAATGGACTACCCTTTCTCACAATAGGTAAGTCTCTCGTTCATAAGTCAAACTGCTCTCGTGAATGATACTTACTATTATTTGACGGATTGTCCTGTTGAAAGAAAATAAAGAAAGAAAGTACATTTATTAAGCAAATACAAAAAGTCTGACTGTCTTATTTTTTGATCCCGGAAAACTATGAGTAGTTTTATTATTAACCGAGGTTACAAGAAAAACCGAGTGTTGGTGTTGACATTTAAGAAGTTTGTGTGAGATAGTTTTACTTTACTACCCGGACACAGGAATGTTAAATGAGGACAGGAATTGTCTTCAAACAAAGTGTTCCTTGCAAGAAATGATTGTTCCAAAATATAAAACCTTTTGTTATGGTCTTTTATTAACTCTATTTTACATCAGTTTTATAATACAATACAGAATAGTATTTTAATTCAAACCACAAATGTTACGAAACCAAAACATACAAACTCAAACTCAAGACTTCTTCCCATAAAAAAAACTACAGAATCCCACCTGCGCGATCGAAACGAAGCAAAATGAGTATGTAATACTCATTTTGCTTCGTTTACGTGATCATACACGCACGCCGGTTGCGAGTACTATGCACCTGACCTTTGTGAAGAACATCACCAGTGAGGTCACTATATGTCCTTATAGGGCATCCTCTACTGTCGTTTCCATGCACATCTGCTTTGTACACATCCTGGCACGTAAGTTGAACCAAAATGGCAGTCGTCCGCGCAGGTAAAACTATGATTATACTTCTATTGAGACCCGAAAATGCGCTACAGATCGCGACACGTAAGATAAACTATGACATTATATGCCCAGAAAAAAAAATCGGGTCTCAATCATAGTTCAATCATAGTTTTACCTGCGCGGACGACCACCATTTTGGTTTAACTTACGTGCCGCGATCTGTAGACACATATACACAACATAAGGTCGATATAACTGGAACTTGGCAGTTCCAAACTTCACGAAGAAGGCTGCGCAATAACATTTTTTAGTTACCAAATACCCACACGAGGCGAGTGTGAGTAAGAGAACATGCGCGAAAGTTCATAGTGCCTATGTTCAGACCAGCCAAGTTATATGCCGTAATTGTACTCCAAATAAAATAAAATAAACCACCATTTCGCTTTGATGTTGTTTTCAAACCTCACTTTTCCACTAATTACAACTCCACATATAAGTACTTAAGTATACTTTATATCCTTTAATTAACCCTCTTTTGTGCCGCAAATATTTCCTAGCCTAACACTCAAGGGATATTTTTATATTTTAGTTTATGCTTCATCATGAGACGCCATTACTCTATATTACGTCCTGCTGCGTTAAACCAAGTAATCACTTGGAGACTGCTTGCCTTTTTCATGTATACGGAATTTATCGTGCTAAGGCATGCCGCTTGTAAGTTATAGTAGGAAAGTAGATTATGGCCATAGTTTTATAGACTAGCGTTTATTATTTAAGGGGAATGGATGTTGAGTCGTCACTTTTATGAGCTGCTTATAAAATTAATATACACACAATATTATCAAAAATTACTTAATCTACCCATTAAACTGATAAACAAGTGTCAAAATATAATGTTATTAGAGATATATAAATAGAAAATTTATGTTCGCTAAACCAAAATAGTTTAACGAAACATGCAGGTCCCAATTTTTTTCCAGACTAGCGTTTATCACACGCGCAAATGTGTGCGGTCGGGGGACCCCTGGCAGGAACAAAGTTCCTTTTCACGTAAGATTTAAAACATTTTTGCAGCCGCCATTTTGGATTAAAATGTTGACCTCACTATCGGCTTTAGCACCCTCGAAAACTATGAAAACGATACCCATGACGAAAAATGTGAAAATAGCAGTCGCGATCTTGGATTTTCCTTTTGAGAAGAAGACAGTCGCAAATATGAACGCGTGACAATTTCTGCCAGTTTATTCCTACCGCAAGCCGCGATAAAAAACTTCGTTCCAATGGTATTTCTAGAATTTTACAGTACTCAAGCGATCCGTCAACGTTAATACTTTCTAGCTCTGCCCATTCCTCGTCGCCGTCAGTAGTGTCCCAACTTTACAAGGCTCACGTGGGGACGCCGTGACGGCTGACTGATTCTTGTTGAGAACTGCGACATTCCCGGCTGTGTACGGGAATATGAATTTGAACAAATATTTCGTGTATTTACTCCCGAGGTAGCTCCTTTGGGACAAAGTAAATGTAGTAAAGAGGTATGTACATGAAAGTATTCGTTGTAGTCCTTATGAAAATGTTTGTGTGATTTAGGACGCTTTCGGATAGAATGTTATTGGATGTTTTGCTTTGAGGTTGAATATGAGAATAACAATGAGAATATGGTTAAAGATTTATCTAGAATTTCGTAAAAGAGAAGAAACCTGAATATTGTCGAAGATCTAGAACTGGATAAATTATAATACGGACATCAGAAACGTCATGTGTAATAATTTGTTCAAGGTTAGGTTGTTAAAATTATTTCAAAACATAAATTTTGAAACGGTTTCACGCTAAAACGGCTTAACAGATTTAGATGAAATTTGACCCATGGGTAGACCATGACATGGATTAGGACATAGAATATTTTTTATCTCGATATTCCCACGGGTTCGAGACTTATGCGGGTGAAATCACGGGGCACAGCAATTTTTATCATAAAACAAGCAATCTTTTCCGCTATTTACCACCGACCACAGAATAACTACAAATCCCTGCAACAATTTCCTCTGTAACAAAAACTGGGCTAGTATTTTCATGGCAACAATAACATTCAGTTTATGTAAATCACAGAGCGAGTGACTGCTAATATCCGGTGAATAAATAATGTTCCAGCGGTTCCCACAAATCCTTTTTCTCCTAACGGAATGGCGTAATTTTAGGAGATTGGGCGAAAGAGTCTGTGAAATATTGATTCGACGAACCCATTGTTTATCGTTTGGGACTTGATTGATATTTATAATGCGACGCGTTTAATGTTTGTTTATCGAAGAATCTGTGCCTACAATAAAAATTACATCATCATTTTTTTGGCCGGATTTGTAATCTGTTTTTTGTTTGACGAGCTTTTACGTACAAAATGTTTTTGATGACAGAATATTGTTCCAACATGGATGACAGCTATTATTTTCGTTGTTATTTATATTCGGAAATTGATTAATATCAGTAGAGCTAACCTCGGGAAACGTAAGGAAGGATGCCCTCAGGCTAGGTGGAGCGACGATCTTGGCAGCGTGGCTGGCAGCAGCTGGATGAGAGTTCCCGAGAATCGAGCTGAATGGCGTGCAATTGGAGAGGCATAAGTGCAGAAGAGGACTGCTATAGGCTGATGATGATGTTGTATCATCGAGCTGAGTGCTGAGAACGTATAGAAATATTAAGCTTTTCATCCTGTCCCGACTTGTCTTAAAAGAACAAATTATATATCATGATTCCACCATACTCTATGTTAGTTAATTGACTCAGACGTGACTTTTTCAGGGACGTGTGTGAACAGATAGTCAAGTCAGTCAGTCATAGTCAATTTTTATAAATCCTGTGTGTTTCGGTCGTAGCAATACAAGTTTTGCCTTGCCAGTGACGCTACGTCGACTGAGACGTGTCGGTAGTGACGCGACTGAGTGTAGCTAACGTCCTAAAACTTCTACGCGACTATTTTTGACGTCACTGATCGGCGACTTGACGGTGACGTAACTGCTTAAATACTAAAGTTCTACAAATCTGACCTCTTTTCTCATAATTATTCACACCTTTTCATAGCAAAGGTATGCAGGTATGCAAAGCACTCTTCTTTGCTGATTTCAAGGTTTCAAGCGTTTTTTCTAAGGATATTTTTGTATGCTATGTTTTAAAAATAATATTCTTTCAAAAGAATTAATATGATGTCCTGTATTTTCACCACAGCATGAATTATTCATATTACAAAGTTTGTGTCGATACAAAAGTTAAAAAAAAAAAAATTTTTATTTAACATAACGTCACGCCTATATTCCCCGAAGGGTTAGGCAGAGGTAGACCTATAGTAAATCCACATTTCACCAATAACACTGCCCGGCCCGGGAATAGAACCCAGGACCACATGCTCATCAGTGGCACTTGCGACCAGTAGACCAATGAGGTATTTTGCATTTCAGTATATCTATTAGTAGAGACTAATTCAAAATATTACAGTTAACTGGAATTCGACCACTTCAATCAATACTAAAACATACGGTTCAGTTCATTATGATTAGTGCTCGATACTCATTAATAAATATCTGGTTGTTATTGTTAGTGATCATCGAGCTCTGCTAATGTACTCTAAATCTAATTCAATTTAGATGAAGTGCTTTTTCCAAATGTAATTCAATTTGGTGCTGATATTTCTACTTAAGAATTGAATTCGAATAACAAGTTGTATTTTGAAATAGATAGCACATAATATATCCGCTTTATTTTGATTTTTAGTTGTTTTTAAAATGTGTGTTGAATGTTGATGAATTTCTGAAATAAATGTTTATTTATTTATTATAACAATTTAGTGGCATGAGGAACAGAGTGTAATGTTCACTCATCCTCATTAGATAAAGTGTCGTATCAGGCGAGCAACTGCCCTACGATTGATGTGAGATAGTCTTATACATATAATGTCGTTCGCGCGGTCAACTCCAATTGCGTGATGCAGAATTTGTGTGACGTCAGGATTTTGTGTGACGTCAGGATTTTGTGTGACGTCAGGATTTTGTGTGACGTCAGGATTTTTTGTGACGTCAGGATTTTTTGTGAGGTCAGGTCTTTGATGCGTAGTACATACGTGACAATGTAGATGCCGCAACAGCAACATTCCTCTAATCCCTGACGAGTTAATTAGAGTTAGCACACCTCCAGCACCGCAGGATGGAAAAACCCAATAACACTTTGCCCGAAATGACAAACGAATTCACGACCTCATGCTCAGTAGTAGCATTTGAGACCTAGACCAACATCGTAGTCACACTATTGTACAGCCACAAAAAAAAAACTCAGTTATAAAATGATTCGTCTGCTTCTTTTGTTTATTTTAAATTAATTGCTTTTGATGGACTGAAGGTATGAAGGTGTCTTGAAAGTTGGACGTGGACAATTTAATAGGATTGTTTTTTGGTTCACTTAGTATTTTTCAATGTAATTAAAACTTCACCGTTTATGAAAGTATAGATAATATGTCGATACTTGTACTTAATTAATAATAATTAACGTGATATTATGTTTAGTAACATGTATGTGACTGAAGAGTGTATGTTTCTCTCGTTATTATCTCATATTTTAACTATTGTGGGTATACTATGGGTAATGTTGTTTATTGTGCAATAGAAAAACCATTTGCAGTTCAGAGCAAATTATAAATTCACTATAAAATTATAATTATTGTAGTTACATGATACAACTATTTGGAATGCACGACAGTTTCTAAACGTCTTCACTGCTTGACCGCCACCCGTGAAGTCTGCTTATCCCCGTCGAGCGTTAAGCTGTTTTCAGACCAGCGCGATTTGTCGCGCGACGCGACACCGGTTATTGGTATACCGTGAAGTTTTGTATTGTTCGTATCGCGTCGCGCGACTAATCGCGCCTGGTCTGAAAACAGCTTTATGTTGTATACTCTATCGAACGCAGCTAGGCGGAGCTGGCCGGGACGCCAGCGTTAACTCAACTCTAAGTTTGTCAACTCAGTAACGTGATTCCGACGTTTTTTTTTTGTAATTTATCTATTTTGTCCTGCTGAGCATATAGGTCTCTCCACATACTTTCCAATTTTCAATATGTTGTTCCTTTGCCGGTCAAGCGTATCTTAGGCCGTTATAATTAAGTTTCAAAATTAATTTGACAGTGTCAAAAGTCACCTCTTCTGTTTTTCGTGTTGACGGTACTATGCGCTCATAAATTGTTACAAATCAATATTCCAACTAAAACGTTTAAGTTAATTTAAGGGTAAACTTAAACAAAATTCAGCAGTTGCAAACTCTTAAATTAATGATCGCTGTACGCAAAGATTTAAATCGCAAGAATTGCCCATACCGTACTACGCGAAAAAGAGTCCATATTGAGAAGAGTGACCTCACACATTATTAAATAGCGTTTCTTTGACAAATTGACAATCAAGTAAAGTCACATGTATGTCAGAGGTGTCAAAACGAAACTGAAACGCGACTATCTTTTGATGCGGTAGGGGAATATATCGATTTAAATCTTTGGCCATACGTATATTAGTTTCGCGTAAAATTGGTTCTTTCCGAGAGGCTTCGTTCCAATTTCAAACAAAATCAAACTTCGACATTAAGCCAGATTCACATCAAAATACAAAAATCTCATAAAGCACGACACACACAAGGTTACATTTTCACCCTAATTGTCGCGCCACGTCACATTGAGCTCGTCATAGCTGTCATAGCCGAATCCCTTTACCGCAGGTAAGACCTTTCCCATGTAATATGCATGGGTGTAATATCACTTACAATCCCTAGTCGGTTGCATTTGATTAATGTTTCATTAGTGTTTGCGTTAACACTGGTTCTGTAAACGGCAGTGGGTAAGGCGGTTTATACATGGGCAGTTTTTGCAGTAAAACGTTTAGTAAAATTTTACCTACTTGAAAGATTAAGGCTCGTGCAAACCAGCGTGACGCGACGGCGCGACGCGACACGAACAATACAATTTTTAAGAAAACTTCACGGTATAACAATAGTCGGTGTCGCGTCGCGTTGTCACGTGGCGCTAGTCTGCACGAAGTTTTAAGGTTGCCATATCAGGATTTTGCTATAATTAACTTAAGATACCTACTTGTTAAAAGGAATAATAAATCACGTAATTTAAACATCTTCCTTTTCAATCCTCCGACTGTTCTAAACGTTCTAAAAATTGCTTTACCAAATTGTAAATGAGAAAAGGACACGGTCTAGTCCACGTCAGTTTCCATTCAGTATCGTGGCTTTTCCGAAACCGCAGCGCCAAGAATAATTGAGTGTGAAAGTTATGTCAAGTACAGTTCGTAAAGAACGGAACATTTTAACGTACATGGATATGCAATTTGCATCGAATTAGTCCCTCAACGGCTCCCCAGTTTAAGGCTTCCGCAGGCAGCTGCGATGCGATACCGGTAGAACAATTATTTCCGTGAAGTTGACATAGAAATTGTTCCACCAGAATCGGGGCGCGCCTATCTGTGGGAGACTTTATCCTTTTGTAGGTACCACAACAATGTCATTGGTAACAAAACCAGTATAAGCTGGCCTAGTATGTATTCTATTGAAACTCCATATTACCACAGAATACGTAATAGTACAAGTAAAATACTGGTATTCAGCTACATCCGGTTAGACTGGAAGGGGAAGCCGACCCCAAGATAGCTGGGAAAAGGCCAGGAAGAATGATTGATTAACGTTATAGTTCAAGTACAGAAGATTCACCCCGTCAAAATATTTAAATAAATAGCGACTCTTTCAACAAAACAATAAAGTGTAATTCAGGTCGCACAGCGTTTATTACCTACAGTTATATTCCCTTGAAGTTGCTTCGCTTTTTATCGCGTAACTCTTATATCTTCTGACTACGTTACGCCCACTGAATTGGCCCGACAGGTCGAGCCCGCCGCGTACTTGTAGCTTCATACCTAAAATGGGGATTGCGCCTGGCCAGCTCAAGGTCAAAATTTTACCTCGGACGTGCTGTCTACACTATCTTTCGCCTAAAAAACCTACTACACTGTTGCCAACGACGTCACGACAGAGGTGACCTTGGTGGTTTACAACCGTGTAGATAATGTTTACGACCAAACGTTGAAACAATATTGCCGGTCGCCAACCAAGGTGACCTCTGTCGGGGACGCGGTTGGCGACCGTATATTAGGCGTTTAAATCGTAGTGTGCACCAACCCTACGTGAATTTTGCATGCGACGCGATATTTTGTGTTGATTTGTGTTCAGTTCGGTTGCACACTAAATTAAGTACGTCTATCGTGAAACTTGTGTGTTTATGTGTGTGTGTGTTATTCGTGTTTGACTGTGGAGTGAAACATTTTATCGCAGGCGTTTCGCCTACCGTACGTAGGCGTACGATTACGTTTAAGTTCCAATGAAATAGGTTTATTGCGTTTGAAGGTGTGTAAATTAAACAGAGGCCTTGCGTAGAAGTTTATTTGATAGAATATAGTAGATATCCATTTTACATCTGTCACTTGGAAAACTGAGGGGTAACTTAATGAATATCACGAGTTGGTGACCATGACAACCTATCTGTTACAGATTTTGCCTATAAAGTTTTGCTTTCCTAAAGATAGACTATTGTATCAGAAAATCGAGCATTTGGCACTTTATAATTTTATCGAACCGCGTTTCGAGCACGACGCGCGGTATTTTGTTCAACCTGATTTTAAAAACCAACGACAGTATTGGTGTAACATTTTATCGAGCAAAGGCACGAGTGCGACGCGGACTGAGGCCGAGGGCAGGCCGTTACAATGAACGCAGGGTAGAAAGTAAATATTACAGGTAAATGCTCACTCGCCGTGAGCATTACGTCGAACTCAACGTCGAGCTTTCGCGGGAACGTTATATTACATGGAAACGCTCAACGAAATGCTCTAGTGTATACTCACCGGTGGACGGTCACACAATAAGTAACGGCTGTCTAAATGCGGAGTGTTTTTTGATATACCTTAATGTCAAGCATTGGTATAACATGACGGAATCTTCTAGAAAACCGTAGCCTACGAGAGAAGACATTTTGTTTAAGTATGTTAATGCTATGATAACATAAATATGTAACAGTTATTTTTCGACCTTTCACAAATCCAAAGAAACCTCTCACAGATTCTAACAAACGAATCAGTTGATACTGTCCGACTTTTAACCGCCTAATATTCATTCGTAATACATGAAAGCAATTCGGTTCTAAACAGAGACGACGTTAACCATACAATAATGGCGCGTACAGTTCAGACGACGAGCGAAGCACAGGACCGCCATCTACCAGATTTACTATGCAGTAAGTCAGACAAGAAATATAAAAATATGAATGTCTCGTTCTGTGCCAATTTTATTGAAATACTGTGATGTGAAAGACGTGTTTTGTAGTGCTTTAAGGCTCCCGCAGATAGGCGCGACGCAACACCGCACCGGTATAACAATTACCGTGAAATTTTTATATAAATTGTTCCACCAATCCTGTCGCGCCTTCGTGTCGCGCCTTCACGTAGCACTTTCGCGTCGCGCCTTCACGTCGCGCCTTCGCGTCGCGCCTTCACGTCGCGCCTTCGCGTCGCGCCTTCACGGCGCGCCTTCACGTCACGCTTGTCTGCGGGGGCCTTTATACTAAGTTTTACTTACAACGACATCATTTACTTTTGTCGTCTATGTTTTTTGACGTTGGCTACATCCAACGAAATTCTGCAACTGAATATAGGCAGAAATCGATAGTAAGATACCAGACCGGACAAAAACTAGCTATCAGAAATTTGGGAATCTTGTTTCTCAAAACGATAGTTTTTGTATAGTAGATAACCGAGCCGACATGCGTCATACAAAAGTCCTCTGCGAGAGACGGAGGGATGTGGTTTTCGATGGGTATCCATAGTAACCGCAGCAAGCGCAGCTTGCTCGTAGATCGATGAGTAGTAGCGTAGCCGTATAGTTTGCAGATAAAGCCTACCTCTTGGCTTCTTGTCACTTTGGATACCATTTTACCTACAATGTGGTTCCATTACCAATTGTTCGGTAATTTCACTGGAAAATTTAATGAGCTCTTAATATGTATTAAAATAAGTTGGAAAATAGAAGCCATTTCTCTAACTTTTATTAGGCAAATAAAAAGATAATCCTTTCTATATTATACGTACCTCTGTTACAGCCTGCCTATACACCCGAGACTATTTTAGTAATAATACTAAGACTTGTGGTGACCCAAAATATCTGTCTATGTAGATAGGTACTTATTATAAAGCCTCGTTATAAAGCTAACGGTATTCATAAAATTAAATTAATCTCTGAGATTAATTTAATTTTACCTAAAGCCTGTTCAAAAACTAACTGACAAAAACAAAAGGATCAGAAAACGTACTTGTGGATGCCAATTTATAGGACCACTTACAAATTGAGTGCTTTGATTTCATTATTTGAATACTTCAACTCGAAATTCTAATTATAAATCACCATAAACTTGTTTTTCATTTGACAGTAGAGGTTAATTTTATAACCTCAATTTTGACTGACTGGAAGTGACCAGTCTTTTGAGGAAAGAAGGAAAGAACGACACAGGTTGCGTGGACTGGTGTCCAGTGGGACAGGAGTGTGGTTCTTTCCTCAAAAGACGATTATTGAGACACCAATCTACATGGTCTTCACATGATCTGACCAAAATTATGTCTGGACTTTAAAATAGACCTCTGAGTTTGTTTCGGCCGTGACCATAAGATCCGTTGCCTAGCAACCGACAAAGTAAATATCAAAATAAATAGTCTTTCACATTACGTAAAGATTGCGAGGTAAGAAATTTTACCCATATTGATGGGTAAAAAAAAGCAGTCAAAACATACTTACTTGCGAAAGTATTCCCTAACTATTCCAAAATATTCAAAAATGCACAACGTTAATATTCAAGTTTTCACTTCTGCCGGCACTCCCGGAGTGCAACCCGTTGTTTTTTTACCTAGAGTTCAGGAAACCATCCAGTCCAGACGATGATAAGTACATATACATACGATATTCCTTGCTTGAAAGGTAGGTGTGATAATCCGTTGGAAGCCGTACAAAGGTAGCATACTCGATACGAAACGAAGGGGCTACCGGCTTCATAGTAACTGTTTATACTGTACAATATTGGTCACAAATAGGTCACGAATAGCAGAATTAGAGGGTCCTTATTAATAAATGAGGAGTAGAGTTACAACCAGTATAAATTAATTAATTATTTACCCTCCTACACACATCCACTCATTTACACTCTACTCACCGGAGGCCATCACTACACAATTTATTATTTTAAGATTATTCCACTAGTTTTGTCATTTTTATTTTTATTTTTTATTGTTATTTTAATCATACTCTTTGATAAAATATGTTGTTTTTTACAAGATATGTATAGAGGCCAAACAAAGTTATTTGCTAAGTGCCGCCTACAACAGGGGAGAGCGCTGATGTCTGAAATACAGATATTCTATATCTAGTTCAGACACAGATGTTCAAATCTGTTCATAGAAACAAAGTGTCCTATAATGTATTTCCATGATGTTTAAATTGTTGTATATTTTTGAACAAATAAATTATACTTATACTTACTTAAAATTATGGTGACGTAATATGATTTAAGTGTAAAAGTGTTCTTAAAACTGCCAACAATAATTTATAGTTAGAACCAAGTAGTGTTTACTTAGTTACTACAGATTTAAATAGAGCGGTAAATTAGACCGAGTTTTCTTTTTTTCTGTGTATGTTTTATTTATAGTTTTTATTTCTGCCCGAGTATAGTTCTCGATTTTTGTGGTTCGTATATTGGCGTGTGCTAGCTGCGCTAGCAGATGGCTAATAGTTTATCATTTTAAATTAGGTTTTGTGTTGCGTAATGTAAATTATTTAACTAATATATCGAATCAATATTTTCTAACTTAACAGACAGCTCTGCTGCTGGGGAGTTTGTTGCGCTACTTTTTCTTTCCAGCTAAAGCACTAGGAAATGGTGAAGAGTGGGCAATTTGGGGGACTTGTCTTATGTTATTTTGACGTTCGAAAAGTGCCTGATTCTCAGTTTAGTTTGAATAAATGACTTTTGAATTTGAATTTGTCTGATGAAACCATTATGATAATTTTCCCCATAACAAATAGGTACATAATATTATTGATTCCATAAAAAAGTCACGTTTTTTGTGTTAAAAATAAATAACTGCGGAAGACTACGTAAAGTTTCTCAATGTTTATATCAAAGGAAACACTTCGAACCAATTTACACATTTATTACTTTCTTCAAACCGACCTGTAGATCCTTTTTCTTTTGCCAAACATTTCATTTTGTGATTAAGCTTAGTCATAATAACATCGTACATTTCTCCAGGGAACGCCTCGGTTTCCTTCAAAGGCTGAGGTTGTTCATGCATTGAATTTCAGATGCAGCTCTGAAGAAAGTAATACGTTCGTCATGAATTTTGTAAAAATCTATCAGAGAATAGTTTCTTTGTAAGAATTGTTTCCGAAAAAATTCTTGTCTAAAAGAATTCCAAATTGTATTTAACTTGAGCGTTTATAAAGTGGGCATCGTCGCAAATAGATGTCAAATCTATTTGCGACGATGCCCGATCACTGATTTGATTATTTTGGTAAGGTTTGATGTATGAACGTAAACGATGCAAAAGGAGTATGTAAGGACCGTACCAGGTGGCGTTCTGTAGTTTCTGCCTAGCCTCATGGGAAGAAGGCGTGATATGTGTATGTTTAGTTGTGTGTATATGTTGATAAATTTGGCAATATTACTGTTGGAAATAATAAATATGGCTAACTAGTGAACTAAAATATTGATTATGAAATGCAATAATTAATATCAAAACAATTAAGTTTTAGACGTAGAAAAGTATTTAAAAACTTTCCAAATGCCTTTTTTACACCTAAAACGGTTACAACATCAAATTCAGTGTTATAATTGCAATTCATTATTAATATTCTAGTTCTATATTTAGCTACATTTCTTATTTCCATACACTAATATTGCCAAAATAATCAAAACAAGCAAATATTTGACAGCTATTTGCGACGTTGGTCCACTTTTTGTATGGACGCTCTTAAAGAGTTGGAGATTGTGATTAGTAAGTAGCCCTCACTTACAATTTAATTGAGTAACCATAATCAGTTACATAAAGATTGCGATAATTATACTCGTAACAACAAACATAACATAACATCATGCTTGCATTCCCCGAAGGGCTAGGCAGAGGTGTACCTACAGTAGACCCACATTTCGCCAGTTATGTTTAACTCCCACGTAATATCCTATTCCCATCAACCGGGCACAAATCCAGACTCCGGGCTGCTACCGAGAAATTGCGGATGGTAAAACCTAAAAACACTTTGCCCGACCCGGAAAATGAACCTAGAACCTCATACTCAGCAGTCGCGACCATTAAACCAACGAGGCAGTCATACACAACACACACACACATCCTTAACACACTCACACAAATATATATTTTAAACATTAAACATATTGTCTGGAGCTAAATGTTAGCATAGCAAAAAAAAGGAAGTTGCTAAAAACGAAATCAATGAATAAATATTATAACACGTAGACACAGATAATATAATACTACGTACAGATACCCAATCCCATACAAAGAAATGACACCTCCCTAGTCGGGTTATTGACTGGCTAAATGTGCTACAGTTACGACAAATTGAGTAAAAATCCATCTATTGCAAAGAGCCCTAAACAAAAAGGTTTTATCTTTTTTTGTTGAAAATACGAGATTTATGAGTTACAATAGATAAATCAGCATTAAACAAGGAAGTTTTGATTTTTACTAATCTTACTTCAGCCAAAATCTTCCGTTTATCGCTTTTTAGTAACTGTTAATTTCATAATTGTTAACTATGCTGCCATCTATGATCTTTTTTCAAGACTAATTATAATTTGTTCGAATTGAGACCCCATGACGTAGACTAACCTACCCTGTTGTAGAACATAGTGTACGTTTATATTTCGACACCGTTATGAAATGACGAGGTTGTAATAACACTGCTACCTTTGTTCAGGGCGATGGTAGATTTACGAAATTGGCCCTATATTATTCTGCTAGATATGCAATAGGCTGGTGGTCATGTCTTGTGAACCAGAATATTGCCATATAAACTGTCAGTGTAAACGAGCAATGTTAATAAAGTCTTTGTAGGTTTAACTGGCTAATTAGCGTAAATGATCCTAACTAATATTATAAATGCGAAAGTGAGTTTGTTTGTTAAGCTTTTACGCTAAAACGGCTGAACGGATTTGGATGAATTTGACACATGGGTAGACCATGACTTAGGTTAAGACATTATATTTTTTTGTTTTGTTCTCCTCAATACTGGGGTGGTGGAGGATAAAAGATAATTAGGAAAAACCTAAAGGAACTGTTGAAAAATCGAATAAATTAAAATCTTGTCTCACGTGGTACAAAGTTCACCGGTCATCTAGTAATTAAATAAAAGAGTATTTTTTTAAATATGTGCACATCTGCGTCACCTTTTGGGGAATATATGCGCGATGTTATATGTGTATAATTTCCAAATACTAATTCTAATTGTTTTCAAATTTTTCCAAAGATAGATAGAAAACGCTAGAGACTAATAACCGTTGCCATCATCTATTACAAATCCAATTGCATTGAAGCGATAAATCTCTTTCCAATCCCGAATTTTCCTAGATTCATTCTGTATTATTTGCTTCGCTTAACTTTCATTTAATCGTATCGCTGTAGCATCGCATACATATAAAAATTGCATCCAATCTGACTGTTTCGTTTGTCTAGTGATCGCAAGCCCTACTGCTGAGCATGAGGTCCTGGATTCGATTCCCAGGTCGGGGAAAGTGTCATTGGGTTTTTCCGTCTGGAATGTCTCAGGAGCGGCCCGGGTCTGGATATATGCCTGGTTATTGGCAATAGACTCGCCCCCCTATTACATCGAACTTAAACGTAACTGGCGAAATGTGGGTGTACTATACAGGGTGGCAGGTACATCGACGCGAAACCTGTTACCATGGATTCAGTACATGATTCTGAACCCTGCGTTGAAATTTTTCGTCGGTTATTTTTTTTTTATCAGCCTTTCCATACATTTTTCAGAACTCAGTTCAGAATCATGTACTGAATCCCTGGTAACAGGCTTCGCTTTGATGTCCCTGCCACCCTGTATAGGTACCTATGCCTACCCTCCGGGGAATACAGGCTTGATGTTATATTATACTATCCAATCTTTTACTATTCCGTTAGCATTTATTCACTTTTGTTCATTTTATATTACTTTACTGGCCATTTAGCCCGTTTTTATGTGGCTTCACAATCACTGTTTGCTTTCCCTACCGTTTTGATTCTACTGTGAACGTTTTATTTCCGTTTCTCTTATTGCTTTCTGTAAATGGTTCACCGGAATGCATTTCTTTCCATCCATTTGCAAATGTACTGTTTGGACTATCTTTGGTATTATTAACTTTTAGAATGCGATTAGTAACGACCAGGGAGGCAATTCTCGCATTTTTAAGAACGTTCCCTCTCTTATCTCAGTCTTAATTACTGGGATTGGCCTTCAGTTTGATATCAATTGACTATAATATTATATTCGCTTTACCAATGTGGTAAACTAAAACATACTCGTATCTGCATCATTTGGCCTACGTTCGCACGGACGCAAATATATCGCGGTGGGATTTTATAGCGTACTTCGTGAACTCTCGGCGCTACGCAGAGCGTTAAAAATCAAGTGCCTGAAAAAAAATGGCCGCGGGAAAAAATCGCCAGTGCCTACCTGGGCTTATTGTTGAAAAAACGACTACCCAAAACAACTTATTAAATCTCCATAAATAATTACATTGCTTAATTAGGAACCTACACTTTAAGGTCAAAGTGAAAGGAGGTTAGGTAATAAAAAATCTGTCAAGTGCTAGTCGGACTCGCACACGAAGGGTTCCATACCATGTCGTACAAGATTTAACACTATGAATTTTTGTAATACTTTCGTAAAGGTAACAACAGAGGCGCTATAAAAAAACAAAGATTTGTAAAGAAATTGTCTAATTTTTAATGAAAAAATGTTGTTGTGTTAAAATATAAGTGTAGGAGTATATTTCATTTATTTTAAGAGAAAAATATTAAGTTAACTTTATCCAGTAACATGTGCATTAACTAAAGTCAAAATTATTTATTTGCTACTAACATAGTATTATTAGGTATAAATAGGTATATATGGTAGGTAAGCAGGTAGATATGTAGGGTAGGTAGGTTAGGCACCTACCTACCCTGGTAAGTAGGGTAGGTAGGTAGGGTAGGTAATTAGGAAAGGTAGGTGCGCCGTAGATAAGTACTTAGTGCTAACCGTGCGTAGCCGGGCCGGGTAAAGCTAGTTACTTATAAATAAAAGGATTTCTCTTGCTACATCAGACTATATTGTACAAAATAGAATGTAAGTAGTACGCCAAATTTTAATTATAACTGTGCGTTTGCACTGGCGAAACATTCACAACAAAACATGTTGGAATCTCTATTTTCTGTCAATTTTTCATACAATGTTTGACAGGAACTAGAGATTTCAACATGTTTTGTCGTGATGTTTCGCCAGTGCAAACGCACGGGTCAATACAGGTATTTATTTACGTTATTTTTGATAGTCATACAGAAATCTATTATTTCTTACTTATTATTTTTACACATCCCATCGAACTATGAGAGTGAGGGAAGAGAGAGTGCACTCGTGTCTGCACAGACACTTGTGCACTATAATATCTCCCGCGCCGAAGGCTAGTCTCCGTTGAGATTGGCCGCCGTGGCCGAATATTTTTACACCAATAATTTTTCTCAATATTAAATTGTATCCACAACGGTTTAACTGAATAGTACACTGTATGTGGCAGCATTCATTTCAATGTTACTGAATGTATTGTCTATTGGAGTGTAGTTTTAACATGAGGTACACACATCAACACCGTCTAGGGATACGAGTACTTTGAAAAAAGTCGATAAAGTTCTTAAACTCAAAAAATATTGGCCGGTTTTAAAATCTTTTGAAGAAAGTTTATTACCCGACTGCCCCAGAAGGAGGGTAATGTTTTTCGAGAGTATGTATGTATGTATGTATGTATGTATGTATGTCTATTTCTTTGGCACGCTCTGTAGCCTAAACGGCTTGATGGATTTTAACATATGAGGTGTCGTTAGATTCGTCTTAATCGTAGAAGTGACATAGGCTATAATATTTATGTATTGCATCTGCAAATACAAAAAAAGGGTGGGGAAGGTTTTTTTAGAAATAAAGGAAAAAAAGTTAATTATTAAAAAGTAATTATTTTTAATAAAAATAGTATTATTTATAAAAATTTTAAATCATTTTATTTTTAAATAATTAAATATAAAAGCAGAATAACTAATACGAATATAAAAAAATAATATTACAATATTGGTATCAAATAAAAGCTGGTAATTAGTCAATTCGAAATTAAGATATATTAATAAAACTAAAAAACTTGAAATAAAGAAAATTATTCAAAAAACAAAAAACCCGTCTGCAAAAACACACAACTGAAAAGAGAAAAACAAGCATTATAATCTATAGAATTTTGGTATCGCAGGCGGGGGACAATAATAATATAACAATAATAACCGGAAATATGGTGTAACTTTTGTTTGTCCCCGCCTGCGATACCAAAATTCTATAGATTATAATGCTTGTTTTTCTCTTTTCAGTTATGTGTTTTTGCAGTCGGGTTTTTTGTTTTTTGAATAATTTTCTTTATTTTGTAGACTTTTTTGGATGATCGAAATTTAAATGATCGAAACAGTATATGCTGCCATGATAGTAGGTACTTACTAATTCCATGTCATTACTCCGACTATTAAATAGTTATCTGTGGAATTTATATCGCAATAATATTAGTATGAAATACAAAATATTTTTTTTAAGTTGCAGAAAATCGCCCATATTATATAAAATACGGTATGAATCGGCGTTTTTAGTATTTGTTGATTATAAACAGTATATGTTACATGATACACACAAGTTTCAAATTCCTAATTTGTTTAGTTCTTGAGATAGAGCTCGTACAAAAATGGTCTAAAACAGACAACTTCTACGGCCCCCTAATTCATCATTTTTGAAGATAAAAACAAATAAAAATTATATTTGTTCTCTACTCGATGAGCTCTAGACAATGATACCCCACATGCCAGGGTCAGATTATTATTTTTTTCAAAATTTAATTTTATTGTATGGCGACACCCCTTTAATTTTTAATTTTATCATTTGTTGCTCTTGCGGCAATAGAAATGCACAATCTGTGAAATTTTCAACTGTCTACCTATTACGGTTCATGAGATAGAGCTCGCTGACAGACAGACGGACAGCGGAAGCTTATGAATAGGGTTCCGTTTGTCACCCTTCGGGTACGGAACCCTAAAAAGTATACGAAATAATGAGTATCGTACTTTATTGATGGTAACAAGAACTTTGAAAGTAGGTTAACCTCATTACTATTAGAGATTCATGGCCAAAGGAATAAATTATTCGAAGAAACGAAGGAATTATTAGGGCTTATTCTTGACCACATAAGTTTCCTTCCTGCAATTTCCCGGTAAACGGAACATAGTGGCGACCACATAATTAGACCGAAACCATACCGAAACGTAATTACCTACTTGACTTACAGATGTAGGTACTTTTCATAGCAAGCATAATAATATACCTGGGCGACCGAGCTATGCTCTGGTGAATATACGGAGAAAACGAATATTCCCAGATATAAGACCTAGCTATTCGATTTTTCGCCCCCTTAAACCCCCACATTGCAACTTTAATCAAAACCGTTAGATATGTATGGATACATAACTCGTCAAAATGTAGGGAACAGCAGATTTTTTTTCGCAATTTCACCGTGTTGGTCCCATCGTGAAAGTTGTTCATAATGATGAGTACCTACAATGTCCCGTTTGAGGTTTCGTATAAACAAAAAATAAGGTTGTATATATACATACAAATATTGCTCATGTAATGGCAGCTACATACAGTGCCAGCGGCATGGCCGGCCATGCCGCACAAAGCCACAGAAAGAAACGCAAAGAAAATGAAGGAGCAAAAGCCGGAGACACGTGCCGCGCGGCAAAAGCCGGTGGCCATGCCGCCGGCACTGTGTGTAGGAGCCATAGTGGTCTAGGTTTGTGGAGTTTCTATTTCGATTAATTTGGAGTAGTTATAAAACCTTCAATCCTTTTGAACGTTCCATTATTTGGGTATAAACTATTGAAACAAGAGAGCTGTTATCAGGGATTTAGGTAAATTGTAAAATAAGCCTGTAATTCCTGGTATCAATATTATTTTCTAACTTTGTTTTACATAACATTGTTTAGGAACATTCAATTTGTTCTAAACACTGACACGAACCAGACAAGATTTAATACAAAATACTTACATTCCCCTAAGAGACTAACCGCGAAGTTTTCATTCCACCCGCATCACAATTTGAGATCAGAAAATTAATCCTCTAGGATTTTCTGAATTTCATATTTATTGCTCCTACGTCTTCCCGTCCGAAGGTTCAGGACGGCAATATTTTACGGATCTTAGAAAAAATGGCCGGCATTCGTCCGTGTTATCTTAGATATTAGTTTTCTTTTTCTCACGTATTATTAAATCAAGTAACACTTCAATTTATTTTATAGAAACAGGACTATTAATAAAATGTTATTTGATTTGAAAGACAGGAGTTATTCGATCAACATTTATTTATACTCCACTCGGGTATCTAACGTCTAAGGTTTCTACGGAAATCTAATTTAAGCCAGCGAAGTTTGTGAATTCCAAATTTTCTTGGAGCGAAATGATGGTATATTTGAAACTGTTTCTGTTTTCAGTAGGTATATTTTGAAAAATATGTTTACTTATTGTAATACGATGTTAATCCAATATCGTATTACCTACATAAAACTCTGATAATAAGTAAAACATTTAAAAAATCTGCTTTTTCACAGTTGGATTACATGGTAGGTATGTTTTCGGAAAATGTATGAATGTAAAAAATATAATCTCATTATTTTTAGGATTGCGCTGACTGAATTAATATTAACCTTTTAGTTAGGGTATATCTGTGTAAGTGTGTACCTTATGAACCTTTACCACCAATCATTGTAGGGACTGCCCTACTAGACCTTTAGGGAAGAAAGCTATTGTTCGGTGGGTGATCTTTACAGGTTGAAGAAGAATCAAACTTTTAGGGTCCACCACCAAAAAGAGACAATTATTAAAATTCAACAAGATTTAAGCCTCGTGCAAACTGACGCGACGGGACTCTAACAAAACAATTTCTAAGAAAACTTCGCGGTAGAACAACTATTACCGGCGTCACGACACTCTGCACGAGGCTTTACGGGTCATGAGTAGCGTTTGCACAAAATTAAATCGTAAACCATAGGTATCCGCGTTCAATATAATAATGCGCTGAGGGCGCTGCTGCGGCTGCCTCGCTTCTGCAGCGCATCGGGAATGTTCGCGAACGTCCGCATTTACTGTTTTTATGCCAGCATGCGCAAGAGGGCGACCTCGATAGCGAGTAGAGTGCGGGGCAGCGGCAACAGTCTTCTTAGCGTTGTTGCCAACAGGTTAGACGGGCCTTTTATGCAGCATTGGCAGGCCTTACATGCACCCGTATATCGGGCTTGGGGCAGGTAAAATTGTACAATAATTGGCTAAGATTCAATATTTTGACATTTTTATAACTTTTTACAAATTGACATTTTATTTTAATTTTTTATACAATTCTGACATTTTTATAATTATTTGACCATTTTAATTATTATTTTTTAATGAGTCGTTGAATATTTAAACTTAATTACCTAATCACAATTTTATCTGTTTAGTATTTTAATGTAGGTATGTATTATGTAACCAGCAGCTATGGACTTAAATTATGTCTGAAATAAATAAATAAATAAAATTAAATTATATCTTTTACGCCTATATGTCATTGTTTGGATCCCCCAAAACCCAAAAAGATCTCAACTTAGTGAACTTGCAATAAAGATCTCATTGATTTCAATAGACCATAGTACCCATCCATAATATCTATGACTTTATCGTGGGCCTCTCTCATATTTTCCCCAATTTATACGGGTTCGCCTTTTGCGGTTTCCTGACAGTTCTTTCGCATATTCGGATTAGATTGAATTTATTCGACTCAACCTACACCGATATTGGATCGTTCTACCTTTAATATTTCACAAACTCAATTTTAAACGTACCTACAGGATTTTTGTTCCTTTGATATTAATTTTAAGTGGTTTAATTTAGAATTGGATTCCAAAAATTAATCAAAATGTTTGTTGAATATGGTTCAAATTAAAGGTTACGTTTACAATTAGATAAAAGCAGCTATAGTAAAATTTATTTATTAATAAAACAAGAGGGGTCAAGTATTGTGGTATTTATTTGATTTCACCCGGATATAAACCTCGATTTTCAGAAATCAGGGTTTTTTGTTATTATTTTATTACTTATTGTAATACGATATTAATCCAACATCGGATTACCTACATAAAACTCTGATAATAAGTAAAACATTTAAAAAATCTGCTTTTTCACAGTTGGATTACATGGTAGGTATGTTTTCGGAAAATGTATGAATGTAAAAAATATAATCTCATTATTTTTAGGATTGCGCTGACTGAATTAATATTAACCTTTTAGTTAGGGTATATCTGTGTAAGTGTGTACCTTATGAACCTTTACCACCAATCATTGTAGGGACTGCCCTACTAGACCTTTAGGGAAGAAAGCTATTGTTTGGTGGGTGGTCTTTACAGGTTGAAGAAGAATCAAACTTTTAGGGTCCACCACCAAAAAGAGACAATTATTAAAATTCGACAAGATTTAAGCCTCGTGCAAACTGACGCGACGGGACTCTAACAAAACAATTTCTAAGAAAACTTCGCGGTAGAACAATTACTACCGGCGTCATGACACTCTGCACGAAGCTTTACGGGTCATGAGACGTTTGTACAAAATTAAATCATAAACCATAGGTATCCGCGTTCAATATAATAATGCGCTGAGGGCGCTGCTGCGGCTGCCTCGCTTCTGTAGCGCATCGAGAATGTTCGCGAGCGTCCGCATTGACTGTTTTTATGCCAGCATGCGCAAGAGGGCGACCTCGATAGCGAGTAGAGTGCGGGGCAGCGGCAACAGTCTTCTTAGCGTTGTCACAATATAAAGATGGACAGTAGGGAAACTACTAAGAAAACGATCAAAACGGCTCACTCACACAGACGCACTCTTTTACGAGATCCTTAGCGATTGTCGCAGTTCTGTCAGTTGCGTGTGCCGTTTCGAGACGAGTGATCGCCGCGATCTTTTTAAAAATGCCAGGAATGTATTGTGTGTCATACGGCTGTTTAAATTCGGCTTCTTCAAAGCCAGAGCTTTCGTTTTTTAAACTCCCAGCTAATCTTGAAAGGTAAGAATGATTTATTGTTCGTCCAAAAAGTGATGATGCTCATAAATATTTTTCTGATACCTACATGCTTGGAAATTCGAACATTGCTAGGCGCACTATGTAAACTGTGTTGTGTTCTTGAATAAACAGAGCATCATATTATTTTAAAAAAATGCTCGTAGGACGAGAATCGTATTTATAAACAAAATGTTATTATCAGATACGGGGTGAAAAACGTTTGTTCCTGTTTCATGTCTATTTCTAATAAAACTACTGTATCAATTTACACGAAATTTTGCAAATTACATTATGAATAGAAAAGCGTGTTTTACAGACAAATACAAAAATTCAAATCACAAAAAATTACGACAATTGAACAAGTAGTTGTATCAAAACGTAACATTATTTGATTCAAAAAAAATGATTGAACGGTGTATTTTCGTTCAAATATTATCTATATGTCTACTAACACTATTTCTCAATAATAAATAATGCACTTACCACCGATTACACACACCAAACTCAATATATCACAACATTCACTTTTTTTCATGATATTTTTTTTGGTGGTATCAAAATAGAGGCTCCACTTCGTATTATAACCCGCGCGTGCGAAGCTTCACAATTTTATAGTGTATAGATATCGTCATATAAAACACTTTTGCAAAATATTACACTGCGCAAACACACACTTTTTGAGAAAAAAAAATCGGCGATTTTTTTCTCGGCGCCTATAGTTTTGCGTATTTTGGGGTTTTCAAAAATACCTTAAAAGGGGTCTATTCTACCCAAAAAAAAAACCTACTATATAAAAGCGACGGGTTATAATCCGTAGTGATTCTTAAGGGCTCCACTTCGTATTTTAACCCGCGCGTGCGAAGCTTCACAATTTTATAGTGTATAGATATCGTCATATAAAACACTTTTGCAAAATATTACACTGCGCAAACACATAGTTTTTGAGAAAAAAAATCTGCGGCTTTTTCTCGGCGCCTATGGTTTTGCAATTTGCACATTAATATGAAACTGTTTTACATGCTATTAACTACTTTTTTCGTTAGTGACGATTTCTACCTGTCAACTCAAAACACTTCAATTTTACAAACGTTAAGAGTGACAACCCTAACGCTCCAACGGAGCGTAGGTAATTATAACAACAAATAGGCCTAGTTTCCTTACTGTCCATCTTTATATTGTGGCGTTGTTGCCAACAGGTTAGACGGGCCTTTTATGCAGCATTGGCAGGCCTTACGTGCACCCGTATATCGGGCTTGGGGCAGGTAAAATTGTACAATAATTGGCTAAGATTCAATATTTTGACATTTTTATAACTTTTTACAAATTGACATTTTATTTTAATTTTTTATACAATTCTGACATTTTTATAATTATTTGACAATTTTAATTATTATTTTTTAATGAGTCGTTGAATATTTAAACTTAATTAATCACAATTTTATCTGTTTAGTATTTTAATGTAGGTATGTATTATGTAATCAGCAGCTATGGACTTAAATTATGTCTGAAATAAATAAATAAATAAAATTAAATTATATCTTTTACGCCTTTATGTCATTGTTTGGATCCCCCAAAACCCAAAAAGATCTCAACTTAGTGAACTTGCAATAAAGATCTCATTGGTTTCAATAGACCATAGCACCCATCCATAATATCTATGACTTTATCGTGGGCTCGTGGGCCTCTCTCATATTTTCCCCAATTTATACGGGTTCGCCTTTTGCGGTTTCCTGACAGTTCTTTCGCATATTCGGATTAGATTGAATTTATTCGACTCAACCTACACCGATATTGGATCGTTCTACCTTTAATATTTCACAAACTCAATTTTAAACGTACCGACAGGATTTTTGTTCCTTTGATATTAATTTTAAGTGGTTTAATTTAGAATTGGATTCCAAAAATTAATCAAAATGTTTGTTGAATATGGTTACGTTTAAAATTAGATAAAAGCAGCTATAGTAAAATTTATTTATTAATAAAACAAGAGGGGTCAAGTATTGTGGTATTTATTTAATTTCACACGGATATAAACCTCGATTTTCAGAAATCAGGGTTTTTGTTATTATTTTATTAATAACATCCGAGGAGGATTATTTTGTTATTTTGGAGGAGCTCGTGGCTAAGTAATAGCAGCCGCACGTGTCGATCCATCAGGTTAAGCTACGCTTGCAGGGGTTGGTCCGAGGATGGGTGATCATCATTACGTACCGAGACTCCGCCGTGCCTCGGAAATCTCGTTTTAAGCCGACAGCCGGACAGCCAGGACCAACCCGGCTGTCATTTGTGGATCCTTGACACTCGCTACGGGTCGTCAGAAGCCCGAAAGTCTGACAAACAGTCTTACCAGGGGGTATCGTATTATCGAGTTACTGAGTTGTGGTGGTGAGATAGGCAGTCGCTCCATGTAAAATACTGGTATTTAGCTATATCCGTTTAGAAGAGAAGCCGACCCAACATAGTTGGGAAAAGGCTAAGTAGATTGATTTTATTATTAACATTAAAATGCTTTTATACAATTATTACATAACTAAATGGGCCTAAACATTCCTTACTTATACTAGGTGTAGGTGTAAGAGGATTCCTAATTTTACCACAACACACAAGTATTTTCGCCGCAAAATAATGTACCCAATCACCATAATATTAAATTCTACACCAGAAGATTAAAGTACACACAATCTGCTTCCCAAATCCAGAGCTACATAACCAGGTATAGAATATTCGTACCGCAGAAGCCATGTTCCGTGGAATGCGGCAGAAGCAAGGGAATGCCCGCCTCGCGTCAATGGGTGCAGACAATTGGAATGTTTGCACCGACAAGCTGAATCTGGGAACAGAATACTACAGGATTTTTAGTGTTCCGAACTAGTAAGTAGGGAACAATTGGGAGCTGAAACAATTGAAGATTGGTTTTGTAGTTTCGATATTTTTGGGATATGTTCGGTTTAAAATTGGTGCAGGTATATTTAAAATGAATGCTGGAGATGAATTTTATCTACCGTTTTGTCCCCTTCAGCAATTCTTAGAGTTGGAAAAAGTGATTTGAGAATTAAAAGACCCTTTGCTCCTTTTGGCTCAAATGGCCTATGATCTGTTCCTGTAACCTAAAACTAAAGATTTAAAAAAAAACTGTGACGAAAGAACAAAAATCTTGATTACATTTTTTTTTTTCGTCATCTATCTTTTTTTCAGTTTTTGTTCTGGCTTCTCGTGGTGAGAAGAAATGAATGTGCGTCGACAAAAATTCGTCGTAGTGATATATTTCCTTAGCAGAAAATATAGTTTTCTTCATCCCTGTTCATAAAACGATTTGTAGCCGAATCGTTTTTGGGTCGAGAGACTCAGGAACGCAGTATCTACAGTTTGTTTACCGTATTTAAACTTGGGACGCATTCCTGTAATTATTTTTGAAAGTAAACAAAACGTTTGATTCTTCCTATTTAAGGTAAAGGCACAAAAGAACTCAGATTTACGTTCAAATAATCTTTATTTGTTTCCTGTAATTTGCATAAAACTTTTGGGTAAGTACCCCAATTTGTAGCACAAACCATCCTCGCAAAATTTTGTTATACCTACCCATCTACCCGCATACCTACCCCAAATTAATCGCTACTGATTCAGCTCCGAACATTTAACGCGGTGTTCCTGCAAACATAAATTGAATTACAAGTGTTACGAATCGTGTAGCACTTGTTCACGAAATGTCTAGAACACGTCGTATCCTCCCAGTTATTTGACGAATGTCTTGGAGTGCAACCAAATGGATGCGGCGGCGAATGCACTGTCTACAGCAGTGCTATTTGATAGCAATTCGATCGTGCATCGAACATCAAGTGTTTCGCTCTCGATGATGGCGGAGTTTTGTCTTTTGTTGAACTCGCTTGTTGCGATGTGCAATAGATTGTTGAGTGCAAATGTCGTGCAGCTAGTCGAATACGATTGTCGAGTGCATCTTTGATACTAAGATGGTCTTTATCTAAGAATAGTCCACCGTTCCTAAAGACGTAAATAGCCTGGGATGATTCTCAAACTCAAACTCAAAGCATTTATTTCAAACAAACCAATTAGGTACAGGCACTTTTAGGAATTGTCAGGGGGTCGGTCAGTCAGAAAGATGAAACTAGTTGCCCATTCCAAAGCGTAGTATGTACCTATGGAAAAGAATGGGCAAGAAACTCCACGGACACACTTTTAAATCAAAATATGGTTACATTTACATCATTCATGTTGAAGTTATAAAAAAATAAAAAAAAGCAATTAAAATATTAAATTAAAATAAGCCGTTGCCACCACTAAGATTATTATTTATATCATGCAGTCCTGCAAAACAACACTTGCGTACAATTTCCTCGTATATAGCAACAATTATTTACATTCTTTACAACATAATAAAGTTCGTGTTCATAAAAAATTGCCCAACGTTTAATAGGCAGTTGGAAGTCCCACCAACGAAAATAAAATCGTATAATAATGTTGATACCAGAAAATATGTTTGCTATATTTCAAGATTGTCATCCCTATATCCCTGATAACCCCACTCCTATTCTGCTATAATTTGTCTTTCTTTCCCAAATTAATATTGTATTAGCGTTGCCCCCGATCCCATTTCTTCCAGTAAGGACCCCAATCAACTAAAATTGTTCGGCATTAATGAAAGTGACGTCTCTTCCATTATATTTCCGATATATCCCTTTGTCTTTGTTACGAAACTGGATTTGGATTAAAGCGGACTTCAAAGCTTCCCATCACAAGATTGATTCAGAAGGCTGGTTCCATAAAACGAGCAAACACAGGCGCACACACGCATAGGGGTGTACGGAGATTTTAAAATATCTCAAACGAATGCAAGTCGCTAGTGCGCTTGTACTCGCTGTAGGTACCAGTGTTAATAAGGCTCGTGCAGACGGCACCGCAGCCGCGCCGACACTTCTTCACGTAACCATATAGACGGAGCCGCCGCCGCCGCGCCGCGCCGTCGAGTGCTCGTGTATACGGCACCGATGCAGCGCCGCCGCCGCGCCGCCACCGCGCCGCCACCACACCGCTAGTACTGTTTAAGGGGGATGCGCCAAGGTAGACCGCAAAATATCAATTTTCTACCTTGGCCTATTCCTCTTAAACAATACTAGCGGTGTAGTGGCGGCCCGGTGGCGGTGCCGTGATCGCTCGTCGTTCGAATATCACTCTACAAACCACGGCGGCGCAGCAGCGGGTTAGCAACGCTGCATATACACAGTTTAGAGGAAGCAGTGGCGGCGTGGTGACGGCGTCGTATCCATGAGTACTTAACCGTGTCTATGTTTGATCGCGTTTTCGTTCATTGTATGGAGCTAACCTTCTGTACCTACAAATTTTGTGACCGTCTTTACATTTCCGGAGATCCATGATTGTAAATTACATTATTAATACTCGGATGAAATCGTGAATTCTATCGTTACGTTATTATGATTGATACGCGTCGAAATTATGTATTAAATAATTAAATTTTCATTTCGTGTTGTAATTGAAATACCTGGAATCCGTTAATAATTGGAATGGGTTTGTGTCGTCAGCCGACAGCCAGTAACTTTAGCTGCTTTTGATTTATTTTGCAGCTTTAACTTTAATTTTATTGCAAAACAGTTGTCATTGAAAAAAATTTGTATTATTTTTATAAAAATACGAGCCGTAACCCAATGAGATTCTCATCGGCCAAAATAATGAACTTTCTTATACAGGGTGGCAGAGACATCGACGTGAAAACTGATACCATGGATTCAGTACATGATTCTGAACTAAGCTAACAAAGTTAAAATATTAATAAATTGCTTCTGCCCGCGATTTCGTCAACGACCTTTTAACCTTCCTCAAGAACTGGGCTATCCAATACAAAAAGATTTTTTCAAATCCGACTCGTAGTTTCGGAGATTACCCCCTAGATACAAAATTACAAACAAACAAACAAACAAACACACAAAAAAAATTACCTCTTTATAATATTAGTATAGAATAGGTAAAAGGAAAATACATTTTAAAAGACATAAAAAGTATCGAAAATATAACATTTAGAGATACTATAGTATCTCTAAATGTAATATATTTATAAATAATATATTTATATATACTCATTTGAACTATCGAGCCTATCTAAACCTAGACCGTCCATTTAATTTTCATTAGCACTAAAACTTTTAGAATCTAACGATCAGAAGTCCGGGCACTTTATCAGCCTGGGGATAAACTTGGGAGCAGGGTTCCGTCGGCAAACACGGCACTGCGGAACCGTGATAGCAGTGTGGATGACGTATGACCGCGTTAGCGAGCTTTCACCGTCTAGTTATTACGTACCTCCATTTCTCTAGAATGATTTGAATTTCTGGCGCATGGTAATCCAAATTGTCGTAGCTACACTCTAGTGCATTGCTAAATTTATGTGCTCCTTTGTACACTTATTGTTTATGATACAGTAAAGTTGTGCTGTTTATTCAACAAGAGCGGTAACTTGAGGACAGTTGGTATTATTCTGAATTTTGATAACTTTCTTGGCTGTGCATTTAACTAGTAGGTAGATTTCTGGATAGTGTGAACTTACTTTGGTATAGTTACTTATTCCAAGTAAAACAATAGTTGAATGGAGTAGAGATATTTTACCATTTCAATCATAAATAAAAATATTTTCACTTAAGAATGAAATATAGATCTTAAATCTTACTTTACAAACTTCCAAATTGAAAACATCTGGAAGTGTTCCAAGTGGGAAAAAAAAGAAAAGTGGCCGTTTCTCTAGATTGCAATCTAATAATTTTGCCAAGAACCCTTCATGCGTAGCAAGATGGCCGACATATGTGAAATTAATTCAGTTGCCATTATTAATACTTACCTGCGCTTGCGTTGGGGAATTTATTACACATAAATTCCTTACGTACTGATTTATAGCGGGAAGATCCATTTGTAGGACGCTACTAGATCTACTCTCAACAATCTACTATATAGTAAATATCTACTATCCGTTTAAAGATTCTGTTTCAATTAGACCTGATTTATGCGAGCTTATCACTTTCGCTTCGGCTTTGGTACCTAATCAAAACTAATTCATTATTTAGAACTATGTGATTACTGTAAATCATGCGTAGTTAATTACTAGCGAGGGAATGTCTACGACTGAGTCATAAGGTATGTTTTCGTTTCCAAATTAACATGAATATTTTCGTGATATATTTATATCTTCCACTGAAATAACTGTAGCGTCATGAGTTTCGCGGTCTGGTAGTTAATGAAGCAGGTATCGCATATTAATTACAGAAGTATTTTTATCGATAGAACTACAAATTATTCGGTCATTGATCCTATTGCCGCTCGGTAAATAAACCTTCCGCATACGTGCTTAACTTCCGCGCATTCGAGACTGTTGCGTACTGATATGTACCAGTGACCCAGTGGACCAGTGGTCGATGTTCATTTCATGAAATGATCAATTTTAAGATCTGGCCACGACATAATCACTGATATTTCGAAGCGCGTCGTTTCGTTGTGTATGAAGATATTATAATACTGACACTTATTTATACTGTGCTATTACTTACTTGCATGTTTGTTTTCATTTTCGAGATTTATATGGGATACAAAAGAAAAAACCGGTCAAGAACGAGTCGGACTCGCGCACCGACGGCTCAGTACAAATAAAATATATAAATATTTTGGAGTAAATATTGCAGTTTTAGGTCAGCGCCATCTCTTGATGATTTCTGAAAAAGTGTGCTATTTAGAGGCATTGTTTTATTTTCCTGTAATCTTTACATAAACTTCTATCACAATAGTTTCAGATTTTTCACTATGCAAACTTTGGAGATAAGGGGCACATGCCTTAGTAGCCCCACTTCGATTTTCTTCTTCGAAGAAAAATATTTTTATATCTTTCTTATTTGCGAAATAGTTAGGCAAACCTCATCTAAAACAAGTTGATAGCATTAGTAGTTTTTGAGATATCCTGCTGGGACAGACAGACGAACAGACAGACTGAGTCTCACCATAAGGGTTCCTTTTTACCATTTTGGTATGGAACCCTAATAAAAATACTATAAAACTTACTACCATTTTCAATACAGCTCTCATCGTTTCTGATTTTTCAATTAGAGCGCTGTTATCAGGAAATTAAGTCTTTTACATTTGAACTGGCATCGAAGATATTAACGTTCTACTATAAGCTTGTATATTTTTGTACAGAAAAAAAAGGAAGAAATTTAAAGAGGAGTAGGTGCTTGACTGGCTTTAATTCTTTTGCCATTTCAGTAACTTTTAGTAGTTAAGAGCACTTCATATGTTGCGTTTGTAGTACAAAGAAACGACAAAGAGCCTTTAACCGCCACTTTTATAACAAAAAAGAAACAACTACTAACTAAAATATTAATTTATTATCGATACTACTCTATCGTGAACCGTTTCGATCCAATATTTTACGCTTAGAAACCGAAGCCTTTGAAACATTGATTAATATTAATGATTTCCCTTGGCAACTAATTTGAGTGGATAATGGATCTTTTGTATTTTATGAAAAAGTAATTTGTTAGACTCGCCGACCGACCAATTAGAATACAGAAAACACGGTAGGTCCTCGATTAATCATCACATTCAAGAACGCAGAGTATTATAAGCCGTATTGAGATATCGCGTGTTTCAACGCCATTTGTATACAATACATAGGTACTTGTGGAAATATAGTGGAGTGCTCCGTTCAATAAACTCGTGATTATTGTATGAAATTAGTTTTTATTAATAAGAAATGTAAGTAATAATATATTTTGGGTAGTAGGCTACCAATATTAGCAGTGGTTCTGGTGTTATTATTATATTATAACCCTAACCTTTTGTGTTAACATTCAGGTTACTATATGTGTGCCAAATTTCTTCCAAATCCGTTTAGCCGTTTTTGCGTGATTGAGTAGCAAACATCCAAACTTTCGTATTTATAATATTATAAGGATAAATCTAAATATAATATATTTATTTATAAGGACAATTATAAATATTATATATTTATAAGGCCTAAAAATTCGAAGACATTTGACATCTACCAACCCGCACTGGGCCCGCGTGGTAGATTACAGCCCACTCCTTCTCACAGAGAGGAGGCCTGTGTCCCAGCAGTGGGAACATTAATAGGCTGATGATGATGATGATGATTTATAAGGCTAATTTATAAATATTATATATTTATAAGGATAAATATAAATATCATATATTTATATGTAGGTACTTATAAATAGGATTAGTAGGATAGGATAGTAGGATTTATTTTAACTTGCCCATATTTTTTTATCTGTTACTTGTTAGTCCTTATCACACTAGTTTCATTTCATTTCGTTTCACACAGTTTTTTATGTTAGTCATTTATTAAACAGTTTATCATTTTCGTTCGCAATTTACGTCAAAAATGCACCTCTCGGTTTAGAAGCGCCAATCAAAGCTACAAAGTACAAATCACAAAAGTTATTTGAAAATCAGAAAAGGTCAACAACTCGGATTTATTGTCAACCCTTGTTAGACAAAAAGAATAAACGTTGACAGAGCTCTGAATTTAACAACTTTTTCGACTTATAAATCGACTTTTGATTAATGAAGCTCGACGGTTCGGGGGAAATGGACAACAGAAAAAATATAGCGGGAACATCCTTCGTTTTAATAAAAAATATTTTGTTTCGAATAAAATACTTCCTCTTATTGGTGATCCGTATCAGTAACACCCAACAGCCGCTTTGAATTTTACCTTTGTATTAACAAAATTATGTCAAATGAATTATGTTTTTCATTTCTGCCGCACATAATATTTGGTTTATTTCAAGTACAGGTATTTCCGAGGTAGATAGGCTAGAAGGTCATAATAGTGACCTTATGGTTGATGTTCTTAGTTCGTAGTACTCGCAAATCGAAGTAAGGTGAGTATGTAAGGATCGTAGCAGGTGGGGTTCTGTAATTTCTACCTACCCCCATGCCCCCATGGGAAGAAGGAGCGAGTTCATGTCATTGTGTAGTTTTTGTAGTTAATCAGAGCCAAAAGTAAGAACCAATCTTTCATAAATTTATTTTATTATTATACAGGGTCGGCGTCGGTTATTTAAAAAAAAATCTGCGGTTCCATACATTTTGACATTTTCACTTTTCTATGAAACAGCTCATAAAAAAAAAAAAAATCGACGAAAAATTTCAACGCAGGGGAGTTTAAAAAAAAAACAGCTGTTTCATAGAAAACTGCTATACCTACGCGGTCAAAATGTATGGAGCAGCTGATTTTTTTTTAAATAACCGACAAATAATTTCAACGCAAGGGGGTTCAGAATCGTGTACTGAATCTATGGTAATCGGCTTCGCGTCGATGTCCCTGCCACCCCGTATAATTATGAAAAAAAACTAAGTTAATGCAAAGAAACAAGGAGACAACTGTCTTTTAAATTACTAACACGAAATAAATCCTTGAAAAAGGTACATTTCCCCAAACCTGATATATCTAGATTAGAAGAAAGTAGAAACCAAACCGACATACGTTAGTAAATCAAACGAAATCCACTTTCAGTTGCGAAGGATAAAGTCGGAATCTTCCGACCGTTCTATAAGACTTCAAAGGATTTACTGTGAAATAAATAGAAATTATTTTCGTGGAAGACACATTTTTGTGCTTGTTAGAGAACATATATGACGGTGATGAAAGGAAGTTTTTTACTGTAGAGATTTGTGTCACTCTTAAATATTTTCGATATAGGTTTCTAAATGAATGTCGTCGAATTTGTAAATAAAAATGTACCTACTTAGTTTCTTACACACTAATTCTTTTTACCCGACTACGGCAAAGCCAAAAGGAAGGGTTATGATTTTAGTTACCTATTATGGTATAGTAATTAAATGGAGCAGTGGTAGCCCAGTGGAGCAGTGGTGGCCCAGTGGTAACGGCCCCGACTTACGAGTTGTAGGTCGCGGGTTCGAACCCAAGCAGGCGCTTTACTTTGTGTAAATAATTTCATCACCATTGCTCTCAAAACGGTAAAGGAAAATATCGTGAGGAAACCGGCATGTCTTAGAACCAAAAATTCGAAGACATGTGACATTTACCAACCTGCACTGGGCCCGCGTGGTAGATTACGGCCCACTCCCTCTCACAGAGAGGAGGCCTGTGTCCCAACAGTGGGAACATTAATAGGCTGATGATGATAATGATGAATTAAATGGTAGTCATAATTATTTATTATCGTTTTCACATAATTTTATAATTAACGTGTACAAAATATTGTAAACATTTTAAAAGACCAAGTGTGGAGTTTCTTGCCCATTCTTCGCCATACGTAACTACCTTTTAGAAGAGGCAACTAGAATCAATTCAATTTTTTTGTAAATGTTAACGTTCAAAAGAGCCTTTTAAGTGCCTTTTTGAAATTATTTATTTGACTTTGACTTTGTCACCTCTGCACCAGCAACCCCAACCCTTTGGGGAATATTATACAGGCATGATGTTATGTAATAAATAATAATATATTTACATCAGAAAAAAAAAACAAACCTATTTAAAAGAAAATAATACAGAATATCTTTAAGAGTGCACTAGTCGACGGCTCGAACTCTTTGGTGCCGTCACTAATGCCTGTTAATTTAGTATTTATTTATCTATTTAGTGTTTATTTATCTATTTAGTTTTATTTATTTAGTATTTATTTATTTAGTTTTGTTTATTTAGTATTTATTTATCTAGTTTTTATTAATTTATTTATTTAGTGAAATAGACGATGATTTATAACGAAAAATAATGCGTAAAATTTCATGAACAGACCATTAGGCGTATAGATATTATGAAAAAACTACTAGATTTATTTACTCAAAATAAAATTATTTGAAGTATTGATTAAATTATCTATCCCTATACCGTTTTTATTTTGCCATTTTTTACTACATAAGTTATTTATTTACGCCCAAAGACGGGTTAAACTTAGTGTTGAAGGAAGTTAATAGTTGAATATGGAAGTTTCGACGCTCATAATTTCCAAACCAATTTTTTTTTTCTAAATCTGCTTCAATACATTGCTAGATAATGACAAGACACATTGATATTATAATTTTTAGTTTTAAACGTATACCGTCAAACAGACGACTAACCACTAAACTACGTTTGTATGGAAGAATGAGCGACGAGGGTACCCTTAATGTACAAAAAATAAAAAGTTTCCTTTTATTCGTTTATTCATTCCCGTATCTTTGATCATTTCATTCTTAGGAACATAAAGGACCACGTCCACAACGTTAAAATTACCCGCCGTTTAAATTATACGTGGTCAAGAATCCGTAAAGCGAAGCAACTCTGGCTAACAATTAAACTTTAGGGCACTTCTTTGAAAGTGATTTAAGTTAGAAGAATCCTTAAGAAAGCCGGTATCCCGTCCACGGTCTAAGGATCCCCTCTCGGCGTTAATGAAGGAATTCCGTTTTTATTATACTGGAGTGCTCCCTGTCCCATCCATCTTGCCTTTTAAAGGTCTTCCCTGGAAATGGGAAAGACAAAAAAGGTAAATCGACAATAGATTCCTATAAATATAGGCCTAGGTTTTAGGGAAATGTACACTGTAAATCTTTTTTGTGCATTGTCAGATATGTTTTATGGAACTTTGGTGAAATGTTTTGACAGCAAAGCTTTTGTAATTTCATGAGTAACAAAGGCAGAATTGCATTACACGTTCCCAAATTAGATGATTGAGTTAAATTACAAAGCTCGACACTGCGTACTACATTCGTACATATAAAGCGGGAAGCATCCTCCGCCGCGAAACTATAGCAGCGAAACCGCATTAGTTCAATTTAACTGACTCGTATCATATTCTGCGACTCGCATCCGATTCGTTTAGCGGAACATGACGCGAGACAGTTGAATTGAACTACTGCGGATGCGCTGCTATGGTTTCGCAGCAGAGGTGTGCTACCGGCTTAAAACCCGTGTATAGACCGTTCGCTATAGGTTGTCCTTTGCCGTCATGTTGGTACCATTGCTTGTCAAGCCTAGTTTAAATACAAATAGAGTTCAAAATGGCGACTGACATAACAGTGCTACCAATTGCGTCATAGAACAAATTATTATAATGAACGCACAATAAGCGAGAACACGCTAAGCTTTAGATAGGATTGTTCATTTTCTAAAGTTTGACAATTTAAATGATAGCCACCACAACTTCATGTTTCAAATAAGAACTGATCAGTCTCAATCCTCTGAAAACTATCGAGGATAGAGCATACGTCTAAATATCTATAGCACGACGATAAACACCACTCAAGTCAATGACCCGTCGCGTCGTCCCTTTAACCTCAGAGCGAAATCTATCTCCATCCCTCCCAGATGCACTGAGAGTAGACCGAACTAAATTCATAATAAAGTTTCACAACTCTTAGAAAAGACGGACGGGGCTAGAGGGAAATATCTCTCGAGTAACCTCAACTTCAGCGGATTATAAAACACCTGACAGAATTGAAAATTGTATTTCATTTTCCACTGAAACTCTGGAACTAAAAATCTGTTAGATACTGCGAAATACTTCTCCGCCACTTTTATTGGGAATTGAAGGATTGTAATTGAATAAAACTCTTGCTGTAGTGTTGACATCAAGTCGATATCGGTACTTTTAGGATGTAATAAAATGAGAAGGTTAAATAAATGTCACACTTTTGATATAACCTTTTTTAATTCAATTTTTGAAATAGTAATTGTTATAACTTGTAATAAATCAATACGATTTACTTACATGAAAATGTTGGCCCTTGTCGCCTGAAGTAGCTACCTAAAACCGATATTATGGCATCAGGCATTTTTTTATAACTTAAGAGGTAGCAAGTTGCTGAAATGAAAATATTGAGGTGGATGTGTGGCTTTACCAGGCTTGATAAAATCCGTAACGAGTCCGTGCGAGGAAACCTGGGCGTGGGCGATATTGCCGACAATATGCAAGAGAGTAGGCTGCAATGGTCACGTGAAAAGGAGGCCGCTTGAATACGTAGCTAACTTGGCGCTTTAACTTTCCATTCCCAATCCAAGACCCAAAGGCAGACCCAAAACAAGGTGGAAAGCTGTAGTGCTAAAGGACATGAAAGAGTGTCAGGTATCCGAAGACGATGTCGAGGATAGAGCGAAGTGGAAGACGAAGACCAGGAAGGCTGAACCCACCACCATGTGGGATTCATGGCTATGAATCCCACATGGTGGTGGGTTCAGCCTTCCTGGTCTTCGTCTTCCTTTCTTCGTATTGGAACTTATGTCGTATCTCTCTCTTTCTGGCTAGAAAGAGAGAGATACGACATAAGTTCCAATCCAGGTCATGGTCATTTTCATCTTAATCTGATTAGTTAGCGTGAAAGCATAATAAACAAACTCACTTTCGCATCTATCTATCCATATATAATATAAAAAAATCAATTTACGTCTATTAGTCTCGCAAAAACTCAAAAATGACTCGAACGATTAGAATTATTTTTTTGTTTGCCTCTATAAAGAGGTGGATTAGAAAAAAAAAACAGAAATTGAATTTTTGTCATGACAACGTCTGACGAGTCAGATAGTTTATATAATAATAGGTGGGCAGATAAGCGATCCTATATAAGTGGGGTTGACGGGCGGTTGTAGCTCACTTTGCGTTCGGGTCTTGTCGTGGCCACACTTTGTGTCCGAGTTCGCAACAAGTCAATCGTCATCCTGAGGATGCCTCCTTGAGAGGCGAAACACGTGTCGATTTCTTACAGGGTTCTCTAACTTTTTAAGAACAGTTAAGCAGATTAAGTTGCTAAATATACATCGTCTATTGTAGTTTATATAATATTAATTAGGATTGAAGCTTGGCTTTATATCTGAAATTAACTATTTAATTCCATTCCTCCGCCAACAATACACCTCTAAATTGATAGCGAACCAATATCAACGGAGTACTGATTAGAAATCCGTACGGTTAACCATGCTCTTATTAGGCGCAGACCACAAATTTCGGAGTCCCGCCGACTCACGGCTACAGCGAGCGTCTGCAAATAACCATGAGTACTACCTGGTTTGTGTGGCTTATTTGGGGAAGCCCAATGTCGGTATTTAGATCGTTATAAAGTAATAGTTATGATTTTTCATGCTCTTTATGATCCAGAAGCCAATTGGAATGTATTTATTAGCCTTTTCAAAAATTAATGGTCTTCTACTATGTGTCTTGTGAGAATAAAAACAAAAACCATTTAAAACAAAAACACAACTCGTCGATTGATAAAAAATACACGTTTATGTTTCTATTAAGTATTTAACTAGGTATTTGGTTTTTTCTAAATTATACCTACTTTGTCAACTGGAACAAAACAAAACTAAAAGCTCAAAATGAATGACAATTTTAAAATGCGTATTTTTGTGGTTTAAAATAGAAAAGGTAATTGAAATACGTACAGTAAAGCGGAACCTAGTAGAGATCCCTAAAAACCAATACATTGTTTCACGGTGGGAGCTCGCTTTCAACTTTATTTCTCGTTATAAAGTTACTCCTTTGCAGTGCATTGTCAAGGATGCCCGTCGTTTGAAGTCAAAAGATTTTAAAATAAAAATACGTGACGATCTTGATGCAACGCTGTCGACAACTTTAGAAAACAAAATTTAAGAGGGTTTACGTCGTACGGCATTTCATACAAACTTTCAAGCCCTTGTTTTTCGAATTGACTGAACCGATTTTAATGGAACTTTATACGCATATGCAAGATACAAAGATCTAAAAACTTAGTTAAGAACATTTTCGAAATGTTTTATTTAATAACAGATAACTGGAAATCTCTGTTTCTATGGAAATTTTAAAATCGGTCTAATTTGGCTGTAACACTATTTTTCGAAAATGTTCTAAATTAAATTTTTAGACCTTTGTATCCTGCATATGCGTACAAAGTTTCAATAAAATCGGTTCAGTCATTTCGAAAAACAAGGGCTTAAAAGTTTGTATGAAATGCCGTACGACGTAAACCCTCTTATGTAATATTTAAATTTATTATCCAACTTTAAGTCAAGTGGTTACGAAGTTTTGTTGTTCATAGCCTGTGTTTTTCTTTCAAATTCAAATTATTTAATTTCACTTAGATCTACATGGGCACTTATGAAACGTCAGAAGCTAGCTGCACGGTTCCAATTGGTCGTTTCCTATGGAGAAGAGCCGGCAAGAAACTCCACAGTTACTCTTTTAAAAATAATTGGCTTTGACGAAACAGTTGCCATCAACAGATTTTGATAATTCATTCCATTATAAACTATAAGGGATCTCGCGCTCTAGACAGCTACGACCAATCCTCTATCTTCCTAGCCTTTTTCCAACTATCTTGGGATCGGCTTCCAATCTAACCGGATGCAGCTGAATACCAGTATTTTACATGGAGCGACTGCCTATCTGACCTCCACAACCCAGTAACTGGGTAATACGATACCCGTTGGTAAGACTGATGCCAGACTTTCGGGCTTCTGACGACTCGTAACTACTGTCAAAGATTCACAAATGACAGCCGGGACGAACGGCTTAACGTGCTTTCCGAGGCACGGAGGAGTCTCGGTATGTAAAGATGGTCACCCATCCACTGACCAACCCCGGCAAGCGTAGCTTAACCTGATGGTTCGACCCGTGCGGCTTGTAATTACTTAGCCACGAGCTCCTATAGAAACCGATATAAATCGCGTAACAAGTCGCAACGGCCAACTAGCCGCAGACAGGGCCACGGACCACGACTGGCCGGAATCGTGGCCGTCTAGTGCGCGAGATCTCTAAGGTATGAAAGATAAAAATATCTTGATGGGAACTGTTTCACTATAAGTTATAGTGTACCTACATAGTTAATATTTACCTCTAGTACCTACCTAGTTAATTAGTTAGCGCGTTTTTGGGGGACTGTCTTATGTAATTTTGACGTTCGAAAAGTGCTGATTCTCAGCCTAGTTTGAATAAATGACTTTTGAATTTGAATTTGAAGGTATCGAAGTCTTCATCTGCCTAGCCTTTTCCCAACTATGTTGTGGTCGATTTTCAATCTAACTAGACGCAGCTGAAAACCAGTATTTTACATGGAGTGTTTGCCTATCTGACCTCCACAACCCATTCACTGCGTAACACGATACCCTTAGTAAGTCTGGTTGTCAGACTTACGGGCTTCTGACTACGTTTAAGTACCTAAACGTATCTTAAATACTTTAAATCTGAGCACAAGTTGTCATATTATTTACTGCCTGGACAATTTTTAGGAGGTCAACCCCCGCAGTTCTATTCATATTCCACAAAAAGATAAAAAAACATGACGTTATAAAATGATAATATTAAAACTCACGTTATAACCGCCCCCGCCCCGTCTTCTGTGTGATAAACGCAGCATTCTGACAACTTGTGGGGGAAGACAACATCTAAAACATCATAAATATTATTCCAACCTCAAATTCACTTGGTAAATAATAAAATACGGTATATTTATCTTCTTTTGAATATATCAAGTGATATTTAAACATGCTTCAGCTGCGGCGAAAGCGTGGCACTTCATATATCCACTTTGTTCAGGTATTTTATTCCTAACACGACAGCTCGGTACCTCACCTAGAGCATAAACATTTAAAATATACTTGAAGCTAGTGATAAATGGTTGAGTTGAGATATATTTGAGGAGCATTTTGTTGCACTTTCAGAAAGTAAGAAAAGAAACAATTCCTGTGTGTAGGATTTTATTTTTACATGTGAAAGATTTAGATGTACCTATTTCAAGACAAAAACATTCATACATTTTTCTGTTTTAGTTGAAGTTACAGTTTTGCAATTAGAGTATTTTTTATTTGAGTGTTTAATGTTTCCCAAGTTAAGTGATTCTTAAAGGGTGCTAATTAATGCAGCTTCTTTAAAATGTCATTCTCGTCTTCAAATATATTTAGTTGTCTAATGAATTAATAGGTCAGCGACAAACTTTTAGCGTCTAATAAATGATTTTCAAGCGACCATATATTGTAAAACAAGCCACTGTTAATATGACGCAGCATGGTGATAATTCTTAAGCAACAAAATTTTTGATATGTCTACGCATTGCCAGCTTCTAATAAGTGTATCAACTGCATCTATAAAATAATATCAACGTACTCTAATTTCTTAAAGTCACCTTTATTTTTATACGTTAGCAAATTAATTGATGACTGAATCTACTATATTTGAACATAAAATTACCGTGTTATTGTCATCAAATAATGGTCAATGAAAGCTCTAATTTCATGTATTCGCCTATCTATTTATAATGTTACCTTATGTAATTGATGACTTGACAATAGTCAAGTCAGACAATATTTTTATATTGTCATCAAAAACAAACATCTGCAACTCTGTGTTTGTTTGTGTTTGGACACACCTTAGGGAAAATTAAAACTAAACAACCATTTTATTTATAAATCAGATAATTTTAAATGGCAGTAGCATAGGTTTACCTACCTAACCTAACCTCAAAACAGTAAGTTGCTTCTGCATCGTCTCCGGCGCTGCGGGAAGTGCAACCCCTTCGCCCTTACGTAACAAAGGATAGGCACCCATGCTCACCTGCGCAGCTTCGGCTTGCTGGTCGCCTCCGGCGACCAGCCTCAGCCGCTGCGGCTCGCACGGGTGCCTATGCTTTGTTACAGCGGGCGGGGGTTGCTCTCCCTCCGCGCCTCCGGTTTTTATATACACTCTAGGGGTAGGAGCCAAAAGACTACGTAAAGTCGGGGTGCCCCGATTCGGTTTTCAGATTCAACCTATTAACTACAAGCCGGTGTATAATGAGGTTGTCGCCTTACGTAATTTCTTTTTAAATTTTATAACTTTAGCGTGTGCACAGTATATTCTTTCGCTTGTGTTGCTAATTTTCACGAAAAAAGAATATGATTTATTAATTTAGTTGTTGAATAAAAAACTTTGATTGCTAATTTTGAGGCTGGAATTTGATTTTATTAGCAGACAGATGTTGAATCTCTAGAATATATAAAGTAGCTCACTTACAACATTAGTCGCTGAGTTATCAATTCAGAAGTAAATACATTTATCGGTAGCTGAGTCATATTAATTTACTTTTGTAAATTGACGCTGGTTTTTTGATATTCTGTTGGAATAGTAAAGATGATGAATTAATATAATTGAAGCTGTTCTATTAACTCGTAGCCTACATATAAAAAAAGACGCTAGGTTGCAGGTGCTAAAGAAAACTTTTGTTGCTGCACTTATTATTTCCCATTCTTAAATAAATAGTACAAAAAGTGTGAAGAATGTAAGAACTTGTGTAAAAATTTATAAGTTGTGCTTGACTATACTAATTTGTAAATTTCTGACTGTACTAACTTTTAATTTTTTTTTATTTTTTTTTATACTAATTTTAACACATTATTGTTTTAATAACTATCGAGGGGGAGTATTTTTTATCAATAACACACACACACACAGTCACACACACACATTAAATTTTACTGCTTTTTAGCGATGTTGCTAAATAAATTAACTTGCTGACCTGTAATTTGATGAAAATTAAAACATAGGTATTACTTTCATTGGGCTTTTCAATTCCAATGAATATCAAAATTAATCCAATTATGTTCATTTACTATTCATTTCAGTAACGAAGTGGTTACTTACATATAACAAAACGAAGCTAATAATGGATTAACATCGATACACGAAACTATAGTCCGAGGCATTAATATGCGGCATTCGGCGCAATGCAACGTTGTGCAAATACACCGGGGTTTGTATTAGTGTTTACTAGCGTCACCAAAAAGATAGGATACAGAAGGCTTGCTTCATTCAACAAGCGAAAATAGGCGCACGCACACTTTGATTATTTATAATGTCTAGATAGAGTGTCGAGAACTAAAAGAAACAAGCCAACTTTGTTATGCTGGTGTGCGTAACAGCTACGTCTTACACTCGCGCCACATCATTGTGCTTTTCTAGTATGTGTGCATTTAGCTGCTAACACTTGGACGCTATTTTTTGCGACGAGTTCACAGCTTTGCCTGTGTATTATATCTTTAAAACACATGTTAAGCCGTTGTTTCTACGCCTGATCTCTCTCCGGTCGTATCGGATTGCCATCCCTTCGGACTATGAGAGTGAGAGAAGAAATAGTTCAAATTCAAATTCATTTCATTCCATTTATTGGAACAAAAACATTTTGCACCTGTGTTTGCGCACACACTTTTGCACTATAATATCTCCCGCGCCGAAGGCTAAGTCTCCGTTGAGATTGACCGCCGTGGCCGAAATACGGTCTGGAGGACTATATGATCGTATCTTTGCACACACATATAGATACGTACGTACGGAGATCTCAAATTATGTCAAACAAATGCCAGTCGCGAGTGCGCTTGCACTCGTTGTACAAAAACGTTTATCTATGTGTGTGTGTGCGTTTTCTTTCGTTGTATGGAATTGAACTTCTGTACCTATCTATTCTGTGGTATTAGTATTGACTATCATCCCTCTATATGCACCTGTATTGGTACATTTACATCATTCCAGTGTACTTGTGTAATGATTCGGTGAATTAGATTATTGTGCCATGTGATTCGGGTTTAGTAAGTGACAATTCCAATTCAAATGACTGTATGGCTACTTGGTGATGTCTTTTTGTTCATGCAATTATTTGTTCCTTTTGTAAATTTTTTATAACAGGTCGAACCTTTTTCTGTTTTGAAAGTGCATCTCTTTAAATTCCCCCCAGAAGATAGAATAAGCAAGTAACATTGCACAAAGAGGTTAAATTTTTGTGTAATGGTATGTCAAAGTTGTGCAAAGACAGACTAGAAACTAGCTAGACCTAAACTATATTCAACAAAAAAAACCGGCCAAATGCGAGTCGGACTCGCATACAAAGTGTTCCGTACCGTATTAAGATGGAACAAAAAAAGCCGAAGAAAACACGTTTTTTATGGGGCCCCCTTTAATATTCACTTGCTCCGGAACAATGTCAATGCAGGTTGAGATACACTGAGCTTTGATAAAATTTAATTTAATTTTATTAATATTTGTTATAGCAGTAATAAAAATACACAATCTGTGAAAATTTCAACTGTCTACCTATTACAGTTCATGAGATACAGCGCGCTGTACAGACAGACGGACGGACGGACAACCGTGACTTAGTAATAGGGTTCCGTTTGGCACCTTTCGGGTACGGAACCCTAAAAACTACGTATTCTTAACTTTTAATCGATTCATTCTAATCTAATTTCATGTCAAATTCCTATCGAAATATACAAGACAATGCACAAAACTTATCATCGTTCAGAGTTCACAACTAGATGTTTATCGCAGCATGTTTCCGTGTCAATCGAGCTCTCATTAGAGACGGCCACATTAATATTCACTTGTTCCGGAACGATGTCAATGCAGGTTGAGCGGAACTGAGCTTTGATTTAGTGTCTTGGATTACCGGTTGTGTGTTGAGCTGTGTAGTCCCTTTTCAGCAAGTAACTGTGTTGTTATATTATAGGATGGCTTGCTGGTTAAGGAACAGTATTTCAAGCAGGAAATTGCGGTACGAAGCTGGTAAATTATAAATTTTTAAGCTGTTGACGGTCAGCCGAAAAGACAGATTAAAAACATTTAGTGCCATGCTATCATAAGATGTGGAGCAGTGGTGGCCCAGTAGTAACGGCCCCGACTTACGAGTTGTAGGTCGTGGGTTTGAACCCAAGCAGGCGCTTTACTTTGTGTAAATAATTTCATCACCACTGCTCTCAAAATGGTGATGGAAAACATCGTGAGGAAACCGGCATGTCTTAAAAACAAAACATGTGACATCTACCAACCCGCACTGGGCCCGCGTGGTAGATTACAGCCCACTCCCTCTCACAAAGATGAGGCAGATGAATAACGCAAAATTGGGGTGCGGTTTTACATCACCTACCTACACGCACTACATTACTATATAGGTACTCATAATGATTAATGTTTTTTTTTTGTCGAGAACGACACAAGTATTTATACAACCCCGATTTTTTACATTTATGTATGATTTGATAATTCGAATTTTCGCGAAAACTCTACTTCCAAGTTGCTCTCGAAAAGTTTAATGATCAAATCATCCTACGACACATATACAAAATTGTAAACTAAGTACCAGGCAACCATGAAACGGCGTAGGTTTGATGTTCAGCTAGCATCCGACTCAAAGCCACTTGAGTTTTGGCTCCGATTCCACTCTGATGCACTGTGTTGATTCTGTTTCTAGTTTCCTTTTGCTGAGGTTTGCTTACTGTGTACTGTAGCTGGTAATATAACAGCTATGTAACCATTTTGCTATTTTTCTATTAAGATTATTGTGAAAATCATCTTTGAACAAGGGATGGTTTATAATTTTATGCTGAAAAACAGCTATGTCAATATTAAATGTGGGTAATGAATGCACACAGACTACAGTAAGTACAACTATACAGTTCTATCATAATAATGAACTAATAATAATTATACTACTTTTGTAGCAGTGGTGGTCCTGACTAACGAGTTGAAGGTCGTGGGTTCGAACCCAGCCAGGTGCTTTATTTTGTGTAAATAATTTAATTACTCTCAAAACATTGAAGGAAAACATCGTAAGGAAACCGGCATATCCTAGAACCAAAAATTTTAATAATGTGATATCTACCAACCCGCACTGACCCGCGTGGTAAATAACAACCCACTCCCTGTGAAGAGACGGGGCCTGTGTCTACTTTTGTTGTTGAACTACGATAAATTATGTGCAATGAATGTTATTGCACCATCTATCCATGTAAAGTCAGATAAATTAATTGTTAAGCAAATTGACTACTTACCAAGTTCAATAGTCCGTGAATTCAAATGACAACCTGCAGTTTTTTGACAGTTTTATAAAATGGTAATACGCGGCAAATTAATTATATCCTATCATATTATTATTAGATCTTGCATGAGAGAGTTCTAGGTTTTCCTGAAGCATTTTCGTAGCAAAGCGTTATATAAATATTTATATATATTTTTTTTTATTTATGCACTATGCAAGTGCACCCAAGGACAACCCTCGGTTGGTGTAGGACTATTGCAGGATATGAAAACAAAAAATATTGGGCTATGGGTTTGAGTGGCTATAGTGGATTGGTTTAAGTACAATTAATTATTAGAATAAATATTGAGAACATAATTAATAAGTCATGTTTTTGAATGTTCAAGCTTACATACATAAACCGACTACAAACGGTTCCTAGTATTAGAAGGTTCATGGAAATTCCACGTCGTTGGAAGACAGCTTGTCTAAACATTGCATACTACCTATTCTTGGAAGACATTGATGGGTGCATAACGATTACTCCCAGTGATTTTACTAGTATTTCAGGAAAACTACTAATTTATGTGAAAAATATCATATATAATATAAAATCGCGCCTGTTTTCACCGAAGGCAAAATATGGGTGTACATCTCTGCCCTACAGAGATGTACATACACCCATATTTTGCCAGTTATGGTTTAGTCCCATGCAATAGAGAGGACAGCCTATTGCCATCAAGCAGTCATAAATCCAGACTCCAGACTGCTACTGGTGGTGGTGGATACCCAATGACACTTCGCCTCATCTGGGAATTTAACCAAAAACGAACGACCCTTACAGTATGATGAGCCTTACATACAGTCGCATATATGATGTGTAAAATCTGATATCTCTCTGTGTTAATAAGCAACATTAAGGTAATAAGCAACAATAAAGGGGCCGGGCCTCGTCAGGGTCGTTTCTGACGGCAACTCTAGCACCGCGCGCGCTCATTGGTCAAATCAAATAGCGCGCGCTTCCCCGGCTTCCTGTGACACACTTCCGTCCCTTTTTCCGAAATCACTCCCACATGTTTAATATTGAGATTTTATTAGATTTTGTTTTTGATTGCAGTAAAGCTAGAGGAAAGTAGTTACACATCAAAAGTCAAAGCCATCGTACAAAGTATCTTATACCTATTTTAATCCAAAACATAGTCTACCTGTGTGATAATTTTTGCCCAAATTCGTTCAGCTGATGCGTAATGAAGTCACAAACTTTCACATACAAATATAAGATAGTAGAAGAAGGATAGTAGGATTAGACGAGCTCACTGTAGTTGAAAGCCTGTCCATCGATCCGCTAGGTTAAGCTACGCTGCACGCTGGCCCCGGATAACAAGCTAAGCTGCCAGTCATACGATCTTTGATAGACGTAACGTTACAGAGAGACGAATGGCTAAAAAAGTGGCAGCTGGTTTAACCTTTGGATATTGCTAGCCCATGGTAATTCAATCCAGTGAACTATTATAGTTCACCTATAATAGGTGTATGATATTCGTTTGTCTATATCGGTATACGTTATTTGGTAGGATTCTGTAACAGTTTTGAGGAATCTGGACAGACAGCTAGAAATTTTTTATAGTCTAGTACAGTACGACACAACTTAGATGTAGCATAGATTTGAAAATTTTCATTCATTCATTTCAATTTCACAAATGTATTTGGCTATAAGACTTTACAAGTTATTGCGTTTTCGAAAGATCATTTTCACCTAAAGCAGTAATAAAGATTGATGATTTTGAAGGCGCACTCAGTTCGGATGGTGATCGGTTTTACGAATTTTGCCGATGCTACATCTTAGTTGTGTCGTACTGTACAATTTTTATATTTATGACTGCCTCGCTACTGCTGAGCATGAGGTCCGGGGTACGATTCCCGGTTATTGGGTGTTTCTATACAAGATGGAGACGACAATACAGCAATAAATGAAAATACTGGCCCTACTAATGCTTATAGAGTATTTGGGAACTGTCAAATAAATCCTAGCTTCGAAATTATCTAAAAAAATAAGTTTTTCTAACAAATTAAATGTAAGTACTGTAAACCAGATTTACCCTAAGCCTATAAATTCCGTTTGCAACAACTATGCCTAAGGTTGATTCTCGGGCATATGTTTCCGAATATCCACCTAAGGGTGGATAAACGGAATAACCCGAGCCGACTAAGGCTTTTGCCGAGCTATATTGACTAAACTATTGAATATATTTAATTGAACTTTTTTATGCAGAATGGGAACGTCATTATGGACACGCCGTTAATTTTTTTGTTGTATTGTCGTCTCCACCTTGTATATAGGTACAACTCTGCCCAACCCTTCGGAGAAACAAGGCTTGATGTGTGTAACTGTCCCACTGTAGGGCTAACGCTTCTTTTTAGACAAACGCTTGCTGTAGGCGGATTTTAGGCTTTATTTTTTTTGCCATTATTCGCATTAATAACTGTCGAAATGTGGATGTACTAGGTACATCTCTGTATAACCCTTTTTGGATTTCGGGTGTGATGTTATGTTATGTTAGATTTATTCGAGTTCCCCCTCTTCCAATTCTTCAAGTTTTATTGCAGCGAATCGATACCACCTTTTTTGTCTTTTTTTATAATGGCATCTCGTAGGTGACCTCTGAGGATCGGAACTACTTAAGGGCTGTCCTGTGGCTGCCAACTTAAAGCCTCCGGCGTAAAATAGCCTATATACTAGGCGAACGCTCGCTACCCTAGGGCACTCCCTGCGGGTAACCTTGGTTTAGGGCGTCGCTGGGGTGAGGACAGCAAGATGGGACAGGCTGGATCACAAGTGGGTGAATTATTATTAAGCGGGGTGATACCCACTGTTTTTTATTCGTATTTTTAAGCATCGCATGCAGCTAGAGTACGACACAACTTAGATGTAGCATCGGCAAAATTTGTCAAACCGATCACCATCCGAACTGAGTGCGCCTTCAACATCACCAATCTTTATTACTACTTTAGGTGAAAATGATCTTTCGAAAACGCAATAACTTCTAAAGTTTTATAGCCACATTCGTGACATTGAAATGAATGAATGAAAATTTTCAAATCTATGCTACATCTAAATTGTGTCGTACTGTACAGTGAATGCTTTTTCTCGTAACTCAAAACATAAAATACAGTTACCGAGCAATCTTTCACACATATGGAAAAACTGCCGAGTTGTCATTCGAAGACCGGTAACTGGATTGGTGACAGATGATTGATGAAACTTATCCCTCGCAGTGGACAGACTCGATCCGATTGATCAATCACAAACGAATATATCCACTATCCAGTTATTCTTTCGTCTGTGTGTGAGTGACGCATCAATCTTGTGATATGAAAGTTAAGATAGTTAGCGAAAAACTTTCGAGCTGACACTTGTCTGCAAAAACGTTATCGCTCATCTTTACAAAAATTCTCAAGTATTTTGATGCTTGAGTTATAGCTGAGTTCAAGTTTTTGTTTGTGTTTCTCAACTTTTGAGATCATGTGAGACATAAATAGAATTTCAAGCAATAAGTGCACAATAAGTAAAGATTTATGAAATTGTGGGCGTATACCAATTTACCAATGTCGATTCGATGGCTAATAAGAGTAGGTGAAGACCAAAGAAACGATAATGGGCAGTGTTATTGGGATGGACCGTGTGAAAGATGATATGGCTAGAAAAGGGGTGACTACCGTGGTGACGACTAATCAAGTATGAAAGAAAAAAAACATGTTGCGCCGAGCCCAAATAAATTATGATAAGGGCAGAAGAATGATGATAATCATAATGATATCAATTTTAATAGCTCTATTGTTTGTAGAGGAGGCTACTGTCGTGAAGACTTGAGCTCTAGCCTCTGAGCATTAAAGAAGAAACATCAAATTTAAACATTACTTCCACGCTGGTTTCAAAAGCCTTAAACACTTAGGATTTCACCCATCACCCAGCTACGAGTATATGACTTAAATTAAAGTCGTTAACCCAGCACGACAAAGCGAAAAGGCGAAAATATTGGCACAGTAAAAAGTATCACAGTTCGCGGCGAAAATTGAAAACACAACTAGTGGAAACCGTTTCGTTACGACATGCAAAACATTTTAACGATGTTAGTTTTATTGTGATATGCGTTTATATTAACCCTGTACACGTGAACCCTAGCTGGGTGACCATAGTTTAAGAAATGTTTTAGGCAGTAATAATATTTCCTGAAATTAAATTTCTGTCAGGGTGTGTAACCAACAGACATTAAGTTTAAAAAAAATATCACCTATAATGTTCCCACTTCTGGGACACAGGCCTCCTCTCGATGAGAGGGAATGGGCTGAAATCCACCACGCGGACCCAGTGAGGGTTGGTAGATGTCACATAACATGTCTTCGAATTTTTGGTTCTAGCTCGTGCCGGTTTACTCTCAATGTTTTCCTTCAACGTTTGAGAGCAGTGGTGATGAAGTAATTAACACATAGTAAAGCTCCTGTCTAGGTAACTTACGACCAACAACTCGTAAGTCACGGCCGTTACCACCAGCCACCGCTGCGCCAAAAATTAATGACGTTTAAGGCTGGTTTTAGAGTCACGCTGACCGCACGCTGACTGTCGGCGCTGACAGCCGAAACGTATGAACTTCAGATGTCAGCGCTGAGCGGTTGGCGTAATTTCATAGAATACTAAATTTTATATACATTGTCTTGTCAGCGCCGACGACGGTCAGCATGAGACTAAAATCAGCCTAAATGTCTTATTCCAAATCGACTATTACTAAATGAATGTAGCAAGAAACTTTTCCTCTCTTCCTCCGTCCTCCAAACAGTATTATTGTACCAATTCGTTCTACTCAAAACTTGCAGCCAGGATCCAAGATTCAGTTCGCAAAGCAAACACCGTTTATCAGGCGTTGCCGCGTTGATGGCAAACTTGCTTTACAAATCTCTTACGTTCACGATACCAAAGTCAGTTTCTATTTCGTTCTCAGCACTACAGATTTCCCAGTTGCATCGTTTGTCCTCAGTTTAAGAGGCAAATACGTATTCCCGTAACGCATAGACGACGCTAAGTGTATTCTTTTGTACGTCTTACTGTACTGTTACAGTGAAAATTGTTCGCTTTTCAGTTTATTGTAGTGCGGATTTATTCATTGTCTTGCATGATGATTTAATTTATGATACATCTGTTCTTCTTTTCGTGTGATTAGTAACTAACCTGGTATCAGAGTTTTAAAGCCGCCCATGGGCTCTGGCTTGGATGTGTTAAAAAATATATATTTGTAAACCAGGTTTGAAATCAGGCATGAACCACATGCAACTTTTTTAATATAAATAATAATATGAACTTTCCCAGTTTTAGGACACCATTTTACAGACAGTAATATTTTATGAGCACGTAGATTTTGAAAGCTGACCCTGTGCACTTGCAACGAGCAAGGTGAATGTGTTAAATAATTTTGGAAACAGAGCAGATAATATATGGTTCCTCATATGTATAAAGAAAATAAACAACAGTGTTTATTTAAAAAAAATAAGTCTCTTTTTTTTATTCGAGGTTAGAAATACCTAGACCAAATATTAGGGAACTATGAGCGAGCAACAGTTCAATTCTGACTCCAATTCCGTGAAAAACCTACAGACAGATCTAGAGATCAGTAAGTTCATGAAATAGTAAACTAGTTCTGTTCTGCATAATTTATGCTGTGATTATACCGTTACGGAATAACATGAAAGGCATATTCCCAATTGGTATGTTTGTCGTGTCATGATTTAGAAGCGACCATTTGGCATAATATTATGGCATGATGAATGTTTTACTAAGTATGCTTAGAAATTAAAGGACAGGATTATAAGTTAGCACATAGCTAGTTAACAACTGACTGCTAATTCTATTTCTTAGTATCGACTAGCTGCACCCCGCGGTTTCACCCGCACAAGTCTTGTTTCCGTGGTAATGAAATTCTATATCCTAAGCAAGGTTATGATCTACCCATGTGCCAAATTTCATCGTAATCAGTTCAACCGTTTTAGCGTGAAAGTGTAACGAACAAATAAACAAACAAACTCACTTTCGCATTTATAATTATTAGTTAGGACTTTTTATTTTGAAAAAAAAACGCCGAGTCAAAAGTACCCGAAAGGCAGGAAGATGATGATGATGATCTATTAATTATCTTATTATTTTCTCTTTCTCCAAGGAATTTATATACGAGTTTAACATACATTTTTTTTTTTTATAGTTTATCTTTGTAATAGTCACTGATAACGGCGAAGGAAACCTTCGTGAGGTTTCCTTCGGTTTGGTGGTTTTATACTTAATTATTATAAGTAAAAAATCGGCAAACTGGGGCTTGAACAAGTGTCAACGATCGTGCCTTCTCTGTTTGAGAAGAGGCCTTTGCCTTGCACTGACACAATAATAGGCTGGTAAATATTATAATATTTGACTGCATATTTTAAAGTTCTCGTAAACCAAAAACATCCGACCAGACGGGTGTCGTGTTTAGCGGGCAACTACCCAACGATTGATGTCGGATAGTCTTATACAGGGTGTCAGGGACATAGACGCGAAGCCTGTTACCAAGAAACTTAGATAAGTTTGTTCACCAGACTGTGCTTACTATTGGAAGACAATCAAATTGACTATTCTAAGGCTATTTTCATACTACTTTTTGTTTTTTTTTTTCAATAATGTGGCCTGGCAGCACTCGAAACATTAAAAAGGGACTAAAGCACTAGTAGGAACTACAATATTAAAACTCTAAATTTAGTTTGGTAGAAATCGTAACGTAAATAAAAATCGTTATGCAAAAAAAATCCGTTTCAAATGTCAAAAGTTTTTGTGTTTCAGCCATCTAGTAAAAGTTTTTAGCTTCTATAAATTTACACTAGATGTCTCTCTCTCTCTCTGTACTTACACTACATAATATACCGCGAAAGGAACTTCATTACAACCGGCTATCTAATTACGCAAGACATTGTCGTAAACGATTCCGCCTAATCCGTTTCATTTTGACAGTTCAATAATATTCAGTGTGTTATTTACGTTATTGAGCAGTTTTTTTTTCGAACATCTGAAGCAATGGATTAGCTATCTGTTTCGAAACGATTCAAATTCATAATGACCACTATTACGTAATTAGGGTGTCCCACGACCTTCCTACCTTTTTTTATTTCCTAATATTATCCATTTATTATTAAAATTTGATATTAACAGCCGATTTCTCAAACGCAACTGAATTTAAGTCATCGTTAATGAGGGTTTTCTAAAATGAAGTTCATTATGTGGCAGCACTGAGACTTCAGGTCTGGGCACCTGTCAGAAGTGGCAAAGCGCCTATATTTTCTTTAGTCGTGACTGAATAATGAACGAATGATGCACGTTTACGATATATTTATATTAATTTTTGATGAAAGACCTCTTGTCAAAGTGGCGCTAGTAAAGCGATTTTTCATGAAAACCCTTATTCCCATGCTGTCTTTGATACTTTATGGTGTAACACAATAGACGATGTATATCTAGTAACTTAATCCGCTTAACCGTTCTTAAAGAGTTAGAGAACCCTGTAAGAAATCGACACGTGTTTCGCCTCTCAACGAGGCATCCTCAGGACGACGATTGACCTGTTGCGAACTCGGACACGAAGTGTTATCAACGCGAGCCGAACGCAAAGTGAGCTTCAACCGCCCGTCACGATAACACAACACGTCGTGATAACACTTCGTGTCCGAGTTCGCAACAGGTCAATCGTCGTCCTGAGGATGCCTCGTTGAGAGGCGAAACACGTGTCGATTTCTTACAGGGTTCTCTAACTCTTTAAGAACGGTTAAGCGGATTAAGTTACTAGATATACATCGTCTATTGTGTTTTATGATGGATTTCCGCAAGGTCACGCCTGAGTCAATTAACTACTTTATGGTGTAATCAAGTTCTACAAACTTAACAGACAGCTGTTCTACTGACGAGTTGGTTGTGCAACTTGTTCTTGTTTCAGCTAAAACACTAGGAAGTGGTGATGGGTGTGCTATCTTGATGGATTTTGACGTTCAGAAAGTCAAGACATCTGCCTTGTAAATACATTTTGTTAGGCGCCTTTCATTCATCCTCCTAACATGACCAAACCATCTCAGCATGCCCTTTTCAATTTTTGTCACTACATCTTCTTTTAAAACACACATATATGTGCATAAAAATAGAATAAATTATATTTGAATAAATAACTTTTTCTTTTTATATTTGAATAAATAATTTTGTTTGTAGCGAGACGTTTAAGAACGTTTGCTTATACGTATACAAATATTTTCTATTATATTACAGCCAGCTCTTCTCCATAGCAAACGACCAATTAGAACCGTGCACCATAGCTTTTGACGTTTCATATGTGCCCTTGTAACTTGTAAGGTATTGTGAAAAAAAAAATTGAATTCTACAATAGTGTATTAGGTATCTACTCAAGTATTGCAGCTCCCGTAGACTTTACAAAATATTTATGAGGCTCGTATTCTCTCTTTGGTTTGCTCTTACGCTTTTAGCGAATCTCTTTGGTGATGTTGGCTGAGGATAAACTGCATCATTATTTAATACCTTTCCTCGTCTGGATTATTATTTCAATAACTTTTGCAATAGTTGTACTCGTTAGTTTCCTCTAGTTTGGTTGTTTTGTTCGGAGCCGGACTACTGAGATTAATTTAAGACATTATGATTGAATATAATAATTGATTGAGTGTTATTCATTTTAATTGACTGATTAAGTATGAATAGTAGGTATAACAATACAATAATTAATGGATTTGTTAATAATGAAAAATTAGACTCAGTAGTCCGGCCCCGAAAAAAACAACCGGAGTATTTCTTTGCTTGTTAAAAAAAATACTGGAAAGAGAATAATTGTTGTACAATAGTTCTGGCGTAGCGTAGTGCGGGATTTTGAATAGAATACGAGGTCAGTTTATACTGGTTTTGTTGCCAGTGACGTGCGGCCTGTATCTAGTAGTACTGTATTGTCAAAATAGGTACGAGAATATGGCCATTTTTGTCTTTGAGCGTTTATAAAGCATACATTGTATAAAGTAACATTAAACGGGTTTTGACTAGATATGATAATCAAAAGACAGTTAAAAGTCACAGAAAATTGTACACTGCTTTTTTAAAAACGACAGCGATTTGCTGAATCTAAAAATCTACATTTAAATTTTTCGATGTTGAATAGTCAAACACCTTTAACCGTTGAATATTGAAATTCAATCAAAATAATATTATGCGATATCATCGAAACAAAGCCGATCCTATTCCCGATATAATACAAACTGTATGAACAGTACTGTGGGACGATACATTAATATGCATCAAGTGCAAACTATCGTCGACCACGATCGCAGTGCGCACTGCAAACACTAACACAGCGGCTACTGGTCGCTTTCCATTTATAGACACAGAAACACTGTGTTGCCGTACCCCGCTTGAGTACTGAATTATTTTGTAGCGGGTTTGGGATTGAGGAAACAGCGTGTCGGCCACTTATCTTCTTGCCGAGACAAGTGACGGAAATGAGTGACTTAATGGCGCTACGAGCGATAGCTGGTTTGTTAGCACTTGTACGACGGCAGGAATTTTAACGATTTGTTATTTGTAGTACAATAAGTAGTACAACAACGATCTCACTAAAATTTGTTTCGGATAAAGTCATCAAACCAACATCATTTTTAAAACAACTAGCAACTTCAGAAAACATTGAATTTAAATCATTAACAGCTAATGATATCTTAAAGCATTGTATTCTAAATACAACACGAAAGTTCAATTATCTAGTACCTATTGAAATCGACAGGTTCTCGATCATACGATCGTCCTACAATATTGGTCTCAGCTAGAAATACAACTGTATAATCTGAAATGGTTCAATAAGTACACCCAACATTCAAACTACCATAGTCCCAATAAACACGTACATCATGTAGTAAACGAAACGCGAAACACGAAAAAGATGAAGATTTTTAGTCCCCCCGTACCGTCCGAATGGACCCCAAATGGGCAGGGGTGAAGATATGGGGCGGGGGGCATAACATTTTTTTTTTTACCAGGCGTTTCAAATTTAAGCTCTAATTCTAAGCAAGGAATTGTGTGTATCAATGCCATCCGGTTTTGACAAAATAGACCCTAATTTTCAGTGAATAATCATCGGTAAGAAGTTTCAAGAATTAAATAACGAGTAAGACATTATTTCAATTATAACGATATAGGGGGTAGTTTTTTTTTTACTATATCAATAGGATATAATCTTCAAAGGAACCGCATTTCCATCCCGTAGCCTCGTCCAAAAAAAAATATTTTGACTCCTCCCATTTGGGGTCCATTCGGACGGTACGGGGGGGTTCAGTATTACTTCAAGACCCAGATTACCAATCGCCATCCGGTTGCCTCTTCGACTAACTTTTACGTGCCATTGCTTTCTCGTATTACTGGCTTACTTGGTGTCAAAGTTTTTATGCCGCCTATCAGCCGCTGACTCTTGGCTTCACATACCGTCGAGAAATACCTTGAGAGGTAGGTATTTCAGGCAGGAGGAGGCATGTCAGTTTCTTCGCGATGTTTCCCTTCACCGTTTTTGAAGCAAGTGATAATTATACCTACCGCTACAAAATAAAACACACACACAAAATTTACTATTTGCCGTCTTTACAATCGCAATATCAAAAAGAGGAGCTCGTGGCTAAGTAATAACAGCCGCACGGGTCGATCCATCAGGTTAAACTACACTTGCCGGGGTTAGTCAGTGGATGGATGGCCATCTTTCCATACCGAAACTCCTCCGTGCCTCGGAAACCACGTTAAGCCGTTGGTCCCGGCTGTTATTTGTGTATCTTTGACAGTTACGAGTCGTCAGAAGCCCGAAAGTCTGACATCAGTCTTACCAAGAGGTATCGTATTACCCAGTTACTGGGTTGGGGTGGTCAGATAGGCGGTCGCTCTATGTAAAATACTGGTATTCAGCTGCATCCGGTTAGACTGGAAGCCGACCCCAACATAGTTAGAAAAGGTTAGGCAGATTGACAATCGGAATATCAAAAAACTATTTCTGTAGGTTTGGTCATTTAAAAAGATTGGGGTTTGAAGCTATATTTTTCAACAGCAGTTTAATTTCACTTTTTATGCTGTCGGACGCTACGGGAGAATTGAATAAAAGTCATATGTGAATGTTCTGATTCAATCCTATACGTGTTTCGGGAAAATCTAAAAATCAAATGTACCGCGCTTGTGTTCGGGCCCATTTTGATTCCTTTGACCGTACCGGGTTTTTATGCCTGAAAATATTGAATATTTGACGAAAAATATTTGTGTAGTATATCATTTAAAGATCACGTAAAGTAGAATACAAGCAATTTAGCCATTACAACTTTTAAATTCAAATTCTTACCAAATCAAATCAAATCGTTTATTGCAAACCAAAATGTACAATTACAGGTGGTAAATAAAAAAATAATAGAAACAATTATGGACCCTGTCGGGCACAGCAAATTTATAAATAGGTTGAGAGAGGAAGAGCGCTTTATTAATTTTCATGAATTATTTATATACTATTACCTATGTATTTATATTTCCATTTATTCGATTATTCTATAATATTTTATATGCAGGTCTATCTGTTCATTTATTATTTATTTAATTATATTTAATATTGCTTACCAACAAGAAGCTTAAAGTACCAATTAGAAACTAACAATACAATTTTCGAGCTACACAGTAATACTAATGATATACAGACCAGCGCGACTTGTCGCGCGACGCGACACCTGTTATTGTTATACCGTGAAGTTTTATTAGAAATTGTATTGTTCGTCTCGCGCTGGTCTGCAAAAGCCTTAAAGGTAGGTACAGGTTTAATTAATAATGCACTAAATCTCAGAACAGATGCTTCGCCCCAACCTACAATTTAACACAGCTCTTAGAATTCAATGGAGGAGACTGTTTTACTCCAAATATAGCAGTCTAGATAACTTTACAGCTGTTCTTATTAATATTCCCCAGCTGACGACACTGAACTACAGATTCAATAATAAGAAACTGATCAACGAAGCTTCTTGCTACCAAGCGAGTTTCAATTATGGAGTCGAAGTTGAAATTCAAATTGGAAAACAGTGCTGATATCTATAATATCTGTATTACTAACTAGCTTTTTCTCACGGCTTCGCTCGCGTAGAAGTCGGAAATCATACCTTAACTATCTGTCTGCTCATCCCAATAATATGAGTAGCATAACATAAAGATTAAATACTGTCGTGAATTCATGCAAGCCTAATACTTTTTGATAGGTTACTGCTCAGAAATTGTGCACAACATCTAATGATTGAAATACTATATCGTGTATTCATGCAAGCCTAGTACTTTTAGTAAGGTTGTGCCAAGATTCAAGTTTATTAACTCAAGTAATAAGATTTTTCATACAAACATAATACCCCCTTTTCACCCCCTAAAAAGCCGAATTTCCAAAAATCCCTTCTTAGTGCTCCCCTACATTATAAAAGGAAGCTGTGTGCAAAATTTCACGTTCCTAGTTCCAGTAGTTTCGGCTCTGCGTTGATATGTCAGTCAGTGAGTCAGTTTCTCCTTTTATATATATTATTACTAAAATAATAAAGCTGAAGAGTTTGTTTTTTGTTTGTTTGTTTGAACGTGCTAATCTCTGGTTTGATTCTGATTTGAAAAAAAATATTACCTTTGATAGCCTAATTCTTAAGGAAGGCTAAAGGATATTTAACATCACGCTAGCAGCCGAGAAAAAAGAAAAAACTCAGAAAGAATGCTAAGCGAAAACGAAGTAAAGCACGGGCAGGCAATGCGATGCGGCGGGCTGGATCGAGGGAAATAAGAAATTCCAGCGGTTAAAGTCGCGGGCAGAAGGTAGTATAAAGATACAACCCTATAACTTATATCAATGTTGTTCTATCAATCTCAGAATGCGAAAGTAATGATGTAGCAATTTTCGAGCCACCGAAGTTAACGTGACCAAGTAAAGGCCAGTAAAAAACGTCGATTTTGAATAAAGAAATCTCGATTTTGTATTACCTGCCTCGTTGTTCTAGTGGTCACAAGCCCTATTGCTGAGCATGAGGTTCCTCGGTTTGATTCCTAGGTCGGGTGAAGTGTTATTGTCTTTTTCTATCTGGAATTCCTCAGTAGCAGCTAGGTGTTTAGATATGTGCCCGGTTGATTCCATTGACTCACCTCCTATTACATGGGATTTAAACATATCTCGCAAGATGTGGGTGTACTATAGGTACGCCTCTGTCTATCTCTTCGGGGAGTACAGGCGTGACGTTATGTTAAATTTAATTAAAATCTAATTAGAAGTAAGATGAAAGGATTATTAGCTCTTACATTTGAAATTATGAAGTACGATGTATCATATAATTGTATAAAGGCCAGACCAGCGCGACACGAACAAAACAATTTCTAAGAAAACTTCGCGGTATAACAATAACCGGTGTCGCGTCGCGCGACAAGTTGCGCTGGTCTGCACAAAGCTTAAATCCACTTGTCTCTCATTATACCATTGACAAGCTGTTTGGATTGTTTTTAAATCCATCTAGAACATTTTATACAATCATGAAGTGAAAGGAAAGAAATTGACCATAACATCTGTAATCTTTTTTTTTTTTTTTTTGAGATAAAACCCACCCTTATTAAGCCGCCCTCCGACGGTGCGCCATATCGCGGACGCACGCGCACGACGCACCGTGGGAAACCTAGCGTGCGTGGTAGCGCAGACGCGCGTTGAACGCGTGCGTGGCGGTGCGTCCTCGTGCGGGCTGGTGCGCGTCCGCGATATGGCGCACCGTGGGAGTTGGCTTTTAGGAATATCCATATTATAACAATGTGTTTTTATACAATTACTAGCTGTAGCCCGCGACCTCGTCTGAGATCATGGCTGAAAAGTGTGTCTTTAAAAAACTTATGTTCTTCATCGGGTCATGGTTCACCCATATATCGTCGCCTTAGAGTGAAAACCTCGTATATGCGAAAAAGCTAACTTTTCAGGAGGAAGAAAAAACTGCGCCTTTTTTAATACTGCTTCTTCAAATATCTGTCTTTTAGTGTGCAATTTGGATACAGTTACAGGTTACTAGACGTATTATGTGTGAAACTGGGGCGTGCGTTGCGAGGTTCTTTCCAAAAAAAAAATTTAAAAAAAATTAAAAAAACAATGGATTCCCGAGTTTTTCACTCTAAGCCGTTTTAGCGTGAAGGCGTAACAAACAAAAAAACTCACTTTCGTAATGATAATATTAGTTAGGATAGTTAGAATTACACAACTACCTTTTTAATGACTAACTAACTAACTATACAAATGAATACAGAAACACAAACACAAGAACACCCTGAGTGTTCTTGTGTTTGTGTTTCTGTATTCGTCGTCGAAGTCTGAGTCAAATCTGAGATTATTATTAAAATAGAATATTCCAGAAATACAAAATTTTCTGGTTTAATCCACGCGTTTGATCCACTAACGGCCATTAGGCCGTAAATATACCTGACATTTTATCCAGCTGATCATAATCTAGCGTAGGATGCGATATTTATGTGGGTAGCTGTTTCAAAGAAATCTGTTCTGAAACCGCATGGGTTCAAGATCTATTTATATTTAATTCAAGTGAAGCAACATACGTTATTAGTTTTATGTCGGTCTGTTTATGAACGACAAAAATTAACCAACTGTTTCATAAAAAAACCATTAAATACTATCTTTAATAAAATAAATAACAACTTGATTTTGTCTTTGATCATCACAAAATAACAAGGTATATAGGTAATTCCTCAGCAAAAACCATAATAAATTAATAAATATAGTAAGTACTAGCGACCCGCCTCTGTTTGAGAAATGACTTGACAAAACATCGAAATATACAGAACATCATGCCTTTTTTTTACCCGTAGGGTTGGGCAGAGGTGGACCAATTACACCCACATTTCTTCAGTGATGTTTAATTCCCATTTAAGTAATAGAGAGGACACGAAAACCGACTTTACCCCATCCTTGGAATCCAATGTACATATTTATTCCAATTACGTTCAAACGGCACGGTTACGGCAACTATTTATAGGCTTCATAATTTAATAGTTAAGAACATGTATGAAACACCACAGCAATCAGAAAACGTGCTCTGAAAACGGTGAAGGAAAACATCGTGAGGAAACCGGCATGTCCAAGCACCAAAAATTCGAAGACAAATGACATCACAAACCCGCATTGGGCCCGCGTGTTCAATCTCGGTGCACTTCCTCTCACCGAGAGGAGGCCTGTGTCCCAGCAGTGGGAATATTATAGGCTAATTATGCTATAAAACACCACATAAACTATCGAGTATAGACCAATTCGTTCCAATTTGCAATCGATACCATTTCAAAATGCCGTTTGAAACTTCACATCGTTCGTTGTACTGAAAAGGAATTGTAAATTTCGTATTATGGTAATTCGCATGTGCTAGCATTACATTAAGCCAGGCTAGAGTTACATGGGGCAAAAAGTGAGCCTTGTTTTAAGGCCGTATGTTTAAACTGTCTTGTATGTCGTCCAAATGTTTTTAGAATGTCTGCGTTTCGTTATCATATTCGTATTTTCATGTTTGCAGAAATGATGTATGATTTCATTGAATTTGAAATTGTAAGTAGGCAGTTTCTTTTTTACCACTATACGTAAGTAACTAGGTTAACTTCAATGTTAGTAATTGAAAAAAAAGTTGATATTAACGCTAGTAAGTAATTTGATAACGCATACCTCTTGTTTAACACAACATTTCTTGCACAAAAGCTGAAAGCTGCTTACAAGAAAAAGAACAAAATATGCTTGAAATTAAGGCCAAGCATATTTCGTTCTTTTTGTTTCCTTTTGTAGCACGAGAACGTTCGGTATAAAGCAAGTAGGTAATAATCTCGATTTATACAAAAGTTTGTAATATAGGTACATTCTCCTACAGAAATAGAATAAGTACTACAAACTTCTCCAGTACATACTTACCTACTTTCACGATTATTTCTCACACTGTCAACTCCAGTTAGATCGATCACAGAATACGGGGATCCCACTCCAGGGAAACAACGGTAAGACAAATCTTTCCCCGAGCTCTTGGAAAGTTTCCCGACTTTGCTGGACCGCATACGTTACTTACACCCATTGTGTAGGGAGTTTATACCTTTATTTGTTCAAGAAAGGTGTTTTTTTATAATACGAGTTTCAATTACTTTCTAGTGAGAAGAATTATTATTTTATAAAAAAAGGGTATATGTTATCTCATCATCATTCGTCTTAGCTACGTTGTAGTCGCCTTCTTGTTGACTTATACGCAACTGGTTATCAGTATTTATTTCGAAGTTTAATGTAGAGCGGATCAATAATACAATGTCGCCCATGCGCATGTGACCGCCCGTAATTTTCTGAATATTCATGAAAAAATATCGAAAATAAACTTCAAAAGGGGGGTCTATATATAACATTTTTCACTAGTTTTTTTTAAATAAATACACAATTTTTTACCGAAAAAATGACTTCGATTCCGTTTTTTTTTTCGTAGTCGATAATTTTTTGTAAAAATTTTAATTAACCTGTTAAAATAACTCATAAGCTTTTGGAAATAATAAACAGAATCCAAATCGACCTATAAACTTCGGAGATGTGTCAAAAAACAGAAAGCCAATCTTTAAAAAATAAAAAATTGAATAACATGAAAAATGTTATAGATAGACTTTTTGAAGTTTATTTTCGATATTATTTCATGAATATTCAGAAAATTATGGGCGGTCACATGCGCATGGGCGACATTGTATAATCTACTAGTCAAATTATATTTATATATATTTTTTACGATTTATTAGAACTATTGATTTGAGGTAATAAGAATTTATAATACTTTACTGAATGTGTTTTGATTTCAAGAGATAAATCAAATCAAAATAACACACAAGTCGTTTAAATTAGGGATGGTTGTTTCCATTTACCCAGCACTTTCCGCATTTCGTTTTAAAAAACATTAAACCAGCCATCCGTGACGTCATTAAAATGCTGGAAACGCCACAAAAACACGGCTAACACATGTATTGTGATGAAAATCGAGGTGGTCAAGCAAACTGGCGCAACCGTCAGATTTGCAATTCACAGTGCGTCGTGCTGGCAAATAGCCGAACGGTTGACGACTAGTATTTGTAATCGAAAGCTTAACATGTTGTTCGGCACAACGATTAGTGTTGACGATGGTTTCCGATACAGTTGGCGCAGGGGAATGGGTGAAATTGGTGGAATTGTCGAAATTGTGCGTGAAATTTGTCACTTTTCGGTTACGTGATTTGACAGATTGTCTCTTCGTGATGAGTGGATGTTTGCACCGTCATGTTCTTTTTTAGGATTTGATTGTCAAAATGCATAGTTTTCCGTTTTAGTTCCGTTTTGTTTTATGAATAGTTTTAGTTGGTCCGACTTTATTTCGACTGAACTATTTTGCTTATTCCGTTGATTTTCCCCAAGGATTGAAGTTTTAACTATATTAATTTTAACAGCATTTTGACTACATAAAAAATTAAAAGCAGTACCTCAAACTGGGCAATTGCATTGATAACCACATCTCGATCAATGCAGCTGCTTATCTTCATAACATACCTGAATTTATTCTGATTGCTACAAATCAAGAAAACGAAAAAATACATGACCAGGGGGTTGGCCTACTCTTAGGCCAAAGAATCAGTTTTTCCATCCAACGTGGCAACTTTGCCGGCCTTTCGGGCACTTCTCCCGCTGACAAAGTCAAAGTCAAATAATTAATTTCAATTAGGCACATAAAAGGCACTTCTGAACGTCAAAACCTACACCTATGCGGACGAATTTTTTGATGTCCAATGAGCTCTTCCTTTTATTATAAATTTTTCCTTTACATGCTTGTACATAATTATAATAGTTAGTTGTATATACATAGTTTACATAATGTATGATCAAATATTATTGGAATAAATTAAATCAGAAAACAAATTACAAATATTGCAATGAGTAGCAGAAAGACGGCACGAGCATTAATCACCACGGTTGCTCTGAAATAGAGTAAACGTGGTGATTAATGCTCGTGCCGTCTCTGTATAAAAATAAGTTTTTGCTTTTGCTCTGGTTGGGCAGAGGTATACCTATAGTTTGCCCACATTTCGCCATGTCTAAGTCCCATGTAATAGGAGGCCTATTGCCATTAACCGGGCACGAATCCAGACTCAGGGCTGCTACCAAAAAAGCCCATGTAGTATTCTACATTGGACCCAATAACACTTAGCACTCATGTTCAGCAGTAGCGCTTGCGACCACAAGACTAACGAGGCAATGAGTTACTGGCCGGTATTATTATTTTTAACATAATATCTGATAAAAAAGAAATCGCCCTACCGGATTAATAATTTTCATTAAAACATTTAGGAAGAAAAACATACATCTAATTAAGTGACAGCTAATAAGCAAGTCAACTGCGTAACTTCACAGGGAGAAAACAGACTTAACGAGTAGAAACTTCAGAAATAATTTAATTTCCTCAGACGTAAGTTACGTAGTTAATTATAATATTTTATGTCCTAGATCGTATTTGGTACTAAGTACTAGGTTGGTACCTTAAGAAAGTTTCGTCTAATAGATTTAGTAGGCAGGGCTCGGAAACCGGTTAATTTACCAAACTGGTTTTGGTCATTGACCTCGAACATGAAACGATTGTGGTTTAGGTTTCGGTTACCGGTAATTTAACCGGTTAATGGGTTAACCATTTTTTTACAAATTCCGATTCTGTTGAGCGTAATTAACCGGTTAATTTGAGTTGTGATGATTTAGACGAGTTCTACCGACTACACCATCTCTCGCTCTACACCAACGAATACGCAAATTAATGTAACAAACGGCGGCGGCAGGCGTGCGTTTTAGTAAAACCGATTTGTTTAGTTTAGCGCGAGTTTTAAAATTGTTTTCTCTGTAATAATCGGTAACCAAAATTATTTAGGTTTAGTCGAAAGCGTTTTTGTAATTAACCAGTTAATCGATGAACGGTATAAAATGGGTATATTAATAATATTAACCGGTATTTCCAAACCGTTTTCAAGCCCTGGTACCTACCTAGGTTAGTTAGGTAGTCGTTAGCCAAACTAAATTATATTTTATTGTTTGCGTGTTCAATTTCAATGGACACGCAGGCAAGTACCTATACTACTTAGGTAATACCGAAATATAAGGCAAAATTCTTCAGTAAAAAGGTTTTCAATTAATCCTGAACGAAGTATTCCGACCTACATTCCGAGCTGAATAACTATCGCATACAAATAACATAAGCTTATAGTATCAAAAAGAAAAAAAGATTAAAATATAGTTATTAAACTGTACCTGAGTATAGAGATGCTCCAAGCTCAATATATTTATTTTCCCCTGAAAATATATTTTCTCTTTAAATCGTACTAATCGATTCTTAAACAACAAAGGAAATGCAACGAAACTCCAGTTAGTCAGTCCATTGTTGGTTTGGTACTCGTTGCCAAGTCTAAATAGGTCAAAAGGATACGTTTCACTGTAACTAAGCTGTTTTTTTGCTTTTAGTGTACCCTTTCTTTGAATTCGACGTGTAGATGATTTATTGTATCCATCGAGTACGACTGGTAAGTGAATGATGAAGAAATACGTGCAATACAGTGAATTGGAAATGTTTATTGGTGAAACGGATTGAAGAATGGAAGAGGAATTAGAATAAGTAAGGAGTAAAATATTTTTGATTAACAAAAAATTTTTAACATAAGTACACAGAATCATATTAATGTTAATGTTCCCACTGCTAGGACACAGGCCTCCTCTCTGTGAGAGTGAGTGGGCTGTAATCTACCACACGGGCCCACTGTGGGTTGGTAGATGTCACATGTTTTCGAATTTTTGGTTCTAAGACATGCCGGTTTCCTCACGATGTTTTCCTTCACCGTTTTGAGAGCAGTGGTGATGAAACCACTGCTCTATACATTGGATAAACTTAGCCAATACCATAAAAATATAATAACCTAACCTAACTATAAACAAAACTAAAATATGGCGTCGAAAAATTCCCCCGCATCGCTATCGACTGGTAATGTATCTATATTTGTAGAGACTGACGGCATTGAAACGTTGTATGGCAATGCTTAGCCTCTGGCCAAGGGAAAAGCTAGCCCTTGGGTCACGGGACGTGTCAACCAGCCGTTTGGAGATTTCGTTGAACAAAAATGAAATAAACAATATTATGAGAATGGAGACAGCAATTTTGTTATCAATGTGACCGGAAAAGATTACTTTTCAAGCCATGTATTTTTGCAAAATTTAGAATGTAGAAAACATACGTGGAGTTTTATATTACCTGTAATTTTTTTTTTTAATCCTGCACGTACATAAATAGAATTTTACAGACTTTAAAAAAGCCATTGTCTATTTACTTTCCCATTACGGTGACCAATTTTGTCACTTTTCCTGTAAAAATAAAACTTTCCATTACATTACGTTCAACAACGCCACAAGAGAAAGCATTACGGACAGTTGCTGTTGACATAAAAACGACGAAACAAAAACAAAAATATCTCACCTCAAAAAACGGTAAGAAACTTGTTATTTCTATCCAATTGAGTTAGGTAGGGATGCCCAAAAATGTCAACTCCAATATTACAAGTGAAGTGAAGATACCGTCACATCCACGGTAAAGTTGCGTATCTGTCATTTTCGCGTTAAGGTAAAAGCGTCAATGCAGCCTGCGAAATTCAAATTTTCTTAGTTTATTTTTTGCATATTGGTGGTCAGTATCAGTTTGTATGTTGATCTAAATATGATTCGCGGCCGTATCAAATGTTTATTTATAGAATTATTATAATCACTAAAATCATCAATACAACTATCTAGGTTCATGTTATCCTATTGAATGATTATTTCATGAAATCATGACATTTGAGGATTATCCTAACTTAAGGAGTTGTATTTCTGATTCTAATGATTATAATTTTGTAAAGCCATATTTGTAACGATCGTGAATCATATTTGAATCAATGTACAACCTGACACTGGCCTGCAAATTACAAAAAAACGAAAGAACATTTGAATTCTGCGGGTTATCTTAGCGCATCCCCCTTGAACTGTTTTTTGGCGCAATCCGCCAAATGTGGCTAAGTTACATAACATAGATGCCGTGGTGGCTAAGGTTCAAATCAATAGTTTACAAGATAATAAAAGTGATCCCACACGACGACTTATCAAGCTGTCCTGTCAGCTGTACGTTACAGGAACTGATGAACGCTAGTGATGGCGCCAAACACGTAGACAAATTCTGGACCGAGTCCATTTAGATTGCCATCGACACGCTAAGAAGAAGATCAATCTACTCGTATGTATTAAAAAGTATGTGTTTCCAGTATAAGCTGACTCCGCATTCTCTAGGTTTGTCATACAGTGACAGGTCAGCTTAATATGGAAATGTATACCTAGCTTGATATGTCGTTGTGCGTACATTTGCCAGGTAAGTGCTGCTTTATTTTCAGCTTTGAATCGATATTACGTTAATAATGTATATCTTTACGGTGAACACATAATTGCGGCGTTGAAGAAAATCGAACCGGTAATTTGAGAGGCGTACCCAATCGGTTTGATGGACGGTGACATTTGTGATGTGGGTATATATATTTCCGCCAATCACAACAGTGAAAAGTTACCCGTTCAATAATCGATCGTTCAGCTGTCATAGGTAAAATGATTATGGATTTCTATACTCAGAATTCATTAAAGTAGGTCGCAAGCGGTAGGTCGTTGGTCTAGTGGTTGCAAGTGCTACCACTGAGCATGAGGTCCTGGGTTGGATTCCCAGCTCGGGCAAAGTGTTATTGGGTTTTTCCATTGGGAATTTCAGTAGCAGTCCGGAGTCTGGATTTCTGGCCAGTTGATGGCAAAGGCTCGCCCCCTATTACATGGGACTTAAACATAACAGGTGAAATGTGGGTAAACTATTGGTTAGACCTCTGCCTAACCCTTCGGGGCATACAGGCGTGATGTTAAGATATGTTATGTAGATATTGAACTACATAATCAAACCAATTTTTTTTTTGTTGTTACACCTCTTTCGCATCTCTTTTGATAAAAATAATTTTATGGGCATACCTACTCTTAATTAATTTAAACAATAGTGACTCTTAAAACTTCACCTATCAGCTCTCAAAATGTTACCATTGGAACAGTTGTATTAGAAGCGTGTGTATTAGGTTGGGTTTGAGGCTTGACGTAGCAAGTAGCAACACGTCGTATCCGGGTTCGCAAAAAGTCAATCGTCATCCTGAGGATGCCTCGTGGAGAGGTGAAACACGTGTTAATTTCTTACAGGATTCCTTATGACTCTTTAAGAACAGTTAAGCAGATTAGGTTACTAAATATACGTCGTATATTGTACCATTGGAACACACACCCTGCGCCCTAATTGCGTAACACACCTTCAATCACAATCCTAGGGGGTCGTCTGCACAACAACGTAAATAACACAATGAACGTAGCTGACATGTCAAAATGAAAGGCATTGTGTTACGCAATCATTCCTCTGCTTTGGCTTCATAATTTTTTATTTATGTACAAAAATAAGCTCTGCATAAAGACTCAAATCTACTCGAATTTTTGTCCCAGCTATCATCAATCAACCTTCTACATTTTTTCTCTCAGATCGTTAAGAAAATTCAAAATACGAATAACTATGCATTCACAATTTAAATTTCAAACTATCAGATATACCATGAACCGTGTCGATAGAATGTGCCAACCTTATTAAGCTGCATGCATAAAATGTATGCTCCATTTTGTATTCAACATTCGTCTATGAATTATTATTAATGGTAATGAGAATTAAATTTCGAAATGATCGTTACGATTTACCCACTGGCCTGTTGGGATGAGTTTTAAATGAGTAGATTTTTATGGACTTAAGCTGGCTTATTCACTATGGAAACCCATTTTGATCATGCCGAAAATCAACCGAAAAAAGATCACAAGAAAAAGGGTGCCATCATCCTTTTTAAGCTATTGCATAGCTTCTATCGCGGGCCTTGAGCGTGGAGACCTAATCCAGAAATTTCGTAACGAAAATACATAAGAAACAAAACACTCTTTGTGTTTTGTATTGAAAATTATGTTTTACTGTTTGACAACAAAGTTCAAATTTACTTAGACGAATGATCAACGAGAGTGTTGTATTGAAAATTATGTTTTACTGTTTGACAACAAAGTTCAAATTTACTTAGACGAATGATACGAGAGTGTTGTATTGAAAATTATGTTTAACTGTTTGATAATAAAGTTCAAATTTACTTAGACGAATGATCCTTGACTATTCATAGTTAAATTAAAACCTTTTTATTAGTTTGATGTTCCCGGCCATTACGTTGTGTCAAGTTTTAAAAACTATAAATGTGAATAACAGTTCCTGTCAATGTCACCATTGATATTTGTATTCGGGTTAATATTTTACAATGCCAAGAAATTAAAATCATATTAAAATCGATGAATCTTTTTTTACCGGCAATGAACGTACTTCGCAATTGATTATGGATGAAATAAGTGAACATGTGCCAATTGAAGACAATTTAGTTGCGCAGCAGCAAACTCTTTTGTGGAATGATGATTATTTTTTGAGTCTAGCACCCGGTGAATATAACAGGCCAGTCAGTATTTTAATGGATGAACATGCGGAAGAACTATCTTTTCCGACAATCTACGGCGGTCATTTTCGAATATACAGAGATCGTGTTATTGTTACTCCATTTATGCAAGCTACCAGCGAACTTCGGCGTACTGATAGACGTGCTACTGAAAACAACTTTTATACATCGCTGCTAAAATTATGAGGTTGCGAGTTAGTAAATGTGTCAACGTTGCGTTTAAGCATGTTGGACAAGGTACTTCAATCAAATAAATATTGCACACGTTAGCGATGTTAATGTTAGGAGCTCATTTGTTGGAGATATTTGTGCGTGCTTATGCAAACTTAGAAATGGCCTACACATGGTCATGGTAGCAATTTACATTTCACCGAATGCAAAATTAGACGAGGTAGAGCATTTTATTCATCGCACTTTACTGGAGTACACTAAAGAAGGGTCGAAAATACTTGGTACAAATGGTAATAAATTTCCACTTATCTTGGCTGGCGATTTCAACATCAACTTCGCTGATAAAAAATCAGAGCGGTTGACAACTTTTCTTTCGAAAATATTGAATTTGAAAATGAATAATGATCCACAAGAATCCACAACAAAATATGGGACCACCATTGACGCGGTATTTTCCAGATATTTTTAGAAGATATCAAGTTTCTTATTTCAGTTACCATAAACCTATAGTTTCAATGATAAATATTCCTGAATAACCTACATCTATTGTAAGATAATAAAAATATTTTGAACAATATTAACTTCTCATTTATTTAATAAAAGAAAAAAAAATGTTTTCTTATCGGTCACCAACTCAAAAAGTGTAACTTGAATTAATATCAAAGAAAAAAAAAACAAAGGAAAAAAAATACTGCATAAATAAATAAATAATTATAATTGCATATAATAAATAATTATAATTGCATAAGTTGATAAAAAATGCTATGCAATAGCTTTACCGCGGCAGTCCCCGAGTGCCACACGTCTTTTTTTTTTAAACCTAAAAAGAAACAGGAGATCCTCGTCCGCACAGAGATACAAAATTCAATATTTCAATACGTTTTTGTTATTCAGTTTCATCACACATATTCGCAAGGTAACAGTTGACTTTGGGTCTATGTCACGTCAAAGGAAGGAGGATGAAAATACACCCTGTAGTTAAAAAAAAATCTGCGGTGTACACGCTCGTAGTCTTTTGTGATTGACAGTTTTCCTTTAAAAATTACTCGACGGAGCCGGTCGCTCGCATATGATTTTAAAATCTAAAACATAAAAGAGACGTCAATTGGAAGAAAAAAAGGTACATAGTTTTTAGGATTCCGTACCCGAAGGGTGACAAACGGAACCCTATTCATAAGCCTCCGCTGTCCGTCTGTCTGTCAGCGAGCTCTATCTCATGAACCGTAATAGGTAGACAGTTGAAAATTTCACAGATTGAGCATTTCTATTGCCGCAAGAGCAACAAATAATAAAATTAAAAAATAAAGGGGGGTCGCCATACAATAAAATTCAATTTTGAAAAAAAAATAATCTGACCCTGGCATGTGGGGTATCATTTTCTAGAGCTCATCGAGTAGAGAATAAATATAATTTTTATTTGTTTTTATCTTCAAAAATGATGAATAAGGGGGGCCGTAGAAGTTGTCTGTTTTAGACTATTTTTGTACGAGCTCTATCTCAACAACTAAACAAATTAGGAATTTGAAACTTGTGTGTATCATGTAACATATACTGTTTATAATCGACAAATACTAAAAACGCCGATTCATAACGTATTTTATATAATATGGGCGATTTTCTGCAACTTAAAGTAATAATTTTGTATTGCATGCTAATATTTTGCGATATAAATTCCACAGATAACTATTTAATAGTCGGAGTAATGACATGGAATTAGTAAGTACCTACTATCATGGCAGCATATACTATTTCGATCATTTAAATTTCGATCATCCAAAAAGGTCTACAAAATAAACTTTCTTCACAAGATTTTAAAACCGGCCAGTATTTTTTGAGTTTAAGAACTTTATCGACTTTTTTCAAAGTATCCCTAGACGGTGTTGATGTGTGTACCTCGTGTTAAAACTACACTCCAATAGACAATATATTCAGTAACATTGAAATGAATGCTGGCACATACAGTGCTGCGCTTAAACCGTTGTGGATACAATTTCATATTGAGAAAAATTATTGGTGTAAAAATATTCGGTCATGGCGGCCAATCTCAACGGAGACTGGCCTTCGGCGCGGGAGATATTATAGTGCACAAGTGTGTGCGCAGACACGAGTGCACTCTCTCTTCCCTCACTCTCATAGTCCGATGGGATGTGTAAAAATAATAAGTAAGAAATAATAGATTTCTATAAGACTATCAAAAATAACGTAAATAAATACCTGTATTGACCCGTGCGTTTGCACTGGCGAAACATCACGACAAAACATGTTGAAATCTCTAGTTCCTGTCAAACATTGTATGAAAAATTGACAGAAAATAGAGATTCCAACAAATTTTGTTGTGAATGTTTCGCCAGTGCAAACGCACAGTTATAATTAAAATTTGGCGTACTACTTACATTCTATTTTGTACAATATAGTCTGATGTAGCAAGAGAAATCCTTTTATTTATAAGTAACTAGCTTTACCCGGCCTGGCTTCGCACGGTTAGCACTAAGTACTTATCTACGGCGCATCTACCTTTCCTAATTACCTATTTCTACCTAATTACCTACCCTACCTACCTACCCTACCCTTCTTACCAGGGTAGGTAGGTACCTAACCTAACCTACCCTACCTACCCTACATATCTACCTGCTTATCTACCATATATACCTATTTATACCTACTAATACTATGTTAGTAGCAAATAAATAACTTTGACTTTAGTTAATGCATGTTACTGGATAAAGTTAACTTAATATTTTTCTCTTAAAATAAATGAAATATACTCCTACACCTATATTTTAACACAACAACATTTTCTCATTAAAATTAGACAATTTTTTTACAAATCTTTTTTTTTTATAGCGCCTCTTTTTTTTTTTTTTTTTTTTTGGGTGGGAAATCATCCAATGACTTCTCCCGCTCTGGGCGGAGCGGAAGGGCGTGTCAGACTTTTACTGACTAAAACCCACCCGTGTTCCTTCCCTTGCCATGCCAGGGGCCACGGTTTCCCCTTGGGACTACCCGCAACCCCGGCAGGCATCGGCCCTAATGGACCCCGTCAGTTTTGCTGACATCTCTTTGAGGCGCGCGTGGAACACGACGCGCCGTCGACCCGGGCCTGGTCCTTATCGGACGGCGAGCTGCCCTCTGCTCTCCGTCCGCAGGCCCGCGCCTACGGTGGCCGGAAATCGGCTATCAATTCCCGACGCCCGGGAAGTCTCCTACGGCGGCGGCGGCTAGGGCTGGTAGGGCGCGGCCTCTGCCACTCCCTCGCGCGCTCCGCCTCCTCCTTCGCGAGCATTACTGCTTCGCAGAAGGAGGTGACGGCTTGCCATGCCCTCTCGCTCCGCACCATGGCCTGGACCAGGGCCGGACGCGAGAGGTCACTGCCGCCGATCGCCTCCACGAGGACACGGCGGTGGTCCACCCAAGCCGGGCAAACCTCCACCGTATGCTCCACCGTGTCCTCCGGACGATCCACACAATGGTGACACCCGGGCGTTTCCTCCCGCCTTATGCGAAACAGGTACCTCCCGAAACAACCGTGTCCGGTGAGGACCTGCGTCAGGCGGAAGGTGAGGACGCCGTGGCGCCTCTCAAGCCACTCCTCAAAGAGGGGACTTATCGCCGTAATTGTGGCGTGCCCAAATCTGGGTTGCGACAATCGCACACTCCAAGCCGCCATGAGATCCCGCCGGAGCTCTGTCCGCTGTACCGTGATTTCTCGCGGCAGCGGAGTTACACCCCGGCGCTTCATCTCCTCGCGCCACTCCCAAATGTGGGCGAGGACCTTCGCCTCCAGATCCCATGGCGGCGTTCCGGCAAGGAGGCTCGCCGCCTCGCCGGAGACCGTACGGTATCCCCGGACAATCCGGATAGCCATGACCCTTTGGGCTGCATGCAACCGGCGGGCTGGCCGCAACCTTAAGGTTCGCGCCCACACCGGTGCCCCGTAAAGGGCCATGGACCGCACGACCCCCGCGTAGAGCCTCCGGCAGGAGGCGTTTGGACCCCCTAGATTGGGCAGAAGCCGCTTCAAGGCAGCCCCGGCCCGCTCCAGTTTGGGAGCCAAACGTCGGAAATGCTCCACGAAGTTCCACCGGCTGTCGAGGACGAGTCCCAGGTACTTTATAGCGCCTCTGTTGTTACCTTTACGAAAGTATTACAAAAATTCATAGTGTTAAATCTTGTACGACATGGTATGGAACCCTTCGTGTGCGAGTCCGACTCGCACTTGACAGATTTTATTTAGTATCTTTTTATTTAACGTCGAAAACACCAACCTCAATTATTTACAAACACAAAAGAACGAAAAAAATATATTTAAAAATGTTCGATCTAACGCTTACAAAACCTAGCCAGGACCAACAATGTTATCATTTTCGCCAGAAATTCCCTTCTACAACGCAGGCACATAATTTTCCCGATAAAACTAGATGACATCTTAATAAAGGCTTGTCTTTATAAAATGAAGTGCTATAAAACAGCTTGGAAAACATTTATTTCATAAAATTGAGACGCTAACTTCGTAGCACTTAACTTTCTAAGCGATCGTCGGCCGATAGTATTGGTTGTTCCCTTAAAATATTGCTACTACATAGTGGTTTTCAGTTTTCCAACCTCGTAGGTAGTTTTAAAACGGGAATTTTATAACGTGTTTTATTTTTATTAGAGCGTTTCAGTTTTGGTGCTCTGTAATATTTTTATTGATAGTAATTTTAAAATATCAAACACGATTTTATCAGGAAAACATTTCAGGTATACCTTTCAATAAATAAAAAGGAAAACTTTGTTAATTGAATAATTGAATTGGAATACAATTTATTTATCCTCACAACTTAATTTTTTTTTATTTACATCAAGTCTTTCTTTTCTATTATATTTAAAAGACTTTCCCTTCAATTGGCTTGCAAATGAATCATACTCATAAATAGACAAAACAGATATAAAAACCTAACTTTCAAAAATAACCCTTTAATGTTTTATTGTTACAGCTGCACCCGAGGTGACTACCTGAAGGTATACTGGGAAGTGCAAGGCCCTGGTCCTCCTGGAACCATCAACGAGCGTTCAGCCTGGGCTCGGGAGCTCTGCGGCAGTAGAGCCGATGCCCCTCCAGCCCTATACTCCCCTGGACCCTCACTGATCCTGGAGTTCCATAGCGGGGCCAAGCAAAACAATGCCACGGGTTTTGTTGGCACATACAGCTTTATTGATAGACGTGAGTACCTTTAATTTTCTTGGCTTGCGATTGGTTAGTTTTAAAGCGACCAGCCGATCTATTGTGTAAAAATCTCACTCATTCTCCATAGAAAATGGAGGATCTTCCAACCAGACGGGTGTCGTGTCGGGCGGAGAACTGCCCAACGATTGATGTCAGGAATATATATATGCTGATCGCGCGGTAAACATTGCTTGCGCGATGCAGGACGCGTGACGTCAGTGTGATCCGTACTCCGCATGTGGCGTGTGTGTAGATTACGTCGCAGTGTCAATCAATAGTATCGGGTAGAATAAAACAGCACACTAACACCTAAGTTTTCACAGGAAGATTTTTACAGAATACACTGGCTGAAATAAAAGGTGAAGGGAAGAAAATAAGCTTAAACGAAGTGATTTTGGAACTGAAAACGAGTTGGACAGTATTATCGTTTCGTCGTCGCACGCTTGTAATCCGGATGAATGCACTGATTATTGAAAATCCCCCCTAGCACTAAATACCTCAACATTAGAAGCTTAAACAAGAACTTCAATGAACTCTGGTTCTAAAATCAAATAATTACGGGATGTTTATAGTTGATTTTAGCGTTGGAAGACATGTCAAATTGTAAGTCCATAGGGCTTTGTGGCTTGTTTCGATGTTTAGCTCGGGACACTTACTGACAGTCCTTATTTGGAAAGCACCTGGAGCTTTCTAGAAAAAGATACAGTCACGTTAAATTTTGTCCCATTTCTGATATGTTTTTAATCTGAGATTGTACGAGATCCGATAGCCTCCAACATATTTTTGCATGATACAAATATTTAGGTCAACAGAAGTGACATAAATAACTGTTTTATTAAAAAATACAGGATGTTGTGCATAAAGGAATTAATATTGTTTAATGAGAAACAATACTTAGCTAAATAATTGTCATTTTTACAAATTGGCGAATTAAGGAAAATAATGACTCAACATTGGAAAATACTCTGACATCACTAGCTATCTACCTACTAATTACTCAGAGAGTTATTTTGGTGATGTGATTTCATGCAGGTGTGTTATTAATGAACACTATAATTAATATACGCTTATTACAGCGTGTAAATAAAACAGGTTAATGAGCGAAACTGTCTCATACCTCGTAGGTGTATGAAATTAATATCGTTAGTGCTCTGCATAATTTGTTTGCGACTGACGGTAACATTTTAAATGTCCGCACTTCCGGACTATTTTGTAAACTTCTAGAGATTTCACGTATTTATGAATTAAATGAACTGTACATAAAGAACAACTTTTACTAATTAATTATATAAATAAAAATATAATAATAATATCTAAAAATATCTAATGATATCTAATAACTTAACTCAAAATAGTAACAAACTAAAATACGGCGTCGAAATTTTTTTTCGCATGGCTGTCGATTGGTAATGTACCCAAGAGACTCGTGGTATTGCCACGTTGTATGGCAATGCTTAGCCTCTGGCCAAGGTCAAAGCCAGCCATGGGAAGTGACCATACAGGGTCAAATAAAATTAGCTAGCAAAACTACGCAGACGTAATGGGTATCGATATCTTAACATGATAAAATGAAAAAGAAGTTAATTTGATGAGAGTAAAGTCATTTTAACTTATCAACTTAAGTCACTGTTAATGTTTTTTGAATAACGAACGAAACCACGTTGTTGATAATAAAGTCTTGAAAATATATATTTTTTATTCTTCATGTGGGCATAGTAATTAATAAAAAAATATCTAATTACGTGCATGAATACGTAATTATTATATTTGAAATCATTCGTTTATTCTGCTTGACATTGAGATTAGATTAATCACTCGTCGCGGTTATATTTACATAATTCATATAATTTATTATGGTAGTTTGTATCTATAGTCAATTATAAACCTGAAATAAATGTTTTTGTTTGTTTGTTGTTAATCCTCTTTGACGCGTATCATAAAAAAACAACACGCTATAGCACAACAGAAACCATCGTTACACGAGCGGCCAGTTTTAAAGTCCTACTGCCGCTAACTAACCGGCTCGCAAATCGGATAACGAAGATTTTGACCAATCACGGTGCACGTAACGCGTGTTCGAATGCACGCCATTTTACCCTTTGTCCAAAATTCACTAATTGGATATTTTGATCAAAGCCAGTCTTTGTTTCTTTTTCGTTTGGTTAGTGACTATTGTGACTAACCTGGTGTCAGAGTTTTTTATGCCGCCCATGGGTGACGTGGCTTCACATGCCGTCGAGAAATATCTCTCAGGCATGCCGGTTTCCTCACGATGTTTTCCTTCACGGTTTTTTAAGCAAATATTGATTATACAATTGTAGACTCCGTATTCTTACAGAGTCTAGTAATAGTCTAAATATGAAAATTAACTATCATTCTAGTTCATGGCTTTTGAAAATAAGGTTTCAGAAATAATAGGCACTTGTTCATGTACTTACATATTGTATTCCTCCATCCAACACACAAAATCAGATATACCTCACAATCAACACTAGGTATCTTTAAAACACAGCACGAGCCTAAGTACTCGTATCTCGACGTCTTATCCACGACTGAGCTCGCCGGACTGGCACGACGAACAAGATGGCGTTTTCCCCCACCATTATACCTCCGTTCCAAGTAATGCGCCGTGATTGGTTAGTCGTGCCATCCACGAACTCAGTCGGTACTACAATAGTCAAAACAATACGTCTTTTAGTATTAAAATCAGGATTAATTTGACATTGCTTATTGACTAAAATGTCGTATAATTTACTATTGATAACAGTCGGCCATCCAAGGTACATTACAAGTCCTCGTGTAAAATTCGTGAACACAAACAACTTCAATATACCTAGCCAAAATATTATCGACGACAATTAATTATCGACCAAATTAATACATCCAAATAGTACGGTAATTATTTTATGCACACGTATCACATTATACAGCATATCAACTGTTATATTAAGTGCCAAGAAAACAACTGATCGAATTATTATAGGTACAACTGTTATTTTATAAACATTTGATTATTATTTTATTTACAAATTACAAATCACAATTTTGGGCAGTATTTCATGGCCCACTATAATTAGAAACAAGCATTATTTCACGGCTCGATGTAGATATACGGGCATTATTTCATGGCCCACGAGCATTATTTCATGGCTCGATGTAGATATACGGGCATTATTTCATGGCCCACGAGCATTATTTCATGGCTCGAAGTAGATATACGGGCATTATTTCATGGCCCACGAGCATTATTTCATGGCTCGATGTACATATACGGGCATTATTTCATGGCCCAGAAACATGAAGGGTAAACCTGTAAGTAAAACTGAAACAGATAAAAGTTTGTTAATCTATACTTCTATTATAAAAAGGAAAGATTTTTTTGTTTGTTTGTTTGTTTGTACCGAATAGGCTCCGAAACTACTGGTCCGATTTGAAGAATTTTTCAGTGGTAGTTAGCTCATTTATCGAGTAAGGCTGTAGGCTATATATCATCACGCTAGGACCAATAGGAGCGGAGTACCAATGAAGGATGTTTCAAAATCGGGGTTTTTTTTTTTGCGTTAGCCCAAAGTAACTATTCCACGCGGACGAAGTCGCGAGCAGAAGCTCTAGTCACAAATATGTATATACGGGCTGTATTTCAAGCCCACTATAATTAGAAACGAGCATTATTTCATGGCTCGGAGTACATATACGGGCATTATTTCATGGCCCACGAGCATTATTTCATGGCTCGATATATATATTATACGGGCATTATTTCATGTCCCAAAAACTTGAAATGTAATTTTGTAAGTAAAACTGAAACAGATAAAGGTTCGTTAATCACAAATATGTATACACGGGCATTATTTCATGGCCCAGAAACTTTAAAGGTAAACCTGTAAATAAAACTAACAGGTAAAGGTTTTTTAATCACAAATTGAATAATAATATTAACATTTGCTGTAAGAACACCTAATTAGGTTATTCGCTGTCATTGCCAGACGAAATGTCATGTGTTGTATTAAAATTGAACCACGCCTCAATTTTGTCACTTGAAACAAACTGTCAAGTAAGACCAGTTAGATTTTCATGTTCGGGCAATATCCTCAATTTGACATGGGGTAAAATTTGTAATTTGTGATAAGCCTGTCTGATAAGCTTCTAACAGCTTATAAGTAAAAGTAGGTTTAAAAGACCAGATAAGTCGTCTGACAGGTCGGAAACACTTCTAGTCACTTGGACCCGATAGTCTAATGCCGAATAGAGCCTCTATGGTGTTCGATTTATGCTACTATGCATACTGAACATCAGCTAGAAGATCATTGCATTTTAATTTCAAGCAACCAACACACTTCATTATTCTTCAACATATAATTTGAGTACGTCATCAAACCGAGGACCCCTTAGGTTAGAATAGAAAAGTATTTACCTGTAAACCATACGGATCACAGATATAAATGTAGAAATAACAATAAATGTTAATGTCGTTTCTATGTTAATATGTAGAATTCTAACTATTCTTTAAATCTCACTATCTGCGCCTTGAGCTGTAAACTGAGTTAACTAATCGTAAATAACTACCCAAGTAACAAATGCTTCTATAATCAAAGCGTTTAATCACCAGACAGTGATATAGTACGCCCATAATAGTACCTATTGTGACTGCTTGCACTATAAAGGGTTTTAACAGAGCGTTTTGGTTTTAAAGATTAAAGATTAAAGAGCTTTTAAGTTCCATAATTAAGCTTTTAAAACGCTTACAAATCCATACAAAGGAATCTTTAAAGTGTTGCACTGTAATAGATATGCAAAAAGCGATTATGGTACCATTAAGACTTCTACACGACCTTACTGACACATTAATGTACTCATCTATTTTGCATTAATAATGCGTCAAAATAATTTCTACAGCACGAGTATTGTAGCGGTATCGAAAACGCAATTACAGGATCAATCTGCACTACTAAAGTACCTTGCACAACCATTACGTAACCTTTTAGCTCCCTCAACATCGCTATGGGGCCAGTTCTGTAAAAGTAATGAAAACTCTTCCATAGTACTAAATAGTGCCATAGTATTAAATTGTTAACAGCTCTATTCAGTGAGTTTGTGTCATCGCTAAGACCAAAGCGTAACACAAAAGCACTAAAATTTATAAGTAATGGACTAATTAGATCTAAACTAAAACTATATTTTCAGTATCAATTTTAACAGTAGTATTTTTTTATATTTTATTACGACCTAATCCCAAAGTATGCCCCAGGGTGCATTTAATGCAACTATACAAATAAATTTATTTTGAGTACACTATTTTATATTTAATCAATGAACCCTGTTTCATTTTTAGTGAAAATATGGCTGCTGTTTTCTGCCATGATAGTACATTAGCACCATGGCTGGAGCCAATGTGTACTATAGCAGCCATAGTCGGGACAAGTCCTTATTTTATTAATTTACTTTTAATTAAAACACGAAAATTAAGAAGGGCGAATTGTCAAATTTGAAATTAGCATATTGATTTTATCGATACAATAATTTAAGTGCAAGTTATGACAGAGTTACGGTCCATGAATATTTTGTAGCATGTCCCTTTTATTTTACTTTAAGGAACAATGGCAAATGTCATATAGAATAATTATCCGATATGTTTTGTGTTCTATGACACTTACAAATATGATAAAAAGATCACTGGCATCGTTTATGTCGCATAATAGCACCACAACCATGTTTTGTTTACTTTTATAATGTAAATTCGCGACACGAACGTCGCAGACAGCACCATCTTAGCACCAAAAAGCGTTTTTCGACACTTACATTTCAACTATAGAGCTGATTTATCACCTTGACGGCTTTGATGTCATGTTTATAGAACAAATGAGTGATCAAACTAGGGCCGCTTTGGGGTTCTGCAAACTTTTACAAAACCATTACAGTACTAATCATTAATACTAATTAGCACGTTCTAAAACGTTCTCAGGACCTTTATAGTACCAAACTTTGTTACTTGAGTAACGACATCACGACCCTCATGCAGCCCCATTCCTACCAGCTGACTCTACTTGGGTTTATTTAATTCTTCTTTCAGGAATTAAATCTCTCATAAGATATATACATAGGGATAAACATCCCAAAAATGCACACCTATAGAGTCTATCCTAAATCGCAATAGTTTTTTTTTTTGTTTTTTTAAATAAGAATTCAGAGGAGAACAGTGCCACTATGCCACTGGCATGGTGGGTCAGATCAATCGGGGTTTCCGCACTCCCTACGGCGCGGGGCGAGCCCTTCTCGAGCAAATAGTTACCGGGAGAAAAATGCGTAGGCGAGAATGAGATTGAATGAGGTGTTGTTGAATTTCGTAGATTTGCAAATATTTTATTGTGTCAACGTGTTGATAGATAAATTAACTGTAATTTTATTTTCTTTTGCATTTGTGTAGTAGCAACTTATTACATACTTTTTGAATTTAAATATTTGTAATAGACTGTTTTTCAGCTACAATACTACGACCGAAAATACCTATTATAGTTCTATTTCTGCAAAACATTGATAATTTAGTTTGTATAGCGATAGCTCTTTGGGTCTACTACTTGATCTTAAGATATATGGCGTTTATGTAAGAAAAGTAAAGAGATAACTTTAATTTTGAGGTATCACCAGTCTTACCAAGGGGTATCGTATTAAGTACCCAGTTACTGGGTTGTGGAGGTCAGATAGGCAGTCTCTCCATACAAAACACTGGCACTCAGTCGCATCCGGCCAGACCGGAAGCCAACCCCAAGACAGTTGGGAAAAGGCTAAGAAGATTGAAGATTGATTGGCTCTAATGAAAGTTGTAGCTTCGCTAGTGTAGTACTACGAGTATATAACTCAAACGGATAGTTATTGGCACTAAAACTCGAACTTTCATTTCGAAATGCTGACAACCTAAATATTGAGCATTAACTCCCAAAATCTATAAACGTTATGCAAAAGCCGGGTTTCGACACCGGGTGGTTATTTTTGAAGAATCAATCCCTACTCTTCTACCTCATGACCTATTCTATTGCATGGACTACACTTCTTAACGGGACGAGTGCACTGAAATGTGACATGACCCTCCTTTATGCAATTTGAACAACGTGTAGGCCGCCTAGGGTTTGAGCTATTTTGGTATTTTTAAGGTTGACCGGTAGCTATATAGTTTATGCTCGTTGTTGAATTTAGTATTTCAAGCATTATGCAAATACGAAAGGAGTTTTATTTTAGGGTGGAAAAATTGAGCTACCTCAGCACCTAATCTAACCGACCGGTCGTCGATGCCATGCAAAGTGCATTCGACTGCCCTTTTCCCAATTACACCATATCTATTGATTAGGGACGGTTTGTCATAATAATACTCTTCTAAGGAGTCCGTGAACTTAGCCCGCTCGGCCAACATAATTATCGCTCAGCATTTGGCCATAATTTTCATGTGATGGAAAAGTAGCCAAAAGTTTCTCCTGCCATTCAGCCCAAGTAAACAGGACTGACGGAAGGCCCCTTGTACCATCTTTGGGCAATACCCTTTAGTTTTGGTAATGTAAAATGAATTACTTGCTTCTCCGACCACATATAAATGGTTGCGCACTCGTTGACTTTATGAAGCGACATAGTCATTGTCTGTTCCCGTTTACTTGGGTCATATTCCGGAATCGAGATGTTCAGGGAACCTAATTTATCGGCACCATTATTAGCCATAGATTTTAAAACATTGACAACTTCCGAAAAAATAGATAATCCAAATGGAGAAGTCAACTCACCTGTGGTCTGCGGCTAGCAAGTCTCTCACCACGCTAGCTTGCGGCTGCCTTATTGAGCTACGCGAACGGCAGCTCTTACAGCTTCTTGGCGAGTTGCAGCTTGCACGGCCAGGAGAGAGTTGTCCTGATGCTCGGTGGTCCAGCCTGCTCGATGCTCGGCGGTCCAGCCTGCTCGATGCTCGGCGGTCCAGCCTGCTCGATGCTCGGCGGTCCAGCCGGCTCGATGCTCGGCGGTCTAGCCAGCTCGATACTCGGCGGTCTAGCCGGCTCGATGTTTGGCGGTCCAGCCGGCTCGATGCTCGGCGGTCCAGCCGGCTCGATGCACGGCGGTCCAGCCGGCTCGATGCACGGCGGTTCAGCCGGCTCGATGTTCGGCGGTCCAGCCGGCTCGATGTTCGGCGGTCCAGCCGGCTCGATGTTCGGCGGTCCAGCCGGCTCGATGCTCGGCGGTCCGCCAGCCTCGATGCTCGGTGGTCCGCTCGGCTCGATGTTCGGCGGTCCAGCCGGCTCGATGTTCGGCGGTCCAGCCGGCTCGATGCTTGGCGGTCCACCAGCCTCGATGCTCGGAGGTCCGCTCGGCTCGATCCACGATGTTTTATTACATAAAACAATAAAATTATATTAAAAGAAATCAAAGTATGTAGGTCTATACGAGTATTAATCAGTTGAAGGGCACTGAACGAGACAATAGAATTTTTTATTGTTATTACATCTGGGGTCTGGGGTGTTTAGTGTCCCTCAAAGTGTTAAGCAAATTTTTAAAAAAAACGTAGCTAGGTCGTGTTTCATTACAACACAATAAAACAAAACGTTAATTTTTGTTTTTACTTTAAATAAGAATATCAATGTGATTTGAACAGTCAAGAACCAAAACAAATTGATAACGTAGAAGAAATATAACAACAAATTAGTAGGAAAAATAAAATAAACCCACATATAAATAATTAAGGGTAGAAAAATATTTAACTAGCCAAAACAGGAATCTTTACCCACTTCTGAGATGTAGACTCCGTATTCTTACAGAGTCTAGTAATAGTCTAAATATGAAAATTAACTATCATTCTAGTTCATGGCTTTTGAAAATAAGGTTTCAGAAATAATAGGCACTTGTTCATGTACTTACATATTGTATTCCTCCATCCAACACACAAAATCAGATATACCTCACAATCAACACTAGGTATCTTTAAAACACAGCACGAGCCTAAGTACTCGTATCTCGACGTCTTATCCACGACTGAGCTCGCCGGACTGGCACGACGAACAAGATGGCGTTTTCCCCCACCATTATACCTCCGTTCCAAGTAATGCGCCGTGATTGGTTAGTCGTGCCATCCACGAACTCAGTCGGTACTACAATAGTCAAAACAATACGTCTTTTAGTATTAAAATCAGGATTAATTTGACATTGCTTATTGACTAAAATGTCGTATAATTTACTATTGATAACACAATACTCACATGAATCCGAAAAGTCAGAGGTGCGTGCCTTGGGTTCGAACTCGAGACCTATGACTTGGTAGTCCGACGGTGACTAGGATTTCACTGCTTAAATCAAAGCCAGTACAGTCCAATATTAAAATCCAATATTCATGCAAAGTGCTTGAATAATGCCTGAAGCTTTTTGTTTTGGAACCCGTAAATTTTGATGGAGTGCTGCATCCCGGGAGAGTACGTTTTGAACTTCTGATGGTGGTTTGAAGACGTGTCTGAATTTAAATTTGTTTTTGATGAGAAGATAGTTTGTTTTGGTTAGATGAGATAGTTATGCAGTTAACCGATGAGGAGCTTTTGATCTAGTCCTACGTAATTTGTTAGTCAAAAATGGTATTTAGAGTCTGCCTGGTGGTTGCAAGCGCTACTGCTGAGGTCCTGGGTATGATTCCCAGGTCGGGTAAAGTGTTATTGGGTTCTTCCATAGGAATTTCTTAGTAGCAGCCCGGAGTCTGGATTTGTGCCCGGTTGATGGCAATAGGCTCGCCCCCTATTATATGGAACTTGAATGTAACTGGTGAAATGTGAGTGTACCGCTCATAGGTACACCTGTAACCCTTAGGGGCAACAAGGCGTAATGTTATGTTACGTAATAGCTATTATTTGCATCCACAATAAACACTGAGTTGGGAAATGAAAAAATCATAGTCCATTTAAATAAAATGCCACACCACTGTACATATTATGCTTTACATTCGTCTTACGAGTCTTAAATCAAGTCAAATTAACTCAAGAACAACGAGAAACCAGGAATTTGTTTAACTAAAGATTCGGAGTTCAAATACACATACGTGCCTACTAAAACACCCACCTTAATTTATTTCAAAAACATTTCTGTTTCTCCATTCCCCGCATTCTTACTCTCTAATTTATAATATCTTATAATCTGTTGCGCAAACTTGAGGGCTACTGAACCGATTTTAACACTGTGTTTATAGTTGAAGGCTTACATTTGAGAGAGATGAAATTTCACCTTTTGTCCTTGGGGTGGCAATGTACTAAGCAAATGTTTGAGCAACACAGGTTAATGTGGTTAATTTAACGAAATATGAGATATTTTACAAAAATAAACACGACTTGTAGGGAACGAAAAATGTTGAGAGGCTTTTTCTCACGACATGCGACAGTACAATAACAGATGTTGTGCGAGGGTGTGTGAAAAACATTTTCTGCATAATATATGTATAGAGGAGTTATAAGACAAGTGAAAGTAAAGGACTAACCATACAGTACAGTGAGCACCTTTCATCAGAGGGATATTATGTTTTTATGAAGCTTAAGCAGAATTTGACAGTTGGTATCTGGCTTTATTAAAACCAAAAAAGATTTTACCAAAATTTTACTTTTTAGGGTTCCGTACCTCAAAAGGTAAGAAAAAGAAACCTTATAAAATCACTCTCTTGTCCGTCTGTCTGTCCGTGTGTCACCACTGATTTTCTTAAGAACGGGTGAACCTAGCAAGTTGAAATTTATACCAGATACTGATGTCTACAGTCCTTATTAGGTGTATAAAAATCAAGGTCCTGAGTCAATACGATAAAAAGATATAGGCAAATTTAGATTTTCGCGAAAACTCGAAATACGGTTAGACTGGAAGCCGCCTCCAACATAGTTCGGAAAAGGCCAGGCAGATTTTTTACTACAATCTACATAATTACGAATTGTACCTAATAACTTAAATGGTGAAGTAATTTACAAGACGACAATTCTAACTATCAAGCCATTATCACTTCATTTATTTGTCAAATATTTCAACTCCAAAATTGTCTGAAGATTGTAATAAGGCAATTATTGAGTTCAAGAATGAATATCATAATGAATTATAATATCAGAGTAGGTCTAGTTATTCATTCAATTAAATAGCTTTGACAACAATTCAAATGCCTTTACGCAAGTTATTTATTCAAAAGACGTCAACTATTCAAAGTATAATTTGTAGAAGTATTATAAATTGAATTAAATTAACTTAAGTAAGGGGATTCGAAAGTGAGATAATGATTGATGACTATAGTTTTGCGTCTTCAGCAACTAATTGGATAATTATTAAAGTTGTTTTTTAGTTTTGCTAGATAGAACTAAAACCACTTTTCAGGTTACCTTTTACTGATAGTTTGGAGGAATTGGCTGTTAGTTATTTTGTCCATCTGTCCTCATATTTATTTACTATTCAAGCAAACATAAGAAACTACTGACTCATAGTGATTAAAAATTATATCATGAAGGAACTGGGACATAATTATTATTAGTCTAAAATAACACTCCAGCTCATCGTCACATCAATGCCCGCCATTTTTGCATGCAGTGAAATAATAATAGCATTAAAGAATTATTTAATTTATTTAATCATTGGTCAGGCAAAGTGGTATTAGGTTTTTCAATCTGGAATTTCTCAGTAGCAGCCTGGAGTCTGGATTTGTGCCCGGTTGATGGCAATAGGTGGCGCCCGCTATTAAAATAGAAATTAAACATAACTGGCGAAATGTGGGTTTACTATTGGTAGACCTCTGCCCAACTCTTCGAGGAAACACGGCGTGATATTATGTTATTTAATCATCGACCAAGGTCATTAAAACAGTCTTTGGGGACTGCCGATCGGAGTGAAAACTAAGTAACGCCATCTGACGAAAATGTCAGGAATTTATGTGGCTTGCTGTCAGTACAAGAATGAAAGCTGTAGTTACATTAAAAATATAACAGAGTGCGCTGTCAACAAAAAAGTGCTCAATGCGCCTTCGGTGACGATGACGCGAGTTCCATGATTTTTGTCACCCAAAAAGTGCTGAACGTGCCTAAAGAAGTTTTCTTTTCAAAAACGGTAACAAAATAACTATGAATCTGTTAATTATTCTACGCTTTTCCTAATCATCTTCAATCCACCGCTATCGCTTACATACAAATCTGGTGAATCAATAAGACTTAACAGAATTTCTTCACTGAATTAAGCGCAGAGTTTTAATTACATCTGACTTTAATGAATGTCCGGGTAAATGTTCGGGGTAACAAAAGAAAATCAACCATTCCGGAGACATTAAGATGAGTGGACTGAGGAGCTTTGTGGACACTGTAATCACTTTCGAATCCTTTAGGTAGATCTCATATATCTTTAAGCTACAATTACTCATCATAATCTGCCTAGCCTTTTCCCAACTATATTGGGGTCGGCTTCCAGTCTAATCAGATGCAGATAAATACCAGTGTTTTACATGGATTGAGTGACTATCTGACCTCCACAAAACAGTAACTGGGTAACACGATACCCTTTGGTAAGACAAGTTGTCAGATTTTCGGGTTCCTGACGACCCGTAACAACTTTCAAAGTTCTAACTAATGACAGCTGGGATCAATGGCTGTGCTTTCCGAGGCACGGAGGGGTCTTGGTATGTAAAGATGGTCACCCATCCACGGTCCAACCGCGGCAAGCGTAGCTTAACCTGATCGATCGATCCGTGCGGCTGTTATTACTTAACCACAAGCCCCTCAAGCTACATTAATTACTAAGTTTTCTGATATTGAAAAGCATATATATAGATACACAGGCGTTAATACAGCATTTTCTCATGAGGGATTCTAAAGATACTCTACGTATGTGAAAGGAGGAGGGTTTTTACAAACTTCTGCACAACCACAAAGTGACCTGCTCGTCCTCAGAAGCTTAAAAGGTCTCGTACCAGTATGAAATAATACGTTAACCATCTGGCAAATCCCACAAGAAAAATTCAAGTTACGGGAAAGTAAATATATTTTACTGTTGCAATATTACTCAACATCGCAACATTGCATTATTTAATTTTATAGGAACCACAGAATCTCTCTATGTCATGAATATTGATAACATTTACTCATAATTTCTCCAATTCATAATATTTTCTTTATTAAAAATCCCATTAGGCTTGGAAACTATTATCGATAACAATTGCTAAGAATTTTCAGCCTTTTTACACTCGCTGAAGAACTCTATCGAACAATAGCGCTTCAATATTTCCGCCATTTTGAAACGGCTGAAAACAATAGGTAAAACGAAACGCCTAAAATCCTTGCATTGTTTGAATAACAAGGCTTCTGCAATTTATATAATAGAAGGTTTGTGAACAGTTAAGTTTGTGGTAGGTAAGTGAGAGAATTCAGAAATGTTTAAGCTAGCATTAAAGGATTCCATTCATTTAACGGGTTTTATGGACGCATAGACAATTGATGATTTTGTTTTTATTTTTTAATCTCTACAGAATCAGGCCAAGAGCTACGGGTTCTTGGCCTGAATCTCACCGGATGGTAAGTGATGATCAGGCTGATGTTGGAAGCGAGTTTCTGGCTATCTTAGCTCTTACTGCCGAAACACAACAATGCTGTTAAAACTGTTGTTATGGCGACAAACTTAGGCCCCGTATTACAGATCAAAACTAAAGCATTACCTACTTAAAACTCGTTTAAAGCATTTTGATTGGTTGAAACTACGTTAAGTAATGCTTGAGTCTTAAGTAAGGTTCTGTAATACGAGCCTTAGTTATGGTGGTGTTGGCTAGCCAGGCGGACTTAGAACAAGCCCTGCCACCAACCAAACCGAGCAGAAAATTTTGCCCCCACTGGGAATCGAACCTGCACCCTAATTACGTAATGCACGATTGGGGGGCCGGGTCCTCAGGGTCTGAAACAGGTGGTTCGAGTGGTTACTCGATCACAGAGGTGGATAATGGCGATTGTACGACCTAATTAGGTACTCTTTTTTAATATAAATAGAAAAAAACCAATGCTCCTATTTTAATATAATAACGAACCTTATCTAATAGTAGTAGAGGAGCTCGTGGCTAAGTAATAACAAGCCGCACGGGTCGATCCATAAGGTTAAGCTACGCTTGCTGGAGTTGGTCAGTGGATGGGTGACCATCTTTACATACCGAGACTCCTCCGTGCCTCGGAAAGCACGTTAAGCCGTTGGTCCCGGCTGTCATTTGTGGATCTTTGACAGTCGTTACGAGTCGTCAGAAACCCGAAAGTCTGACACCAGTCTTACCAAGGGGTACCGTATTACCCAGTTACTGGGTTGTGGAGGTTAGATAGGCAGTCGCTCCATGTAAAATACTGGTATTCAGCTGCATCCGGTTAGACTGGAAGCCGACCCCAAGATAGTTAGGAAAAAGGCTAGGAAGATTGATTGATCTAATAGTACCTGAAACATCAATGAAATGAAACCTTAAACATTAGGTAAAGATCATCGCAGGTGTAATTCATGACGTCAAAATGTTTAAACCTCGAGTAAGCCTTTTATGTCCGTTGAAAGTTCCAAGATACACCATACAGAGTTGTAAGTACTTTACGAAGTGTACATATCACCACAGTTTAATCACCCGGTTTATATGGATTTCCTATCTGAAGCTCGTAAATACGCCGAGTTTTGTACTAAAATCTTGATGACATCTTACGGTTGAAACATTGTTCGGAACATGAACATCAATTACATCATGTGGGGCAAAGTTATAGTCACTAAGATGAAGATGACGCTGAGATGAACGATTTTATTGTTGCGGATGTTTTCATTTCAAAAGATTTTCCTATAACACAAATCCTAACTAATAGAATAAATACGAAAGTGAGCTTGTTTGTTATGCTGGACGATATTGGATGAAATTTGGCACAGGTGTAGACCATGACCTAGATTAGGACATAGATTTACTTTTTGTCCCGGTAGTGCGTTCCCGTGTAATAATTTCATATAAAGACGCGGTTGAAGCCGCTGGCAAAAGCTAGTATAATCAGCCTATAATGATCCCACTGCTGGGACACAGGTCTGCTCTCTGTGAGAAGAGGTATTCCGAAATTCACCACGCGGGCCCAGTGCGGTTTGGTAGATGTTACACGTCTTCGAATTTTTGGTTCTAAGACATGCCGGTTTCCTCACAATGTTTTCCTTCACCGTTTTGAGAGCAGTGTTGAAGAAATAATTTACACAAAGTAAAGCGCCTGTCTGGGTTCGAACCTACGACCTACAACACGTAAGTCGCGGCTGTTACCACTGGTCCACCACAGCTTCTAGTAGCTAAAAGTAAAAGTAATATTAAATGATGTTAAGTCTTGTAAATTCAAGATAAAGAAAATTATTAAAAAAATAAAAAACCCGACTGCAAAAACACATGACTGAAAAGAGAAAAACGAGCATTATAATCTATAGAATTTTGGTATCGCAAGCGGGGACAAACAAAAGTTACACCATATTTCCGGTTATTATTGTTATATTATTATTGTCCCCGCCTGCGATACCAAAATTCTATAGATTATAATGCTCGTTTTTCTCTTTTCAGTTATGTTTTTGCAGTCGGGTTTTTTATTTTTTTAATAATTTTCTTTATTTCAAGTTTTTTAGTTTTATTAATATATCTTAATTTCAAATTGACTAATTACCAGCTTTTATTTGATACCAATATTGTTGTAATTTATTTTTAAAAAAACCTTCCCCTCCCTTTTTTTTGTATTTGCAGATGCAATACATAAATATTATATAGCCTATGTCACTTCTACGAATAAGACGAATCTAACGACACCTCATATGTTAAAATCCATCAAGCCGCTTAGGCTACAGAGCGTGCCAAAGAAATAGACATACATACATACATACATACTCTCGAAAAACATTACCCTCCTTCTGGGGCAGTCGGGTAAAAATATCTCAACAGCCAGATACGACTGTTCACAAAAAAATGCAATCTAACTTCCCTTTTGTTTAAAACAAAACACTTCTTCAAATAATTCTATTGTCCTATTCCATAGTTTCTAAGCAAGCCGATTACCCGAAAAACTTTGATGAACTCCTCTCGACCCACTTAGAGCAGAACAGATTCTTAGATAACGTAATCATTAACACAAATCTTCCCTTGCCTTTTGCCAGTCATTGCGTAAAATACGCCATCATTCCTCGAATCCTTTATCTTAAAGGAGCTCAATGCGCCCGCATCCTTACAGCCCTTCAGTGCCAGCACTTTTGTTGGCTCTTATTCCACAACTTTGAACTTCTTTACTTTTCAATTCATGGCCGTTAATGAGTTCAGCTTCATCTAAAACGTGGTCTGCTTTCAGCTTTATGTAGTTTAGTGTGTCGATAAGATGGGAAATTACGTTTTGGGGCTAACTTTGGCAATTGCGGGATCGAAATCTTATTGTTGTGTTTGGTTTCTCATTCAGAATAATTGGTAGGTTTATTTTAATTTGTTCTCTATTACTACAGGCGCCCATTACATGGGACTTAAGAGGGATGCCCTAAGGTAGGCTGTGAAATTCAAATTTTCGTAAATTTTATGCAATTTTGAAGTCAGTGTCAGGTTATATCTTGATTAAAATATGATTCGCGACCATAAAAAATATGGCTTTACAGAATTATAATCAATAGAATCAGCAACACAATTCCTTATGTTGTGTATGTTAGAATAATCCTAAAACGTCATGATTTCATGAAATAGTAAATCAATAGGATTATATGAACTAAGAGAGTTGTATTGATGATTCTTATGATAATAATACTATAAATAAATATTGGGTACGGCCGCGAATAATATTTAGATCAACATACAACTTGATACCAACCTGCAAATTGCAAAAAAACGAAAGAAAATTTGAATTTCGAGGGCTACCCTGACGCTTTCGTCTTAAACATAACTGGCGAAAAGTGGGTGTTTTATAAGTAACTACACCTCTGCCTGCCAATAGGCTTGTTCACTTATGTTGTATACTGCTTACGTTAGAAAACAAAATTATAGTTCCAGATATAGGTAATGGAACAGTTACTTGCGCAAGTGTTGATAAGTTCTCTTAATTAACTAACGAACAACAATATGCATCTCAGTTGTAATAACATCATTACGCGGTCACCATTTCGCCTGTCAACTGTCGTGATTATGGCAACAATCCCCAGGACCGTTTGGTCGTAACGGCCTATAGACCAATTTCAGCAATGGACGGGTTGATAATTCCGATGATTATGGGTTTTAACCAGCTCAACACAATGCTCAGTCGAAACAAACAGACACGCTTTTACAGAAATATTTAATCGTGTAACAATTTAAAAATGGGTAAAAATATAAAACATACACATATCGTTTTCCTTCCCATCCTGGAAACTTTTACATACTCGTATTTCTAACATTTTAAATCTGTTGAACTGAGAGAATAGAATCTTCGAATGTTTTAAAATAAAAATAAATGATTATCCAGATTCGCTTCTTGAGTTGATAACTGTGTTTTTTTTATTATAAAAGACATAATGAAATACAGGTTTTGTGAAATATTTTCTCTACAAACAATTTGAAACTTTCACTAATATCTTCATCGTCACATGCTCACCTGCAATCCTTAGAATAATTTCGTGATTGCGTCATAGTTTCAAAAGGTACCTACATTAAACCAAGGTGAGATGTGACCTGAAATTGAAATACTTCATGCATGCAGTACACCACGTGTATCACATTTACTCACAAGAATTCCTATGTCTGCAATGTAAGCAGAATTCTCGCTACACAAAAATTGTAGAACAGAATAAGATTTTCGATTTAAAAACCACGTTGTGAAGATAAAGCACCATAATTATTATGGTGTTTTATAATTAAAGACCTTCGCCAAAAAACGCCTTGACGAGTTCAAAATTTTTTGTACAACAGGTTAAAAATCAATCTGCCTAGCATTTTCGCAACTACGTTGTGATCGACTTCCAGTCTAACCAGATGCAGCTGAATACCAGCATTTTACATGGAGTGACAGCCTATCTGACATCTACAACCCAGTAACTGGGTATTACGATACCCCTTAGTTAGTAAGATTGTTTTTCAGACTTTCGGGTTTCTAAAGACTCGTAACGATTGACCGATTCATGAATGACCGAGACCAACGGCTTAACGTGTTTTCCGAGGCATGGAGGAGTCTCGGTATGGAAAGATGGTCACCCATCCACGGACCAACCCTGGCAAGCTTAACTTAACCTGATGGTGATGGATGGATGGATCGACCCGTGTGACTATTATTACTTAGCCACGAGCTCCTCTCAGTTCAACAGGTTATAATGAAAAGAAAATTCATTTATACACTCACCTAGAAAATTATCTTCTGTAAAGTGAATTTTCACTTTTAATTGAATAATTTTCTTCAATTAACTTGAAATGTAATTTTATTTAAAGCAGTTAAACAGTAAATCTGTTCAAAATTTTACTTGAAAGCTTTTTAGAACATTTTCATGCACCTTTCGTAGTAAAGATATGCGTCGTATTTAAATAATATCTTCTTAGAACTTTATAAAACGCTTGGTTCCAACATACAAAAGTGTAGTTCCTACATACTAACCATCTTGAAATACCATCCATCTATATGATAATCTTAGAAACGATTTGTATGAAAATTTCATAAGGATACGATGTGCATTTGAATGATTCCAAGTACTCTTGAAATAGAAATTCAGTAAAGCTTAGTATTTTCGAACATGTTCCACAAATTGTTATAGAATTTTATGCAATACTAGCTGCCCGCCCCGGCTTCGCACGGGTAGCACTAAGTACTTATCTACGGCGCACCTACCTACCTACCGTAAATACGTACCTACCTACATACATACCTACCAACTTACCAACACCTACCTACATACATACCTACCTACCTACCTACCCTACCTACTTGCCTACATACATACCTACCTACCTGCACTACCTACATACCTACTTTATCTAAATACATACCTACCTACCTACCCTACCCTCACCTACCTATCCTAAAAACTTTCTCCTTACTATAAATAACACAACAAAAAAAGAATTAGCGAAATTGGTCCAGCCGTTCACGCGTGATGCCGTGACCAAGGAAATAGGGATTCTTTTTATAATATATGTAGATATGAACTTATTTTACGAAATCAGAGTGGAGTTTTATAGCGAAAAAATAATGTTTGCTTCAATTTAATCACGTTTTACAGTGTTACATTCAGATACGTATTATTATAAAAACTATCAGAGGAAAAAAGAAAAATCTCCTTTGGTTAAATTTTTGCAATGATTGATTTTTGTTACTAACCAATCGAAACATACCGAAAATAGCTATAATTTCAGTAGTCGTGAATGGCATAATCAGCCTATAATTTTCCCACTGCTTTATATCGAAAGGTTTAAAAATTCAATTATCTTTAAAATTGTGAAGGTTTCAGAAAAACACGCTTGATAGTTTTGCGTGATTCTTAGTTTTTTATCCGCGTTAGACATAACTTTACAAATTAATTTCACTATGATATATTAACATAATCTAAAATATAGGATTTATAAGTTATTAAGAAAATGCTTTTATTACCATATATTTTTTCAAAATCATTATCACTACTCGTTTAGACGTGATCTTTAGTATAAAATCATTAAAAGTCGGTTATCGTTGCCTTAAGCCGGATTTACATTACGAAACTATTTGCGCGAAATTAGTTATCCATTGATAGTTTCACGAGTCAATAGATAATTATTTACACGTAAAACTATCAATGGATAACTAATTTTGCGCAACTAGTTCGTAATGTAAATCCGGCTTTAATGATAAACGTGAAACAAATTTCACTTCGTACTAAAAACCTTTTCAGACAAATTAGCACTAGGTATCAAAATTTTAATTAACTAACACAATTAAAACCAAGTTAGTAGATTTGAGAGCACTATTAAATTACCATTATCCACCATACCTGTACCACCTGCTCCCTGTATTTGTTCTAATAAGCTTTTACAACTTATCTCAGTATGACTTATTTCTTCCAGCGTAGAACTATGCGACAGACTTTTCGGCAAAGTTAATCCTACATTCGTGAAACAGACATTATGTCTTGTTGAGTAGAGATATGGTTCATTATTGTGTTAGCTGACGGCAAAGTTGGGTGGTGTCGAGTCAACTTAGACAAATGTTTGTTCAGGAGTTTCCGCACCTGTGCTTGTGTTATATGTCTCTGTCGGAAGATTTCAGCGAGCTGCTGTGACAATGATCGAAGGTATCATGGATTTGACCTGATGTGTCTTCTACTAGTTTATATGAGTTGTGTTTAAGCTCATTCGTATATAATTTTTTTATACCTATCAATGGATGGACTTCGACAAGTATCGTTTCCCAATTACATATTTCGGATCACAAAAAAAAACAAAATATATAGCTATCTAAACAGATTTTGGACTACAGAGGTACATAGTGTACTGTATTCTCCTACCAAAGATAAAAATAATTTGTTAATAATTATCTTTAAGATTTGATTAATACTCAAACACTGTTTTTTCGCGAGGCTGGTAATCTGTGTGACAGATATTGTAATATTTATATTTTTAAGGCGCCTTTGTGAAACAGAAATAAAATGTCAATTTATTATTTAGGTATATATAGTAATTAAAACAAAACATCGAGCTATAAAATCATTTAAAAGCATCAAATTGTCTGAGCTATTCAAATAGAATACAATTGATTTAGTTCTAAGCAATATAAAAATATGCAACCAGTATATTTCGTAGCATTTACGAAGGGAAAATCTGGTGTAAATCTGAGAAAATCCTACGGGTAGACGGCCCAAGACGCTCAAATAGGATCAGGTCAGGCTTTGTAAGGACGGCTTATCGGCAGCTGGGCTCCATGCATATTAAAACCACCTGCAGAACCAAGTTGAGCCAGAGAGAATATTCTATTAGTTTGAAAAGAACCACAGGCGATCGAGCGGACGAATTCTTTTTCAACTATCGAGACATTATCTCTGATATAGGCTCTATATGTATACTTAATTATACTGATAAACGAAAAGTAATTTTCGTGGACGAAATATTGTGCGATAAAGTACTTTTTCCTTTAAAACTGACTCGATTTTTTAATCAAGCTGTTCTTGGTGGTCGAAAGTATCTGTGCTTCTGTAAAAACGACACAAGGAAGGTAAAGCCCTCGTCGCAAACCATTCTAATTTAGTAGCTGTTCCTGGCACACACATGGTATACAGGCATGCGACCATGGTTTTACCTTGACCATTTTTGTAAATATGTCTTGATTGCAGTCTGACGTATTTTCTTGTTTCTAATTGATAACAATTCCCATGCAATTGAAACTTCAATAGGGTTGAAACTATCAAACTGTCACGTGGATAAATAGATCTTCTCGTTTTATGACATGCATATCATAATCAGCCTATAATGTTCTCACTGCTGGGACTCAGGCCTCCTCTCGTAGAGAGGGAGTGGGCCGACGCGGGCCCATGTTATGATGTCACTATATGTTTTCGAATTTTTGGTTCTGGGACATGCTTTTCCATGCGTTTGCTCACGATGTTTTCCTTCACCGTTTTGAGACCAGTGATGATGAAATAATTTATACAAAGTAAAGTGACTGTCTGGTTTCGAAACTAGGACCTACAAGTCGTAAGTCGCGGCCGTTACCACTAGGCCACTGCTGCTCTTAATAAATTTAGGGTGATAAAACAATAATTTCTATATTTACCTGACTTAGTCCCGTATTACAGAACATTACTGAAGACTCAAGCATTATTTAAAACTAGTTTCAACCAATCAAAAGGCATTAAACGAGTTTTAAGTAATGCTTGAGTTTTGAGTGAGGTTCTGTAACACGGGCCTTAGTGAATGGTTTTGTCGACTGGCTGACTGGTTTGATGTTTACTTGCGAGACATCAGGCGTTTTATAGATTAAATCCTGTTTCAAACCGAGGCGCTTACGGCTATACGGGTAATAAAATTCTGGTCACACTTCCTGCACCCGGAAAATGTTTTCGTAGGTACAAAGACTTTAAAAATTCTCAGCAAATTTAAAATTTTCCAGATCGCTACCTTTATATAGAGGAATCCAGAAAGTGCCTCTTTATATGCTAAGTGATGGAACTCAACAGCAATACGACTGCGTTTCTGTATTAGAATATACTTACGTCGTATATAAGCGCAGTTCTAAATATTTAAAATGCCTGTCAGCACATAATTCAGGCGCAGATCGCCTGCGCTGCATCCTCTTGTCTGTTTTGTCCAGTCTAAGATCACCAAACAGTCCACCAAATGGTTATGAGAAAATTCCCATTGACCGTAATATAATCCAAACTTAATATCTGTTCTACGGATTGCGATGAATTTCGGCACACGGGCATCATCTGGGTCATAGGATTTTTTCCAGGAGGTCAGAAATTATTCACGAGAGTGGGAACTCTCGTGAATAATTTCTGACCTCCTGAATCTTCCTGAATCTGGTCAGAATTTATCCACGGGAGTGGATAAATTCTGACCTGCATCGGTCAAAACCAGTCTTTAGACTGCGTTTCCACCAAAGATGAGCGAGGATGCATAACGAGAGATGTGTGTGAAATTAAACAATAACATCGCTTCACTGTCATAGTTTGAGCTAAGTAGCGTTGTTATTAGTTAGTTTTACGGACATTCCTCGCTCATCTCTGGTGGACAGGCAGCCTTAATAATCCGTCTTTTCTCAGCAGTAGGTACATACCCTTACATAATACCTACGAAGACTTTGTCTAACACTTTAAAATGTAGTGTAATTAGTGTGGTGGAATCGTATGATACTAAAATTCAAAGTTACAACACAATCATGAGAATAGGTATGTCATCATCATCATCATGTCAGCCGAAAGACGCCCACTGCTGAACATAGGCCTCCTCCAAGCACCGCCACTTCGACCGGTTCTGTGCTTCCCGCATCCAGCAGATTGCAGCGGCCTTCACAAGGTCCACCTTGTGGGAGGCCTTCCAACGCACGTGCACGCCACATACGCGGTCGTTGCTGCAGAAATTATTGACCCTATCAGCCATCTGTTCTCCGAGCAATGTGCCCTGCCCACACTCCCACAGCCACTAAAGTTTGGCAATTCTGTGAGCTTTGTTGGTTACCTTGGTTCTCCTGCGGATCTCTTCATTTCTGATTCGATCACGTAGGCAAACTCCAAGCATAGCCCTCTCCATTGCCCTTTCGGTGACTTTTAGTCTTCTAATAAGACCCGTTGTGAGTCACCACGTTTCATTGCAGTCAGTGATTGGCAAACTCATTAGTGAATAGAGCCAAATATTAATACCTACTATAACGACTAAGATTTCTTATGAAAGCCAATCCTTTCTTTGAGTTACAGCTTTATTAGCTACTAGCTCTTACCCGCGAATTCGTCCGCGATGATGTCTATACATCAACTTTATTTGCATAGCTGCCAGTGAGACTCCCGTCGAAAAGCCGTTTTAGAGATTAGCCGGAACAGACAGACAAATAAAATAATTGTGTTTTTGTTGTATGGGTCGTAAATACTTTTATTTATTAGTAAAAAGCTGTTATTTTGACATTACAAACAGACACTTCAATTTTATTTATTTGTATAGATTACCCACGACTGCGACTGCGTGGAATTCTATACATCAACTTTATTTACTTTGTAAAGCTGCCAGTGAAACTTCCGTCAAAATCAGTCCAGCCGTTTCGGAGATCAGCCGGAAGAAACAGACAGACAAAAAATTTTTATTGTGTTTTGTTGTATATGGGTCGTATGCATTTAGTAAAAAGCTGTTATTTTGAGATTACAAACATACTTCAATTTTATTTATTTGTATAGATAGTAGGTAGTTACCCGCGACTTCGTCCGCGATGATGTCTATATACATCAACTTTATTTGCATAGCTGCCAGTGAGACTCCCGTCGAAAAGCCGTTTTGGAGATTAGCCGGAACAGACAGACAGACAGACAAATAAAATAATTGTGTTTTTGTTGTATGGGTCGTAAATACTTTCATGCATTTAGTAAAAAGCTGTTATTTTGAAATTACAAACAGACACTTCAATTTTATTTATTTGTATAGATGTAAGATAAGATATTGTGTAGATACAGATTTCATAGGTTTTAGTTTTTTGCGCGAAACCCTAAGTCTTTTTCTGAAACAAAGGTAGCATATTTTAATCCTTATGAAATAAGCTATCATCCAGTGAAAGTCCCGTCAAAATCGGTCCAGCCATTTTGGAGATTTCCCTTAAATGTTCCCGTGGGAATATCGGGATAAAAAGTAGCCTATTTTACGCCCAGTGGCCTCAACTATCTATTAGTGAATGTCCTGTCCAAATCGATTCAGCCGTTTCGGAGATTAGCCGGAACAAACAGACAGACAGACAGACAAAAAAAAATAATATTTTTGTTGTATGGGTCGTATATACTTTCATATGCATTTAGTAAAAAGCTGTTATTTTGAAATTACAAACAGACACTTCAGTTTTATTTATTTGTATGTATGTATATGTATAGATAATGTAAGCGGGCACGCCCTTTATACCAGGAGGCTTTATAATTCGGGTATTAAGTTCTGTTTTCGTTTTTAGTTTTTATTTTCGCTTGAGTTTAGATTTCGATATTTTTTGTTGGTACATTGACGTGTGCTAGCTGTCATTATGCCAAATATATTTTATTTAATGTTTTGAGTTGACAAATGTAAAATATTTGGGTGTTTTCTCGTGGACCTACTTTTTTGTCCTACCAGTAGGTCCACGAGCTATTGTATAGTATCAAGTTATTTTTTCTAACTGAACAGACAGCTGTGCTGCTGGGGAAATTGTTGCGCCACTTCTTCTTTCCAGCAAAAGCACTAGGAAGTGGTGAAGGGTGGGCGTTTTTGGGAGACTGTCTTATGTAATTTTGACGTTCGAAAAGAGCTGATTCTCAGCCTAGTTTGAATAAATGACTTTTGAATTTGAATTTGAATTTGTGTCTAAACTGTTTCAATACACTTATCTTTTCAGGGTCAGGGTTTTGGTCAAAACCAAAACCCCGACACCCGCGCGAAATAACTTGTACAGCGCCGCACTCTATAATAGACCAAAGACCCGCATGCGGCTCGCGAGCCGCAGTTTGCTGACCACTGCCACGGGTCATCACTGCCATAGGGCAACAAGCACTGATCAAACACTTTCGTCTTGAGACACTGCGGTATTTGGGATGAGAAGATATTGCGTACCTTCAGAATAGGTATCTATGTTATATAAAATATGATAAACAATTTCTATTCATTAGGTAGCATAATTATCAAGTTTGACCTTAAACTTACGAAGACCTTGTTTATCAGTTCATGGAGAGGTCAGAGGTCAATGAGTGGTTATCAATATTGAGATAAATTAATAAATCGTTTCGCGTAGGCTCATATCATTAGAGATAACATGAAACATGGAAATTTTAATAACAAAGTTATGATTTTCCCTGTAAATATCTAGATAGTGTGGTAACTTATCTTTACTTAGAAGAAAGAAAAATAGAAAATACGTTTATTTGCGGTAAAACATGACGTAAATAAAAAACACAAACACATAAAGAAGAAGTTGGAGAAAATATGCGTCACATCCACCATCAGCCATCGCTCAGCATAATGCTTATGACCCTATGCGAGACAGAGCCACAGAGCGCTGGTTTTCAGTGACAAGCCGACAGCCGGCGTTGACATAATGACATCAACCGGTGCAGCATAAAATGAGATACAAAAAGCGAAACAACACTTTCAAGCAATACCTCCTTTTATTATTTTCCGTGGACCACGTCCATCTAAGTCAAGAGGAATTGTGGTTGGTCAGAATCATAGGTCAAGAATGACCAATAAAACGTGACAATTTCCACGGTAGGTACTTATACAAGATTTTTACTGTTATAAGTTACTCTAAAAAGTAGATAAAGATTTAACAAAACTTGTCCTGATATCTTAAGCAAATTAAATTATTTTGGGTTTAATAGTAATAGTAATTTATTTCCAAACTTCAGTACACGTTACATCAATGAGGTCTCGACCCCTGAACTAGGACATCCTGTATGACAGGAGTCGAGGTTTCTCCAGTTACATGGATCAACATAAGAAGGCTTAGACTAAATACAATCAATTTATACTTATTTTTATAATAATTAAAGGAAAATTGAAAAAAGAATAAAAATATAAAAATAAAAAATAAATTAATAAGGCAAAGGGTAAGGGTAAGGGTTAAAATAGATAACATCCTTCTTCTTCAAGTATGCATTTCCATAACCAGATTACCCCATAATAGTGTAGTAAGAACTATTACAAAAACTCAAAAACTTATATACAGTAATATCTTCGAAAAATGCACACAATTCTTCTTGTACCTAGTTGTGTTTCTTAAAAGTTGAGCGACATGGACTGCAGAATCTTATGGCTATATCCGTTTCCAATGTCTGACGATATATTAGCAATATTCTCAAACCCCATCGGTAAATGAGAAAAGGGAAATAAATTAAAAGCAATAAATTTGATATAAAATCTATTTCATACTAGGGTCATTATCTTGACTAAAAGAAAAATGTAATACAGATTCGCGAGTATTGGCCTCAAAGCCGGTGAAAATGATTTTATGTTGTGATTTTAACTCTTAAGTATAGGCAATAAAGAATAAATTTCAATACGCCGCTTTCATGTTGTTTATCTGAGAAAAAAAAACAAAATTAGTTTTAAATATAAAAAACACAACTTTCCTGAGGCTATCCCTAGGAATATGTCCCTGAAGCAAAAAGCAGTTTTACTCGGGAATCACAATAATATGACCTTTGATCCATATGAAAACGAAATACAGTAGAATCCGTTTATTATGACTCCGCCTATATATTGACCAACCGATTATTATGACGTATTTACACTACGAAGTTTGGTTTTCATATAAAATTCTTTATAAAAAATACGGATATAATGACTTCCCTTACAGTGACATGTCGCTTATTATGACCCATTTTTAATAAATTATGTTCGGATAAAATTACCGACATGATTCTTTACACCTTCGGTAATGTTCGTTGATTCCCGACGACGTTCAGCACGTGGCTCGTTTTTGTTTTGAATCTCAGTGAGTAATTGACAGTTAAAGGTCACGCATTGTTTTTCGTTTGTCGTTCGTGTTTTTCATTGTATACACTGTGAAAAAAATGTCATCTAAATGCCGTATTAAAGATAAGATAAGATAAGTTAGGATAAGATTTGTCTTTATTTGCTTTAAACATGGTATAAGGTTGTTACAGTCTGGTTTTAATATAATGTCCACATGTTTAGCTATACAAAATATTGTATCAATTGCATGCAAAATAATTAATAACAAGGTTAAGGTAAACTACATAATTATAGAATGTCGCAGATTAATTAGTAATGCGAGTACAATAATAGTCATTCAGATTATACAACACAAACATTTTCATTAACATTAATACCTGGACATACACATTTTATATTTTCTTGTTAAAGAAGTCATTAATGTCATAAAAATTATATTCATTCAGCCATTTATACAGTTTGTTTTTAAATGAATTGTGATTATTTAATAATTTTAGTTCTTTTGGTATTTTATTGTATATACGTACACACATCACAAGGCAGCTTTTAGCATACTTGGCTGACTTAGGATTATCCTTTAGTACAAGTCTGTGTGGATCTCTTGTTGGTCGAGAGATGAATTCGCTCGCTTTTTTGAACAAACCCTTATTACTGTACACAAATTTACATATTTCAAATACGTAAAGTGAGGGAAGAAGTAATAAACCAAGCTTTTTAAAAAACGGTTCGCAGGACTCATCAGGACGGAGTCCACAAATGGCCCTGATGCATTTTTTTTGCGCAATAAATGCTCTATCCTTATCCGTACTGTTCCCCCATATAATAAGCCCGTAACGTAAAATGGATTCTATATATGCCTGGTATGTAATAATTGCCGTTTTTCTATTTGTCACGTTCTTTACTTGTCTGAGAGCGTAAGCAAATTTATTTATCCTATTGCACAAATTATCTAGATGTATTTTCCAATTTAAGTCTTGATCTATGAGTACACCCAAGAATTTGGTTTGTGTAACTTCTTTCAGTCTATCAATATTGAGATTAAAATTGTAGTTAGCATGTTTAGATTTATTAAATTGAATAAAATTAGATTTGTCTAAGTTAATTTTTAATTTATTTGTCTGTAGCCATCCTAAAATATTGTCAATAGTATTATTAATGTCCATTTCATGATCAGATATTGATTTACACTTCTTATCAGAAGTCACGATAATTGAAATGACATCTGCAAATAATATACATTTATGATTAGTCACTAGAGGTATGTCATTTATATATAATATAAACAAAATGGGTCCCAAGACACTCCCCTGAGGGACGCCGCATTTATTTTCCCTGGAGTCAGAAGAATAGGAAGAAAGTAGGTCTTCATGTACTTTATCTATGACAACGTATTGTTTCCGATCTCTTAAATAAGATGAAATCCACTGCAGTGCTAGTCCTCTAATTCCAATGCCTTCTAATTTTTTTAATAAAACGTCATGTGCTACAAAGTCAAAGGCTTGTGACAGGTCGAAGAAAAGTCCTGTTGTTATGCGATTATTATTTAGATTACACAGGATATTGTTCAAAAGAGAAAATATTGCCTGTGTGGTCGACTTGTGCTTTTGGAATCCGAACTGTTCCTTTGCTATAATGTTATATTTGCTACAAAAGTCTACAAGTCTATTGAGCATACATTTTTCGAATACTTTGGATAAAATAGGAATAAGAGTAATCGGGCGATAATTTTTCACGTCATTTTTAGTAAAGCGTAAAGCATTTACGATTGAGGAGAAAGGTGCAATAATATGCAAATTAGAAAATGGAGAATCAAACTCATCTCTCGCAAAGGAATTTGGCGTGGGTCATTCGACAATCTCAATGATTTTTAAAAACAAGAACCGCATTAAGCAATCGTTCAATTCAAATGTTTTGAAACCGAAGAGACTTCGAAAAAAGGTTTTTTTTTACAAAACGCTTTGTATTACGTCCGCTTATTATGACGTGTTTGTAAATTCCTTTCGATGTCATAATAATCGGATTCTACTGAATATAATTTCCTTGAAAATGATTAGCGGTCTTTAAGAGAAAAAAAAAATGGCGGCACGAAACCAGACGTCATATTATTATAATTCTTTACGACGTTGCTTCATTAGTAAAATAAAATAGCTCTATTAACTATTTCAATTTAAGGAAATTCTTTAGAAATATAAAATTATTTTGCAATAAAGGGATGGACTCTTGGAAATTTCCCAAGAAATACTAAATTACTTTTAACTGTTCCGATCGTTTTAGAAGAATTTAGTGAGTTGTTAATATTATCCAAGTTAAAAATTCTTCAATTATTATCTTTGGTTGGAGAATACGGTCATGAAACTAGAAAAAAGTTCTTTAATTCTTACCGTCTTAGTAACTCCGTCGACAAATTCTTTGATGTTCTTTATCATTACATCAGGGTCGAACATATGGCTGACTTGGTCGTTCACAGTCTTTCCAAATTCGTGAATCTGCTCTTGTATTGTCTCTAGGTAGTTCTGGTTGTCAGCCGGGGGGGCATCGCGTTTCACGAAAGCGTGAGTCTGTATAGAAAAGAAGAGTTATAAAAACATGGTTCGTTTAACGAGGTCATCATCTCCAGTTCAGCCAAAAGACGTCCACTGCTAGACATGGCATCCCCTAAGCGTTGCCACATTTCGCATCCAACGGATTCCGGTGATCTTCACAAGGTCATAAGTACACCTTGTTGGATCCATGCTACACCTTCCTAACAAAGAATTACTAGTGGTATATGTGACTCGATATTTTTTTTTTTTACCTATTGTAAGATTAAACCCTAGGAGGGGTGGCCCTAGCTAGGAGGACCTGTAGTGACCTAATTCGTGATGTTCTTCAAAAAGGTCAGGTCCGTAGTACTCGCAACCGGCGTTTTATATGACCAGTACCCTAATTACGTAATACACGATCAATAATAAATTGAAATGAATTGAAACAGATTGCTAGTCCATTGCTTCATAAGTTCGTAAAAAAAATTGAGCAGATTTTTTTTTTCGATTTCATAAATCAATGGACAGACTGTGTACAGATGTATGAACGCAAACGAAGCAGACCGAGTATTTAATGAACGTAGAAGGTGACGTTCTATAGTTTCTACCTAGCCCCATGTGAAGAAGGCGTGAGTTTATTTATGTATGTATAAACGTATTGTAAGATCAGTCTCTAAGGCAAAGGTAGACCTATAAGCAGCTAAAAAGATTTTTACTGGATAGAACAGAGGGTGATGCACCGATAAGTTCCAAGCACTTAAGGTGGTGTATGAAGTACGAATATCCTTCTGTTAGTCACTGGATTTAATATTCACCATCATCAGAAATATGGATTTTTAAAGAAGCTTAGTGGGGGTTTCATAAGGGTTTCTCTATTTCGAAGTTTAGTAAATATTGATAACCTAACTGTTATGATAAGGAATTTTGTCAGGTTTACGTAACTGGCATCGAACTCGAACAACGCTTTTAGTCTCTATAAGTTCTCCATTCAATTTCAAAACTAATCAGGCAAACCCGAAACGGTTTACAGTTTTACTTGAGTAAAACCGTAAACACAGAGACAAACACCGGGTTTCATCATACTTTTACATTCCTTGAAGTGCTTTCACCTTAAGTAATGCTAAGGTTTCCGGGATTTTTTTAATTTTTTTTCTATTATTTAAAAAAAATGCTAGGAATGTTAAATTTCACAGGCAAAGTACAATTTCTCAAATTCAAATTCGCAATTCAAAAACCGAGTGTGTACAAAAACAATTTGACAAAAAGAACAGTTAACTGAAACTTACACTGACAAGGCACACGGCCAGAAGGTCGATCAACAGCTTGTTCATGATGAAAAAGTAGGTCTTTACGATGCAACAACACAAGGCACACTGTACTCTCGACTGCAGAAATTCCCTTTATCTTGATGCCAACCGGGAGGTTTGTATCTACAAGTTATCATTATGACTCCGGGTCAGTTGTCCTCGCTAAGTAATAAATGAGTTTGTAACAAACAGTAATTACTAAATTAAACGAACTTACCTAAGTGTAGTTCTATTGTAATTATACGTAGTGCTTAGGCCTCGATAATTATCCTGATTAACTATGTAGTCCCACTATATTTCATATCGTGTCACGCGTATATTCAGAGAATAAAATCCTGAAAAAAAACTTTTACGCTGGCAACTATACCCAGCTAATGTCATTATATTTAGAGTAATCTGCAATGAGAGAATTAAAATTAACAGACAGTAACTCTTCAACTTCAATCCCAGGGTCAAAAAACAAACTATGGTCTTGTTTAGGGCTTGGGAGGGAACATAAAGCACTACGTATAATTACAATAGAACTTCACTTAGGTAAGTTCGTTTAATTTAGTAATTATACTCCATGCTTAGTCCTCGATAATTATCCTGATTAACTATGTAGATGTTTAGAGAGATGAAGTTGGAAATTACAAATATGTTTGACACTATTAAATAATAAAACATTCAGATATCATAAAATCAAGTTTATGATGTAACTGAAAACTTTTCAACATTTAAACAAATAACACATCAGTCTCAACGTTACCAACAGTCTTGCCAAAGAGATATTTATTATCTTCTCTAATCAAAGGTCTATTATTATAATGGTTTGTAAGACCCTTTGATCTTGTGTATCAACCAACTGTTAAAGTGTAAAGATACTTAATATCTACTGACACACCTCTACTCCCATTGGAGCATGACGTGTTGAATGAGAAGTAAATTGCTTGATGTCTACGCCACTGTCCATCATTGTATGTGTAATCCAACGGCATTATGATTGTCACAATTTGTGTGTATGTAATATTGTAATGTAATCACAGGACAAATGTCTGGTTTCATATGAAAATAGAGTAACATAATATTTGTTTGCTGTTTTCCTGCCTTAGATCATGTTTTTAACAAATCAGTGATTTTTGAGTTAATATCTGAATCAATAAATTGGATGTTATTAAGTCTAATTACAGATAAGGTTTCTTTGACCGCTAGTAAGGGCTAAAAGAATTACCTACTTTTTGGTTACTTTGTCAAGTGATAATTTATTGTTGTATTGAGTACCATCTTCCTATAAAATTCAGTAGGTACCATTGATGGATCCCACATATAATCAGTATTCAGGATGACTTGGTCGTAATTTAAAGATACCTTTAAAGAACCTCTTACTTTGAGGATCTGTCCCTACAACAGAATTTATGATCAATAACACTGCACTGTTGAGTGAAGTATATGAACTGCCATTGGACCTTGTTGGCTTGCCACTTGTTGTGTACGAACACTCTAATATTATAGTGATTGAAAAAACGTGAATGTCATGATCATTACCACATATCCACCACTTATGTAGTATCGTTTCGGGATACCGAGCATACTATACCGAAACGATACCGCTCCGACCAATGAGGACACTGCTTTAGTCAGTGAAAACTTGTGGCTGTAATAGCTATTAGGATTCCCTTTGTCAGACAGATAGATAGGCAGCGTAGACTTAGTTACAAGGTCACATTTTCCCCCTTGGACATAAAATAAAAAAACCAGTCAAGAGCGAGTCGGACTCGCGCACCGAGGGTTCCGTAAGGAGCTTCATTCGTATAGGTACCTAAATAGTTCTGTGCCCAGAAACCAGTCCTCTAAATTGTATGAGCGCCCATACAACTCCGAGGTCTATAACTATGTATGTATGGTGACACCATTTAATTTTCAACGTTTTAATTTTTTTTAATTTTTCCTTTATGACTTGACTTTTTGGACGGGAACTACCATATAGGTTTTCGATCCAAAAATTGTAGGGTATTTCCGGTTGAAGCACAAGTAAAGGGAAAATTCAGAAAAAAATAAAAAGTTGAAAATTAAGGCAAATTATGGTACTTACAAGTTATCGCGAAAATCTAAATTTGCCTATATCTTATTATTGTGTTAACTCAGAACCTTGACTTCTATACACCTAATAGGGACTATAGACCTCAGTATCTGGTATAATTTTCAACTTGCTAGGTCCACCCGTTCCTGAGAAAATCGGTGGTGACACAAGGACAGACAGACGGATAAGCGAGTGATCTTTAATGGGTTCCTTTTTTACCTTTTGAGGTACGGAACCCTAAAAACATATTGTATCATTCTTAGAGTGGAATGGTACAGACGCCAGCACATCAAGTTACTTCAATCTGTTAAATTTCTTTAATAGATTTTCATCTTTATCGCTAAAGAATATGGTTCAATGTTGATTGGGAAAATTTGACAGATAGGAGTAGGTTGATGTGCTGGCGTCTGTACCTATTTATAATTTTTCCGTTTGCCACGCCTGGTGATTTAATAGCATTAAAAAGTTGTCTAAAGTAAAGGATTGAGTTCAAACGCGCTTCTGAAGTAGTGAGAAAGAAAACCAAATAATGAAATTTACAAAAAATCTATTTCATACAAGAAACATTCATTTTTATAAAAAATAAATGCAATGCAATACAGATTTGGGTGATTACTATGGTTTTTATAATTATAATCATTAAAGAACAAATTACATTGTCATACAAATCAGTCTTATTATTGGGCTGGTGCTGGTTTGGCATCTCCCGCCGCTGGTTTCAAATTATCCAACTGAAACAAAAACACCAATCAATACCTACATTATTTCGCAGATTTCAATAATCCTTTTTTTTTTATTGTTTTCATATTTTAAGGTCTCGTGAATCACTTTTGGTATCAAAATGAATGAAAATACAGGCGGACAAATCGCTAGCTTTTACAAGGTGGATTTTTGAGACAGCAATAAGGGCCACAATGAAGACTGTTCAAAAACTTCGAATTTCGAACGAATACGTGTTAAAAGTTCATTTGCTTTGGGAACAGAATTGAAATAGCTGGATTTGCTTGAGATTTCTGAAATTCTGAGAAATAAATGACCTCACATAATTTAGAACGCTTAGACATGTTATGGTTTCATGCAAAAAGTATTTAGTGATTTCTGACTTTTCTAATACTCAAACGTCAGTTGGTCCTGCAGAGTTTTTTGATTCTTAACAGAAACAGGATCGACTGACATCAAAAAAAGTTTTTGTGATAATTGCCCATTTTCTTGTAGTCTATCTTTTATTTTTATCTGTGAATGCAGATCAGAATGTCTCAAAAAGTTAAGGTCAGTCTCCAAAGACCGTTTTTTAGGGTTCCGTACCCGAAGGGTGACAAACGGAACCCTATTCATAAGCCTCCGCTGTCCGTCTGTCTGTCAGCGAGCTCTATCTCATGAACCGTAATAGGTAGGCAGTTGAAAATTTCACAAATTGAGCATTTCTATTGCCGCAAGAGCAACAAATAATAACATTAAAAATTAAAGGGGGGTCGCCATACAATAAAATTAAATTTTGAAAAAAAAATAATCTGACCCTGGCATGTGGGGTATCATTTTCTAGAGCTCATCGAGTAGAGAATATATATAATTTTTATTTGTTTTAATCTTCAAAAATTATGAATAAGGGGGCCGTAGAAGTTGTCTGTTTTAGACCATTTTTGTACGAGCTCTATCTCAACAACTAAACAAATTAGGAATTTGAAACTTGTGTGTATCATGTAACATATACTGTTTATAATCAACAAATACTAAAAACGCCGATTGATAACGTATTTTATATAATATGGGCGATTTTCTGCAACTTAAAAAAATAATTTTGTATTTCATGCTAATATTATGCGATATAAATTCCACAGATAACTATTTAATAGTCGGAGTAATGACATGGAATTAGTAAGTACTATGCGAGCCAACTAAGAATGGGATCGCGCTTGTTGCCAACTTCACACGATAGCAGTACTTTCCTGACAGATATAGTACTGCAAACCTGTCAAAATGGTAACAAAATGGCGTCTTGACAGGCGCATTCTTAGTTGGCTCGCATAGTACCTACTATCATGGCAGCATATACTATTTCGATCATTTAAATTTCGATCATCCAAAAAGGTCTACAAAATAAACTTTCTTCACAAGATTTTAAAACCGGCCAGTATTTTTTGAGTTTAAGAACTTTATCGACTTTTTTCAAAGTATCCCTAGACGGTGTTGATGTGTGTACCTCATGTTAAAACTACATTCCAATAGATAATATATTCAGTAACATTGAAATGAATGCTGGCACATACAGTGTACTATTCAGTTACCTTAAACCGTTGTGGATACAACTTCATATTGTGAAAAATTATTGGTGTAAAAATATTCGGCCACGGCGGCCAATCTCAACGGAGACTGGCCTTCGGCGCGGGAGATATTATAGTGCACAAGTGTGTGCGCAGACACGAGTGCACTCTCTCTTCCCTCACTCTCATAGTCCGATGGGATGTGTAAAAATAATAAGTAAGAAATAATAGATTTCTGTATGACTATCAAAAATAACGTAAATAAATACCTGTATTGACCCGTGCGTTTGCACTGGCGAAATATCACGACAAAACATGTTGAAATCTCTAGTTCCGGCAAACATTGTATGAAAAATTGACAGAAAATAGAGATTCCAACATGTTTTGTTGTGAATATTTCGCCAATGCAAACGCACAGTTATAATTAAAATTTGGCGTACTACTTACATTCTATTTTGTACAATATAGTCTGATGTAGCAAGAGAAATCCTTTTATTTATAAGTAACTAGCTTTACCCGGCCCGGCTTCGCACGGTTAGCACTAAGTACTTATCTACGGCGCACCTACCTTTCCTAATTACCTATTTCTACCTAATTACCTACCTTACCCTACTTACCAGGGTAGGTAGGTAGCTAACCTACCCTACCTAACCTACATATCTACCTGCTTACCTACCATATATACCTATTTATACCTACTAATACTATGTCAGTAGCAAATAAATAACTTTGACTTTAGTTAATGCATGTTACTGGATAAAGTTAACTTAATATTTTTCTCTTAAAATAAATGAAATATACTCCTACACCTATATTTTAACACAACAACATTTTTTCATTAAAATTAGACAATTTCTTTACAAATCTTTGTTTTTTTATAGCGCCTCTGTTGTTACCTTTACGAAAGTATTACAAAAATTCATAGTGTTAAATCTTGTACGACATGGTATGGAACCCTTCGTGTGCGAGTCCGACTCGCACTTGACAGATTTTATTTATAGCTACAACGATTAAGGTACCTGTCTACTATCCCATCTCAAAAAGCCAGGCAGTATAATAAACAATGTAAGTTTAAAATGAGCCCTCCGCGAGGGCTCCCGGCATCCCATATGTGAGTTGGTGAACCCTCCAGGAGGGCTCCCGACACTGAACGTGTTAAACTTTCTTTTTCTATATTGAATGTCTATTTTCGCTTAAATGTTTCTTTTTCTCGTAGTCATGGTATAAAGTATAGTATGCAACTCTTGAATAAAACGGATTTTAAACAAGGGCCATGAATCACTCGCATCGCTTAGGATTCTAACACTTGAATCAATCATCATAAATCACTCCCTGCGGTCGTGATTCAGTTGTTAGAATCATTCCCTTGCTCGTGATTCATCTATGGGCCTCGCTTTAAATCCGTGCTTTATTCACTAATTGCATAATATACTATTGTTACATCCGATCACGAGAGTAAAATAACGTAAAAAGTATTCAATGAAAATTCTTACCGTTTTAGTTGCAACATCAATAAAATCATCGACATTCTTCTTGATTACTTCTGGGTTGACGGCATCGGATAAATGTTTGCCTAAATCGTTGCCTAGTTCTGTGATTTTGTCTTTGAATGCTTCCAATTGCGCCATCACGTCAGCTGCCGAAGGGGCATCTCGTTTCACGAAAGTGTGAGCCTGTGTGAAGAACAAAAATACTTAATTGCGTTAACAAGAACTAAGTACTTCTAATTCAGTACGATGAGAGCCGACGAGAGCCACTCTGTGACTATAGCACCCCTGAAGTGTGAACTTTTTCTGTAGTAAGAAAATTTATTTTGATAAAACTCACGAAGCTACTGATTTAAGAGTTGGTCAATTTTAAATTACCCAAAAAGAAAACACAAATTCGTCACGAAAATATTTAAAAAACGCAAGAGCTACAACGGAACCATTTTCTTTTAATCTGATATTTTATAGTTTGTGATGAAGTTATTCATTCGCTATCGTTTATTTGAATTAAAATAAAATACGATAAAAAAATATACGAATATGAACTTTGTATAAAATAATGTGTCCATTTTACTAGATTTTCATGCTACTCCTCAATCGGCTGCCCATTATCAAAGTCCGGTAAGGGACATTAAAAAAAATGTTTTTCAGTTAATCTTTACATTCATAGTAAGACTTTCAGAGTAAGCCCCATCAAATTGTGAAGACTCTTGTGTAAAAATTTTAACAAAAAACTGAGATATTACTACCGGTAAACCTAGTACCTAAGTGTACCACAACTCTCTTTCAGATTTTTAAATCACGTACGAATATCAAGAAATGGTTATTATTTTATTATAATATTGGCAAAACATGTGCGTAAGTGCGTTTATTGCCAATTTTCAAAGTTAGTAGGCATAAAGCATGTAATATACGAAATTGTTATCATATTATGTTCTATAATATTTTTTTTTTTAGTACTCTATCTAATTTTTACCGTTTTCTTAAGTAAACACAAGAAGTTTCCAAAGGCTGTATCAATTTAAACTTCTATGCGCTTTCTTGGTTTTTTTTTTGGTGCACTTTCTGGGTCTGATATGGGACAGCCGCACTATACTGACTTTCAACGAATGTCACCCACTACGCGTACGTATACCCAAAATTTGCAAATCAGCGGTGTATATTTCGATAGAAATGTCCTATAAAGATTGAATGACCCTGAGGGGGAGCGCCCACACAAAACTGCGAATTCGCATCGCATCGCAAAAATCTACGAGCTCCTTAAAACAAAGCTCCTCTAAAAACCTGCGATGCGGCGCCGCATCGCAGTTTTGTGTGAGAGCCCTAATACAATCTACCAAAAAAAAACGTTACAACAGAAATTAATTTGGGAAAAAAAAGTACATAAAAGTGAAACTTACGCTTACACTGAGGTGTGCCTCTTCAGCGTTGTCAGCGTGGCCAGAAGGACGATCAACAGTTTGTTCATGTACGTCTTTCTAATTCAACAACACAATGGTTACTGCAGCTCTTCGCAGCAGCAACCCTCTTTTTCTTGATGCCAACCGGAGCCAGTGTTTGGACAGCTTATTGTAATGACCCCGGGTCATTTTTTCTGGTAAGCCAATTACTACTAATGGTTTTGTCGACTGGCTGACTGGTTTAATGTTTACTTGTGAGACATCAGGCGTTTTATAGATTAAATCCTGTTTTAAACCGAGCCGCTTACGGCTGTACGGGTAATAAAATTCTGGTCACACTCCTGCACCCGGAAAAAGTTTTCGTAGGTACAAAGATTTAAAAAATTCTTAGCAAATTTAAAATTTTCCAGCTCGCTCCCTTTATATCGAGGAATCCAGAAAGTGCCTCTTTATATGCTAAGTGATGGAACTCAACAGCAATACGACTGCGTTTCTGTATTAGAATATACTTACGTCGTATATAAGCGCAGTTCTAAATATTTAAAATGCCTGTCAGCACATAATTCAGGCGCAGATCGCCTGCGCTGCATCCTCTTGTCTGTTTTGTCCAGTCTAAGATCACCAAACAGTCCACCAAATGGTTATGAGAAAATTCCCATTGACCGTAATATAATCCAAACTTAATATCTGTTCTACGGATTGCGATGAATTTCGGCACACGGGCATCACCTGGGTCATAGGATTTTTTCCAGGAGGTCAGAAATTATTCACGAGAGTGGGAACTCTCGTGAATAATTTCTGACCTCCTGAATCTTCCTGAATCTGGTCAGAATTTATCCACGGGAGTGGATAAATTCTGACCTGCATCGGTCAAAACCAGTCTTTAGACTGCGTTTCCACCAAAGATGAGCGAGGATGCATAACGAGAGATGTGTGTGAAATTAAACAATAACATCGCTTCACTGTCATAGTTTGAGCTAAGTAGCGTTGTTATTAGTTAGTTTTACGGACATTCCTCGCTCATCTCTGGTGGACAGGCAGCCTTAATAATCCGTCTTTTCTCAGCAGTAGGTACCCTTACATAATACCTACGAAGACTTTGTCTAACACTTTAAAATGTAGTGTAATTAGTGTGGTGGAATCGTATGATACTAAAATTCAAAGTTACAACGCGGATCTCTTCATTTCTGATTCGATCACGTAGGGGGAAACTCCAAGCATAGCCCTCTCCATTGCCATTTCGGTGACTTTTAGTCTTCTAATAAGACCCGTTGTAAGTCACCACGTTTCATTGCGGTCAGTGATTGGCAAACTCATTAGTCAATAGAGCCAAATATCAATACTATAACGACTAAGATTTCTTATGAAAGCCAATCCTTTCTTTGAGTTACAGCTTTATTAGCTATAAAGTAAGCGGGCACGCCCTTTATGCCAGGAAGCTTTATAATTCGGGTATTAATTTCTGTTTACGTTTTTAGTTTTTATTTTCGCTTGAGTTTAGATTTCGATATTTTTTTGTTGGTAGGTACATTGGCGTGTGCTAGCTGTCATTATGGCAAATATATTTTATTTAATGTTTTGTGTTGAGTAATGTAAAATATTTACATAATATTGTATAGAATCAAGTTATTTTTTCTAACTGAACAGACAGCTGTGCTGCTGGGGAGTTCGTTGCGCCACTTCTTCTTTCCAGCAAAAGCACTAGGAAGTGGTGAACGGCGAGCGTTTTTGGGGGACTGTCTTATGTAAGTTTGACGTTCGAAAAGTGCTGATTCTCAGCCTAGTTAGAATAAATGACTTTTGAATTTGAATTTGTGTCTAAACTGTTTCAATACACTTATCTTTTCAGGGTCAGGGTTTTGGTCAAAACCAAAACCCCGACACCCGCGCGAAATAAAGCTAGGAACTCACGGAGCGGTTTTCACCCGCGCCCGCCGCGGTTGCGGGCCCGCAGCTTCTGTAGGATGTAGATTTAATGCAAAAAGTAAGAGCACATTTCACGACGCGTTTTACACCCGCAGCGCGCGCGGTTGTTTGCGGGTCCCGCGGCACCAGCGGGCAACTTGTAGAATCAAAACTAAGAACTCACGGAGCGGTTTACACCCGCGCCCGCCGCGGTTGCGGGCCCGCAGCTTCTGTAGGATGTAGATTTATATGCAAAAAGTAAGAGCACATTTCACGACGCGTTTTTCACCCGCGGCGCGCGCGGTTGTTTGCGGGTCCCGCGGCACCGGCGGGCAACTTGTAGAATCGTGCGGGCGGCGGTCACCCGCCTCCTCTGGCGGGCGACCGCAGTAGCCGGCGGGGCGGGGGGTACAAAAATCCGACGCCATTTTTGCACCCATCTTGTGATTATCGCCCGCCAAGTTTGCGGGTCTCTCAACCGCGACGGCTGCGGGCAGGCTAAGAACTCACGGAGCGATTTTCACCCGCGCCCGCCGCGGTGGCGGCACCGCAAATACTCGTACGAACACGTAGTACATGGAAATTTAGATATTAATTTTCACGACGCGGTTTATGACCGCGGCGGGCGCGGTTGAAAATTAACCTTAGCCTGCCCGCGCAAATCACCGGTCTCGTGAGTTTTGAAATAAAACCGCAGATCCACGACCGCGGCGGGCGCGGGTGAAAACCGCGCCGTGAGTTCTTAGCCTAACTTGTACAGCGCCGCACTCTATAATAGACCAAAGACCCGCATGCGGCTCGCGAGCCGCAGTTTGCTGACCACTGCCACGGGTCATCACTGCCATAGGGCAACAAGCACTGATCAAACACTTTCGTCTTGAGACACTGCGGTATTTGGGATGAGAAGATATTGCGTACCTCCAGAATAGGTATCTATGTTATATAAAATATGATAAACAATTTCTATTCATTAGGTAGCATAATTATCAAGTTTGACCTTAAACTTACGAAGACCTTGTTTATCTGTTCATGATAAGAGGTCAATGAGTGGTTATCAATATTGAGATAAATTAATAAATCGTTTCGCGTAGGCTCATATCATTAGAGATAACATGAAACATGGAATTAGTAAGTACTATGCGAGCCAACTAAGAATGGGATCGCGCTTGTTGCCAACTTCACACGATAGCAGTACTTTCCTGACAGATATAGTACTGCAAACCTGTCAAAATGGTAACAAAATGGCGTCTTGACAGGCGCATTCTTAGTTGGCTCGCATAGTACCTACTATCATGGCAGCATATACTATTTCGATCATTTAAATTTCGATCATCCAAAAAGGTCTACAAAATAAACTTTCTTCACAAGATTTTAAAACCGGCCAGTATTTTTTGAGTTTAAGAACTTTATCGACTTTTTTCAAAGTATCCCTAGACGGTGTTGATGTGTGTACCTCATGTTAAAACTACATTCCAATAGATAATATATTCAGTAACATTGAAATGAATGCTGGCACATACAGTGTACTATTCAGTTACCTTAAACCGTTGTGGATACAACTTCATATTGTGAAAAATTATTGGTGTAAAAATATTCGGCCACGGCGGCCAATCTCAACGGAGACTGGCCTTCGGCGCGGGAGATATTATAGTGCACAAGTGTGTGCGCAGACACGAGTGCACTCTCTCTTCCCTCACTCTCATAGTCCGATGGGATGTGTAAAAATAATAAGTAAGAAATAATAGATTTCTGTATGACTATCAAAAATAACGTAAATAAATACCTGTATTGACCCGTGCGTTTGCACTGGCGAAATATCACGACAAAACATGTTGAAATCTCTAGTTCCGGCAAACATTGTATGAAAAATTGACAGAAAATAGAGATTCCAACATGTTTTGTTGTGAATATTTCGCCAATGCAAACGCACAGTTATAATTAAAATTTGGCGTACTACTTACATTCTATTTTGTACAATATAGTCTGATGTAGCAAGAGAAATCCTTTTATTTATAAGTAACTAGCTTTACCCGGCCCGGCTTCGCACGGTTAGCACTAAGTACTTATCTACGGCGCACCTACCTTTCCTAATTACCTATTTCTACCTAATTACCTACCTTACCCTACTTACCAGGGTAGGTAGGTAGCTAACCTACCCTACCTAACCTACATATCTACCTGCTTACCTACCATATATACCTATTTATACCTACTAATACTATGTCAGTAGCAAATAAATAACTTTGACTTTAGTTAATGCATGTTACTGGATAAAGTTAACTTAATATTTTTCTCTTAAAATAAATGAAATATACTCCTACACCTATATTTTAACACAACAACATTTTTTCATTAAAATTAGACAATTTCTTTACAAATCTTTGTTTTTTTATAGCGCCTCTGTTGTTACCTTTACGAAAGTATTACAAAAATTCATAGTGTTAAATCTTGTACGACATGGTATGGAACCCTTCGTGTGCGAGTCCGACTCGCACTTGACAGATTTTATTTATAGCTACAACGATTAAGGTACCTGTCTACTATCCCATCTCAAAAAGCCAGGCAGTATAATAAACAATGTAAGTTTAAAATGAGCCCTCCGCGAGGGCTCCCGGCATCCCATATGTGAGTTGGTGAACCCTCCAGGAGGGCTCCCGACACTGAACGTGTTAAACTTTCTTTTTCTATATTGAATGTCTATTTTCGCTTAAATGTTTCTTTTTCTCGTAGTCATGGTATAAAGTATAGTATGCAACTCTTGAATAAAACGGATTTTAAACAAGGGCCATGAATCACTCGCATCGCTTAGGATTCTAACACTTGAATCAATCATCATAAATCACTCCCTGCGGTCGTGATTCAGTTGTTAGAATCATTCCCTTGCTCGTGATTCATCTATGGGCCTCGCTTTAAATCCGTGCTTTATTCACTAATTGCATAATATACTATTGTTACATCCGATCACGAGAGTAAAATAACGTAAAAAGTATTCAATGAAAATTCTTACCGTTTTAGTTGCAACATCAATAAAATCATCGACATTCTTCTTGATTACTTCTGGGTTGACGGCATCGGATAAATGTTTGCCTAAATCGTTGCCTAGTTCTGTGATTTTGTCTTTGAATGCTTCCAATTGCGCCATCACGTCAGCTGCCGAAGGGGCATCTCGTTTCACGAAAGTGTGAGCCTGTGTGAAGAACAAAAATACTTAATTGCGTTAACAAGAACTAAGTACTTCTAATTCAGTACGATGAGAGCCGACGAGAGCCACTCTGTGACTATAGCACCCCTGAAGTGTGAACTTTTTCTGTAGTAAGAAAATTTATTTTGATAAAACTCACGAAGCTACTGATTTAAGAGTTGGTCAATTTTAAATTACCCAAAAAGAAAACACAAATTCGTCACGAAAATATTTAAAAAACGCAAGAGCTACAACGGAACCATTTTCTTTTAATCTGATATTTTATAGTTTGTGATGAAGTTATTCATTCGCTATCGTTTATTTGAATTAAAATAAAATACGATAAAAAAATATACGAATATGAACTTTGTATAAAATAATGTGTCCATTTTACTAGATTTTCATGCTACTCCTCAATCGGCTGCCCATTATCAAAGTCCGGTAAGGGACATTAAAAAAAATGTTTTTCAGTTAATCTTTACATTCATAGTAAGACTTTCAGAGTAAGCCCCATCAAATTGTGAAGACTCTTGTGTAAAAATTTTAACAAAAAACTGAGATATTACTACCGGTAAACCTAGTACCTAAGTGTACCACAACTCTCTTTCAGATTTTTAAATCACGTACGAATATCAAGAAATGGTTATTATTTTATTATAATATTGGCAAAACATGTGCGTAAGTGCGTTTATTGCCAATTTTCAAAGTTAGTAGGCATAAAGCATGTAATATACGAAATTGTTATCATATTATGTTCTATAATATTTTTTTTTTTAGTACTCTATCTAATTTTTACCGTTTTCTTAAGTAAACACAAGAAGTTTCCAAAGGCTGTATCAATTTAAACTTCTATGCGCTTTCTTGGTTTTTTTTTTGGTGCACTTTCTGGGTCTGATATGGGACAGCCGCACTATACTGACTTTCAACGAATGTCACCCACTACGCGTACGTATACCCAAAATTTGCAAATCAGCGGTGTATATTTCGATAGAAATGTCCTATAAAGATTGAATGACCCTGAGGGGGAGCGCCCACACAAAACTGCGAATTCGCATCGCATCGCAAAAATCTACGAGCTCCTTAAAACAAAGCTCCTCTAAAAACCTGCGATGCGGCGCCGCATCGCAGTTTTGTGTGAGAGCCCTAATACAATCTACCAAAAAAAAACGTTACAACAGAAATTAATTTGGGAAAAAAAAGTACATAAAAGTGAAACTTACGCTTACACTGAGGTGTGCCTCTTCAGCGTTGTCAGCGTGGCCAGAAGGACGATCAACAGTTTGTTCATGTACGTCTTTCTAATTCAACAACACAATGGTTACTGCAGCTCTTCGCAGCAGCAACCCTCTTTTTCTTGATGCCAACCGGAGCCAGTGTTTGGACAGCTTATTGTAATGACCCCGGGTCATTTTTTCTGGTAAGCCAATTACTACTAATGGTTTTGTCGACTGGCTGACTGGTTTAATGTTTACTTGTGAGACATCAGGCGTTTTATAGATTAAATCCTGTTTTAAACCGAGCCGCTTACGGCTGTACGGGTAATAAAATTCTGGTCACACTCCTGCACCCGGAAAAAGTTTTCGTAGGTACAAAGATTTAAAAAATTCTTAGCAAATTTAAAATTTTCCAGCTCGCTCCCTTTATATCGAGGAATCCAGAAAGTGCCTCTTTATATGCTAAGTGATGGAACTCAACAGCAATACGACTGCGTTTCTGTATTAGAATATACTTACGTCGTATATAAGCGCAGTTCTAAATATTTAAAATGCCTGTCAGCACATAATTCAGGCGCAGATCGCCTGCGCTGCATCCTCTTGTCTGTTTTGTCCAGTCTAAGATCACCAAACAGTCCACCAAATGGTTATGAGAAAATTCCCATTGACCGTAATATAATCCAAACTTAATATCTGTTCTACGGATTGCGATGAATTTCGGCACACGGGCATCACCTGGGTCATAGGATTTTTTCCAGGAGGTCAGAAATTATTCACGAGAGTGGGAACTCTCGTGAATAATTTCTGACCTCCTGAATCTTCCTGAATCTGGTCAGAATTTATCCACGGGAGTGGATAAATTCTGACCTGCATCGGTCAAAACCAGTCTTTAGACTGCGTTTCCACCAAAGATGAGCGAGGATGCATAACGAGAGATGTGTGTGAAATTAAACAATAACATCGCTTCACTGTCATAGTTTGAGCTAAGTAGCGTTGTTATTAGTTAGTTTTACGGACATTCCTCGCTCATCTCTGGTGGACAGGCAGCCTTAATAATCCGTCTTTTCTCAGCAGTAGGTACCCTTACATAATACCTACGAAGACTTTGTCTAACACTTTAAAATGTAGTGTAATTAGTGTGGTGGAATCGTATGATACTAAAATTCAAAGTTACAACGCGGATCTCTTCATTTCTGATTCGATCACGTAGGGGGAAACTCCAAGCATAGCCCTCTCCATTGCCATTTCGGTGACTTTTAGTCTTCTAATAAGACCCGTTGTAAGTCACCACGTTTCATTGCGGTCAGTGATTGGCAAACTCATTAGTCAATAGAGCCAAATATCAATACTATAACGACTAAGATTTCTTATGAAAGCCAATCCTTTCTTTGAGTTACAGCTTTATTAGCTATAAAGTAAGCGGGCACGCCCTTTATGCCAGGAAGCTTTATAATTCGGGTATTAATTTCTGTTTACGTTTTTAGTTTTTATTTTCGCTTGAGTTTAGATTTCGATATTTTTTTGTTGGTAGGTACATTGGCGTGTGCTAGCTGTCATTATGGCAAATATATTTTATTTAATGTTTTGTGTTGAGTAATGTAAAATATTTACATAATATTGTATAGAATCAAGTTATTTTTTCTAACTGAACAGACAGCTGTGCTGCTGGGGAGTTCGTTGCGCCACTTCTTCTTTCCAGCAAAAGCACTAGGAAGTGGTGAACGGCGAGCGTTTTTGGGGGACTGTCTTATGTAAGTTTGACGTTCGAAAAGTGCTGATTCTCAGCCTAGTTAGAATAAATGACTTTTGAATTTGAATTTGTGTCTAAACTGTTTCAATACACTTATCTTTTCAGGGTCAGGGTTTTGGTCAAAACCAAAACCCCGACACCCGCGCGAAATAAAGCTAGGAACTCACGGAGCGGTTTTCACCCGCGCCCGCCGCGGTTGCGGGCCCGCAGCTTCTGTAGGATGTAGATTTAATGCAAAAAGTAAGAGCACATTTCACGACGCGTTTTACACCCGCAGCGCGCGCGGTTGTTTGCGGGTCCCGCGGCACCAGCGGGCAACTTGTAGAATCAAAACTAAGAACTCACGGAGCGGTTTACACCCGCGCCCGCCGCGGTTGCGGGCCCGCAGCTTCTGTAGGATGTAGATTTATATGCAAAAAGTAAGAGCACATTTCACGACGCGTTTTTCACCCGCGGCGCGCGCGGTTGTTTGCGGGTCCCGCGGCACCGGCGGGCAACTTGTAGAATCGTGCGGGCGGCGGTCACCCGCCTCCTCTGGCGGGCGACCGCAGTAGCCGGCGGGGCGGGGGGTACAAAAATCCGACGCCATTTTTGCACCCATCTTGTGATTATCGCCCGCCAAGTTTGCGGGTCTCTCAACCGCGACGGCTGCGGGCAGGCTAAGAACTCACGGAGCGATTTTCACCCGCGCCCGCCGCGGTGGCGGCACCGCAAATACTCGTACGAACACGTAGTACATGGAAATTTAGATATTAATTTTCACGACGCGGTTTATGACCGCGGCGGGCGCGGTTGAAAATTAACCTTAGCCTGCCCGCGCAAATCACCGGTCTCGTGAGTTTTGAAATAAAACCGCAGATCCACGACCGCGGCGGGCGCGGGTGAAAACCGCGCCGTGAGTTCTTAGCCTAACTTGTACAGCGCCGCACTCTATAATAGACCAAAGACCCGCATGCGGCTCGCGAGCCGCAGTTTGCTGACCACTGCCACGGGTCATCACTGCCATAGGGCAACAAGCACTGATCAAACACTTTCGTCTTGAGACACTGCGGTATTTGGGATGAGAAGATATTGCGTACCTCCAGAATAGGTATCTATGTTATATAAAATATGATAAACAATTTCTATTCATTAGGTAGCATAATTATCAAGTTTGACCTTAAACTTACGAAGACCTTGTTTATCTGTTCATGATAAGAGGTCAATGAGTGGTTATCAATATTGAGATAAATTAATAAATCGTTTCGCGTAGGCTCATATCATTAGAGATAACATGAAACATGGAAATTTTAATAACAAAGTTATGATTTTCCCTGTAAATATCTAGATAGTGTGGTAACTTATCTTTACTTAGAAGAAAGAAAAATAGAAAATACGTTTATTTGCGGTAAAACATGACGTAAATAAAAAACACAAACACATAAAGAAGAAGTTGGAGAAAATATGCGTCACATCCACCATCAGCCATCGCTCAGCATAATGCTTATGACCCTATGCGAGATAGAGCCACAGAGCGCTGGTTTTCAGCGACAAGCCGACAGCCGGCGTTGACATAATGACATCAACCGGTGCAGCATAAAATGAGATACAAAAAGCGAAACAACACTTTCAAGCAATACCTCCTTTTATAATTTTCCGTGGACCACGACCATCTAAGTCAAGAGGAATTGTGGTTGGTCAGAATTATAGGTCAAGAATGACCAATAAAACGTGACAATTTCCACGGTAGGTACTTATACAAGATTTTTACTGTTATAAGTTACTCTAAAAAGAAGATAAAGATTTAACGAAACTTGTCCTGATATCTTTAGCAAATTAAATTATTTTGGGTCAAAATAGATAACATCCTTCTTCTTCAAGTATTCATTTCCATAACCAGATTACCCCATATAGTGTAGTAAGAACTAATTACTAAAACTCAAGTACTTGATACAGTAATATTTTCGAAAAATGCACACAATCCTTCTTGTAGCTAGTTGTGTGAGTTTCGTAAAAGTTGAGCGACATGGACTGCAGAATCTTATGGCTATATATATCTGTTTCCAATGTCTGTCGATATAATAGCCATATTCTCAAACCCCATCGGTAAATGAGAAAAGGAAAATAAATGAAAAACAATAAATTTGATATAAAATCTATTTCATACTAGGGTCATTATCTTGACTAAAAGAAAAATGTAATACAGATTCGCGTTTATTGGCCTCAAAGCCGATGAATATGATTTTATGTTGTGATTTTAACTCTTAAGTATAGGCAATAAAGAATAAATTTCATTGTCATACGATTCAGTCTTATTTTTAGGCTGCTTTGGGTTCTGTCGCCGCTTTCATGTCGTTCATCTGAGAAAAAAAATTTGTATAGTTTAAAAAAAGCACAACTCTCGTGAAGTTATCGCTAGCCTGAACCAAAAAGCAGTTTTACTTGAGAATCACAATACCTTTAATCCCTAAAAAAACGAAATATATAATTTCCTAGAAAATGTCGGTCTTTTAAGAGAAAAAAAAATGACGCCATGAAACCAGACATCATATTATTATAATTCTTTACGACGTTGCTTCATTAGTAAAATAAAATAGCTCTATTAACTATTTCAATTTAAGGAAATTCTTTAGAAATATAAAATTATTTTGCAATAAAGGGACGGAATCTCGGAAATTTCCCAAGAAAAACTAAATTACTTTTAACTGCTCCGATCGTTTTAGAAGAATTTAGTGAGTTATTAATATTATCCAAGTTAAAAATTCTTAAATTATTATCTTTGGTTGGAGAATACGGTCATGAAACTAGAAAAAAACTTCTTTATTCTTACCGTCTTAGTAACTCCGTCGACAAATTCATTGAAGTTCTTCTTGACTACATCAGGGTCGAAGGCATGGCTGACTTGGTCGTTCACAGTCTTTCCAAATTCTTGAATCTGCTTTTGTATTGTCTCTAGGTAGTTCTTGTTGTCAGCCGGGGGGGCATCGCGTTTCACGAAAGCGTGAGTCTGTATAGAGAAGAAGAGTTATTAAAACATGGTTCGTTCAACGAGGACATCATCTCCAGTTCAGCCAAAAGACGTCCACTACTGGACATGGCCTGGCCCCCAAGCGCCGCCACCTCTCGCATCCAATGGATTCCGACAACGTTCACAAGGTCATAAATCCCACCTTGTAGGATCCACGCTACCCTTCCTAGCGAAGAATTACATATATATAGGTTTAAGTGACTCGATAAAATTCAATATACCTATTGTAAGATTAAACGCTGGGAGGGGACGCCCTTGGAGGACCTATAGAGATTTAATTGGCAATGTTCTTCAGAAAGGTGCATAGTACTCACAACCGACGTGTGTGATCCTAAACGAAGCAGACCGAGTATTTAAGGAACGTAGAAGGTGGCGTTCTATAGCTTCTACCTAGCCCATGGGAAGAAGGCGTGAGGTTATGTATGTCTGTATGTATTGTAAGATCAGTCTCTAAGGCAGAGGTACACCTATAAGCAGCTATAAGAATTTTTACTGGATAGAGTAGAGGTTGCTACACCGATAAGTTTCAAGCACTTAAGTTGGTGGATGAAGTACGAATATCCTTCGGTTAGTCACTGGATTTAATATTCACCATCATCAGAAAGATGGATTTTGATAAAGTTTATTGGGGGTTTCATAAGGGTTTCTCGATTTCGAAGTTTATTAAATACTGATTACCTAACTGTTATGATCTGTGATGGGTATTTCTGTCAGGTTTACGTCGTAACTGGTATCGAGCTCGAACAGCGCTTTTAGTCTTTTATAAGTTCTCCATTCAATTTTAAAACTAGTCAGGGAAACCCGAAACGGCTTACAGTTTTACTTGAGTAAAACCGTAAACACAGAGACAAACACCAGGTTTTACCAAAATTTTACTTTTACATTATTTGAAGTGCTTCTACCTTAATTAATGCTAAGGTTTCCGGGATTTATTTTTATTTTTTGCAATTTTTTTTTAAATGCTAGAAATTTTAAATTTCACAGGCTACTTGAATCACCTTAAGTAATGCTAAAGTACAATTTTGCAAGTTCTCAAATTCGCAATTCAAAAACCGAGTGTGTACAAAAACAATTTTACAAAAAGAACAGTTAACTGAAACTTACACTGACAAGGCACACGGCCAGAAGGACGATCAACAGCTTGTTCATGATGAAATAGTAGGTCTTTACGATGCAACAACACAATGCACACTGCACTCTCGACTGCAGAAATTCCCTTTATCTTGATGCCAACCGGGAGGTTTGTATCTACAAGTTATCATTATGACCCCGGGTCAGTTGTCCTCGCTAAGTAATAAATGAGTTTGTAATAAACAGTAATTGCTTCAAGACAACAACAAGACTTCCGACTTACCAAGTTGAATGCTGTAAAGAAAGACAGAAAATACATTTATTTAGCATAAGCTAAAAGTCATACAATTTTATTAAGTTATGTGACTTTTAGCTTAATACAGGGTGGCGATTTAGTCACCCGCATCAGACAAGGGCTTGCTTCTACCCATACTAAAAAACTTTTGGTATGAAACACATAAACGATTCGAAAAAAAAACATACGTGCATCGAAATAGTCTGTCTTCTATTCAGTTATAGAATTACCCTAATTTGTTTAAATTTTTTCACGAATCAGATACGAGTTCAATAGCAAAAGTTGCTCAGTATGGTGGGTAGAATCCAGGGCTCGGAAGCGTTATTTAGAATAACGTTTTTAAAACGTTTCTAACAGTTCTCGTTCTTCTTTGTACAACATTTTGTTCGGAACGAACCGAAACCGAAATGAACACGTTTTCAAAAATCGGTTTATTCCGCAGGACGCAAAAATGGTCAAAAACGGTTAAAAACGTTTCTTTAGCCGAGATTCCGAGAACGATATAATTTTTTTTAGTCTTCAAAAACGTTTTAATAACGTTTCGTTCGAACTTAACCGAAACAAATCGTTCCTTAGGTTTTTAAGACGAAATTGTTTCGAGTAATAAAACGCCCTTAACCTCATTGGACACAAGATTTAAAAAAAAAACTGGTATTAGCGCCATCTATATTTGAGGTTACAGCGCGAGTGGTGACGCGATATAAGTTTACTACGAAAAATAGCTCTACGCGCCTAAAGAAGTTTTCACCTCAAAAAACATACTTTATTGGTACTTAACACTTTTAAGGTCATCGCCCATTATAACAGCACCGCTCCAGCAAGGCAGCGCCCCGACACCGCATCGAAAAATCTAGTCGTCAACGCGCCGCGCCGCGCGCCGTAAGCAAGGCTACGGCTAGTCGCCAACGCGCCGGAAGCAAGGCAACGGCTAGTCGTCAATGCGCCGTAAGCAAGGCGACCACTAGCCGGCAAGCCACCGGCGAGGTAACAATTATTGTTTATTCACAAGCAAGGCGTCACCGTGCGGTGACGCCTTGCTTGTGAATATTATGCTAATATATGTGCTATTTTGTTTAGACATCGTAAAATAGACCTTAATACATTTGACTTACAGTCCTAACTTGATTGACAAGTTATTTGCCGTGTCGGAGGCGTGCTGCTATAATGAGCGATGACCTTAAGTCCGTGAACAAATAGATAGGCAGCGTAGGCTTAGTGAAAAGGTCCCGTTGTCGCCCTTGGACACAGAATTAAAAATTCAAACTGGTATTAGCGCCATCTATATTTGAGGTGACAGCACAACGGGGTGCGGTGACGCCAATCCATAAGTTTACCCCGTACCAAAAATCGCTCAACGCATCTAAAGAAATTTTTACTTAAAAAAAATTACTGTATCTCTACGCTGCCTATCTATGTAGATAGGCAGCGTAGACTTAGTTACAAGGTCACATTTTCCCCCATGGACAAAGAATAAAAAAACCGGTCAAGAGCGAGTCGGACTCGCGCACCCAGGGTTCCGTAAGGAGCTTCATTCTTATAGGTAGGTACCTAAATAGTTCTGTGCCCAGAAACCAGTCCTCTAAATTGTATGAGCGCCCATACAACTCCGAGGTCTATCTTAATTGGTATCAACTATGTATGTATGGTGACACCATTTAATTTTCAACGTTTTAATTTTTTTTAATTTTTCCTTTATTGTTGCTGTAAGACTTGACTTTTTGCCTCTCGTGATTCTAGGTCAACGGGAACTACCATATAGGTTTTCGATCCAAAAATTGTAGGGTACTTCCGGTTGACTTAGAATTGTCAATGTTTATTAAAAGCAAGGTCTTACAGCACAAGTAAAGGGAAATTCCGAAAAATAAAATAAGTTGAAAATTAAGGTAAATTATGGTACTTACAAGTTATCGCGAAAATCTAAATTTGCCTATATCTTTTTATTGTGTTAACCCAGGACCTTGACTTTTATACACCTAATAGGGACTATAGACCTCAGTATCTGGTATAAATTTCAACTTGCTAGGTAAACCCGTTCCTGAGAAAATCGGTGGTGACACACGGACAGACAGACGGACAAGAGAGTGATCTTATAAGTGTTCCTTTTTTACCTTTTGAGGTACGGAACCCTAAAAACATATTGTATCATTCTTAGAGTAGAATGGTACCTATTTATAATTTTTCCGTTTGCCACGCCTGGTAATTTAATAGCATTAAAAAGTTGTCTAATATAAAGGATTGAGTTCAAACGCGCTTCTGAAGTAGTGGGAAAGAAAACCAAATAATGAAATTTACAAAAATCTATTTCATACAAGAAACATTCATTTTTATAAAAAATAAATGCAATGCAATACAGATTTGGTTGATTACTATGGTTTTTATGATTATAAGCATTAAAGAATAAATTCCATTGTAATACAAATCAGTCTTATTATTGGGCTGGTGCTGGTTTGCCATTAGCATTTTCCGTCGGCTCCGCCGGTTTCAATTTTTCCACCTGAAACAAAAACACCAATCAATACCTACATTATTTCGCAGATTTCAATAATCCTTTTTTTATTGTTTTCATATTTTAAGGTCTCGTGAATCACTTTTGGTATCAAAATGAATGAAAATACAGGTGGACAAATCGCTAGCTTTTACAAGGTGGATTTTTGAGATAAGGGCCACAATAAAGACTGTCCAAAAACTTCGAATTTCGAACGAATACGTGTTAAAAGTTCATTATTGGGAACAGAATTGAAATAGCTGGATTTGCTTGAGATTTCTGAAATTCTGAGAAATAAATTACCTCACATAATTTAGAACGCTTATGCCCGTTTTCACCATCATTCCTTAAATTTAGGGAGTCTCTTAAGACATTTTAAGTATTCGTTTCTGCTAAGGGATCCTTTAAATATAGGGGCCCGATATTTGGCATCTTAGCGATAAGTGACAGTTCATTTGTTGTTGAAGGTCTGTCAAGATGTCACTATTTTAATACATAATTTTCTTCTTAAATTTTTTCTTTTTTTTTAATAAGGAATTTTGAATTTGGAAAACTTAGGTAGGGGGGTCAAACACTTCCTTACTAAGGAGTCTCTTAAGTTAAGAGATCCTTAGTTAGGAAGTGTTTGAGGGAACGATGGTGAAAACGGGCATTAGACATGTTATGGTTTCATGCAAAAAGTTTTTAGTGATTTCTGACTTTTCTAATACTCAAACGTCAGTTGGTCCTGCAGAGTTTTTTGATTCTTAACAGAAACAGGATCGCCTGACATCAAAAAAAGTTTTTGTGATAATTGCCCAATTTCTTGTAGTCTATCTTTTATTTTTATCTGTAAATGCAGATCAGAATGTCTCAAAAAGTTAAGGTCAGTCTCCTAAGAACGTTTTTTTATAGCTACAACGGTTAAGGTACCTGTCCTTACTATCCCATCTCAAAAAGCCAGCCAGTATAATGTACATTGTAAATTTTAAAAAAACCCGACTACTGAAAAAACACGCTCTAATTTCTAAAATGTATGAAACAAGAAAATATTTCGGACAGAAATCAAGACATAGGTACAAAAATAGTCAAAGTAAAGCCGTAGTCGCATGCCATTATAATTTTGTAGACGACAGACATGCGACTACGGCTTTACTTTGACTATTTTTGTACCTATGTCTTGATTTCTGTCCGAAATATTTTCTTGTTTCATACATTTTAGAAATTAGAGCGTGTTTTTTCAGTAGTCGGGTTTTAGTTTTGAAACTTGCTTTTTATTTAATTTGTTTTGGGGTTATAATTTCGTCATAAAGTATTTGCAGTGCCGCTTTATATTTTTTTGTATAGGTTTAATTGTATAATAGGTATTAATTTTACAGCCGCGCCGTACGTAGCAGTCTCACTTTTGCATGTTTTTAACAATTTAAACATATTTATTTACTTTGAAAATATGACATATATACATATTTGTAATGTGCTCGTCAAGCCCTTTCATTTGATACCAAACATGGTATGATTTAAAAAAAAATTTTTTTCGTTCGTCACTTTGTGTCCTCTAGAGGGCGCCATATTGAATTTAATGTAACGTCACATAGCCTATAACGAGCGGACAATCAGGACGCTTCCAACGATACCTCATTTGTCAAATTATGATCAGTGGTTTAGAAGTTATGAGGTTACAGATGAACATACATACATACATACATACATACATACATACATACATACATACATACATACATACATACCGGTCAAAATCATAACCCTCCTTTTTGCTTCGCCGAAGTCGGGTAATGAGCCCTCCGTGAGGGCTCCCGGCATCCCATATGTGAGTTGGTGAACACTCCAGGAGGGCTCCCGACACTGAACGTGTTAACCTTTCTTTTTCTATATTGAATGTCTATTTTCGCTTAAATGTTTCTTTTTCTCGTAGTCATGGTATAAAGTATAGTATGCAACTCTTGAATAAAACGGATTTTTAACAAGGGCCATGAATCACTCGCATCGCTTAGGATTCTAACACTTAAATCAATCATCATGAATCACTCCCTGCGGTCGTGATTCAGTTGTTAGAATAATTCCCTTGCTCGTGATTCATCTATGGCCCTCGCTTTAAATCCGTGCTTTATTCACTAATTGCATAATATACTATTGTTACATCAGATCACGAGAGTAAAATAACGTAAAAGTATTCAATGAAAATTCTTACCGCTTTAGTTGCAACATCAATAAAATCATCGACATTCTTCTTGATTACTTCTGGTTTGACGGCATCGGCGATTTGTTTGCCTAAATCGTTGGTTAGTTCTGTGACTTTGTCTTTCAATGCTTCCAATTGCGCCTTCACGTCAGCCGCCGAAGGGGCATCTCGTTTCACGAAAGTGTGAGCCTGTGTGAAGAACAAAAATACTTAATTGCGTTAACAAGAATTAAGTACTTCTAATTCAGTACGATGAGAGTCGACGAGAGCCACTCTGTGACTATAGCACCCCTGAGTCTTCATTTGTCATTCCAGAAAATTTATTTTGATAAAACTTACGAAGCTACTGATTTAAGAGTTGGTCAATTTTAAATTACCCAAAAAGAAAACACAAAATACGTCACGAAAATAAATGAAAAATGCAAGAGCTACAACGGAACCATTTTCTTTTAATCTGATATTTTATAGTTTGTGATGAAGTTATTCATTCGTCAAGTTATTCTATCGTTTATTTGAATCTAAATAAAATACGATAAAGAATATACGATTATGGACCTTGTATCAAATAATGTTTCCATTTTACTAGACATTACACACCCGGCTGCCCATTATCAAAACCCGGTAAGAGACATAAAAAAAAATTGTTTTTTAGATAATCTTTACATTCATAGTAAGTTCATTTCAGAGTTAGTCCCATCAAATTGTGAAGACTCTTGTGTAAAAATCTTAACAAATAACGGAGATATTACTACCGGTAAACCTAGTAAGTGTACCACAACTCTCTCAAAACCAACAAAAGTGTTCGGAGTGTTCTTGGTAGGTTTATAAATTGTTATTGTGTTGTAAAAGTAGGTAATTAGATTTTTTAAACCACGTACGAACATCAAGAAATGGTAAGTAATTATTTATTATAATATTGGCAAAACATGTGCGTAAGTGCCTTTTTTGCCAATTTTCAAAGTTAGTAGGCATAAAGCATGTAATATACGCAATTGTTATCATATTATGTGTACATATTACTACTTATTCAACCAAATTTTTACCATTTTCTTAAGTAAACACAAGAACTTTCCAAAGGCTGTATCTATTTAAACGTCGATACGATCTCTTGGGTTTCTTTTTAAGCACTTTCTAGATTTTGATATGGGACAGCCGCACACGACTATAAACGAATGTATAAACTATATATATAAACACTACGCGTACGTATACCCAAAATTTGCAAATCAGCGGTATATATTTCGATAGAAATGTCCTATACAGATTGAATGAGCCCTTATACATTCAAACTACCAAAAAAAAAAACGTTACAACAGAAATTAATTTAAGAAAAAAAAAAGTACATAAAAGTGAAACTTACGCTGACAACGCTGAAGAGGCACACGGCCAGAAGGACGATCAACAGTTTGTTCATGGTGAAATAGTACGTCTTTACAACTCAACAACACAATGGTTACTGCAGCTCTTCGCAGCAGCAACCCCCTTTTTCTTGATGCCGACCGGAGCCAGTGTTTGGACAGCTTATCGTAATGACCCCGGGTCATTTTTTCTGGTAAGCCAATTACCAAAGAGTTTGGACCGTCCTAATTAAAATCTACGTGGTCATTGGTTGTTATCTTGTTTTGAGTCGAAAGGTATAGATAATTAGGGAAATAATATATGATGAATTGATGAGGTTAACAACAGTTTTTTTTTAGAGGAGCTCGTGGCTAATTAATATTAAGTCGCACGGGTCGATCAATCAGGTTAAGCTACGCTTGCCGGGGTTGGTCAGTGGATGGGTGACCATCTTCACATACGAGACTCCTCCGTGCCTCGGAAAGCACGTTAAGCCGTTGGTACCGGCTGTCATTCGTGGATTTTTGACAGTTGTTACAAGTCGTCAGAAGCCTGAAAGTCTGACACCAGTCTTACCAAGGGGTATCGTATTACCCAGTTACTGGGTTTTGGAGGTCAGATAGGCAGTTGCTCCATGTAAAATACTGATATCCAGCTGCATCCGGCTAAACAGGAAGCCGACCCCAAGATAGTTGGGAAAAGGTTAGAAAGATTTTAGATTTTTGTTAACAACAGTTTATTTATACTCAGTCCTAAGGATTTAGGAAGGCCAGATAAAACAATTTTGTTTGGTTAAGTGGATAACTCTCATTTACATAATATTTGTAGGTTATTTGCACAGTCAGTCAGTGCTATTGCATTAAAAACAATTTCAATAAAAACGGCGAAAAACTTTTTTGTGCTTTTTCACATGAAATGAAAAAAGTGTTTCACCCTAATAATTAAGTAATTTTCCTTGCTAAACAAAAGTTAACTGTCACAGAATCACGTGTTATTATTATGGCTAGGCTCTAAACGAATTTAAAACATTATCATCATATTTCCGTCAATCATTTGAAGATTACAGTGACAAAATGATGGTTTAAATACATGTAGCGTTAAATGCATTGAGTGATTTCTGGTGCAAATGGGCCTTAGGGTCGCGCCACACCTGCCGAACGTTCTGCGGCGGAAGGTTCGGTTGAATACGCTCCTAATGTTTTTCAAGTTACCTATGACACATCAGCCGAACGTTACGTCCATAGAAATGCAAGCAAACATGACGCAACGGAACGTTCCGCAGCGGAACGTTCGGCAGGTGTGGGGCGACCCTTAGTACCTGAAACAAAACAAATACTGAGAAAAGACTTCTATTGGTACTTAGTTCTGTAAACAAGGCAAATAAATTGTCTACTTACGCGTAAAAACTTCTGGAGGAAGTATGAGATTAAATCCTAATCAAGTGAAAGTCAATCAAATCATATTATTATTTTTACGTTTTTTGACAATTCTCGGAAGCCTGGGGTCCCGGCTCTTTGGAAGGCATATGAGGAGCTGAAGCTAACTCGCAGAGGCCTGTTAGAATGAGACACCAATCGACGACTATCCCTGGTCGCACTATGCGAGTGCACCCAAGGACAGACCCTCGGTTGCTGCAGGACCATTTCAGGATATGGCAACAAAGATAATATTGATTATGGGTTTGGGTGGCTGAAGTGAACTGGTTATCTAGAATAATGGAAAGACTATGGCCCCTGCCTGACCAATGTTTTATATAAAATACAATGGCAGGGGGTGACTTGCACACTCAATAATGGGCCCCCGAAAATGGTATCGCATATTATTATAACTGCTTCTTGACCGCCGTCTCAAGCGGGAGTGCTGAGTATGATGTCCTAGGTTCGATCCCCAGATCGGCTAAAATGTTTCTAGTGTCATTAGGAAATTCTTAATGATTTTTATGATTATAATTCTATAAATAAATATTTGATACGGCCGCGAATCGATCAACCTATAACCTGATACTGACCTGCAAATTGCAAAAATCGTAAGAAATTTTGAATTTCGCGGGCTACTATAACGCTTTCGTCTTAAGTATTTTTTATATTTAAATTAAATGAACTACCAATTGTATACAATAAATTCGTCATCTATATTTCCTACACTCACTGTCTGCATGTTAGTGTGCTTGTAACTCAAAAACCATTTTTTGTATATTATGTAAGTGACTTTTGTTCTATTTTATTGCACGACTCATAATGCGAAGCATTAGAGTGTGCTCTCGATCTGCTCTACGATCGAAAAATTTTTTTTGCCCCATTTCTGCAACAGTTTTTATTGTTACACTCCTGCTAGTACACAGAACCTACTCAATTTATATACCATTGTATAGATGATTAAATGGAGATTAATACTGTACTTTTTACCAATTGATTTAATGTAGCAGAAATGAAAAAAACATCAAAATAGTTGGAAAAAAAATCATGTCCGTCAATTTATGAAACTTGAAAACTAGCTTGCGATAAAATCAATTAATTGAATCAATTTTGTAAATATCAAAATAAATAGTCTTTGACATTATGTAAGGATTGCGAGGTTAGAAATTTACCCATATTGATGGGTAAAACAGCAGTCAAAACATACTTCATGAAAAGTGATAAATTGTTAATTTTTGTTAGAAACTAAACTATGTTTTGAATTTCTTTTTCGTTTATGAATGTGTGTTAATGAGGCGTACACTTTTGGAATTTCCAAACTATTACAAGCTTTTTTTGAAGTGAAAACTTTTTGGGATGGGTAAAAAATGTTAAACTCGCGTCAGGACACGTGACCTGATCGAAAATTCGTAAGACGGAGGGAGAGTTGAAATGTTGTTGACAGCGCACTGTTTTATTTTATTGGAATTTTTTGATGGAGCTACAGCTTTCGTTCTTGTACTGACAGCAAGCCACATACATTCCTGACATTTTCGTTAGATGGCGTTACGTTGTATCAATAAGTTACTTAGTTTTCACTACTATCGGCAGTCTCCAAAGACTGCCCGATGTTTTTTTTTTTAATCTTTTGCTAAGGTCCCGTTGTCCCCCTTGGACACAGAATTAAAAATAAAATTTACTGTATCGGTACATATCACTTTTATTCAGAAAACAAAACTACTGGTTTTTAGGATTTCCTTTGACAGACAGATAGACAGGTACCGTAGGCTTAGTGACAAGGGGTCGTTGTCTCCCTCGAACACAGATAAAAAAAAAAAGTATTGTATCGGTACTTATCACTTCTCCGTTTGCCATGCCTGGTGATGTAATAGCACTATAAAGTTGTCTATTGCAAAGGATTGAGTTCGAACGTGCTACAGGAGTAATGGGAAATAAGAAGTTCACTAAACATCTATTTCATACAAGAAACATTCATTTTTATAAAAGATAAATGCAATGCAATACAGATTTGGTTGATTATTATGGTTTTTATGATGTTAATAAGATTAAATTCCATTGTCATACAAATCAGTCTTATTATTGGGCTGCTGCTGGTTTGGCCTCTCCCGTCGTCGCTTTGAATTTCTCCAACTGAAATAAAAAACACCAATCAGTACCTACATCACTACACACTACAGTCACCTACATTATTCCGCAGATTCCGCGAATCCTTTTTTTGGATTGTGTTAATATTTTAAGGTGAGTTCTCATGAATTATGAACCACTATTGGTATTAAAATGAATGGAAATGCTGGTGACCAAATCGCTAGCCTATACTCGTACAGGGCGGATTCTTGTGACGGCAGTAAGGGTAAGGCCACAATGAAGACTGGCCGAACATGAACAAAAAAATTTAAACTTCGAATTTCGAACGAAAACGTTTTAAATGTTCATTTGCTTTGGGAACAGAATTTAGATAGCTGGAATTGCTTGTGATATACGACATTCTGAGAAAAAACAAGACATCTCATAATTTAGAACTACGGGACTAGAATAATCGCGCGATTATGTCATCAATAAATATACAAGAGCGCGCAAAATCGCTTTTGGTTAGAACGTGGCCTTTTTTTTGTTTAATAGATCATCAAATAAGTTCTCCCGTTCTAGGCGGTGCGGGGGTGTGTCAGACTCTTGCTGACTGAAACCCACCCGTGTTCCCTCAGTTGCCTGTACGTTGCCAGGGGCCACGGTCTCCCCTTAGGACTTTCCCACAACCCCGGCAGGCATCGGCCCTAGCGGACCCCGTGAATTGTGCTGACATCTCTTTGAGGCGCGCATGGAACACAACGCGCCGTTGACTCGGGCCTGGTCCTTATCGGGCAGCGAGCTACCCATTGCTCTCCGTCCGCAAGCCCGTGCCTACGGTGGTCGGACGCGAAACGTGTCTCCTGCGGCAGCTAGGGGTGTGAGGGCGCGAAAGTTATTAGAACGCGGCCTTAGAGTTAAATCTGAAAACCGTGACATGTTGTGGTTGCATCGCCAAAATCAACGCTTTCATGACTATACCTAAATGTTAATCCTGACATATTATAAAACAAAGTCCCCCGTCGTGTCTGTCTGTCTGTTTGCGATAAACTCAAAAACTACGAACGGATTTTCAATAAATAATGCACGGAGTTATCCTTGAGGAAGGTTTAGGTGTATAATTCATTAAGGTTTTGTGTAAATTGGCTGAAATATGACGATTACTGTTGAAGATGTCGGAAAAAATCCGCCTTGGAGCTTTACGGCGTGCGCTGCGTAAGCCGTACGAGATACATTTAATTATTGTTCTGTAGGATTGTACATTTTAAAAACTTCAACGAAAAAGTCCACGGTAGCATATGTCTATCTTCTAAGGATGACCGACAGTAAACAGTTTTATCTTTCAGAATAATATAAAATTTTGTTTGTTATTTTCGAAGCTGTTTTGACCGGTATTATATTGATCCTTAGCCAATCAAATATATAAATTGGGCATTTAATTTAGATTAAAATATGCCTTTATACCTAATTGAAATAATGACTTTAAAAGATATCACAGATTCCAAATTACGCATAACAAAATAATTAGGAGTCGGCCTCAGCTATAAGGTATGTTCTCTTGAGATATTTTCCGATATCCCCCGCAGGTGAAACCTCGGGCAAAATCTAGTTAAATCAAGTGTGTTGTAAATAAATAGCCAACTTCATAACGTGTTACTGTTTCGCACCGCGTCACATAACAATTTTGATATTCGACCATGACTGCTACCGCTATAAAATACAAAAGTACCTCCTAAATCTGTTTTGTCAAGGGCTCAATGTAGTGAATATTTAAAAAGCTTGTTTGTTTGTATCATTTAGATAAGAATTGCATGATTAGTTTAGCGTACCTATAGGTGAAAAAGTGTAATAACAATAACTATTTTATTTTATATGTGTTAAAACAGGAGCTACGTCTGCCAACAAACTGCTGTGCAGTTTGGCGGAAGTAATGATTGTATGTAAAAAACTGTATCTGCGAATAAACACTTTTTAATTATTTTTTTTTTTTTTTTTTTTTTTCATATTATCATTGTTACATCAGATCACGTGGGTAAAATAGTGTAAAAACTATTCAATGAAAATTCTTACCGTTTTAGTTGCAACATCAATAAAATCATTGACAGTCTTCTTGATTACTTCTGGGTTGACGGACTCGGTGATTTGTTTACCTATATTGTTGCCTAGTTCTGTGATTTTGTCTTTCACTACGTTCAATTGCACCGTCACCTCATCCACCGAAGGGGCATCGCGTTTCACGAAAGTGTGAGCCTATGTGAAGAACAAAGGGTATTATTAGAAAATACTTAATTGCCTTAACAAGTAATACGTAGTTGTTCTAATTCATTATGACGAGAGCCGACGACAGTCACTTTGTGACTGTAGTTCCGCTTAGCCTTCATTTGTCACTCAACCATAGTTTGTGAGCAGTGGTGGCCCAGTGGTAACGACCGCGACTTACGAGTTATATGTCGTAGGTTCGAACCCTGACAGGCGCTTTCCTTTGTGTAAATTATTTCATCACACTCAAAACGGTGAAGGAAAACATCGTAAGGAAACCGGCATGACCTAGAACCAAAAATTCGACGACATGTGACATCTACCAACCCGCACTGGGCCCGCGTGCTGGATTACGGCCCACTCCCTCTCACAGAGAGGAGGCCTGTGTCCCAGCAGTGGGAACATTATATGCTGATTATGTAGTTTGTAACGAAGTTATTCATGTGCCTCTCGGCTGCCCATTATCAAAACCCGGTAAGGAACATTTAAAAAAAAATGTTCTTCACGTAATTGTTCCTTTCATAGTAAGTTCCAACAAATTATAAAGACACTTCCGTAAAAATCTTAACAAAATAACGGAATTATTAATACCGGTAAACCTAGTAAGTGATCCACAAGCTACAACTATCTCAAAATCATTTCAAAACCAATTTCTAATTGTTCAGAAGTTGCTAGGTTTAGAAATGGTTATTGTGTTGTTTATATGGGTGACCTAGACCTAGGTAGATAACCTAGGTTTACAAAATTACCTACGAACATCGAGAAATGGTAATTATTTGTTATATTAATATGGGCAAAAACGGATTATGGTGCGGTTTTAGCCAATTTTTTCAAAATTAGTAAGGGGCATGAAACATGTATATATATTATACGCTATTGTTTTGGTACTCTATCCATTTATTATGATTTTCTTAAGTAAACACAAAGAACTTTCCAAAGGCTTTAAATGTCAATGCGCTCTCTTGGAATATTTTTTGAAGCACTTACTAATTTTTGATATGGTACAGCCGCACTTTACGAACTATCAACAAAAATTGCCAAATATGTCGATAGAAATGGCCTATTACCTACAAAGACTGAATGAGCCCTTAAACAATCTGACAAAAAAAAGAAACACATTGCGACAGAAATTAATTTGGGAAAAACAAAAGAACATAAAACTGAAACTGAAACTTACGCTGACAACGCTCAAAAGGCACACGGCCAGAAGGACGATCAACAGTTTGTTCATGCTGAAATAGTACGTCTTTATCACTCAACCACACACTGGTTACTGCAGCTCTTCGCAGCAGCCACCCCCTTTATCTTGATGCTGACCGGAGCCAGTGTTGAACAGCATATCGTAATTACCCCTGATCGCTTTTTACTGGTAAAAACCAAATTACCAACGAGTTCGAACAGTCCTAATTAAAATCTACGTGGTCATTGGTCGAAGTATTTTGTTTTGAGTCGATTGGGGAATGATTAGGTAAAATATGATGAGGTTAACACCAGTTCATACTCAGTCATAAGGATTTAGAATGACCAGATATTTTAGATAAGAAGCAAGTGTCATAATAATTATGACAAGTGCTTCTGTGACAGTAAAAACAACAAAATTCTTTCCGTAGGCATTTTTATGTGCTATTTTTTATTAATTACAATTGTTTTTTAATGCAATAGCACCGATGGAATGTGCGAATAACCAACAAAGATTGTGTAAATGAGAGTTATGCCCTTAATCGAACAAAATTCGGCCTATGTATTATTATTATACTACAATATTTTTAAAGAAAGAAAATAAGTTTATTTGTCACAGAAACAAAAAAAAGATTAGAAACTCGAGTAGAACAAGAAAATAAAACACAACAGATTACTTAATACACAGGGTGGCAGGGACATAGACGCGAAAACTAGTACCATGGATTCAGAACATGATTCTTAACCCCCCTTTGTTGAAATATCTGCTGTTTCATAGAAAAGTGCAATATCTATGTGGTCAAAATGTATGGAACAGCTGTTTTTTTTTTTAATAACCGACGAAAAATTTCACGTGTAGGATCACCTAGGTTTGAGATGATTTTAATCAGTCATCCATCAAGGGGGTGATTCCAGGGTTAATAAAAATCATGACTTTTCAATAAAATCAAACTAATCGAATTAATTTCAATTAAATCGGATTAATTTGATTTAAGTCTGATTTTTTAAATTTATTTACATATGCCAATCTTTTTTCATTTGGAAGTCGGTTATTATTTAAAAACATCCTTTGTTTATATTAATTATAAAAAAAAAAAACAACATTGCAGTTCTTCTAAAAACTCAAACAAAAATTAACAATGAAAAAATAAGGAAATCTACAACTTAAAATTGTCATTAGCCGTTTGGGTGTTGCTGCAGTCAGAGTCACTTAACATGTTTGGTTGTGTATGTTTTTACTGGTTACCTACCACAGCCATGTTTTTGTATTCACGTTTTCACTAATCAATCACGAATGACCGAGCGAACATACATCAAGTCGCTTGCTTACATTTTGGGGAATACCCGAAATGTGTAGATAAATATAGCATTGCACGTATGTGTGCGCCGTAGTTTATGTTGGAAAAGCCCTCTGACACGTTTTGGTTGATTTTGGTGCATTAAAAAAAGTACTAATTTAAATTAACGATAAAAAGAAAATGACTTGGTGATTCGTCATTAAAATCAACTAAACAACTTTCACTATATGACACTTATATCCGACTCGGGGAAAATAATTACAAATTCCTATACAACAGAATTATTTCGAGGCATTTTTTTTTTGTCTAGGGTGCTATGAATTTCATAGCGAAAGATGTTCAGTATGACAGGTAGAATGGCCCCCTTGACGGCTGCAGGTGAATAAATCGCCACCCTGTATTATTTTCAGAGTTTCAAATGAATTATGCTACCTTTAATCTAAATAATAATTTATTCATTTTTTATCTTGTTTATTTCAATATATTATATTTTACCCTAACCATTTCTGTGCACCAGTATACTTTACTACTACGTATTGCTGGAGTTGTCGATTCGTCCACACGATCAAAATTCGTACGAATCGCCTCAAGAAAAACTAATATTTATTAAAATGGTCGATTCGTCCGGATTCGTACCAGTTTATTCGGGCGAGTCACCAATAACCCAAAACATCACTGCAGAAACTTATGTCATGAATAATGTCAGTGGAAATGTAAATAAAAGATATTTTATGTTTTAGAATTTTCTATTTCATACTAAATCAAATAAATCTAGTATTTCATACTTGGCTCAGGGCCCTTACACCGTTCCATAAATATTAGGATTTAGGAAAACACGAATCAGTCTTGTTTACTGCGCTGCTGGTTTTGCTTTCATATCGCTCATCTGTAAAAGGAAAAATCAATATTAATAAAATTGTCTATCTCCGAAGATTTTTTCTCAGATCTTTAAATTAAAACGAGCTTATCTCAAGAGAATACTTTTACAAACAAAAAGTATCATGAAAATGTGTTTAAAAATGGCGATGACGATATCGATAACTAAACATGCAAACGAAAAAAATATTTAATTGAAAACGTCCTCCTTTTTGAAGTCGGTTAAAAGCATCGAATAACGTATGGTTTGTTCCAAATGTATTTCATGAAAATGTAAACGGTGCTGTGTATAAGCCAATTTTGAGTGCCGCTTATAATAGATTTGATTAATTGAAAACTTAACCTGAAATTATAATTTTAAATCACCTTCAATATGTTTTACATTTGACAATTAAGGTTAATTTTATAACCTCAATTTTCGTCGATGAATTTTCAATTACAATTGAATAATATTATACAAACAATAATTGTTGTAAAAAGAAGTGAGATATAACGTTTTAACCTTCTAAATACAGATGAATGTGTTACAAATTCCCTTTAGTGAGTGGATTGCTTAAGAATCTAACCTAAACAGGATTTGTCTACACTTTTGGAACAGACTTTATAACGTTCGATATTTGAAAAAATATCACTTGGCTATGCATTCAAAAACGGTGTCCTAAGAATATCACAACAGCTATTGCAGTGATGCAACTTTCCCATCGACTGCTTTATTTTTCTGGATTTATGTGAAAACATCCACTGGGCCGGCGTGCAGGCGCGGTCCGAGGGGGGGGGGTCCTGGGGGTCGTGACCCCCCCCAAAACCATTCAAGCTGTCGACAGCTTGAATATTACGTATCTTACTAAAAGCCTGTTAAGCAAACTCGGGAATTTGGGCACCACTACGCTCAGGGTAAGGCCACATTTGAAAACCTAAACTGCTGTGAAAAGAATTTAAGCTTTACTTCTCGACAAAGTTATCGAGATCTTCCTGTATAATGGTCAAAAGAAAACAAAACGTATTCAAGGCAGGCTGGCTTGTCTTGATTCATGAGCTTTTCTTAATAAGTCGACAAAGCAAGGAATTCTTAGTTCTTTTTGTATGATCAAAAGAAATACGAACGTAAAGTGTGCAAATTTTTTGAGCTCGCTTCGCTCGCTCTTGTATTCTACATTTTCATAGTTACCTGGCCTTTCCTGCATAAGTCGACAGTGTAACTCCTATTTCTTTTTCAAAGTGTAAATGAAATCCTAACAAAACAACCTTTTCAAGGCGCAGTGCTAAAATTTCGAGGCTCGCTTCGCTCGCTTGTCTTGATTCTTGACCTTTTCTTCAAAGTCGACAAAGCAAGTCCTTCTTGGTGCTATTGAAATGATCAAAAGAACATGTAACTTATCCGAGAGAGTGCAAAGATTTTGAGCTTGTTTCGCTCGTTCTCCTATTCTACATTTTCATAGTTGTTTGGCCTTTCCTGCATAATCCTCTCCGAGACGGGGTATTAAAATTATCGAGTTAGCTTCGCTCACTCTTCTCACTCTACATAATCTACTGTCCTAAATTCCTAATACCTACCTACTTATTATTAATTTATTTGTTAAAAAGTTGGCGACCAATTTGGCAGCTTCATAAATACATTTTTTAATCCCCTGTTAAAAAATATTGCTTCGTGTCTGCAATGAACAGCATAAGTAATGTCAATCTGAATTCTAAAAATATGACATGTATTGACAATTTAATCGAACCCCAAATAATTCATATTTTGGGGTCCTTAAAATACTAAATAACCAACTATTTGCGACCAAATTGGATGTAAGAATGCAAGCTATAGCGGCGGCCACTACCGCGGTACCGCTCGTTTCGCTCGTTCGGCTCGCGTGCTGTTTATCACTGTTTTAACCTGACCTAACTCGTTTGGTCGGGGTACCCCAGCATGGTTACTGCGACCAACTGTGCGATAAGATCAGAAAGTTAAAAAGAGGTTCAGTTATTTATAAAGTGTGCATCATTATGAAGGTTAAAAAGTTTTTAGAGTATCAATTAAATATTTCCCTAATAATTCATGGTGACCCCCCCCCAAAATCTTAGGCTGCGACCGCGCCTGCCGGCGTGGTGGATTACGGCCAACTATGGGACAGAGATCTTCTATCCGTGAGCCCTCTCACGGACAAGAGGCCTATGTTTCAGAGTGGGAACATTGCCTATAGGCTGATTATGCTATGTCAAACAATTCCGTGACTGTGTCAGTCAGTCAACCACCCATGACATTTCTGAAACATGCGCAACTGCACGTGATTGCAACCGGAAAAATCATTAACACAATATCATTATGTCGAACTCTACACGAACACGGCCCTACTGAACAGTAAATTGATATCCATGTATGGCGATAGGTACTCTAGGCGATATTATAGAAATGTTTGTCGTACCGTAGTTTGTCGAGCGAAAATTGTGTCACGCTATCGTTCGTCGATCAAAAGTTTCGTCGTGCCATCGTTCGAAGTGAAAACAATCTGTCGCACTAACGTTCGTCGAGCTGATGTGCTGTCGCACCGCTGATGGTCGACCTATCGTACTGTCGCCCTAGGATTTGTCGCGCATTTGTTTGTTGCAACTATGATACGGAGTCGGTCAGCACCGCTAACTCCTTGCTGAAGGCTTATTATAGTGTATGATCCTAGAGCGGCCAGATCTACGTCATTTTAACAAATCTGAAATTTCTCCTATATTGTGCTATCTACATAACATAACAACACGCCTCCCCCGAAGGGATAGGCAGAGGTGTTCCTCCCTATAGTACACCCACATTCGCTATCTACTCGTATTCTCAAAATGACAGTTTTATTATAATAACGTAGGGCTGGCGGCTTTGGAATCTCGGACCAATATATTTTTAACATGACATAGCATAAGAATAATCAGCCTATAATGTTCCCACTACTGGGACACAGGCCTCCTCCCGGTGAGAGGGAGTAGGCCGTAATCCACCACGCGTAGCAGTGCGGGTTGGTAGATGTCACATGTCATCGAATTTTTGTTCTATGACATGCCGGTTTCCTCACGATGTTTTCCTTCACCGTTTTGAGAGCAGTGATGATGACATGATTTACATAAAGTAAAGCGCCTGTCTGCCACCACTACTCTCTTCATTATCACGACATAACCTTGTCCAATATAGGTTGTGTCGATCCAAAAAGAAGAATATAAAAATATCATCTGTGGTAACTCACCGCTTTGTTAACGCTCTCGGCAATAGCATCCAAGTTCTTCTTCATAGCTGCAGGGTCGAATGTGCTGGCCATCTGACTGTTGAAGTCCTTGGAGAAGTCTTGGAGCTTCTTCTGAATGGTCTCCAAGTAGTTGGTGTCAGAAGCCGCAGGCGCATCGCGTTTCACGAAAGCTTGAGTCTGTGTGAATGAGAGTAAAATTGGTAAAAATACGAAAATGTATTAATATAAGAAAATAAAAAATACACAGAGACCGTACAGCATTTCAAACTTGCTCACTGTGGCAGTATTTAAAAAAATAGATATTTGCTTACGAGGCCGAAGGAAACTGTTGATTATTGTTTCAAGATCACAATCAGAAAAATCTTGTTTAAAAGAGAATCATAATAAAAGACTAAATGCAAAATCAACATTTGTATTCCAAACAGACTTTCTCAAGCGCTTAGGACGGGTGAAAACACAAATTGTTCAAAAGTGGAATATAATAAACAGTTACTTACGCTAACAAGGCACACAGCCAGAAGAACAATCAGCATCTTATTCATGTTTAAAGAGTTTGTATATAGAACTTGACAATGCAACAGTAGAATGCACACTGCGATCTTCACGGAAGCTATCTCCTATATCTTGATGCTGAGCGAGACACAATGTATGGTCAGATCAATGCAGTGACCCTAGGTCATCTGATCTTGCAAGCTAATCAGTTAATAAGCTTAGGCCAAGAACGCACTAGCGGCTAGCCGCAATGCGGGCAATGCGGCGAGCCGGTGCGGCGAGCCGGTGCGGCGTGCCGCATGTCATATTTTACTATGAAATCGTATGATTCCAACGCACTGACTTGCGGCCAGCTGTCAACCGCTCCGGTTAGGTCGAGATTGAATTGAAGGACGGTATTGAACCTTACTCAATACCTTAATATTATTGTGTACCCTCAAGTACGGCGTACTGTGTGGCAGACCGCAACTCATGCGGCCTGCGCCTGCCGCAACGGTTCGCCGCATGCGGCTAGCCGGTAGTGCGTTCTTGGCCTTAGCCTGGGATTTGGAATGTAGTCGTCTAACTACGTGTTAGGTGCATGATATTTTAAATGCTTTACGAATAATTTGTCAAAATAAATACACTGGAAAACCAGCCTGTTATTTTTTCGCTGCAAGACACGTGCAGCATCTTCGTTTACAATTAATGACTACGCTTGTTGAGTCCGTATCAGTGATTAACCTTCTAATTTAGGTTTCTTCAAGAATCTGAAATATAAAGCTGCATTCTTTCTTGTTAAGTTTTGAAGTTATAAGCAACATATTGACCAAGATATCAAAACTATTATAAACACGTTTCAAAACCCTGCATCATCAGATCGTTACACGTTTGATAACTAAAAAAACTCAATTTTGTTGAATCATAACGCACGTCATTGTCACACATTGTAGGCAAACCGACAATTCGTTTGACCTTACATGCCAATTATCGAACAATAGAAACCAGTACCTAAATCTTAATTCACGTAAATAATGACTGTTGACTTCATCTCTTATTGTACAAACCCAAGCAGATTATGTTTCGATTTTTTTGCAAACCGCACACCAGAGTCGCTACACAATATATCCCCAAACGGGATATTGCATTAAGTCGGACCCGGCCCGTTTGACTCATTTTAATGCCCCAGTTCCGGACCAGACGAATGAGATAATTGATCTGCGATAATCATGTCATTTGCCTTGTTATATTTTGCATGAGGACGTGTATTTGGAAACAATTTCGACTTTAATTGTTTTTTTTTCGGCTAGTCTATGCATCGTGAAAAGTAGTATGGAGTCTCATTTCCTGCGAAATTTATGGGATATTTTTTGTTGCGTATTATGACTTTTCCAGTACTCAAACCTCAGTTGGTCCAATAGATTTTTTTGATCCTTACAAGAAACTGGATTGATTGGGATCAAAAAAAAAAGTTTATGTGAAAACTCCCTATTTTCTAGGTGACTAAGTATATTTTTTTCAAAATCTGTGAATGTAGTACTAAATGTCTCACAAAGTTAAGGACAGTCTTCTAAGACCGTTTTCCTGTAGCTACACCGGTTAAGGTAGCTGCTCTTACTGCCCCATCTCAAATATCCACCTTAATATAGGTACTTACCTAATATACATTTGGTCAGTTATGTTTAAGTCCCATATACATATGTAATGCAAGCCTATTTCTTTATATTAACCAGGCACAGAACGGTTGCCACGGGTCCACCACTGCTCTCCAGTTTCGCTAGTTTAGTTTAATGCTTACTGCTACTCCTAATGGAGAATGCAATAACACGACACTTAACACAGGGATCGGAATCCATACTCAGCATTCGCGCTTGTGCGACGATGAGACCACCGAATCAAGTGAACCGGGCAAGACAAAGGCATGTATTTAATCGAACTCTAAATAATTTTTCAAATTTAATTTCCTTTGGAAATTCTCAGGCTTCTAGTCGGATGCAGCTGAATACCAGTATTTTACATGGAGCGACTGCCTATCTGACTTCCACAACCCAGTATAGTACGACACAACTTAGATGTAGCATAGATTTGAAAATTTTCATTCATTCATTTCAATTTTACGAATGTATTTGGCTATTTGACTTTACAAGTTATTGCGTTTTCGAAAGATCATTTTCACCTAAAGCAGTAATAGCGATTGGTGATTTTGAAGGCGCACTCAGTTCGGATGGTGATCGGTTTTACGAATTTTGCCGATGCTACATCTAAGTTGTGTCGTACTGTAACTGGGTAATTACGATACCCCTTGATAAGAATGGTTGTCAGACTTTTGGGCTTCTGAGGACCTGTAACAACTGTCAAAGATCTACAAATGATAGCCGGGCCCAACGGCTTAACGTACTTTCCGAGGCATGGAGACCCTCTTGGTATGTAAAGATGGTCACCCATCCACGGACCAAGTGCGGCAAGCGTAGTTTAACCTGATCGGTCGATCTGTGCGACTATTATTACTTAGCCACAAGCCTCTAAAAATTATAACAGACCCTGAAATATAATAAAGGTTCCTCTGTTTGTGAGCCTCAAAATTATTCCCGTTTCGTCGTCCTACATAGCCAAGTAACTGCGGCTAACTTGGATTTAGTGGTTACAGTTCTAACCTAACCTAACCCATTTGGTCAGGGTGCTCTATCTTAGTTACTTTGAGTAACTTTGAGTCGACCAGAAAGTTAAAAAGAGACTCATTTATTTTACAAATCTTACCATCACAATCCAACCAAACCAAAATCCGAAATGAGCCAATTCGTAGGTTTTCAAAATGGAGGAGGAGAACCTCCTCCATTTTCGGAAGTCGGTTAAAAACCGAATAAACGGAGACCGAGAACCGAGGAAAGTCGAATTGAGAACAATTCGACTTTTTTTTTTATGTGTTTGCTACGCGAGTACGCCGCCAATTATGAATTTATCTTGATGATAAATTTTTGTTTGGTATATCATACTTCAGAAGTGGTCCATATAAATTTTATTAACTTTGCTTGGGTAGCTTCAATAATACGTGTTTTCCCCACTTAGCCTATGTGGATGATATTATGATGATAAGTTCCTGTAATTGTAAAGAAATTTTTCACTTTGCAGTGTTTAGTTTTTTTAGAAGTCGTTTTTTTTTTGTATTATTGTTGTGTTCCTCCACGCCTATCGCACTATTCAATTATTTACGTCTAAGGTTCGAGGTGCATTAGATAGTGCTACATCCGTCAGCTGTTTATCAAAGACTCAAAGTCCATCCGTATCTCCGTACCTACTGCGGGAAAATAATTACCGGAGATAAGATTCTCTATAACATTGCTAAAACGCTAAGAGGTTAAGAACCTTGTGTATTTATTTTAACCAATTTTTTGTACTTGTGTAGTTACCAATTTTATTTAAAGTGCCTGCTACACGGTTGCCAACGGACGCGGTTTGCTTTCATGTGGAAGTCGTAAGACGCCACAATATTACACCCCCGAAAGCTTACCAAGGGGATCGTGTTACCCAGTTACTGGGTTGAAGAAGTCACATAGACAGTCACTACATGTATTAATCAAAAGGGATTCTAAACTTCCATCGCCTATTAACAAAACATTTAAATTACTTCTATGAAAACAGTAATTAGAACCCTATTTAATTGTTATTTACATCCAACAAGATATGATAACAGCGGTCACAATATGTCATTAGAATGTAAACAAAGTTCTCTACGAGTATAAAATAATAACATTAATATACCTAGATGGCTCATTATGATAAGGAATGACAAATGTATCCTTGTAATCACATGAGTCTTCATATAATATGATAGATATGAAAACTCATGTGTGGTGTTAATTTATGTCACCATAACACATTATTTCACGAAACTAGGTATAGTCAACCTCGCAATTGATTTACCACTTATGAAAACAATACCCAGTTACTTAAAATTTAATTAAGGTTGAAACTTTCTAACTGGCACATAGACAGACAGACCTTATCTTTCAAAAGTGATATTCAACCTAAGGCGAGCGACATACACAAGTAGCCAAGAGCGCGGGCGAGGCGCGAGCATGGCGACATCATATTTCATACAAAATGTAAAGGAACGTCGTGGCGCGGAACAAACACACAACGCCCGCGCCACTCGCCATTTGTATATGTCCCGCGCCTAAGGCACCTGTCCTACCGCTGCACGCTGATGAGGAAGGGACAAGCTATCAAAGATTTTCTCGCTCGAGAAACGTACAAAAGATTGTAGGTCCCATGTAAGGAAAAGAGATACATAATTATATTAATAGTTGATCTGTCTGTTCACACTGCCAACGAGTAATCGTTTGTTGCAGCAACAAGATTGATCAAAACGAGTACTCGCTCTGTGATGCTCGTTTGGAGGGCTTCACTCGCTGAGAGATCTACGCTTGGTACATACCACGCATACAACCGAGTAATCGCTCGTCACCGTCGTTTTTAGTTGATAACTCTACTTGCTTCTCGTTCAACGCCGTCCGGTGGCACAGGCGCCTTAGGGGTGGTAAAGCAAATACGAGGTCGGACTACACAAAACTATTTTAGATTACAAATAATATTATAATAACAGACTCTTTCGGTCTTTTCTTATACAGAGAAGGAACGATAACCTCGGCTACACACAGTAAAAACTCTTGTACAAAATGTCAAACTAAATGGTTAAGTAATTATGGGTAATCATCAAGTTTTAATCCTCGTATCAGTGTAAAATAGTTACATATTCATATTATTATACATTATTCATAATTAAATAACCAATGAATATTTATTAACATTCCGCATGGTCCTTAGGGTATGTCCGTTTTTACGTAGGACTCTCGAGTACACGTTATAATATAACCATACCCTGAATAAGAGTAGATACAGTCCTGTCACAGTATCTTTCCTCTGACAGCAGCAACCTTCATAATCAGCCTCTTAATGTTCCCACTGCTGCGACACAGGCCTCCTCTCTGTGAGAGGGATCATTCCGATTTATTTTGACAGATAGACTTTTCGGTGGCAGCAATTCAAAAAGAACCCTATTGGGATGGGAGAGAGGCGCCACGGCGTCTTCACCTTCCACCTGACGCAGGTCCTCACCTGACACGGTTGTTTCGGGAGGTTCCTGTTTCGCATAAGGCGGGAGGAAACGCCCAGGGTGTCACCACTATGTGGATCATCCGGAGGACACGGTGGAGCATACTGTGGAGGTCTGCCCGGCTTGGGCGGAGCACCGCCGTGTCCTCGTGGAGGCGATCGGCGGCAGTGACCTCTCGCGTCCGGCCCTGGTCCAGGCCATGGTGCGGAGTGAGAGGGCATGGCAAGCCGTCACCTCCTTCTGCGAAGTAGTAAAGCTGTTTTCAGACCAACGCGATTTGTCGGCTTGCGGATGGAGAGCAATGGGTAGCTCGCCGTCCGATAAGGCCCAGGCCCGGGTCGACAGCGCGTCGTTTCCACGCGCGCTTCAAAGAAATATTGTTAACAAAACTGAAGGAGTCCGCTAGGGCCGATGCCTGCTGGGGTTGCGGGAAGTCCTAAGGGGAAACCGTGGCCCCTGGCAAGACAAAGGGAAGGAACACGAGTGGGTTTTAGTCAGTAAGAGTCTGACACGCCCTTCCGCTCCGCCCAGAGCGGGAGAAGTCATTTGTTGATTCCCAATCAAAAAAAAAAAAAAAAAAGCTTGGTAAGTAGTTAATTTAACAGTGATATTAATTTGAATATAAAGAATTCGGGTCTATTTTAAATCGTGTCCTTGCGAAACCAGTAGGATTAATAAAACAATTAGAAGGAATAAAAGTAAAACAAAAATTAAAACAATTTAATACAAAAACACAATTAAAACTTCTGGTATCATTTTTAGGTTTTGGGTCTTCACTTAGTTCCATAATATTTTTACTTACTTTACATTTTTGACAATACGAAATTCTGCTGTTAGTAGTCTTGTTTGAATAAATATTGTTCACGCAGCAGCTGTTTTGGCTTTTATAACACTCATCTGTAGAAAAAACGTCAATAAAACGTTACTTGATTTTGCTGGGAAAATACTTACCCGGTAAGTATGGCCTGCCCAAATGAGGTGGCAACATTCCAGATATGCACAAGTACTCCATTGCCCTAGCCAAAGGTAGCTGAAAAACATTGCGTACACAACAACAACAACACTGTGTAACATTGCCCACCTCTTTTGCCCACCACAGGGCAAACGACATCCAAAGCAAAAAAAAAATTTTGACAATATCAAAAGCCGGGCATATAAACAAACACTCGGTAAAACAGAAGAGCCGTGCTTTAAAATTATCTAACTGAACCATAGATCTACATAATAATGTTGCGGGAAGTCCTAAGGGGAAACTGGGGTCCCTGGCAAGGCAAGGGAAGGAACACGGGTGGGTTTTAGTCAGTAAGAGTCTGACACGCCCTTCCGCTCTGAGCGGGAGAAGTCATTTGATTATTTCAAACCCAAAAAAAATAAAAATAAAATCTACATAATAATGATAGAAATTTAACTAACCATCTACAACCATAACTCCATCGCTTTGTCTATGCTTTCGGAAACAACGTTTTCGTTTGCCCTCGTATCAGGCATGATTGTGCGTGCCACGTGACGAAAATCCCTGTTGTTAAAACCTATGAGAGACTTCTGTATCATTTCCAATTCATGGCGTGCCAGAACCGAAGGAGGAAGGCCTGCAGCCCAAGGAGCATCGCGTTTCACGACAGCCTGTATTAATGAGAAGAAAATTACATCAGCCTGAAGCTGTCCCAATACCTAAAGGTACACGACAACTTCTACAAGCGCCGATAAACGCGCTTATAACGCAAACAAAGCGAAGGGAACGTTCTTTAAGATAGGTGATTTATTTTATTTTAATAAAATGTTAGGCTTGGGCTTCCAGTACACGACGCCACCGTAGCCGCACCGCAGCTGCGCCGGAACCTCACTAGCGCCGGAACCGGCTGAACACCGCATTGATGCAGAGATAAAGGCGAAAAAAAGAGTGCAAAGCGGTGTCCACGCGTTTCTGGCGGCGTAGACGCGGTTCCGGCGTGGTGGCGGAGCGACGGCTGCGCGGCGCATACGCGATTTTCTTTCGCATACACAAACATGCAGTCCTGCACCTATGCGGCTGCGCCGTCGTGTCAGGAAGCCTAGGCACACATATCAACTCGGAAAGGGATCGTCACCGTATCGCCGCGATTCGTAAGCTTCTCCTGAAGCGAGGCGATTACGTTACGATTCCGACTAGTGTGCGTTGCAGTAGGGAGTTTCATACAAAGAATACTGAATGGCTCGAGTTGATACGGTGACGATCCCTTTCCGAGTTGATATGTGTGCTATTTACTTTAGGCTGGCACTTACGCTTACGCTGACTGCGGACACAGCCAGAAGGAGAATCAACACCTTATTCATGTTTAAAGAGTTTGTTTGTACAACTTCTTAAAGCAACAGTTATAATGATGCTGAAAAAGAAACTTGAGCTAAAAGAAGATGTTTAAATATTTTTTTACAAAAGTATTAAATTCAACAAAAATTTTGACAAATGTCCTAAGAGTTTTACTTTTCTTTTCAAGACGTCATTATTTTTATCTTTTACTTCAAGTATATATGTTGTCAATATTTTCATGAAATAAAAAAGTTTTATAGTTGACGCTACTCTCACAAGCGCTTTTTCAACGCGCGTTTTAATATGCCCATTTTTAAATAAAAGTACCTTATTGCTTATTACAAAAACATAAAATAGTAGGTAATCAGTGTCCGTAGGGTACTATTATAAAAATGACTTTCCTATAGCACATCCAGCGCACACTGTGCCCTGCCAGCGTGCGCTGAATCACATCACGCCTGTATACCGCAAAGGGTTAGGCAGAGGTGAAACTACCTATAGTACACCCACATTTCGCCATTTATGCCATCAACCGGACGGAAAAACCTTATAACACTTTGCCTGATCCGGGAATCGAAACTTGGAGCTCAAGCTCTGCAGTAGCGCACTAGCGTTTACATTTGTGTATTAATATTTACAACTCATGCGTGAACGAATCGGAAGAAATTGCACGTTATAAGAAAAGACCCTTGTACCTTTTCAATTCAGTCTATTACAGTCAGCTGGATATTGGCCTGTCCTAAGTCTTATCGTAACTCTCTCTCATACATGTTATACTAAGAACGAGTTCAACTCCTGATAGTTTCTAAACAGGAAAACCTAATTTTGTTGTGTGATCCGGGAATTAAACTTGGACTGAATGCATGCGCAATCAATAGAAAGAAAGAAAATACCTTTATTTGCGGTAAACAGGCGCAAACCATTTACCGGGTAATATGTCTTTCATTGACTTGAATGTGCCCTGGCGGCTGAGAGTATGTCATGCTCACTCAGATGTCTCGCTGATGGTGGCGTGTGTGTTGGATCATTTAGCTCCCTTCAAAATGGTTGAGCTGAATGGTGCTAATACATGCGTCATGTTCGTGAACGGGCGCCGTCAGTTGGGACTGGTCATCTCTTAGCTGCCGTGGCTTATTTTAATTTATTTTAATCTTTGAATTGTTTTTGTTTTATCTTTTTATTACGGACGCTTTTAACGTGCGCATCTTTTTACATTGTTCTCACATGTATAATTTAAACATGAATGATGTAACCACTATTTTGTAACAATTATTTATTTAAAAGAGTGTCCGTGGAGTTTCTTGCCCGTTCTTCTCCATAGGTACCTACGCTTTGGAATGGGCAACTAGCTTCATATTTCTGACTGACCGACTCCTTGACAATTCAAAAGTGCCTGTATATGGTTTAATTGAAATAAATGCTTTGAGTTTGAGTTTGAGTTCAAAGAAAGAAAAAGAACACGAAAATAACAATATGGGAGAAAATATGCGTCACAACCACGCAAATTTTCTTTTTCAATCTCTATCCGTAGCCTGCTAGATTAATGAAAGGAATAATTTGCGAAAACAAAATATAGTTTCTGAGGCTTTCCTAGAAGAGTGGCTGCATTTAACGGCCGCTGTGTCGGGTGTCATTAAAATGATGACAGCGGTAAAGATTTAAATCGTTAGATTCGCCCTAACGGCTCAAAAGATAGTCGCTTTTCTGTTTCGTTTTGGCACCTCTGACACACAATGACGAAGTGACTACACTTATTTGCCAAGGAAAAGCTATTTAGTAAATTGTGAGCACACTCTTCTCAGTATGGAGTGGACACTTTTTCTTGTGGCTGAGTACAGTGAGGGCAAATCTAGCGATTAAAATCTTTGGGAGGCGAGCTTTGACTTACTGTCAATTGCTGATGAAAACAACAGATTTTCATAACGTCCGTTTTGATATGACTGGACTGCTTATCTAGGAAATCGTAGGTTTAGGGTACAACTAGAACGCGGTGGATCAAACCGTTACTCTTGAGTATAAGGTTTTTTTGGCGCGTGGCGAAACTCGGAACAAATGCCGTCATCACTTTTCAAGTGACATTTCACAAAACAATAATTTGCACAAATGTTTACCAACAGCGCCACCCGTCAACGTCATTCGAGCGCCAAAAGTAAGGATCTTTTAACGGAATGCCGTTAACAAGTAGGTAGCAGTGTATTTGAGTTTGTAACTGGTAACCATGGAATTAATTATGTGTGGCAGACACATCGACCCGCAACCTGTTACCACAATAGCTGTTACCATGGATTCAGTACATGATTCTGAACCCCCCTGCGTTGAAATTTTGTTCCCGTGTTCCACATCTTAACCGCGTATATTGCACTTTGCACTTTTCTATGACACAGAAGATTTATTTTTTGATAACCGGCGTAAAACTACGCTAGTCTAGAATCGTGGTCATCAACTACTTTTTTGCTTTTAATGTCATCCTTATGCTCACGGTATAGACGTCAGAATTGGGGGAACGGACTGTAAAAAAGGTTTGTTTAAACGTCTAATCTTATTTTAAATGTAGTAATGGAGTAGCGTCGCGTTGTCGGCGATGAGCCTGACAGTCGAGAGCTTAAGGATGTCAATGAATTCATAGACTTTTTAAAATAAATACACACATCAAAAGTGTCTAGGGATCAACATATATTTTTGCAATAACTTTTCTCCTGATTGATATTAATTAAAATTTTCTTTAAGGATTCATCAAATAAAGTGTTTTCGTTTGTCACAGTAACGATAAACCAAGTCACCTTTGCATTAATAAAGAAATTTGCCATTTTCCTAATAAAGGGATTTTTGACATTTGAACCACTAACATTAAAGTTCGAAAAAAAGACTGAAATAACAGTTTTCTTTAAAATTTTATTGGGTAACTTAAACAATTAATAATCCGTGTTTCTACCGCGAACACTAACAACACAAGAACATCGGTTTGGCATACTCAAAATGAGTTCATCCAAATCACGCTGTGGAATGGCCGCCCATGTTCGTTGCAACAACAAAAAAAGGTCTTCTTGCGACTGGATACCCTCCATATTCGGCAGAGCTCTTCTCTGTAGCATATCCCATGCATGCTCAATCGGGTTCAAGTCTGGCGACTGAGCAGGCCAGGGCAGGACATTGATGTTAGCTGCGGCGAGAGTCTGTCTTACAACTCTTGCGGTGTGCGGTCGTGCATTATCATGCATTAACTGAAATAAGGGACCGATTTGCACTTGTAGAGGAACGATGACGTCTGATACAATCGTCTCAGCATAAATTTGAGCGTTGAGGTTGCCTCTAATCCAAATCAACTCAGTTCTTCCGCCGATCCAAATACCCGCCCATACCATGATGGTTCCACCACTATAAGGATGGACTTCCTGGCAGGATTTTAATCGCTGTTGGCGTCCAGGGGTTCTCCAGTGTCGTATACGTCTTGTATCCGGTCTCATACCAAAACGAGACTCATCAGAAAAGCACACGAAACGCCATTGTTCTTCTGCCCAATTTCTGTGTTCAAGAGCCCATTGATATCGAATCCTACGATTGTGCATTGCTATAGGTGGTACCCGTAGCGGTCTTCGGGAATGAAGGTTCACTTCATGCAAGCGGTTTCTGACTGTTTGGTCGCTAATTAAGTTCCCTGAAGAGTGATGAAGCCTCACGGCTAACATCATGGCGGTTATTGTTGGAGCTCTTCGAGCTAAGATTTGAATGTATCGGTCTTGTCTCCGTGTGGTGCAGCGATACCGTCCTCCATGGCGCTCAGCCACGGTACCAGTGCTTCGGTAACGTGTCCAAAGTCGACTGATAACACTCTGACTTGTATTCAGAGCTAAAGCCACAGTACGTTGCCGGGAACCAGCTTCTATCATTCCCTCGGCTCTGAGCATTTCTTCCCTGCTTAAATGACGTCGCTGCTCCATAATAACGTTGGTTTTAATCAGTAGTAGGGAAACAGTAGCACTAATAATGTCTTCAATGCGTTGTATGTTTTTATAGGGAAAATATTGACAGCTGATTTTCATCTTTTACTCGAATTTGATTCACAGTTCCTGATTCAAATTATGAAATGCACCAAAAAGGATCCATATAAATTTATAAAATCATAAATTTATTACAAAGCCACATCTCAATCTCAAGAAATCCGCATAAAAATGCTTGATCCCTAGACACTTTTGATGTGTGTATTTATTCAGCTAGGTGAGCTTCATCCATACTTGGCATTTTCTTCATCATCTTCTTGTTTTTACTAGTATCGTCAGTAATTTAGATAACGTCGTGAGAAGACTTCGGTTTCGTTATTTCATCAAACTGTAAAGGAACAAAAAATATGTTTAGTGATTTAAATTATAATCTTCTAATTGTATAGTTATTATAGATGCTATGAGTCGTCATGCATTGACAGTAGGTTGTATTTATGCGATTTGGTTGCCATTCACTACCAAAAGTCTAATCCGTTTTACTTAGACCAATAACACATCTCACTCTTTCAGTCAAAATAAGGACGCCACGGCTGTCCTTGCGATATCCAAATCAATCAGACAGATGTCCCTAATCGCCTCTTGTTACATGGCACTAAAAGCAGGTCAAATGTAAATGCACTGTAAACCACAATCCAACCTGGATTAGATTTTGGCAAAATCCAGGAGTACTGTCCAGGATTGAATGAATTGGGCTGTGAATGATGATACACCTCTTTTTATGTGGGTAAATTTACCCACATATCTAGGGAGAACGGAGGGTTATATCAAATTCTTTCCGAGCTTAAGTCCACGTCTTTCCACTACCACGAGTCTGGGGCCCGGGGGATAGGTACCAGTACATTCGCGCGACCCTGATCTGGTATCAGCCCGCCATGCCTTGAGGGCCCCACCACCAAGTGATGGGGCCGGGCGCAAGGCATGGCGTGCATGGCAAGTTATACACCGGCCTACCGCTTCAGGAATATAGTTTGTAAGATAGACTTACCGCTTTGGAGAATCTGTTCAACTGATCACCAATGACACTGAACAGCGGTTTCAGATGATCCTCGTTGACTTCTCCCACGACATTCGCCAAACTCTTGTCGATACAGTTCTTGAAGTCATCCATGTTCTTCTTAAAAGCGTCTATAGCAGTTGGATTAACATCTCTTTTGACGAAGGCTTCAGTCTGTGAAAGTAACAATTAGTATTAGTTTAGAGGACCATAGAAATTAACTCAAGTGTTCACTAATGAGATCCAATTAATTATCTCTTGTTGCACGATCCCTTGGGTTCAGTTCAGGGGGCCAAGTCTACTAATTTACAAACGTCACAATGGTGTCATGATGGTGAGTTTTTGACAGATTTGCCATACAAAATCTGTCAAAAACTAACCATTGTGACAATGGTGTGACGTTTGTAAATTAGTAGACTTGGCCCCCAGGTCAACATAAACATTAGAAAGAAAAATATGTTTATTACACGTCATTTCGGGTATAATTAACTATGGTTTTGGGTTTATCGTAATGTTTTTGGTCTCGGAGCTCTTTATAATGAACCAGTCGGAAACGCAACTGCGATGAAATCCTAACTTCTAATGTTATAATTGACTGAACGGATTTGGTTGAAATTTAGCACATGGGTAGATAATGACCTGCGTTAGGTTATAGGATACTTTTTATACGGAATCGAGACTTATGCGTGTGAAACCGCGGGGCGCAGCTAGTAAACCTATACTTCTAACTATCTGCTTATGTCAAGTATTATTTTGTATAATTACACCTTTATAAAGCAACTGTACTGTGTCGCAAGTATGTTCCATATGTTGTCCTGTCCTCAATGCCCCAAAAATGCAGCCAAAGTTACCTTTGCCCTGCCACCATCATAGCCGTGAAAGTGGCTAGGTTTTGGGCCAACTAAATAAAATTAACTGTCGTGCCATCGACAAGTAAAAAAAGATAAAGCTAGCTTACAAGTTTAGTAAAATCAAAACAAAAAATAATAAATAACTCAAACAAAGAAAGGCTAAAGAATTTGAATTTAGTCGCCCCCGATACCCTCACATTTCTACCACATAGTAATGCGGTTATTCAAAATGCAGTCAAAGTGACCTCTGCGCTTCCACCGTCAGTCATCGCCGTGAAAATGACTTGGTGTTGGACCTACTAAATACATAAAATTAACTGTTGTGCCATCGACAAGTAAAAGAAGATAACGCTAGCTGACAAGTTTAGTCAAATCAAAACAAAAATAAAGTAATAACTAGAACAAAGATACGCTAAAGATTTTGCATTTAGTAGCCCGGTATACCCTCACATTTCTACCACACAGTAATGCGGTTATCCACAGTAAACCGCAGTTAACTTCACTCATTACCGTAGTGGTTATGTGGACGGTTTTCACGCGGCATGCAGAGTGCTAAAATACCATTTTGTGTGCTCCTATAATGATGAAACCTTGCATGTAGCTATGACCAAATTTTATGAATATAGAGCGAAGATAAATAGCTGAAAATTGTGTTGCACACTGTGACAAATTTACTGATTTAACGATGTGTAACAAGGCATTATCAATAATGCGACAAAAATGATTTTCAGTGACGTCATAATTGGTACCAAAATATAAAAGTACTAGCTCATGGTCATGGTCTACCCATGTGCCAAATTTCATTCATTTCATTCATTCAACAACAGATAAACCTACTTTCGCATTATTTTATAATATTCAATTTCAATTTTCAATTTATCTTTATAGCAATCCATAATATACAGGAACAATTAAGGACCCTGTCAGGCACAGCAAAATTTTAAATAAGTAGGTAGGGGAGAAAGCGTATTTATTATTTCTTATTAGTTTTAATTTAATAACTTCTCAATCTTTGCGTATAATGAAAAAGCTGTAATATCTTTTTCATTTTACTTGCATGGCAATCGAAATTTTGAGTTTACATAAAGAGCTTTAAGTTTCGATTGCCATGCAAGTAAAATGAAAATGATATTACAGCTTTTTCATTATAGGCAAAGATAGGACGCCGGGCAAAGTTGCAGCAGTTTACCGTACTAAATATAATTAATCTTGAGAAGTTATTTTTGTACTAAGATACCTACTTATGCAGTCTATGGAGCCTCCATAGACTAAAAAATATGACTTCACTAGTCGCTGCACCACGTGAGATGCGACACCGAAGCCCATTTGGATTGGGAGTACATTTTACAAACAATAATGTTGTGTTATATTATCTAGTCCAATCAGCATGTACTGTTAGTCATATGACTTTTAAATGCCCTATACTATTATCATTGAAAATGACCGCAAAAAGACCTCGGATAATTAACTCCGGGGGATTATTATAAAGGTCCATGAAACAGTTTCCAATAGATTCTCCAACGATTTCCATTTTGCTTAGTCTCTAGAGAATTTTATCCCGAGCCAAGGTAGGTACTTCCTTAATATCTTCATCCCATCTACTAAATAGCTATCATATACAGGGTGGTAGTATTATGATGCCATTCGTGGCGATTATTGTATGTGTAATCAACATAAAATTCTATCTGTTTTGTTGGGTAGAAAAGGTTATGTTATAAACAAAGGAGGGTAAGGAAAATAGAGAGGTTTGATTACCTTGAATGACTACTTAGTTTTTTTTTTCTCATATATTATAAAAATTCCGACAAAATAAAAAACTCATGTAATCTAAATTATCACTCCACTTTAACGTATTCCCAGTAATACTTACATCAACTAACAACAAAACAGCACAGAAAAATATGGCGTATTTAAAAAACATTTTCGCGTAAAAACTAACTTGTACGTGAAGATGGATACTACTGACCTTAGTACTAGCAAACTCTAAGTATAAGTACAAACGTAAAACGATTGTTGACATGCGTACAGTCATACTCATATTGTCCAGGTAAACTAGCAAATAATGTGTCAATACTATTCTTGTACACTGTAAACAGTAGTACAAAAATATCCCATAGATCCGGCTTATGTGTCGACGGAACATCATATTTAAAAGTATAGCTTTTGAAAATGCTGAAGTTAAACATAACGTAACCATAACATCACGCTTTGTTTCTCCGAAGGGTTGAGCAGAGGTGTACCCGTAGTAGGCACACCCACATTTCGCCAGTTGTAGTAGGGGGCGAGCCTATTGCCATCAACCGGGCACAGATCCAGACTTCGGGCTGCTACTGAGAAATTTCAGATAGAAAAACCCAATAACACTTTGCCCGACCCGGGAATCGAACCCAGGACCTCATGCTCAGCAGTAGGGCTTGCGACCACTAGACCAATGAGACAATTCTGAAGTTAAACGTAGGTGGTGATTGCCAAAAAGAAGATTAATATTGTGTTGCCCTATGTAGAATTTCTAAATTTATGTATGTAATTTTTATGGTGTACATAATAAAGAGTATTCTATCTATCTATTTATTAATAAAAGTAGCATAGATCATTGTTTTGGTGATCATCATCATCTGCCCAGTCTTTTTCCAACTATTTTGGGGTGGACTTCCAGTCTAACCGGATGTAGCTGAACACCAGTATTTTACCTCCATAACCCAGTACCTAATTGGGTAATACGATACCCTTTGGTAATTTATTTATTTATTATAACAACACCTTAAATCTATCTTTACAGGTTGCCCTAATGCGATAGTTGTCAGATAGTTGTAAGACTGGTTGTCAGACTTTCGGGCTTCTGACGACGCGTGACGACTATCATAGATCGAATGACAGTCAGATCTAACTGCTTAACGTGCTTTCCGTGGCACACAAGGGTCTTTATATGTAAGGATGGTCACCCATCCACGGACTAACCGTGGTATGCGTAGCTTACTATGACTGATCGATCCATGCAGCTGTAATTACTTAGCCACAAGCCCCTCTCATTGTTTTGCTAATCAATCAATCTTCCTAGCCTTTTTCCCAACTATCTTGGGGTCGGCTTCCAGTCTAACCGGATGCAGCTGAATACCAGTATTTTACATGGAGCGACTGCCTATCTGACCTCCACAACCCAGTAACTGGGTAACACGATACCCCTTGGTAAGACTGGTGTCAGACTTTCGGGCTTCTGACGGCTCGTAACGACTGTCAAAAATCCACAAATGACAGCCGGGACCAACGGCTTAACGTGCTTTCCGAGGCACGGAGGAGTCTCGGTATGTAAAGATGGTCACCCATCCACTGACCAACCCCGGCAAGCGTAGCTTAACCTGATGGATCGACCCGTGCGGCTTGTTATTACTTAGCCACGAGCTCCTCACCTCAAATTGTTTTGCTAATCAACAGCCACAATTTAACAGGAATGGTCTAATTATTACTTGAACAGCATTGCCTGGCTGAATGGACTGCCTCGGTGTGTTTAGTGGTTACAAGCATGTGGTCACAATTTTTTTTTTTTTTTTTTTACCCTCAACGTGGAAGCTCTTGCCCTGCATCTCACCTGATGGTAAGTGATGATCAGGCCGAAGGTGGAAGCGAGCTTCACCCGGAATCCTCAACCACAGAGGAACTGGCTATCTTATCTCTAAACTGCCGAAACACAACAATGCTGTTAGCATTGTTGTTATGGCGACAGACTTAGGTAAGATGGTGGTAGCTAGCCAGGCGGACTTGGAACAAGCCCTACCACCACCCAAACCGAGCAGAAAATTTTGCTCCCACTGAGAATCGAACCCGGGACCTCTGAGTCTGAGACAGGTGGCTTAACCACTAGACCACAGAGGCGGTTAAAATGGTCATGTTCAGTTATATAGGAAACGCCGAACTCATCTAGCAATTTTTTTTTTTTAATATGACGGTTAAAAGTGATTCAAATATCTTATTTACAGAATAAACAATTTCATTTCATGAGGTCATGTGTTCGATTCCCAGGTCGGGCCAAGTGTTACTAGGTTTATCCATCTGGAATTTCTCATTAGCAACCCGGAGTCTGGATTTTTGCCCGATTGATAGTAATAGGCTCGCAACCATAAACATAGTACATGGGTCTTAAACATAACTGGCTATTGAAAATTGGCAAGGAGAAATAAGCAAAAATTCACCACTTGGTAAAAGGGTACAAAAAAGCAAAAATGTAACAGATAAATCGATCCAATTGAATTAATCCTAGTCGCCTTTTAGTATATCGAAGAGTGGGATATTCCTTGCTGGGAGCATCTTTGAACAAAATAGTCCACCACGTCACTTCATTGATGCCCGGACTTCCCATTTTTTGTTGTTGATAACAATAAGACATTTACCTCAGACGTCATGAAAGGCCATTACTATCAAAATCTGTAGTGTTTTGACCTGAGGTTTCAACCGAACACTACAGTACCTCTACCATGAGTTGCCATCGAAATTTACTCGCTAGCGCTAGCGTATTAACCCGTTCAGTGCCGGGAGCCCTCCTGGAGGGTTCACCTAGTCGCATATGGAATACCGGGAGCCCTCGCGGTGGGCTCATTTTAAATGTTGGTTTTTCTTAGCGAATACAGCTGGCATTATAAACCGTGATAATAAAATCTGATATTATAATTTATAATTTAATTACTCGTATCAATAAAAAAATTGTTCACTGTTACAAATATTCACACAAATTAACTTCCTTTTACAGTGGTTTATAATACGGTTTTAAACCTAATGCCGTAGACCGTCAGCGATGGTTAACTTTAGCGCAAACGAAATGCCGGTGACCCTCCCGGAGGGTTTACTTCCAATATGTATGGCGGCATGACGTATGAGCTCTATGAAAAGCGGGTGGAGTTGGAAGTGTTGACGTAGATCAAACTGATTTCGATAATGCTCGCACCATGAGTTTTACGGAGTCTCATGCAGGCGCTAAGGTAAGCTCGATAGATCGTGTCACCTACAGTGTGACCATTTCATAAATGGCGAATCTGCCACAGACTGGGCAAAAAAACTGCCAAAATCTGCCACACTTGGCGCCAAAAATGCCAAAAATATGCCTTCATGGAAACGGAAAAAATAGACACAAATTCAATGAAATATCATTAATCAACAAAAATATTTTACAATTTTCTTATGCATTATTATACCTAATAATAATAAAAAAAGGAAAATTCTAATAAGGTTATGTGAATTTCCTTGAAGTCTTTTAAATCTGCCAAAATCTGCCACTTTTGTAAATCGTCAGCAGGATCTGCCACAGACAAAATTTTGGAGCGAAATCTGCCAAAATGGTAGAAATCTTCCACACTGGTCGTCTAGCTAACTTAATTCTTATGTTTTGTTTCTATCTTTCTCAGTAATAAGAAGAGGGAACGGCTCATATGATCAAAACGTCACATAAGTAGTGATGTGTCGGGAGAATATTCTCACACGGAGAATATTCTCGGATCGAGAATGTTCTGCAATATTCTCGAATATTCTTTTCGACGGAGAATATACGAGAATTTAAAAATGGAAGTAAAATTGCTAAATTTTAATACAATAAGTTTCGATTTCAAGGTCTAAAGTAAACTTCTATTGTTGTTATTTATACTTTACTCGAAAAAACGTTACTGTATTATGTTTCGGACTGGAAATGGCGCCGATTCTCTTGTACACCGAACTAAACTATCACTAAACACTATGACACACTTGTGTCACTTTAGTCTATTTCAGAATGGGAAATCCTCGTTTGACAGGACTAAACTAAATTTTGGTGATTTTTAGTCTAGTTTAGAGGCATTTGTGACAAGAAAATCGGCACCAATAGCGACTCCACGTGGTACTTATTTGTCCTACCCCGTGATTTTTTTTAGAGTTGGAAGGGCGCTGGGGGGCACTCTCGACGTGTTTTATACGTAAGTTTTCACTTTTTGTATGGAAAATATGAAAAATGTTTGCTTACATGATGAGTTTTAAGGGTTTATGAGTTTCATAAAGGGGGTTGAAATTTTCATTATTCTGCGATAGGGCACACTTTTTTCGAAATATTAGCAAAAGAAAAGAAAAAAAAGACAGTACTGTTTTTGCATCCGAAGTCGAGGTGTTGGTGTGATTTTTAAAACCCATAAACCCTTAAACTCAACATGCAGGTAATCATTTTTAAAATTTTCCTTGATATTTTTCATATTTTCCATACAAAAAGTAAAAATTTCATATAAAACACATCGGAAAAAACCCCCAAAACTCAACATGTAGGTAACTCATAAAGATCGGAGACGCTACGCTCGAAGTTGTAGACGAGTATGTTTACCTAGGACAAACTGTCCAGCTAGGTAGGTCCAATTTCGAGAAAGAGGTCAATCGTCGAATCCGACTCGGCGGGCAGCGTTCGGGAAGCTACGCAATATCTTTTCGTCCCACATACCACAGTGTCTCAAGACGAAAATCTTTGACCAGTGCGTGTTGCCAGTGATGACTTACGGCACTGAAACGTGGTCGCTCACAATGGGCCTTATTAGAAGGCTAAAAGTCACCCAAAGAGCAATGGAGAGGGCTATGCTTGGAGTTTCCCTACGTGATCGAATCAGAAATGAAGAGATCCGCAGGAGAACCAAGGTAACCGACATAGCCCGAAGAATTGCCAAACTTAAGTGGCAATGGGCAGGACACATTGCCCGCAGAACAGATGGCCGATGGGGCTGAAAGGTTCTGGAGTGGCGACCGCGTACCGGAAGACGTAGCGTTGGAAGGCCTCCCACAAGATGGACCGATGACCTTGTAAAGGCCGCAGGAATCCGCTGGATGCGGGAAGCACAGAATCGGTCGAAGTGGCGGTGCTTGGGGGAGGCCTATGTCCAGCAGTGGACGTCTTTCGGCTGATATGATGATGATGATGATATTTTCCATACAAAAAGTGAAAAATTCCATATCAAAACACGTCGACGTTGCGCCCCTGCGCGCCTCCGGCTCTAAAAAAAATTCCCAAGGTAGGGCAAACAAGTACCACATGGAGTCGCGATTATCAAATTCGATTTTAGTTGCGTCAAAATTATTTTTGATTGTTATTTTGTTTTTAATTATTTGCACCATAAACCTTTCTTATAATGTTGTTTTCTTATTCATTTTATTAATGCTGATTATTTTAAACCCATAAAGTTCGTTTTAATACAGAAATCATACTTTAACATTACTACCTTAGGAAATTTAAGAGAATTTATGAGAATTTTCTCGAAAATATTCTCGGGAATGTTCTGGCTCAGGAGAATTTACTGAGAATTTAAGTTGAGGTGTAGTTTATTTTAAACTCAAACTTCGTAAAACGTTCAAATGCACTAAAAACTATTAGTCTAAAAAAAATACCGATTCAATACAGTCATCCAATTTTTTAATTCTCATAAGTTCCCTACCAAAAGAATGTTCTCGAGAATTTAACAGCAAAGTTCTCGCAAGGAGAATATTCTCGAGAATTGCCCATCACTACACATAAGGTATCGCTATGGTAACAATGTTATGACAGTCAATAAATATCATGAAACAATCCGACTAAATAGAAAGGTTGGCAGTTAGTGCACCTTTTTATGGTATTTAGGGGTTGTTGAATTTTTATTCCTTATAGGTAATAATTATTTACCTCTATTCAATTTGTAATTTTGTTGACAATGTGTGATTCGCGGCGTTATTTATTTAAATTTAAAATGAACTATGTTTACAATAATAGTGTTGCGGACGGCAGAGGTACCTACAGTACCGCAGGCAACCTGGGACGATCTCCCACTGATATTTGATGTGCGCTCCCTGCTAACTGACCCTCGGTGAATCCGCTGGCTGCACAACCACCACGGACCCCTGAATACGTACCTAGGTTGGGTACCATAACCCACAGTGACCACGATGAGGACTATCTTGAGGCAGCGAAATAAAACACTGATTTACTATCTTGAATGATTCCGGAGAATTCGGCTTTTCTTGGTATGTTTCTTCTTTGGTGGCTGAGCTCCGTATTTAAGTGTATTATCTAGGGCTGAACTGCGACTGAATTGCCCACAAAATGGTACCTACGCCTTTTATAGTAAGTAAATCCGTTAGGATATTGTGGTGCAAGCCGAATTCTTGGAATTGTGCATTTATTTATTTCTTATTAGAATTTCTTACAATCTTTGTAGATTATTCGTATAAAACACTATACAATTAATTAACTTATGTAGTTAAAACTTTTAGAACAAATCGGTCCCGTCGGCGTCGCCGGCAAATAGAATATTTTGTAAGAGAACTAAATAAGATAGTTTCTTGAAATTTACGTTCTTCCAGTCGTTGGCCTCCAAATTTTGGGGCCACTAACATATTCCATGCTAAATAATCTCTTCCAGACATTATTTTGCCTTTAATATACCTAAAAACGTATATAATTTGAATGTAAACATGTTTCACACGTCAAAATGGTAGTGAGCAACGTAACTACTATCGCAAGCGTATTTTTCGATAGCGTCTGTCGATTTAGTGACTCATGGTGCCGTTTTGTATGGTGACAGCTGAAAAACGTTAGCGACTATCGAATAGATTACGTTAGGTTTCTTACCTATCGAAAACTATAGTGCTCTTGGAACAAATTTTAATTCTTTCTGTGACCGCTAGGGGCGCTGTACAATATCTTTTCATATAAATCATTTACGGGGACGCTAGCAAGTTTTGACATTATCGAAATGTATTTGATTAACGTTAATACGCTAGCGAGTTTAACGCTAGCGAGTAAATTTTCGATGGCAACTCATGGTAGAGCTATAGATAGCAATTTCGACGTATTTGCGTTATCGTAACTATAGTAATACCTATTTTGTTTTTCATTAACATCTTGGAATTGACAAAAATAGAGAGGTTATCAGCTGGGTGTTCTGTTCAGATATTATTTACAAATTAAGAATAATTCCGAGACTAAAACTTTATGATATAAAAAAGTATACAAATGTCACTTTTAGCAATTTTTTAGGTTCAAGATGAAAGTTATTTTATTCATCCTTATTCATTTGAATAAAAGCAACAATTATTTGAACATTATTATTTTAATACGACGAAAATAAATTAACAACCTGTATCTCAACGTCATCACTCATTTTACGAGAACAAGACAATCTTTTTGTAAAAAGTTTTTATTCTGGCCCTCCCCTTTATCTTACCCCAAGGGACAAAAGGTGTAGAAGTATTTATTAATAGGTTATAGGTAAATGGAGTAAAAAGTATCGCACTCGATAAAACATGTTTCAACTATACACGGTCTACTGTTTTGTGTTTCAGTAGTTATCAATATAGTCTAAGATCCCCCCATAGAAGGACCTTCACCGAGCTGGTTAATGGATGAAAAGTATTTTATATTCAATTAAATATGTCAATAAAAATATCGCAAATGGGTTGTCTAAAAAATTTCAGTCCAGAATATGATTAAATTAACATTTAATTTTTTATTTATTTTTTACTTTGCACCGGTTTGGTTAATAGGTAAATTCCATACCAATCGAAAGTATGTAGCCCATAGAATATGCAAACGTTGGGTTGACAATTTTTTTCCCGTCACAACTCTTGGGTAGGCAGGTATAAACAGGTAAAAAAAACTAGTAACTTGCACCGGTCTGGTTAATGAATTAAAGTTAAATTAAAATAAAGATTATTTCATTACGAACACGGTGGTATAGGGTTGTCTGCGAAAAATCAGTCCAGAATTCCGGTTGTCGAGTTTTAAGAGCGTTTACGTCGTAAAGCATTTCATACAAACTTTCAAGCCCTTGTTTTTCGAAATGACTGAACCAATTTTAATGAAACTTCATACGCATATGCAGAATACAAAGGTCTTAAAATTAAGTTAAGAACATTTTCGAAATGTCTTATTTAAAAACAGATAACTGGAAATCTCTGTTTTAAATCTCTGTTGTAAGACGTAAGTACCTACATGAGATATTTCAAAATTGATCTGTAAGGTTCGAACTCCGAACAAATCTCATAGGACCCTCCGATGTCAACTAAACCTGCATTCAGGGCATTGTGCCCACAACTGATGTTCGCACGTACAGCCTATAGATAACGCAAATCAACGTCCACTGCTGATGAATCTTTTGCTACTTACTCATTGCCTTTGTGCTAGCAATATCTTAGTTTTAAGCTACGATTTCCTATAAGAGCGGTGGCCGCTACATAGCGTCTGCAATCGGCGAATGACGTCACTGAAACGTTATCTAAGCCGACGTTCGCAAGGACGTAATAAAATCGCGGCGATTTTTTTTCGATTTTATTACGTCCGTCCGTGCGAATGTCGGCTATGAAAGTATTTGAGTGTGTTTTGCATTTTTGACACCGTAAAGTCAAACCCCGCTGCCATCATTTTCATAACAGTTGTCACTGCGGCCGTTATGTGACGGCCACCGCTCTTCAAGCAAACCGTAGCTTTAGCTAACAAAGAGTACACGGGGTGTGTACTTGTATTCGCCTCTGTCTGCGGCCATCATTTTGTCCAAAAAACCTTTTATGTAAACAAAATAACATTCAAAATAACGAACCGGTTTGCTGAAAATCGGTTATTTTCTCCAAGGTATTATGTTACCGACTGTGCGCGCCAATTGTGCTAATAGTCAAAGTGCTCTGTCCTAATTGTTTGAAGAGATCAAAACGTTGAGTTGGTGACCTAGGATAGGATCCTATAATAGACTTATGGAGTACTATCGATTAAGAAACTGTGTCGATGATTGAATACGTACGTCAAGTTGTAAAAAACGCAGTACGAAATTATTAGAATTAGGTACTAGAGAAACCGCAAGCCGGGGAATCGTACCAATTGATGTTCTGTAGTTTCTGCCTTTTTTATTGGGTTGGAAATTATCAACTAACTTGTTTCGCTCTGGGCGAACCGGGAGGGTGTGTCAGACTCTTACTGACCAAAACCCACCCGTGTTCCTTCAGTTGCCTGTGTGTTACCAGGGGCCACGGTAACCCTTTCGGACTTTCCTGCGATGTAGTTTCTGCCTACCCCCATGAAAAAGGTGAGAGTTTATGTATGTATTATGTATGTATGGGGTTTGTCTAGGAAAGTTTTTCTTTCTACCGTAATACTTACATTTAGTTCCCAGTAAAATTATATTCTTATATGACTGTTTCTTAGCATACCCTAGGCAGATAACATTTTCGTATTTTTTTATTTACAATTTACAAGACGGTACCACAGAAGAATTCAGATGGAACACTCCGCTGTTTAGGTATGAAGCTATAAGTAGGTACGCGGCGGGCTCTACTTGTTGGACCAATTCAGTGAGTGTAACGTAGTCTGAAGATATAAGACTTACGCGGTAGAAAGAGAGGCAACTTCTAGGTGAATATAACTGTAGGTAATTATCGCTGTGTGACCAGAATTGCACTTTATTGTGTCGTAAGCAAGAGTCGCTTTTTATTAAAATGATTTTGCGGAGAGTCCCATCTGTATTAATCTGTGGCGGTAAACTTACTTTTGACAAAGCACTAGTATTTTTAAAAGACTTCAAAAAGGAGGATGTTGTCAATTCGACTGTATGTTTTTTTTTTTCGTTACGCGATTCTCTGCCAATTATGCTTTGATTTTGATAATTCTTTTTTGTTTGGTCAGGTCATACTACAGAGGTGGTCCCATGTAAATTTTGCTTTGGTAGTTTTTGAGTAAGCTTCAATAATACGTATTTTTCCCACTTAGTTTATATGGATGATATGATGATAAGTTCCTGTCACTGTTATTTACATAAGAAGTAGTACCTGTTGCGGATAAGTCCTTAGGGTTGCGGATAAGTCCTTAGGGGAAACCGTGGCCCTGGTCTAGGCAAGGGAAGGAACACGGGTGGGTTTTAGTCAGTAAAAGTCTGACACGCCCTTCCGCTCCGCCCAGAGCGGGAGAAGTCATTTGATGATTTCCCACCCAAAAAAAAAAAAAAAAAAAAAAAAAAAAAAAAAAAAAAAAAAAAAAAAAAAAAAACCCCACACAAATTCAAATACCGCTAGTATTCGAATTTGTGTGGGGTAGGTAGCACAACTAAAAAGTGAAAATAAAAACTTAAAATTAAAACCGACTTCCAAAAAAGACACTACAAAGTCAAAACTAACTTTAAATTCGGAAGTCGGTAAAAAAAAAAAATTCAAAACCAAATACACCGACTTCCGAAATTAAAGTTATTTTTGACTTTGTTATTTAAATGATTTGACGGACTTTTGACAACGCACCATTATTTTTTTCTAATCTTAACGAAATGACTAAGCCTGGTCAAGATAAAAGTTTATTAGGTTATCAACTATTCTAACGTAAAACTATTCCATTGTAACAATAACAACTGATATTACTATTAGTAGCACCTAATATTCTAACTACGTGATTAACAAAATGTGGGAGCATTTACTAGTGAATGATAACAATTAAATTTTCGATGAAAAGTAAGTAATTACTTTTGCAACATAGCGATGAAATAAATATAACAATGAGATAGTACACACTAATTTAACATTTTAACATCATAATAATATCAGCCTATGCTGTATTTATTTGACGTCATCCTTTATTTTAAATTCTCCCCTCATTGTCGGCCAAACTGAAACAAAATACACCTTCATTAATTTAATTATTACGCTTTTTATACAATTTTAAGGGGGTTGAAATTCTATAAAACCTCCATAAAAACCTCTCTTTTCCGTTATAATTATTAACTATCTAATCTACATGGTACTCATATGGTGTGACCGTGTGACCAAGATTATGTCTGCACTTTAAAAGAGACTGCGACCTCTGAGTTTGTTTCGGTCTTTCTTCTCAGTGTAATCTTTTTGTATGCACGTGTTTCTGTGACAAATAAACCTATTTTTCTTTCTTTCTTCTTCTTTTTCTTCTATTCAGATAGGAAACGCCTGCAATTTTTTTTTTTTGTTTAATATGACGTGTACCTATATCCTATTTACAGAATAAACAATTTTATTTCATTTCGAGACCAAAGGGATTATCAGCCTCACTTTCGCGATCTTGCAGTGTCAACTTTTGGATCAAAATTATTTCTTGACCAAAGCAATCCCAATAACTAAAACAATAAATGATTTAGGTCGGTATTGGCAAAAAATTATTAGCAAATACAAGTTTTTGGCGATACATCATTTAAATAGCCGGTTATTCAATTTAGCGCTCATTGTAGCCGGTTATTTAATTTAGCGCACATTTCAATATCCGGTTATTCAATAGCCGGATATTTGATTGATGTATCGCCAAAAAGGGTTATTCCACTAATACCCATTAAAACTATAAATGAAATAAAACATGATAAATAAATAAAATAAAAATGTTTTTAATATAATAATGACTTAAGTATTTACGTATATTATTTAATTACACGAGTGGTTTCATTTAGTTTTCATTTTATTCTCCATATGCTTTTTCCTCGTTTTGAGTATGTGCCATGAACGGCGTATAGGGGTAATATGATTCATATTGTTTAATCATTTCGTCTCTCGACAGAGAATCTCCATGAGTTTGGTCTTGTTCGTTTTCTTTTTCTTGGATTAGGAAAAGCTGGAATTTTATGTTTTGGTTGTGTTAGTACCTATAAGAAGTATTTTCTTTCCTACTTACGAAGAGGAGGGCTGTGTCCCAGCAGTGGGAATATTATAGGCTAAAATAACTAGGTAAATGTAAAAGGTACTTAATCAATGAACTTATAGCTTCAGAAAGATGAAAAAAAAACTTTGTATAACATTGCATAGGGAAGAGATGTTGGTAAAAAGAACCAAAAAATTAAATTCAGCTATAACATTACTCTTTGTTAAAATTCAGTGAAATGTTTCCCAATTGCAAAAGTTTGGAGTTAGATAATTATTACCCGACTTCGGAGAAGCAAAAAGGAGGGTTATGATTTTGACCGGTATGTATGTATGTATGTATGTATGTATGTATGCATGTATGTATGTATGTATGTATGTATGTATGTATGTATGTTCATCTGTAACCTCATAACTTCTAAACCACTGATCATAATTTGACAAATGAGGTATTGTTAGAAGCGTCCTGATTGTCCGCTGGTTATAGGCTATATGAAATTACACAAAATTTAATATGGCGCCCTCTAGAGGACATAAAGTCACGAACGAAAAAAAAAAAATTTTTAATCCTACCATGTTTGGTATCAAATGAAAGGGCTTGACAAGCACATTACAAATATGTATATATATTATATTTTTAAAGTACATAAATATGATAAATTGTTGAAAACATGCAAAAGTATGACTGTGCTACGTATGGGGCGGCGCGGCTGTAAAATTAATACCTGTTATACAATTTAACCTATACAAAAATAATAAAGCGGCTCTGCAAATACTTTATTACGAAATTATAACCCCAAAACAAATCAAATAAAAAGCAAGTTTAAAAACTAAAACTCGACTACTGAAAAATCACGCTCTAAAAAGTATAAAACAAGAAAATATTTCGGACAGAAATCAAGACATAGCATAGGTACAAAAATGGTCAAAGTAAAGCCGTAGTCGCATGCCTGTCGGCTACAAAATTATAATGGCATGCGACTACGGCTTTACTTTGACCATTTTTGTACCTATGCTACGTCTTGATTTCTGTCCGAAATATTTTCTTGTTTTATACTTTTTAGAGCGTGATTTTTCAGTAGTCGGGTTTTAGAGCGTGATTTTTCAGTAGTCGGGTTTTAGTTTTTAAACTTGCTTTTTATCGTTAAAATATTTAACTGATGTTATATACATATTATATTTGTTATTATTTTCAAATTATTCCTAGTTGAAATTCAGTGGGTTTTTCTCCCAATTCCAACATTTCAATAATAAGTAAATGTTCCTACTAGTTTATTATCGAATTCGTAGAAACTATGTTATTCGTAACATCAAAGTTATTTGACTTTATCAATTCTTGCTATCGGTTCTTATTAAAACTTGTTGGTATGTTTTTATCATCATTAGTCTGTATTTTATAAGTACCTAATTGTAGATTATTTCAAACATTTTTAAACTGGTAACTAGGTGCCAAGCCCACACCAAGAACTTTGATTATATAAATAAGAGAAATATTTAACTGATCCTCTAAAAACATATTGACCTTCTAAATTGGACATATTTTTAAATTAATGAACCTCTAAAATCTTTTTGCGCATCTAATGATGCACTGTGACAAACCGCGCGCGAGCCAAGCGAGCGAATCGAGCGATGCCGCTCTGGCTACCGGCGACCGCTACATCCAAGCTGGTCCCAGTTACTTGGATATTAGTATTTTTAAGACCCCTAAATTATTTGAGATTCACAAAAAGTGGGGGCGTAATCATTATATTAATTTGAGTGATCGATTTTATTTTAAGAAACGCAAAATGGGAATTATTAGTAAATATAGTAAAAATTCGAAGCCACGAAACCCGATACAAGGTAGAAACTGGTACAACCTATAAAATATATCAAGGAGACATTCCTAGCACCTGTAGTAAATTCCAGGCGCTTTATTACTAAGTTACTAGTTGACATTTATAAGCCTTTGTCACCAAACGTGTGTTTAATTATTCGTCTACTGCCGGCACTAAAGCCAAGGCTTTTGGATGTTCCAATTCTGAATAAATTGAGTCGAAACGTAGAGGTGTAATTACAGTCTTCGGTAGTTAATAAAAACTTACAACACAGTACCTACGTAGAACGAATTTGAGTGATGGTGCCGTTTGAAATGTCCTCCCACAGTTTGAAGAAGCACCTTGCATTTAGAGCCTTTTAACGATGGTTGGAGCATACTTGATGTTATTAATGAGCAAGCATTAATCCATCGTTCATCATCATCATCATTTTAGCCGAAAGAAGTCCACTGCTGGACATTAAAGACCGCCTCTGAGACTGGTTTGGTGCTTCCCGCATCCAGCGGATTCCTGCGGCCATTACAAGGTCATCGGTCCACTATGGGGCCCTTCCAACGCTACGTACGCAAATCGGTGTTAATCTGTCGATTACGCATGTTGACCAGAAGTTCAATTCACATTACAATTCAAACATAAAGACAAAACCACCAATCATACACTAATACAATCAAACACTAATACTAAAAGGCTAAACATAAATCGCTTTGAGTACATTTGGAGAGCAAACAGACCTTCGGATGGTAAGTAACTGATCAAACACAGAAGTTTGTGTTACGTTATGCATTGTCTACATTAGAATAGTGGGGTTTACTTAATGCTTTATACTCAAAGGAAGTTAGTGGGTACTTAGGTGTTTGGGAGTCAATATAACAACTATTAAAGTTCCATTAACTTATACCTTTCCACCGAGAGCATAACACACATTCTGCACCAATACAACACACACCATTAGCATTACACACACACACACACCGCCCAACACAAATAAAATAATGCAAATGTCAAATAAATATATTGTAATTTCTGATTTCTGAAATTTTGGTTTCATGCTAGCTTTAGTTTTTTTAAACACTTGTTATATCCGCAATAATTTTTAGATGTCACATGTCTTCGAATTTATTGTTCTAGGGCATGCCGGTTTCCTTACGATGTTTTTTTTTCACTGTTTTGCTAAGTCGCGGTTTTTACCACTGGGCCACCACTACTCTCGATAGGTAGATACTACAATATTACTTTTAACGATTTACGACTTAATTTCGAACAACCCGAATATTAGTTTTGCCAAATAAAAATCAAACATTTGACAGCACTCGTATTCACTAAGGATTAAGAGCGTGCATTCTGAAAGTCGGCAACGTCGCAAATAGCTGTCAAATATTTACCTGTTTTGATTAATTTGGCAATATTACTGTATGGAGCATTAAGTAGCATTTGTACGGATTATATCCCAATTCTGAGTTTTAGCATTACTTCAGTAAAAATATTTTTTACTCTAAATTATTAGCGTGTGCCATTGCAAAGCGAAACAATAATATAGATCACTTAAAATTCAAAAATATTTATCTCATACTTACCAAATAATTAATATAGCTTGCGAATCCGTTCGTACCCATACTCTTCAGCTCATCCTGCTTTGTCACCAAGGGCGTCATGTACTGATCTATTGCTTTGCTTACATCGTCCATAAAACCGTACAGTTGGTGCTGATAGACTTTCGGATCGGTAATTGGTACCAAAGATTGTACTGGAACTACTGGTGCATCTTTTACGTCTCCGTCGCCAAAGTTTGCTTGAACACCGCCAAATTCTTCGGACCTAGACTGTGAGTCTGGTCTTGCGTGGGCCTGGAAAGGTGATAGTGTGTTTAAATTGGAATGGTGTTGGAAGCTGTTATTTGGAGCAAGATTTTTGATCTCTCGTACACGAAAACACAGGTTACTTGTGGAATTTTATTTGATTTTAACGTTTTGTAAGCATATGTGCCAATAATAACAATAATACAGAAAGTATTAACCGAAAACCCGTTAAAATACAAAAAGTGGGCAACGTTACAAACAGCTATCAAATAGACAATTATGTCTCAAGCATTTCAAAAATCTTGCTCTTTAACTATTTCAGGAACGTACCTCTTGCTGCCAAGAAGTAGGTAGGTAGAGTATGTCAGGTATAAATCCTATATCTACTAAGTTCTACTGTTTTGTAACAATAATGCTAATGATACGCCAAATTATACATTCATTCGGATGCCGTTATTCTATTTAATGGACTGTGATTATCATATAAATGGAACATTGTATTAATCTATGCAACCTATTCCTAACATTTAGGAGAGATGTATTCAATTTAACGAATACAGAAATACCTACTATAATTTTCACAATAGGCAATTTCAGAATAGGCGAAAAAAGATAACTAAATTAAAAGGCTAAAAATAATAACTAAATTAAAAGGCCAAAAATGATAACTAAATAAAATGCTAAAAATGATAACTAAATGAAAAAGCTATAAAAATGATGACTGAATTAAAGCCACACAGGAGATAAGCTCCAAATCAGTGTATCCGAACCGACGAAAACGGAACAACCGTATCCGAAATCAAAACCGAATACGATACCACAGTCAAAATACTCACAAAATAAAATGCAGACGCAACTAACAATATTGAAAGGAACGACATCTTTGACTAACAAAGAATAAAATAATATGCAAAGGAGAACCTTGTAACCCTTTTATAAATAAAGCGGTGCCTTTATTACCTTTGAGTGAATAAGAAATGTCACGTCTGAAAGATAAGGTTAATCACTGAAGTATGGTCAACCTTTGTTTGGAAGTAACTGGTGCACATGTTATCAGGAAACGCTGAGAAAATTGTATTTGATGACGTAAGAATCCATAGATACTGAGGATCCTTTGTTGTGATTTTTTGAGACACTGCAACTGCACAAATATGGCTTTAATTCATTAGGGCATTGATTAATGATTTCTGCTGAACTGTTTCTTGAACATGGAGACTCAAGTCAGATGTCCTCTTAGTGATTTTTATTAATAACACACCATTGCATTACAGCAGCACTTTAGCAATCTTTGATCGCATAAAACCACTCGTAAAACGAATCCCAATATTCAATATCTATTCGTATCTTGACGCGCTTCTCCCAATTTGCTCCGACTTTCGGTATCTCAGTTCACTCGTGCATAGCGATGGCGAAGCAGACTTAACACTGGATGGATGAAATGGCGGCAGGTCACGGGAACAATCTGCGACTCCCGCATTCTCCTTAAAATTAAGGGGAAGATTTATAAAACATTGGTTAGACTTGCTGTTGTATGGATCAGAATGTTGGGCCACAAAAGGGATGAATGAAAGGCAATTGTATATAGCTGATATGAAGATGTTTAGAGGGATATGTGGTCTTACGCGAATGGATATTATAAGAAATGAGTATTAAGAGGTGACTAAAAAGTTGTGTCGTAATAGGTGGTCATGGTATGTGCATGTGATGCGGAGGCAAGAGGGAAATGTCGTCACGAAAGTTTTGAGTATGAATGTGCATGGCTATACGAGTAGGGGAAGACCCAAAGAACCGATGAATAGACTGTGTGAAAGATAATATGGCTAGAAAGGGAGTGACAACCGAGATGATGACTAATAGAGAAGTATGAAAGGAAAAAAACATGTAAACGATGACACCCAAATGAATTGGGATAGGAATCCCAATTTATTTGGGTGTCATCGTTTACACCACCAAAAAATCCCCAAAACCAAACCCTAATATCAATACTGCTCCTACAAGAGAATGAACCCCCAACATTGATATTTCCTCTCAAAATATGAAGTAACAAAAATACCACGTCCATAATACCGCGGGCTCAGAGTTAACAAAAACAATAACTCATCATGCAAAACACAGATTGTTTCACAACACAGATGGAAAAATATTTGTCACACTCCATATTACGAAAGTTGTTTTGAATTTGTCAAAACGGTGGCATTTGAGTCCATCACTGCGGGAAAATAAACGCGAAACTCAACGTTTTGAATATAAATTTAAGCTGAGCGATGCATATATGAATGTTATAGGTTATTTTTATTCATCATCATCATCATCAGCCTATTAATGTTCCCACTGCTGGGACACAGGCCTCCTCTCTGTGAGAGGGAGTGGGCTGTAATCTACCACGCGGGCCCAGTGCGGGTTGGTAGCAGCGTTGCCAGACGTCGAGATTACGGCCCACTCCCTCTCACAGAGAGGAGGCCTGTGTCCCAGCAGTGGGAACATTACAGGCTGATTACTACTGAGCATTTTATCATCATAAGCAGCTTTTTATAATGACACATTAACTCCCCAAAATGTTTCATATATGCAAACCTTTGGGATGGTTCGTCTCGTCATTTTCCTCTATCGTATTGTGATTCCCCCTATATCATGGGACTTAAAAATAACTACTGAAACGTATGTACTATACACCGCGAAATTTTAATCACAGTTTTGCTAGAACAAACGTTGTTCAGACCATGGTCTACTACCATTCTATACCGTCCAATATGTTATTAAAACAAACTAAACTAGGCTTTCTCACATAAGTCATACGTTGCTCAAACGTGTTCAAACATTAACCGTAACATCTAAGGACTCATCGCGGTAACAATATGGCATTCAAAAGAGTTATGAGGAGTCCACGTGGACTACAAGGATGTCCGGTAAATGCGGGCCGAAATGCAAATAAATAAATCAGTATTTTTTTGTGTTTTTTCAAATACCATTGACGTATTTTTTTTTATTGAATGGTATAGAATGGTAGTAGACCATGGTCTGAACAACGTTTGTTCTAGCAAAACTGTGATTCAAATTTCACGGTGTATAGTACACCTCTACCCAAGCGTTCGGTGAAACAAGGCGTGATGTTATGTATTGTGATAAATCCTGTTAACCGCTTGCCCGTTACAGTGGACATCAGGTGGGCATAACAATTAAAATTCTATTGTGTCTCGTTAATGACAGCTGAAGGTTTATTTAATCGGCTTTCTATCAAACTTTCTACTTGACCGTACTGCCTAAACTATCTTTCCCGACCCTTGTTGTCACAACACCGTCTCTCAAACCACAAAGACTGCGACACATTGTTTCTCTGGGTTAGTAATTTCTCACCTTTTACCCTTTTAGGGTAGGGAAGAGCTCGTGGCTAAATAATAACAGCCGCATGGGTCGATTTCCATCAGGTCAAGCTATGCTTGCCGGGGTTGGTCAATGGATGGGTGACCATCTTTACATACCGAGACTCCTCCGTGCCTCGGAAAGCTCATCAAGCCGTTGGTCCCGGCTCTCATTCATGGATCTATGACAGTAGCAAACACATTTAAAAAATTACACAGTCGAATTGAGAACCTCCTCCATTTAGAATGTCAATTAAAAATACCTATGAGTTGGCTCATTTTGGTTTGGTTGGATTGACCCTTCTAATAAAGTAAGTTTTTTTTAAATAAATAAGTCTCTTTTTAACTTTCTGGCCTTCTCAAAGTTGGTCGCATTAACTAAACTAGAGCACCCCGACCAAATGGGTTAGGTTAGGTTAGAACTGTGAACACTAAATCCAAGTTAGCCGCAGTTACTTGGCTATTCAGTATATTTAGGACGACGAAATGGGAATAATTTTGAAGCTCACAAAAAGAGGAACCTTTATTATGTAATACAGGGTCTGTTATAATTTTTAGACGCTTGTGGCTAAGTTATAACAGCCGGACGGATCGATCGATCAGGTTAAACTACGCATATATATTTACTTACCCCAAGACCCATCTGTGCCTCGGAAAGCAGGTTAAGCCGTTGGTCCCGGCTGTCATTTGTACGGAGACCATTAACAGTTGTTACGGGTCGTTAGAAGCCCGAAAGTCTGACAACCAGTCTTACCAAGGGGTATCGTATTACCCAGTTACTGGGTTGTCGAGGTCAGATAGGCAGTCGCTCCATGTAAAATAACATAACATCACGCCTGTATTCCCCGAAGGGTTAGGCAGAGGAGTACCTATAGTAGGTACCACATTTGACCAGTTATGTTTAAGTCCCATGTAATAGGGGGCGAGCCTATTGCCAGCAACCGGGCACAAATCATGACTCCGGTTGCTACTTGGTGGGGCGGCTTGGTGGGATAAAGTGGCATGATACAAAGGTTTTCGTAGTTAAAATTAAATTCAATACGTTATGTGATTATTTAATTAAACAAGACCAAGTTAATAAAAACCAAAACTTCTTTTGAAATTCGACACATTACATTAAAAGAGAAAAGCTACAAGACCATTTTAGAATAAGTTCGTTTTAATCCAACAAACAATGTGAGTTTTTCATTCACCGTAGCCGTGTTAGGAACGTGACATTTTCTAAGCGGCGACCACGATAGACGGGACACGTGATTAAGATAAACACTTCATTACTCGTTATTACTTACCTTATCTCCACAGCTGTGAGTACCTATGGCTATTTTGTGAGTATTCTTTTGTTTAATCTTCTATATACAAATAAATAAAATTGAAGTATCTGTTTATAATTTCAAAATAACAGCTTTTTACTTCTACTTCTTCTTTTCGTGTGGTCAGGTGACTAACCTGAAGGTCAATTCTCGTACATAAAAAACGTTCACATTCAAGACGCAATCTGTCAAACTTGTCAAAAATGTTGGTAAATTGATTGTAGTTTTGACAGATAGCGAATGAGATGCGATTGCGAACGTTCTTTAAAATAACGAGAATTGCTCCTCTGCAGCTCTGGTGTGTCAGAGTTTTAAAGCTGCCCATGGGCTTCCGACTTGGCTTCATATGCCGTCGAGAAATACCTCTCAAGCTGATTTCCTCACGATGTTTTCATTCACCGTTTTTGAAGAAAGTGATAATTATACAGGGTGACAGGGACATCGACGCGAAGCCGGTTACCATGGATTCAGTACATGATTCTGAACACCCCTGCGTTGAAATTTTTCGTCGGTTATTAAAAAAAAAAACAGCTGTTTCATAGAAAAGTGCAATACCTACGCGGTCAAAATGTATGGAGCAGCAATGTATGGTTCAGAATCATGTACTGAATCCATGGTAATCGGCTTCGCGTCGATGTCCCTGCCACCCCGTATAAATGTGCGTACTACATGAATCTGAAAAGTCAGAGGTGACGCGCCTTGGGTTCGAACTTGAGACCTTTGACTTAGCAGTATCTCTGCTCACTAGCTTTTTTAAATTTTTGTCTGTCGGTCTGTTGGTTCCGGCTAAACTCCGAAACGGCTGGAATGATTTGGAATGGATTATCACTGGCAGATAGCTGATGATAAAAGGAGTACCTCAGGCTAATTTTATTTTAGAAAATGTATTAGGGCCCATGCGTGTGAAACCGCGGGCAGCAGCTAGTATTATATTAATACTGGAATGGAATGAGTATATGGAGGAAAAAAGAATTGGTACCTTTGTTTCTAAAGGACCAACTTTTTTAGCTCAAGGAACAAAAAAAGCATTGTTTTGTCATTTTCCTTTTTCAGTGTATTGCACGACTCGTAATGCGAAGCATTAGAGTGTGCTCTACGATCGAAAAATATTTTTTGCCCCATTTCTGCAACTGTTTTTATTGTTACACTCCTGCTAGTACACACAACCTACTTAATTTATATACCATTGTATAGATGATTAAATGGAGATTAATACTGTATTTTTACCAATTGATTTAATGCAGCAGAAATGAAAAAAACATCAAAATAGTTGAAAAAAAATTCCTGTCCGTCAATTTATGAACCTTGAAAACATTGTAGCTTGCGATAAAATCAATTAATTGAGTTAGTTTGTTTTAATACATTCGTTTCGGCCATAGAAGGAACCCTATTGAAAATGGCTCTTTTATTCATAATAGTTTAATTATAATTAATAAAATACTAACTAAAATATAATATCTTTATCTAAATATTTCCAACCTTGACATAACGTGTTGCCTAGCAACCCACAACGTAAATATCTAAATAAATAGTCTTTGACATTAGGTAAGGGTTGCGAGGTTAGAAATTTACCCATATTGATGGGTAAAACAGCAGTCAAAACATACTTCATAAAAAGTGATAAATTGGTATTTTTTTTTAAGAAACTATGTTTTGAATTTATTTTTCGTTTATGAATGTGTGTTATGAGGCGTGCACTTTTGGAATTTCCAAACTATTTTTTGTTTATTAGATATGCCTACGTTGGTTTCTCTTAGTAACAGATATACAGATAGCAGTGATAGCCTAGTGGTAGTGGTGTGACCGTCGGACTGCCAAGTCATAGGTCTCGAGTTCGAACCCAAGGCACGCACCTCTGACTTTTTCGATTCATGTGCGTATTGTATATTTGTATAACTATCACTTGCTTCAAAAACGGTGAAGGAAAACATCGTGAGGAAACCGGCATACCTGAGAGATATTTCTCGACGGTATGTGAATCCAAATCAGAGGCCCACGAACGGCTTTAAAACTCTGACACCAGGTTAGTCAATAACCACACGAAAAGGAGAAGTAACAGATGAGAATAAAAGTTAAAGTATCATCAGTATACTTCTGCCTGTCCCGTCGGGAAATAAGATGCGATGTTAACTTATCATCAGTTACTTTCTAATAACTAAGAAAAACCTGAGAGAATCGAGTTACCCCAGTGTTTGTAAAGCACTTCAATTATGTAGAGTTGCTGTTTATTCAATAAAGAAAAAACATCTTCAACTAGATCCAATATTAAACTGCAGATTAAAAACATAATTGAAAACAATTGCCAAGTTAATTGAAACAAGCAAATAAAAGAAAAAAATACAATTAAGTCTGAATGGGACTCGTCCAAAACTGTCCAGTGCCATAAAATTATTCGCCCTTTTTGGAAATGACTTTAAACCGCAACGGGGAAATAAAAATAAATGAGCCTTTTTATTTACCTACGAGTTTTATTGCTACTTTTTGTAACATTGAGTGTATGAAATTAATTTCAGTGCAAAATATCGCCTAACATGCTTACCGAAAACGACCGAGGCAAAATTGTGCATAAAGGAATTCTTAACTTAGACACTGAAACTTAAAAGCCTAGCCTAACCTTAAAGCTTTAAAGCCACACTGAAACTTACATCATTACTCAGACCAAATAAAAATTAAGACATAGCGCTGTGACCAATACAGTGAACCATGCTAAAACTACACCTCCGCTCATTGCATACGCTCACACGCACACATTTACAATCAAACTACACCTTACTTAGTACACACGTCATGTTTACGAAACCGGCTTCACGTCACCGTTGACAGGGCTCTGTCTTGGTTTTCTGTTTGGGTAATTTGGTCTGAGCATCATTATTATCATCATCATCATTGACAGCCTTGTTCCACGTACTGCTGAGTATGAGCCTCCTCTTTTTTGTGCCATGCTGCCCTGGTCTGTGCGAGTCTCGTCCAGGTCTTCTCCAGGTTTTCTCCGTGATCTTCTGTAGGTCGTCCACCGACTTGGCTATTAGTCTGCCTACGCTCCTACCGTATCTCGACAACCATTCCGTTAGGATTATGCTCCACCTGCCATCACCACGTCTAGCCATATGAAACACACATTTATTTTATTATTTATTTTTAGCCTGTGTTGTCCCACTGCAGGGCAAAGGCCTCCCTTTCTTCTTTCCACTCCTCTCTATTTTGCCAGTGTGGACCAGTCCTGTCTGTAGGCGTCAAGCTCGTCTCGCCATCTTCTTCTGAGTCTACCTCGATGTCGACGGACGTTTTCTTAGTTATAGTAAAACATGGTTCATAATATTCAATCTTTCAATCTTCCTAGCCTTTTTCCAACTATGTTGGGGTCGGCTTCCAGTCTAACCGGATGCAGCTGTATACCAGTATTTTACATGGAGCGACTGCCTATCTGACCTCCGCAACCCAGTCACTGGTAATACGTAATACCCCTTGGTAAGACTGGTGTCAGATTTTCGGGTTTCTGGCGACTCGTAACAACTGTCAAAGATCCATAAATGACAGCCGCTACCAAGGGCTTAACGTGCTTTGCGCGGCACGGAGGAGTCTCAGTATGTAAAGATGGTCACCCATCCTCTGACCAACATCGGCAAGCGTAGCTTAAGCTGATGAATCGACCCGTGCGGCTGTTATTACTATAGCCACGAGCTCCTCACATGGTTCATAATATAAACACCATTATTTAATAGCTAATAGCCGGAAATTCAGTCTTTTAAGTTCTAAAATAGAAGCCAGACATTCACGACCAAGCGAACCTACATACATTTATGAATACAACGAAAGAACATACAAAAGACTACTATCACTCGTATGCCTGAAGTATTTGAAGCATCAATCTATGTCCCAGATACCCGCGTAATACCTAGGCAAAGATTTGTCAAGTACAATCACACCTGCGCAGCCAAACTGAATTAACTCTCAAGAAAACCACATCAAAACGATGTATTCCAAGAAAACAGTCTAGATGAGAACTCATGATAATGATTCTCCTACCCGTATCCTAATTTATTTGGCGTGAGCGTAACATGTCTTTCTCTTACGATATATACGACACCCAACTACTCGGATTATTTTCCCTTTTCTATATAGGATGAGTGAACTTTACACTCTATTCCTCATCTTTCACACAGTCCATTCATCGTTTCACTGGTCTTTCCCCACATTTTTTTTTGTTTTTACCCTCATCGGGGAAGCTCGTGGCCTGCATCTCACCTGATGGCGGCTGATGGTAAGTGATGATCAGGCCAAAGATGGAAGCGTGCTTCACCCGGAATCCTCAGCCACAGAGGCACTGGCTATCTTACCTCCAACTGCCGAAACACAACAATGCTATTAACATTGTTGTTATGGCGACAGACTTAGATAAGATAGTGGTAGCTAGCCAGGCGGACTTAGAACAAGCCCTACCACCAACCAAACCAAGCAGAATTTTTTTCTCCCACTGGGAATCGAACCCGGGACCTCTGGGTCTGAGACAGGTAGTTTAACCACTAGACCACAGAGCCAGAGGCTTTATAGCCTTACATTCCTCACTAAATCTACGCCCAACTATTAGCACGCAAACTAAACGATATTTGACAGTCTATAACCACAGAGAAAAGCCGACCATAGCCCAAAATACACACATCAAAAGTGTCTAGGGATCAAGCATTTTTATGCGGATTTCTTGAGATTGAGATGTGGCTTTGTAATAAATTTATGATTTTATAAATTTATATGGATCCTTTTTGGTGCATTTCATAATTTGAATCAGGAACTGTGAATCAAATTCGAGTAAAACATGAAAATCAGCTGTCAATATTTTCCCTATAAAAACATACAACGCATTGAAGACATTATTAGTGCTACTGTTTCCCTACTACTGATTAAAACCAACGTTATTATGGAGCAGCGACGTCATTTAAGCAGGGAAGAAATGCTCAGAGCCGTGGGAATGATAGAAGCTGGTTCCCGGCAACGTACTGTGGCTTTAGCTCTGAATACAAGTCAGAGTGTTATCAGTCGACTTTGGACACGTTACCGAAGCACTGGTACCGTGGCTGAGCGCCATGGAGGACGGTATCGCTGCACCACACGGAGACAAGACCGATACATTCAAATCTTAGCTCGAAGAGCTCCAACAATAACCGCCATGATGTTAGCCGTGAGGCTTCATCACTCTTCAGGGAACTTAATTAGCGACCAAACAGTCAGAAACCGCTTGCATGAAGTGAACCTTCATTCCCGAAGACCGCTACGGGTACCACCTATAGCAATGCACAATCGTAGGATTCGATATCAATGGGCTCTTGAACACAGAAATTGGGCAGAAGAACAATGGCGTTTCGTGTGCTTTTCTGATGAGTCTCGTTTTGGTATGAGACCGGATACAAGACGTATACGACACTGGAGAACCCCTGGACGCCAACAGCGATTAAAATCCTGCCAGGAAGTCCATCCTTATAGTGGTGGAACCATCATGGTATGGGCGGGTATTTGGATCGGCGGAAGAACTGAGTTGATTTGGATTAGAGGCAACCTCAACGCTCAAATTTATGCTGAGACGATTGTATCAGACGTCATCGTTCCTCTACAAGTGCAAATCGGTCCCTTATTTCAGTTAATGCATGATAATGCACGACCGCACACCGCAAGAGTTGTAAGACAGACTCTCGCCGCAGCTAACATCAATGTCCTGCCCTGGCCTGCTCAGTCGCCAGACTTGAACCCGATTGAGCATGCATGGGATATGCTACAGAGAAGAGCTCTGCCGAATATGGAGGGTATCCAGTCGCAAGAAGACCTTTTTTTGTTGTTGCAACGAACATGGGCGGCCATTCCACAGCGTGATTTGGATGAACTCATTTTGAGTATGCCAAACCGATGTTCTTGTGTTGTTAGTGTTCGCGGTAGAAACACGGATTATTAATTGTTTAAGTTACCCAATAAAATTTTAAAGAAAACTGTTATTTCAGTCTTTTTTTCGAACTTTAATGTTAGTGGTTCAAATGTCAAAAATCCCTTTATTAGGAAAATGGCAAATTTCTTTATTAATGCAAAGGTGACTTGGTTTATCGTTACTGTGACAAACGAAAACACTTTATTTGATGAATCCTTAAAGAAAATTTTAATTAATATCAATCAGGAGAAAAGTTATTGCAAAAATATATGTTGATCCCTAGACACTTTTGATGTGTGTAGTTAGTAAATAGGTCCCAACATAGATTCACATTTACTTGTAACGTCAACACTGATAGCCCACGTACCGTTTATTAAATTAAACCCTCTTAATATTTCAGCAGGGTCTCTATTTACTTAGGATGCCAAGTTATGCTCTTATCTTTCAGTATATAATGCGGGACTGAGATTATATGAAAGCACTTTCCGAGGGCAGTTTCCCGAGAAAATATCGTGTTACATGGATTTTTTGCTGACCGTGTTGATTAAAGGAGTACAGACTTGTAACAGCTCATTTAGTGTAGGCACTTCCTTTGGTTTATTACCTGTTCTAGGCAAGGTTTTGAATTTTCTATTTTTAATGTTGGTGTAACTTGGAAAAAACACTCGAGTTTTTTTCCTAGGTAAGCCTTGCCGTAGCTATTTTTAAAACAGTAACGGCTGCACTTTGATGACAATGTATCTAGCCTTTTGAGACACCTGGAAAGTTTAATATAAACGTCCTTAAACATAATAATATTTTATTTTTCACGTTAACTTATTTTTTTACCGCAATTTCATAATGTAGGTATACCTATTATTCTTGAGTACATTGTATGTACTCAATGATTATTTCCTGAGTAAGTAAGACAAATCTTGTAGCCTGAAATTCACAACAAAATCTATTAACAAAACGCTCCTTACACACACAATTCACCTCGACATCCCTACAAAATACCAGGGTTGTCCCGATCGAAACCAATGTGGATGTTAGGCAACAACCCACGTATTCAATATGGAGGGTGCGGCGGGCACAGCATCATGAAACGCTCATTATTTGTCATCGCCAACCCTGAAATAGGTTAGATGTGCCTACACTTGAATTGTGGTCTGGTTTAGTTTAGCATGGCGAGAGAGTGTTGTAATTAAAATAGGGAAGTGAATGAGTTGGTTGGGGATCACTTACATATGGTCATGGAAATAAATAATAATATGGTACCTATACTCAAAAAAATATTTTTTATTTTTTACCACTTTGGGAATGCGGTTGTCCAGAATCTCATCTGATGGTAAGTGATGATAAGGCTGAAGGTGAAAGCAAGCTTCACCCAGAATCCTTAACCACAGAGGAACTGGCTATCTTACCTACTAACTGCCAAAACACAACAATGCTTTTAACATTGTTTTTATGGCGACAGACTTGAACAAGATGGTGGTGGCTAGCCACGCGGACTTAGAACAAGCCCTGCCACCAACCAAAGCGGGCAGAAAATTTTGCCCCCACTGGGAATCGAACCCGGGACCTCTGGGTCTGAGACAGGTGATCTAACCACTAGACCACTGAGGCGGTTATTACTTTTTTAACCGTATATCACATGGTGTACCAGAAAATCTAGAGGCTTTCACGCTTCAACAGTAAAAGCGACTTTCATAGCGCTATTTATCTCCAAATAAGAAATTACGGTAACAATGCATATTTATGAAGGAAAACCCTCATTTATTTCAATTTGGCCTCGAACACAATGTTGATGTATGTTAAATATAAAAACGTTACAAGTTTCTTCGTTAACTGCGGCCATTTTACAGCGTAACGAAGTACCCTTTGGCAATTATAATTCATTTCCATTTCAGAGGAGCTTAATTGGTTAAGCAGTTAAGGCCAACGTTTTTTCAATTATGTAGTTACTTAACTCCTTCGTTGTTGAGGATATTTAAAAAGATTTTTACATTTTCGATTGTCTGAAAATTGTGTTACGATCATAATATCGGGAAGAACGGTGGCAATTAGCGATGAATGTTATCTATTAGAGCTCCCAGCACACATACAATTATAAGTTGACGAACTATAGTAACTCACGCATGGACGCACACAACATCTATTAATTCAATACCTTGCATGTCTGATTAATCAGTTTTTGTAAACGCATGTTTGACAAATAAATTATCTTTATCTTTACTTAAAATACAGATACAGATTTAGTTGGATGAGATGTGCGGTCTAGCTTATGTCATAATAGCTATTGGTATACCTACTCTGCTATTTAGTCGGGCAGCTTAAAATAGTAAATCTGCTGTCGCCCTTAAAGCTAAGAACCTCGTCTAGATTAGTATAAAATTGTGGGCAATGAATAAAAGGAACGCGGTTTTTGCCTTGTTAGTTGTAAAATGTTGTGGATTATTTATGATAAATTATTAATGACTAGCTTTCCCCGCGGATTCGCCCGCGTGGAGGTCGAAAATTATTCCACGGGAACGTACTACCGGCATAAAAAGTATATTCTACATGTTAATCCAGGATATAAATTATCTATCATCCAAATCTGTTCAGCTGTTTTAGCGTGATTTAGTAAATTGGTGGGAGGGGGGCGGTTGTTTTGGTCCACACTCACGTTACACAAATGAGAATAAGAAATAAGTACTTACCTACTGAAAAGTTGCCGGGAATCGGTTGTCATGGTATGGGCATGTGATGCGGAGGAATGAGGAAAATGTCGTTAGTAAAGTTGAGTATGAATGTTGATGGCTATAAGAGTAGGGGAAGACCAAAGAAACGATGGATAGAATGTGAGAAAGATGATATGGCTAGAAAGGGGGTGACTACCAAGATGACGACTAATAGAGAAGTATGGAAGAAAGGGACATGTTGCGCCGACCGCAAATAAATTGGGAGAAGGGCAGGAAAATGATTATGATGTTGCAAAATTAAATAAAACACTTTTACACGTCAAAATATGTTATGTTTTAAACCCAGATGAGTTCAGTGTTTCCCATCTGAATCCTACTTCCTACTAATATTATTTTGAAATGTGGATGGAAATGGATGCTTGTTACTCAATCACGCAAAAACGGCTGAACGGATTTGGATGAAATTTGGCACAAAGATAGTTTATAATCTTGATTAACACATAGGGTTTTTATCCGAGTAGTACGTTCCCGTGGGATAATTTCCGACCTCCATGCGGGCGAAGCCGCGGGCGAAAACTAGTAAGTACTGTAATAAGAAAGACTGAAACAAACTCAAACAACCAAATAATAAAGATCTTTCAAGATTTCAGTCCATAAAGTCCAGATTACGCTTTTCTTAACCAGTCAGAAAAGTAAACTTAGTTAATGTAATTATAATAATTATGATGCACATGTCAGGCTTTGAACCTTCAAGCTTGTGTTTAATGTTCATAAACCTCTGAGGCATCACGACTGACTTTATTAAAGCTTGTTACACATTTACGTAAGATGTTGCAAACTTCAAAGGCTTGTCCGTCATCTCTACTTAGCCTTACGTATAAACATCAAGGTGGACAGCTTATGTCAGTTCTCTGTTTCTTTAGACGAGGGTTTTAGAAACTTGCAAGTAAACAAACCTACATGTTACTTACATTATAAAGAAGAAATATTGTGTTTATGGCATGTTACAAAAAAAAATACAAAAGTAAATAATCTTATACCTTTACCCCCTTACTAATAAACGTTGTATATCGCCTGTATAGTTACACACCGATTTCTCTCTTTCAATCGTCAGTAATTTGACATTTGAAAGAAGAAGACAAAGCGTTGTGTAACTATACAGACGCTATACAACGTTTATTAGTAATGGGGAAAATGTATATAATATATATATAATCTGAATCTCGGAAATGGTTCCAATGATTTTCATGAAATTTAATATTCGGTTTCGAGGGAGATAAATCGATCGAGCTAGGTTTAATTTTTAGAAAACGTACCAAAAATAAAACTGAGGTAACCTCGGTACCCAGATATTAATCATTTAAATTACGAATTGTACTTTCCAAGACGAGGAGTGAAGTGTGTTGTAAAGTTTTCTTCAAAAACATGACCAGAAGTATCTAAAAACGGTGAACATTACGAGATCATTTTAATATCCGGTTTTTGCATTGAAGTAGTAATTGATCACAAGGCATAATTCAGCATTGTCATCTTTTCCCCAGGCTAAGGGCCAGTTTCTGTAAAGAAAATGATGGCAAAACCATAATTATAGTAATCTAATTTTGTACCTACTAGTAGGTATTTAGCATTACAGTCAATGCAACAAAGCATTAAAAACATCAAAACAAATACTGCTACACATGATCACAAGGATCACAAGGAGGATCAGGCATCCTCATAAAACTCGATACAACATTCAAGAAACAAAACAATGTTAAAGAAACTATGTAAAGGTACCAGTTCAGACGGTATGAGACATAAAATTCCAACAGAATTTTCTTTCAAGAAAATTGAATATTCATGTCGGGAGATGAGAACTATCCCTCATACAGGCGCTCGTTTTAAATCGTTAAACCGAAGCTCAATGTTTTATATTTAAAACTTTCAGCTCTACTAAGTCATTCATAAGGCTTTGAATATATCTCAGCAAATTTATTAGGCGTCTGTTTTAAGCCCAGAATATTGATAAGACTAGTTAGTTAAACCTTAAGAATTGTTTTGAAAATTCTTAGAACAGTACGTAATTATTTATTTACAAAACACGAGCAATTTAGATTCTCAAGAAAAGATAAAGTTTCAAATGAGTTTAAATCTATTCTATTTTAATTTAAAACTCAGTGAAATGTTAATAGAAACGAATTGAATAGGGGTCTCTAGAAGACTGAACTTGAAATGTACACGAAGATTTTGAGAATAATTCTATTTTCTGTGCAATTTCACAGAGAAAATAGAAAGTTATGTAAAGATCCAGCAGTTTTGGGCGAATTTTAAGAGGAAAGCTAGTCGTGACAGGAGGTTTTACCATCGGACAGAATAAATAACAATGACTGTACGATCAAACCCGTACATATCAACTGTATTCATTATATGCTGACATCACACGCAGAGAATAAATACAATATACATATTTGAATTAGCAATCAGTAGTCGCATAGCATGGTTTGCGTAAAAGCAAAAGGACGCATTCGCTGCGGATCAATCATTTATCAGTTTTGGATGCTTGAGCACTTCCAACTTCCAATACACAAGTTGAACTCAAATCAGTTTATCATTTAAATGTACACACGGCTACTGGATACTGGAAATGTATTGTCTGCTGTATAGCCGTGTGTACCTTACTCGTACAAAGACACATTGCAAATTGAATTTTCTAAGTTAAACAGCGACTTCACAACTACACAGAACAAAAGAGAATGTAATACAAAACAGTTTTTATAAACAAAGTATTTAGTTTTAACAACCAATAAAGTACTTTTTATACTCATAAAAGGTCCACAGCATAATAGAATTTGTAAAAATAAAGCATTATTTTTTTAATTTGTACATAAATGGTACACCACTGACTACCTGCAGTATTGTCTCTCCTTTTTACTTTAATCCATCCAAAGGTTGTCTGTAAAAGATCGCTTTTAGCGATAAAACCGCCCATTGTGTCACCCTATGTAAAATTTCTACATTTATATCTGTACTTTTTAAGGTGTACATAATAAAGAATATTCTATATATCTACCTAATTTCGAGACCGAAGCTTCAAATAAGCCAAGAAAAAATTGGGTGGGTTTAGTTTTAAGCGATCTACTCTGTGTTTGTTTAGAAAAGCCACTTTCCACTGTGCGTAACATTTTACGATAAGTGTATTATAAACATCTATTCTTACATCACCTTTTATCAACACAGCACAAAGATCACGGAAGTGGAAATCCCTTTAACCCTTTGCCGAGTTAAATGAATCATAAAATCAATACGATACCAGTTGAAAATTTTCCGATGCAATTAGTATTGCATCGATATGAAAGTGGCTCTACTTGAACAAATTGTCGATACGGTACGTAAGGTGCTCAATTAACTCCAAGTCATACACAGGTGTTTGATTTTAAAACTGAGTTTAATTTTATATTTTCGAGTGAAGTTACATTTTGTGTCGGGAAAAAACTGAGTTTGATTTTATATTTTCGAGTGAAGTTACATTTTGTGTCGGGAAATTATTGTTGATGTAACGAAATAAATTGTGTTCATTTTGATTGGGTAGTTGTTGTTGTGTTGTTGTAGTTGGGTAGTCCTTCGTGCTTGATGGGAGTTCCTTTTGGTAACTGAACTTTAGAGTAATAACTCCACTAGTAAAATCAGTGAGTAAAATTGACTATTTAGATCACTGCACAAAAAATATGAAATAAGTATCTACTCTATTAGGATGTACCTAAGGATCAAGAAAATCTTGGAAGCGTTTCTGAAACCATTTTATTACCTACAAAGAAAATGTGCCGTCCGGTTTCGCTCACGTGACTATGTATTCTGTTAGTATTATAAATTAACAGGAACTTGAATTAATGGTATATTCGTCATATCCTCCATAACATTCGTTAATTTAAACTAAAACTTTGGTTTAAATATTATAGCTTAATCAGCCTATGATGATCCCACTGCTGGGACACAGGCTTTCTCTCTGTGATAGGGAGTGGACCATGTGGACCGTAATCCACCACGCGGGCCCAATGTGGGTTTGGTAGATACAAGTATATGATTTAAGTATATGTACGAAAGCAAATAATGATCTTTACTAGGTCCCGGAGTTACCTAAAATCGGTTTATTGTAAAGATTTTCCTGTAAAAAAACAAAATTTTAAAATTAAAAACGTGCTCCACATTATTTCGTATAAATCTCGGCGCACCTAAGTTCGTCACGGAAGAGACGTCGCGTCATAATCCGGTGAGCATCGACGCAAACAAAGTCGAAGTGTCTCGAACTCTCGCGACAGTCTCGACACACTCGCAGGTGTGTTTGTGTTCCATTACGTCACTACTTGTGTCAACGTTATGTTGCTCGCGCGGTGGTCTTTTGGTATATGGATTGATGAATAGAGATTTTCATTTAGTTCCTGAAATTAAAATAATCTTCAGCACTAGTTATGGAAACGCCGGGATGGGGACGCCCTAGAAAGACTTATAAAGGCTTGTGCAGACCAACGCGACACCGGTTATTGTTATACCGTGCAGTTTTCTTAGAAACTGTATTGTTCGTGTAGCGTCGCGCGACATGTCGCGCTGGTCTGCAAAAGCCTTAACGTTGAACAGTGAACATTCTTAGTGGTTTTTTGTCTGGCTGACGAAATGACTGGGATAAATAAATCTTCTGCATTTAATAGCCTAATTCTTGATGGTGGAGTTTCTTGCCCATTCTTCTCCATACGAAAACTACCTTTTGGAAGGGGCGACTAGAATCAATACTATAAGTATTTTGTAAATTTTGACGTTCAAAAGTGCCTTACAAGGGCCTATTTGAAATAAATGATTTGACTTTGAGTTTGACTTGAGGAAGGCTATTTAACAATACACAACGCGCGGATTCCTTAAGAGCCGAGCAAAAAAAAAAGTCTGAAAGAACGCTACAGGAAAACAATAGCGCGTGCAGGCAATGCGATGCGACTGGGTGGGTCAGGGGAACAAAAACACGCAGACGATGACGCGGGGAGAAGCTAGTAATAAAATAATCTGAAACAGATGTCTAGAACAGTTGAAACTAAAGCCCAGTAAATTGCGTGGCAAATCTCTTGAGATCGAAAGCCATCGTGTCGTGATCCTCAAGAGAATCGATGCAAACATGTTGAAGTGTTTCGACGCGGGGTGTTTGTGTTACATTACGTCACTTTACGGTAGTAGTCACGATGGCTTTATAGTGCAGTTTAATCTTATCGATAACAAGCTGTTGCCTGTGACTTCTATAAAGGCGCTGTCCCACCATGGCGCACGCTGTCCACGGGCACGCGGCGCATTTTAGCTGGGTGGGCAGGTTTGTTTTACAATATTTACCCACGACTATGTCACCACGTCCCACCTGCCACATTAAATCTACAGGCACACGCTTTCGTGTCCACGTGCATAGCGTTGACAGCGTTGAGCGGCGTGGTCACCTTATTCGAACAAACCACGCGTGTAGCAATGACGTCATTCATCTTGTATTCGTGTGTAGCGTGTTCGTGGGTTGCATTGCAGTGGATGCTATCACATACATTTTCTTGTAAAGCGAAGCTAGACACACGTGCGTAGCCTCTCTGTGCGCAGCGGTGTGGGGCTGCGCCTTAATATTCAATAGAGCATTAGGCTTTGAGTTGAAAAAAAAACAATCTTATTCCACCTTTACAGAACACTATTATTTTAAAACAATTTTTGTCTATGTCTTCAGTGGTTTAAAACCATTGATAAACAGATTACACGTTTTAAAAGCGTAATCTCAACCGCGATAGAAAGTGTAACAGACTGAGATTTTGTTGGAAGGAAAAGGATGATAAGCAAAGTGAAAGAACAAGGGCAACACTGAAGAAAATTGGCTTTGTCTCAATATTTTTTTACAAAAATCTGTCCAAGTTAATTATCAAATAAATTATCTTTAGGAAACTTTGCTTAAAACCCTTTTTTGAGTGACTTGTTAAATTTAAATTTGGTTCATCCTTTAAGACAGACTTGAAGTTTTTCTAAATAAATAAAAGAAAAAAAAAAAGAAGTGAATTGTCAAGACCTAAATAACGACTGTAATTTATATTACTTTTTGACTCATTTTTTGAGATTTACTTATGTAAATCTGGATAATTGATAAATAACGAAGAAGCGAGAAGTTTATATATCGAGCTCTGTTTCGTAAAAGCCAGTTTGAACTTTATTTATTAGGTCACTGACAGCTGAATGAAAGTAGTGTATTCTTTCGTATATTCTCAGTCAATAAACAACAAAGTATCATCTTGCTCTATAATAAATCATTATCAAAAAGGAGATCAGCAGAATGCCTTGAAACTATTTCATCAAAATATTCAAGGTTTTCTTTCAAATTATTTTAGTAGTTAGAAATTGAAATGTTTTAGTAAAAAAAAGTTTGCTTTACTACTGACGAACTGGTGGACCTTGACACCGGTCTGCAGGCAGTCCAGGAAAGCCATATCATCCTTGGATAGCAGGCTAACCAGGCGTTTATTACGCCTGGATAGGGACGACCTGCGCCTGATGACGGGGACCATCACGGGACACTGCTCTCTAAACGAACATTTCCACACAATAGGCATAATGGGCAGTCCTTTGTGCAGGATGTGCTCTTCGAATGCACGGCGACACGCAGATTAGATCAGAAACTCTCGGGTCACCCAGTTCTTTCACAGATGTTCTGAACAAAGGTTCTTTCAGGACATTTACTTCTGGAGGGAGGTGGGAATGGATGGTGGTGGCTGGTTGGAATAGCCAACAACGGCCGCCATAGCCCACGCACAATGGTTCACCTGAAGCACTAAGTGCGGAAACTAAACCCTTATAAAATAGAACAAGAATAGTGTCCCGGTTTTTTTACGAGTTCGCTGTCCAATTTTGTCGGTATTATTTTGGTTTCGGATTATCTGCTTTGAAATTGATCGTAAACATTTAAGAGAACAAAAAGAATGAGATTTTTAGGTCTCGTTACTTTACCAAATGCTAAATGATAACAGGGTAGATCCAACATTAAGCTACGCTTACGGACAGATTGTGGATGGGTGACCATTCAATACATATCCCCCAATGCCTCAGAAAGCCGTAAAGCCGTTAGTCGCTGTTGTCATTCGTAAATTTGACAGTCGTTACGGGTAGTTCCATAGAAGCCCAAAAGTCTGACAATCAGTCTTACCAAGGGGTATCGTGTTATAGCTTGTCCACTCTGAAATGACGCGCCTCACTACCCACATATAAATCCACGTTAGTGCGTAAATGAGTGTTAAGTTCTTGAATTTCAGTTCCCTACATATTTCCGTTTTAATAAGTAAATCTAAATTGACTTACATATTCAAAGCACAGAACGTTTTAACAATCTCAAAAGCCTTAATTATTTTGGTTCTCACGTTTTCTTCGAATGTCGTTTCAGTGATTAATGTAGCAGTATGTGTAGGCGATTAATAATAAACCCGACGAAGTTCACTCTAAACTGAATTTCTGTTTGGAAACTAACTAAAATATAGAGATTTGGGGCAGTAATCCCATTCCCAAAGTGGTTGTATAGGAAGATTAGTGTGATAACTTAGTTTTGAACAGCTCACCTATTGTATTGAATAGAGCTTTAATTCTACAATTGTTTGTTTAAAGTTATGTTGTGGATGTGTAACTTATATTTAACATCAAATGTTTAAATGCGGATATCAAATTATAAACCAACTGTCTACCTAATTAATTGTCAAGATTCATCATAATCATCCTATTAATGTTCCCACTGCTGAGACACAGGCCTCCTCTCTGTGAGAGGGAGTGGAAGTCGGGGCCGTTACCACTGGGCCACCACTGCTCCAATTGTCAAGATTACTGATTATATATTCTACCTATATTTAAATATGAGTGTGATAAATACAGCTGTATTTATCACACTCATATTACAGGATTTGGTCGAACGCAATTACGTGCAAACGCTGCATGAATATCTCTTAATTCGTAATCCTTTGTAACTACTGAAGCATCGAAAAACGGATCCTTGGAAGATGGGTAGACCTGGAAAGCAGCTGGGTAACATAGTTATGTTCAATCTTCATTGGCCCTGTCGCGAACCACGTCATCAGCCTTTGAATCTGTCCACGCCAACATAACCGAAGGATACTCATCACCAGCTTGCAGAGTTGCACTCAAAATTGAAAGGAGCCCGTTCTTTCACGTCATTTCTCTCCGGTACAACAATAGTCCGACCGTCTCACCCTGCGCTACCCTCCCCGCACATAACTCAAATGTGAATAATAAAAACAGAGGAAATAAATATTTCTTCTTGTCAGTCCGAAACGACACCGGGGAATGGAGCAAATTGAATGCAGACTGTTCCATTTCACCACGCGTAAACATCATTAGATAAGGAAGTTACGAGTCAAGTTAATGTGTTTGTGTAAGATAGAACCAAAGATTTTAATAAGTCTTTGTCTAGATAGACAGTCAAAGCTGAGATCTCGTCGAAATAATAGCGTCCAACTGCTAGCCACGAAATGCACGCATAGTACGAAAAGCACTATGACACGACATAGTGCTTTTCGTACTATGCTCGCCAATGTAAGACGTAGCTGTCACATACACCAGCATAACAATGATGGTTTGTTTGTTTTAGTTCTTTTGCAGCGCGACACTCAAAGGATAGAACGATCGCTTTTTATCTCTGCCAAATGTCCAGTTTAATGTTTTTGTTCACGATAGTAAAACTGGTGACATGTTAACTTACGGTATTTTTTAGTTTAGGTAAACAAAAATGGGCAATGCTCTTTTTATGAGTTGTGGCCTGTAAGCTATTTATAAAAATTGGGCACAGAGTTAATTTTCTCTGTATTTTTGGAAGGTTTTTGTTTTATGAGGCCAGTTTGATTTAGATTTAGGTATGTCAATTATAATTAGTACTTGATGGCAAGCGGTTAAACATCATATCAGCTCTTAAGACGACTGGTTCTCATGTAATTTTAATGAAATAACATCACAGACTTGCCATTCCGAATTTATACAATTAAAGTTTTATGAACCAGCGAACAGGATCTTCATCTATACTCGGGAGATTAACGCAGTGAGCCTGCCCCAATAGCGGGCGATATCCAAGGAAAGTTTAGATCGTGACTTACTGTACTTCGCTCCATAAAGCATCGCGGTTCCGTGGTTAAGTTTAGCGGGCGAGAGATCAAAAGGAAGCCCTGAATGTTCGGGAAATAGTTTCAATTAGCTAGTAGGCCATAACATGAACGATTCAAATAAATTGTATGAGGATTTCTTTTCATTAGTGCACACAGAATTCGACAATACTTTTGAAAAGAAAATAATAATTATTATAGTTAATTGAGGGGTCTTGTCGGGGCAACACGTCATGTCCGGGTGCACAACATGTCAATCGTCATCCTGAGGATATCTCGTTGAGAGGTGAAACACGTGTTTATTATGTTATTCTTTATGACTCTTTAAGAATAGTTTACGCAGATTAGGTTACTAAATATACGTCGTCTATTTTATTTTAATAATTATAAGCCCTTATTTTATATTCAGTAAATAGGCAACTAGAGGTATTAGAATAAGTAGGGAAAGGCTGTTGTTACTGTAGGGCCATAAGCCTTATATTGAAACTGTCAACAAGTATGTTGCTCTAAACAGTTATTTGTAATTCAATGTTAACCTTTCAGGAAGTGAAAGTAGGTACTCCTGAAGTCCTAATTATAAACAAATTTTCCTATGGAACCAACTACGAAATAGCAAAAAAAAAAATACATCTGTTTCATACATTTTCATCGGGTAAATATCGCGTTTTTGTATGACATAGCTGTTTCTTTTCTTGATTTCGTAGTGAAAGTTGTTCATAATCATTAGTACTTCAACGTCCTGAAAGGATAACACTGAAATAAAAATTACCGTGTTTATAAAATTTCTTTATAAACTCGCCTAAACGTATGCAAACTGCGTAGTACCTGCAGTTCGAAAAATTTGAACACCATTTGGCAATTCCCTTTTTTGTTCCAAGTTCCGAACCAAACGGTGCTACCTCCCAAAATTATTTCGCTGCAGCGTTTGTCAAACTTTTGCATAACATTTAATTTTGAACAGTATTTTCGTTTAGTTCACAGATAGTGACGCTGTCAACGTTTTGCTTGGTATATTGAAAAAGTAATGAAAAACTCTCCCGACTCAACTCAAAACTCGCGGCGTTATTGAAAAACTATTTTTATTTGAGGCGAGAGAAATTTCTAGAAATTTCTCTTTGGTAGCAAAAACTGTTTATTTGCGTCCTGATTTTATACTGTTACGATAAATATTTTATCATAAAAGCGGACGCCCGGCGAAAACCAATAGGGACGGAATTATGAAAAAGTCGTGTTTTAAAGTTTCGTCACAAACTGAAAGTTGATATTGTTGATCGTGTCCTCTTTTTTTTCCCATGTTTATCCTGCAATCGGTTGTAAACCCTTAGCAGATTTTTTGTGCGGATATTGACTGCTGAGGTCCATTCTTCCAGAGAAGAATCTGCCTCTCAAAATTGTTTTATTTAGTTAATTCCCATGACCATTTTCATGGTTATTGGTTCACTCAGGGCTTTGGCTAAGGTATTGGTCTTGGTATGTGATGATACTCGATGTTTGTAAGAATGTAAGTATTCTGTTTTCTATTTTTAATTTGTAGATGCTCATGTAATTCTGAAGTCTTCATAAACCATGAAGCATTTTATATTATTCTGAGACCTTTATTTTGAAATTGCTGGAGAATTTCCACATTTGAGTTCCTCGCAGAGTCCACTCGATTCCGTAGCACAGCACAGCTCGATTCCGTATGTCCAGACAGGCTTTAAAACTGCTTTGTAGATGAGTACTTTTTTACTTTTTTTCTAGTGATATGTGTGAATGTGTCATGTTCTTTCTAAGAGCCAGTTCAGTTTTCGGAGCAGGATGTTAAGCTCGTCCGGTTTTTTCTCTATGTGGTATGGGGATACCTTTGTTTGCTGTTTAGGTTTACGCCAAGGTACTTAGCTGTTGTGTGGAAGTGTGGCAATGTGTTGATCCTGTTTGAAATAAAAAAATGTGCACTATTTCTACATACTTGCTTTATTCACACAGTTCGTACGTATGTAAAATAGGTATGTACCTATGTGTTAGTAAAAAATTAATAATTAATAGGAACTTAATAATTTTCTACTAAAACATCTAACATAACATCACGCCTATTCTTCCCGAGGGGGTAAGCAGAGGAGCACCCACAATTTGCATCTTTTGCTATTATTAATTTTGTAGTAAATACCGACCCATGATACAAATTCATAAAAATGAAAATCGTGATGATGATTCATTGAAATATCAAAAGGATAATGAAAGCTGATAAAAAGCTGTTAAAGGTTGACCTGTAATCGAATCGTCTGAAGTACTACCTAATAAATGCCAAATACTTTTAACTAGAGAAACATTCTAAATGTTACACGTACGTAAATGACCTTATCGGATTCGAATGCGGGTTTGCCAGACATTGCTAGTTTGGTTTTACGTAGTAAATCGCTTTTAGTTACCGAAATATCTCGAAGCGGTTAATACTTAGATTTAAACTAACATATTGCAGTTCTAACCTGTAATGTCCTTTACGTGAATCTCTTCTATGACGAAGTAATCACCGCTTGAGAACGTTGGTGCACCACTAAGAAGCTTGAATACATAATCGTATTTGAAGCTCCTGTATTGCTACACCCCTCACTAAATCCCTCAGCCGCTTTTAACGACATGACGAGACATATGAAAATTATTATACCTGTGAAATTCAAAGCACGAATATCCGAATATCTACCTAAATAGTGTAATAGTGTGTAGTGTGTAGTGTGGTGTGTGTGTGTGTGTGTGTGTGTGTGTGTGTAGTATGTGTAGTGTGGTGTGTGTGCATGTGTGTATGTGTGTGTGTGTAGTGTGTCTATTTTATGTTTTTTCTGTTCTTTGTTTTTGTGTGAATGTGCCTTAACCTGGGTCAAATAAATTTGTTTTCTTTCTTTTAATCATTGAAGAATTTTGCATTGTAATGCAACAGCGTTTTTGTAATCATATTAGAAACCAGTAAGAAGGTTATCTTAACCAGAAAAAGGCTGGTAAATACTAATGTTTATTGGTAGCACAAAGCATTAGAAAATGTTTTTTTAAGAACGGTACAATATCGGGTTTTGCGAAGCCTGTTTTGCGAGAAACATGTTTATAACACGCCCATCCTAACTTTCTAACTATATTAAATATAATATAATATAAAACTTATCTGATATTATAAATGTGCAAGCTATGGCTCCTACACACAGTGCCGGCGGCATGGCCGCCGGCTTTTGCCGCGCGGCACGTGCCTCCGGCTTTTGCTCCTTCATTTTCTTTGCGTTTCTTTCTGCGGCTTTGTGCGGCATGGCCGGGGGCCATGCCGCCGGCACTGTTTGTAGCAGCCATAAGTTTGTTTATTTATTTGTTACGCTTTCACGCTAAACAGGGTGAACAAATTTGGATGAAATTTGGCACATGAGTAGACTATGACCTGAGTTAGGATATAGGATACTTTTTATCCCGATATTCTTACGAGATTGAGACATATGCAAATGAAACCGCAGGGCGGCTAGTTTAGTCATCTGAGCTAATGATTTAAAGGAATCAAAAATATTATAACATTGTACGCCTATGCTTTTTGTTCACACATTCGTGCCACATACTTATGTTACACATCTTCAACAAATCACAATGCTCCAACCATGGACTCGAATCATCAATGGTTTTATTTGTTCGTCTCGTAGAAATCTCACAAAGCGATGCACCGAGTGCACTTGTGAGTTGTGAGCCTCTTCCGATAGAGAGCCCACGATCTCTTGATTCGAAGTGACGTAAAATACATAACTATAGTGGTTTAGAGTGCATTGGTGGAAGATTTTGGGGTATTTGCAAAGCGATTGTTACGTATATAAATTGTATTCGAGTCAACTGTACTTGTTATGGAAGTAATTTTACTGTACTTACTTTTATTTTTAGGATTAAAATAAATAAGAATCAAAACAATATTATTATCTGTCACTATGGCTTTGGTTTCCTAGGAAAACGTTGAGGAACTGACACACAATAACGGCTGTCAAAGTACAGAGAGTTTTTTGACAACTTAATGTCCAATACTGGTGAAAATGACATATTTTCATGACCGCCGTTATAACATGACCGCTCTTCTAGGAAACCGTAACATAACTTCCGGTTCCTGCAAGTCCTTGAAAATCAGTAAAATCTCTTGTTAATTGATTTAATTGAATGTTGTTAAATTCGACCAACCAATTGACTTTCGTTTGACAGCTTGTTAATTGGGTTAATCACCCTTTCAGACACTGAGTGTTACATCAAAAAAACCCCAAATTAACCCACATTTTCGAAAAAGAAAAAAAAGTACAGTACGACACAACTTAGATGTAGCATCGGCAAAATTCGTAAAACCGATCACCATCCGAACTGATTGCGCCTTCAAATTCACCAATCTTAATTACTGCTTTAGGTGAATATGTTCTTTCATAAACGCAATAACTTGTAAAGTCTTATATCCAAATACATTCGTAAAATTGAAATGAATGAATGAAAATTTTCAAATCTATGCTACATCTAAGTTGTGTCGTACTGTACCACCTACTTAATTCGTTCCAGCAAATAGTTACTATTTACTGGAACGTATTAAGAAGTACCTACCTTTGCAAAACCCTAACTTGAAATTATTTCTAAAGACGAACGCGTGAATATTTTTTCGGCTGGCAACCAAAACTCAATTCGCCTACATCAGTCATTTGTCAAAGTGAGTTATTTCGCGCCTAGAGTTACAAATCCGGCGATATCTAGACATCGGGCTGATGGTGTTCGTTTGGCCTGACGATAATGTTTTATGTGGAAATGTTTGATTTTTATTTCTTTTCCCTTTTTGTGATGTAACGAGGGGCTGGAGTCTATCCTTAATGAATTGATTGTTCTGTATCCTGTGAGCGTAATTTGGAAATCTGCGGATTATGACTTATTCTTTTCTTATGTTCACACGATAAAACACTCTTAATATAGATTTAGGTACTTACTACGTTTACTGAGGGACATTATAGAATGACATTAGAGAAATGCGAGATACCAGTCACTTCAACCACCATTCGTTAGACTCTAGAGCCAAAAATGTCATCACACAATCCACACAATTTGTAAACTCATTTTTATATCACTGAGATCAAAATTCATTACCGTACAGTTATCTATTTTCTTCTGTAACCACAGAATTCATAATTTTTTTAAAGGTTTATCACTACATAGTATAAAACAAAGTCGCTTCCCGCTGTCTGTCCTTATGTATGCTTAGATCTTTAAAACTACGCAACGGATTTTGATGCGGTTTTTTTAAAAAGATAGAGTGATTCAAGAGGAATGTTTATATTTATAACACATGCATAATATAGTAAGCTATAATTTATAAATTTATCACGCGGGCGAAGCCGCTGGCGGAAGCTAGTTATTTAATAAACCACAATGCCACTTGAAAATATTTAATAAAATGTATTCTATCAGTAACTTTAATACCCCTACCACCCTTTTAATATATTGGTTCTAGTGTGATGAAGGTACACATAATGTATTCTGGCAGCTATTACTTTGTATTGAGACAATATACCATCTGATTTGTTTCTAACGGTTAAAGTGAGTTTAAGTAAGGAATGCTGTTAAATAAAATGTGTTATCAATCAAGTATCTACTTTTAACGCAAAATAGAAACTTGTAAATCTACCTACAGAGCCCTGTGAGTCCTGCGACTCTCTCAACTACTTTGTGTGCCATTTTTAAAAGTAGGAGAATTTTATTTTTGATGTGTAACCTCTTTTCTCTCGCTTTCCTGCAATCTGTGGAAGTGATTTCGTGGAAAGGGACGGAAGTGTGTAACAAGACGGCGAGGAAGCGCGCGTTATTTGATTTAACCAATGAGCGCGCTCGGTGCTAGATGTGGTCGTCAGATGGTATCAACCCATTTTCTGAGAGGTTGGTACTGTCAACCAAGATGTCAGATGCTACACATCATATTATATGCAACTACTGTAAGACTCGCTTGTTTTTTTTTGTTAAATAAAATAGAACAAGAGTCAGTTCCAAAACTACAATGACTTCTCTAAGACTTTCATGCATATATTTACCAAGGGCCTTCCACAAAGTCTCTTTCAATTCTTCACTTTCGATTAAAACAATCGTGCATGTTAACATATCAATGGCTCCTTCGGGGCAACATAAACGTGGACGTGGCATTAACCCCAAGAGTGTGTCATATACAAACACAGTGATGTACACCCAGCATAGGGCTACTGCCAGTTGTTATTAAAATTTTCATGAATTTCGCTCAGACTGTGACAAATAATGCCGTTTTGGGAACGCTGCAGTGAAGGTAAAGTTTTGTTGGGTTACAGTTTCGTGTTTATAGAAGTTGATTAATTTTGGACATATTTTACTGATGTGAAATGGTGTGAACATTGTTTGAGACGGGTAACGAAAAGCATGGGTTGGATTTGCTTATGCTATTATCAGTATTTGATAAGTGTTTAGATTTATTCAGAGTAATAAAATTGAACCTTCTGTTTATGAACCATTTTAGTCTGTGCAAAATGAAACCTTGATCAGACTTTGTTCTGATCATGATCATTATAGACAGTTAATGATTATTTGGTCAATGACTTGGTATGTAGATATAGCTCAAATTACCCCATAAAGTATCATAAAAATACAGGCCTTACGCCTAGCTTAGGCACTAGTCTCCAACAGTATAATTAAAATTATTATGTATTGTTCTAGATGATGTGTAAAGTAATGTATACAAAATGGAGACCACAATACAACAATATATGAAAACACTAGCAATACGAGTACTAATGCAGAAGAGTATTTTGGTACTACGAGTATCAAATAAATCCTAGCATTGAAATTAGAAAAATGAGTTTTTCACACCAATTAAATAGTAGTGTATGCTGATCCACCCTAACCCTATAAATTCCGTTTATCCAACTAGGCCTAAGGAAGATTCTCGGACTTACGTTTACCACATTAGGGTGGATTTTTTGGGGTAGATAAACGGAATAACCCGAGCCGACTATGGATTTTGCCGATCTTCTACTAGCTATATTGACAAATCTATTGATTATATTCGATTGAATTTTTATAGGCAGAATGGGAACGCCATTTGAGACACATATTGTCGTCTCCACCTTGTAAATTGCGGTGAAAAAATAAATAAATTTAATAAATAAAATAAAATACACGCGACACGACAAATTCGACGTTACCACGATCGTAAATTGTAATTCATCTCTTTGTTCGGAGACGTAATAAATAAGGTAAGTTTACACATCCGAACTCAATATTCGATAAGGCGTGGTTGCTGAGTGAATAAGCTACTGCGTGACATGCCTAATCCGCGCGTGTGTGCACACACCCTATATTGAAAGAAACTTTCAAGAAAAAAGTATTTTGTTACCTATTTGAAAACCTTGTCGGGTGTAGGATTAATTCTTTCAAGAAACGTTTAAAGTTGTCGATTGAAAAATTTACTGAATTATTTTTGTTTGACTTGAAGTAAAAAGCGTCAAGAATGATTTTGCTAATTAATTTACTTTTCACCACAGTTGAAAAAAACCCGTGGTTTATAGGTCTCAGTTTTTAGAAATCTACTTTCTTTTATAAGCTTCCCCAGCTTATTCATATTTTCTAGGTTTCTGTTAAAAAAACATAAAATTCTAGGATGTCTCAAGAGAGGGTCCCATTTTGACAGCTACTCTCGGAGCTTTGCTTCTAGGCGCCGTTTTGATATTATTTTTTTTCGGTCCTAGCTGTATCTACTCTGCGTCAAAGATGCTAGTCTCTTGTACCAGTTTTTTACTGAAACATTACCGTTCGTGGAATAGGTTTTAAGCAGCCATTTTACATTTTCTAACAGATCAACACACGACAGTAGGCGCTCGGTAATCCGGCGCTCACAAATCCGACACGCTCAATAGTCCGGCGTTTCTTAACTTAGCTCTCCTACTCTGTCATCCGGCAGTTTTAATACAAAAGTGCCTGATTACAGAGTGCGCGCATTGTTAGTTCTCGTTCTGCAGTCCGGTCCGGTTCTACGAGTAGGTATTATTACGTTAACTATTAAAGATTTTTGACTTTGCAAATCTGTGTTAAAATGATTTCTTACAAGCTAGCTGACATTTCCTATAGAAATTTAATAATCCAGCGTTTCCGATAATCCCCGATTGGCAAAAAAAAAACGGGTACCGGATTACCGAGCGCTTACTGTAGGTACTTTAATTTAACTTAGGGCCTATTTCAGGATGTCCAAATAGCCAATACTTACCGAATAAATTCAAAAATGGAACATAATTTGTATGAAATTATCTGCCAAGTAAGTTAATAGAAACTTAATCGTAGGTGGTGAAACATGCCCTTAGGCTATCAAGTATCTTGGAAGCGTGGACTTATAGTTAATGTAAGTCTGAAATCGCCAACCCGTCTAGAGCAAGCGTGGTGATCAATGCTCGTGCCTTCTCTGTATGAGAAGAGGCTATTGCCCTACAGTGGAACAGTAACAGGGTGGTATTATTATTTTATCAAATATCCAAGTCACAATCCTGGAGATTCCTCCGAACCTATCATCATTTTAGACTTAAGTAGGCCCCTTGACATTTTTTCACATATTTTCGTACATATACGATTATTAAAGCTCAAGCCAAGTGTTATGTTAGCAGTTAGACGTGCCTCGGAGTATATTAACGGAGGAAACGCCTGGATGGTAGAGTTCGACCGAATTTCGTTCTCGATTTCGGTTTGCGGAAATTTTCGGCTGAAATATCCATTTTGGCTATACTCGTATTCGTTTTAAATAAAAGCCGAAGAAAATTAAGTACCTGTCAATTTCAATTCATTTATTCAGAGAACATCCATAGTTACAACTTTTAAAAGCACAATAACTGTGAAAATGGCTTTTTCTCGAATCAGATGTTTGAATGTGTCTTCAAGAAAAAAATGAAGTTAAAGGATTGACTCTTTTACTTTTGTCGAAGACAAACCAGTCGACAAACAAAAAACCTATGTATTTGTTTCCGGTGTTCAGCCGTAAATTAAAATCAGGCCGAATTTCTCTTTCGGTTTCGGGCGAATATTAACACTCGTTTTCGGCGGGACTCTACTAGATGGCCATAATTTAATATTACTAAAGGAGGTTTTATAGCGGGCGGGACGGTAAAATGTTACAATGAAATGAATAAAGATTACAGAAGTTCAGAACGTGGATGGGAAGTAAACATTGTTGCATTAGTAACTAGTCTTATTTGTACTCAGTTTTCTTATCCTGTTTTTATTTATCCATGTAAATTTAATGTCAGTCTTGGAGATAAATAAAACGAGGTTCCTGAGAATCACTGATCAGTGAAATCTACCATCGAATCGTTGACATACATCAGCCAATCAAATCTCATCTCAAGCGGTTGACAACCGGTTAAATTGAATAAGCTTTTCGAATTCCTTGGTGAATCTATTTGTATATGGATGAGGTTTTGCGTCTAATTTACTCTTAAATTCGGCTTTGGGCGTTGTGACGAGACTTTCAAACACACTTTCAAGCTGATATCAAACATTTTACTGATTTTGAGAGGCAATTGTATGGCTTACAGATAATTTTTTTATTCTGAGAGAGTTATGGTACTATGTAAACGCACAATGATGCAGAAGTGGTCATGCAGGTAAAGCTACGCTTGCCGGGGTTGGTCCGTGAATGGGTGACCATCTTTACATACCAAGACTCCTCCGTGCCTCGGAAAGGATATTAAGCCGTTGGTCCCGGCTGTCATTCGTGGATCTTTGACAGTCATTACGGGTCATCAGAAGCCTGAAAATCTGACAACCAGTCTTACCAAGGAGTATCGTGTTACCCAGTAACTAGGTTGTGGAGGACAGATAGGCAGTCACGCAGATGATGATGAAGAACCTATCTCTATCTTGCTGTGCGGATACGAAATTCTAAAAAGATATATTCTATAATATATAAAAATGTTATAGAAACTTTTAAATAAAGTTTGGTTGACACAGAATCATAATACCCAATTGTTCCTCGAGCGCGATTCAAATCAAAATTTCACTCACATACAAAGTTCTCATTGCGTTTTGTTTGTTTGTCTGCAGGTATATTCGACACGGACGGCGTCCACGTTCCCGGCACGGAATGCGACTTCCAGTTCAGCCGGTCCGGCAGCCGGCCGACCCACGGCCGGTTGTACAGTCCCCGCTACCCGTCCATCTACCCCAACAATGTGCGATGTTCCTACCATTTTCATGCGAGGTAAGACTTGATGGGAAGGCGAAAAATATTAGGCTGGTCAAAATTGACAAGCTTTGCCAGTAGTAGGGCCCATATCTTTCATGTGCCAGTTTCAACTCACTCTACCTAATGTGACGACAAAAAATGTACAATTTTTTTTTTGTCATGTTTTATTATCGATACCCATCACGTCCGCGGAGTTTCACCACCTAATTTGAATATCAAAGTCAAAATAAAAAGTTAACTATCAAAAAAAATAAAAAAGAGTTAAATAAGATAGCTCCCGAAAACGCCCGCCCTACATCACATCCTAGTGCTTTGCACAATATGATTGTTCATGCAGGCTTGTCATGCTTGAAGTTACTTGTGTGGCCATCTTTAGCTGGGAAGGAGAAGTGGCGCAGTAAACTCCCCAGCCTGTATAGCTTGTAGGATCCTGTATAGATCAATAGGAAAAAAGCCATTTACCCTGTAGGTGTATTTATTTTGTACATTTACCGATCGTTGTACATTTACCGATTTATCAGGCATTCTTAACTCCGGGCGAGAGTTTCCTGACAGAAAAACCTAATAACACTTAATCAGACCTGTGTACAGAATCAGATAAACCACTATAGTAACTTGTCCCTTGCCGTCATGTTGGCACCATTGCTTGTCAAGCCTAGTTTCAAGAGTTCAAAATGGCGACTGACAGAACAGTACTAACAATCGCGTCATGTTTCAAGTTTTATTGAACGCACAATAAGCCAAACTCATTATTTACTTCTAGATCGTATCAGCCATTTGTGCAAAAAAATATGATTTTGAATTTAAAAAAAGATTAGCATTCCCAAACCCATAGTTTCCATCTTGGGATAGGTTTTTGATGAAACTACCAGAATGTATGTGCAATCGGGCAGGTGGCCGCAAATAGACGAAATTGAGAAAATATTCGACATTTCGTTATATCAGTCTAATTTGCTTTTCTGGGAAATCCGGGTTCCGATTCAGATCTCAGTGTAATTGCATTCTTGATAGAACACTGCGATAGTTCTAGAACTTAATATTGTATTTACGTGCATAAAGAGCTATTCGAGATCCACTAGTTTTATTAAAAACATTTTTACTTTCTTTTTCCAGACCAAAGGAACGCGTGAAAATTGTATTCGAAGAAGTTGCCCTTCAAAAAGGTGACATAAGGTGTGTATAAGATTGGACTTTTCTAATAATTACATTTGCTTAAAAAAAAAGAAAAGGAGTTGTGGAACACCCGGTTCGAACGAAGTTCCTTTCGCTTTGTGAAAGTGTGTTGAAAAGTGTCGTCACGGTAAAAATTTTACACTTTTTTCGGTATAATTCTCATTCGCCAAGTGTGCAGAGTTTATCGTGCTCTATGGAACTTCGTTCCAATAACATTTTCATTTCAAAAGATGGCAGCCCACTGGCGTTACAAACAGAGCTTCAGGTCTTTAAAGAGAAAAACTCGGGAACCTCCTACACAATATATTGTACAATATTATGACGTCATCATCGTCAGTGTATCAGCCGGAAAACGGCCACAGTTGAACGTGAGTTTCCCACCCATACCATAAATTGCTATTATTATAGCGAGCCAGACATTTGAAGGCTTCCAGTTTTGTAAACAGTACTTTTTATTTCTGATCTCTCTGCCTCTGAAGGTACATAAAAATTACAGTTTCTTGGCATTATTTTCAATGCGTATACAAATTGTGTGAATAAAAAATATGACGCAGTCTTTACAGATTATTACACGAGTAAGTACCAATAAAAGTTATCCGCAACCATACAAAAATATTCCAGAAAAACCAAACGCACTTAACGAAATTAAACTGAAATAAAAACACTGACGACACAATCATAAAACAGTTTGGCAGCCATAATTCTCAAGCTTAAAATCCATCTATAAAAATAAAATTGCACGTAAAGTTATTCCATAAAGTCACCGTCATACGGGCACTGGATGATAAAACTGGGAAGGTTCGCGTGATAATCGAATTTCTGATCGAAAATATTAAATGTGATGACGGGCGTGCAACGTCAAACGTGGGAGTAGTGACGCCAGATGGCACCTTAGTTATGGGACGAGAGACATGCATAGACCATTATCATCTAATACGAGTATTAGATCCCTGAACAATGTAGTGATCTAAAGCTGCACAGTGATTCTTCATCAGATAGTGCTTCAATTAAAAAAAATCTTCTGTTTCCTACAAAAGTGTAATACTTACGAGGTCAAAATGTATGGAACAGCAATTTTTTAAAAGTGATAATTGCTTTAGGCGCGTTGAGCACTTTAGGGTGAACAAAAATCATGGAACTCGCGTCATCGTCACCGAACGCTTTCCATGAGCTATATGTATACTGTGTATCATAATATATAGTACTTTTTGGGTGAACAAAAAGCGTGAAACTCGCGTCATCTTCACCGTACAGTTTTCACTTCTATCGGTTGTCCCCAAAGACTGCCCGCATGTTTTTTTTTTTAAATGACTGATGAAATATGTTAATGCAAGGGCGATCAGAATCATGTACTGATCCTATGGTAGCAGGTTGCGCTTCGATGTCCCTGCCACCCTCAGAAATAAACAAACCCTACATTTTGTTTGTTATTAAAAACCACTTAGCATAACATCGGTTACAATGTAAATAAAACCGACTATACGTACAATATTGCGTTAATTCACAAAAGAGTAAATTATGCAATGCTGACCACCAAGCGATTTGGGTTTCGGTTGCTGGCTTGCTTCGTTACGCTCCTCTCTGCTTTATTTAAACAAAAATTCGGACATTAAAATGAAAGTGTATGAGATTTTGTAAGAATTATTTAATGCCGATTTCATCACAAAATGTTATTGAATTTTAAAATCACTACAGCTTCTTATCTTCTTATACGGAATAAAGTTAATTGACTCAGGCGTGACTTTGCGGAAATCCATTATAAAATACAATAGACGATGTATATTTAGTAACTTAATCCGCTTAACTGTTATTAAAGAATTAGAGAACCCTGTAAAAGCCAACTCCCACGGTGCGCCATATCGCGGACGCGCACCAGCCCGCACGAGGACGCACCGCCACGCACGCGTACAACGCGCGTCTGCGCTACCACGCACGCTAGGTTTCCCACGGTGCGTCGTGCGCGTGCGTCCGCGATATGGCGCACCGTCGGAGGGCGGTTTTAGAAATCGACACGTGTTTCGCCTCTCAACGAAGCATCCTCAAGATGACGATTTATTAGACGATTGACTTGTTGCGAACTCGGACACGAAGTGTTGCCACGACAAGAGCCAAACGCAAAGTCAATCGTCTAATAAATCGTCATCCTGAGGATTAAGTTATTAAATATACATCGTCTATTGTATTTTATACGGAAGAAAATCGTAGTGATTATAAAATCATGTTCCTAAATCGAGTGGACCGCACATAGAAATGTGTTTTCGTCAGAGTAGAGCAGAACTCTTGCTCTGATTCAAGCGTAAAAACTTCTAAGGAATAAATGTTTCTCCCCTTTTTAGGGTTCCGTACCCGAAGGGTGACAAACGGAACCCTATTCATAAGCCTCCGCTGTCCGTCTGTCTGTCAGCGAGCTCTATCTCATGAACCGTAATAGGTAGGCAGTTGAAAATTTCACAGATTGAGCATTTCTATTGCCGCAAGAGCAACAAATAATAAAATTAAAAATTAAAGGGGGGTCGCCATACAATAAAATTAAATTTTGAAAAAAAAATATCTGACCCTGGCATGTGGGGTATCATTGTCTAGAGCTCATCAAGTAGAAAATAAATATAATTTTTATTTGTTTTTATCTTCAAAAATGATGAATTAGGGGGCCGTAGAAGTTGTCTGTTTTAGACCATTTTTGTACGAGCTCTATCTCAACAACTAAACAAATTAGGAATTTGAAACTTGTGTGTATCATGTAACATATACTGTTTATAATCAACAAATACTAAAAACGCCGATTCATAACGTATTTTATATAATATGGGCGATTTTCTGCAACTTAAAATAATAATTTTGTATTTCATGCTAATATTATGCGATATAAATTCCACAGATAACTATTTAATAGTCGGAGTAATGACATGGAATTAGTAAGTACCTACTATCATGGCAGCATATACTATTTCGATCATTTAAATTTCGATCATCCAAAAAGGTCTACAAAATAAACTTTCTTCACAAGATTTTAAAACCGGCCAGTATTTTATGAGTTTAAGAACTTTATCGACTTTTTTCAAAGTATCCCTAGACGGTGTTGATGTGTGTATATACCTCATGTTAAAACTACACTCCAATAGACAATATATTCAGTAACATTGAAATGAATGCTGGCACATACAGTGTACTATTCAGTTACCTTAAACCGTTGTGGATACAATTTCATATTGAGAAAAATTATTGGTGTAAAAATATTCGGTCACGGCGGCCAATCTCAACGGAGACTGGCCTTCGGCGCGGGAGATATTATAGTGCACAAGTGTGTGCGCAGACACGAGTGCACTCTCTCTTCCCTCACTCTCATAGTCCGATGGGATGTGTAAAAATAATAAGTAAGAAATAATAGATTTCTTTTATGACTATCAAAAATAACGTAAATAAGTAAGTAAGGGTCAATACAGGTATTTACCTGTATTGACCCGTGCGTTTGCACTGGCGAAACATCACGACAAAACATGTTGAAATCTCTAGTTCCTGTCAAACATTGTATGAAAAATTGACAGAAAATAGAGATTCCAACATGTTTTGTTGTGAATGTTTCACCAGTGCAAACGCACAGTTATAATTAAAATTTGGCGTACTACGTACATTCTATTTTGTACAATATAGTCTGATGTAGCAAGAGAAATCCTTTTATTTATAAGTAACTAGCTTTACCCGGCCTGGCTTCGCACGGTTAGCACTAAGTACTTATCTACGGCGCATCTACCTTTCCTAATTACCTATTTCTACCTAATTACCTACCCTACCTACCTACCCTACCATTCTTACCAGGGTAGGTAGGTACCTAACCTACCCTACCTACCCTACATATCTACCTGCTTACCTACCATATATACCTATTTATACCTACTAATACTATGTTAGTAGCAAATAAATAACTTTGACTTTAGTTAATGCATGTTACTGGATAAAGTTAACTTAATATTTTTCTCTTAAAATAAATGAAATATACTCCTACACCTATATTTTAACACAACATTTTTTCATTAAAATTAGACAATTTCTCTACAAATCTTTGTTTTTTTATAGCGCCTCTGTTGTTACCTTTATGAAAGTATTACAAAAATAGTTTGGAAATTCCAAAAGTGCACGCCTCATAACACACATTCATAAACGAAAAAGAAATTCAAAACATAGTTTCTAGCAAAAATTTACAATTTATCACTTTTCATGAAGTATGTTTTGACTGCTGTTTTACCCATCAATATGGGTAAATTTCTAACCTCGCAATCCTTACGTAATGTCAAAGACTATTTACAAAGATATTTACTTGGCGGTTGCTAGGCAACACGTTAGGTCAAGGGTGGAAATATTTAGATAAAGATATTATAGTTTAGTTAGTATTTTATTAATTATAATTAAACTACTTTGAATAAAAAAGCCATTTTCAATAGGGTTCCTTCTATGGCCGAAACCAATGTATTAAAAAAAAATTGATTCAATTTATTGATTTTATCGCAAGCTACAATGTTTTCAAGGTTCATAAATTGACGGACAGGAATTTTTTTTTAACTATTTTGATGTTTTTTTCATTTCTGCTGCATTAAATCAATTGGTAAAAAGTACAGTACTAATCTCCATTTAATCATCTATACAATGGTATATAAATTAAGTAGGTTCTGTGTACTAGCAGGAGTGTAACAATAAAAACAGTTGCAGAAATGGGGCAAAAAATATTTTTCGATCGTAGAGCACACTCTAATGCTTCGCATTACGAGTCGTGCAATTCATAGTGTTAAATCTTGTACGACATGGTATGGAACCCTTCGTGTGCGAGTCCGACTCGCACTTGACAGATTTTATTTCATATCTATACTAACACGAAAATATTGAAAACCGTTTACCGTAACGCCTAACAACATGACAAACAATATTCACCCCTCTAGAGTAAATCGTCCACGCATGATTTCGGTTTTTGCGCAAAACCGGTTAACCGAAATAGCCCAACCGTAACCAATCCCTACAGCGGGTAGTAGAGTTGGCATAATTAAATTATGGTTTTAACGGTCGACTAGTGCTCACGTAAATGAGCCGAGCTCATAAACTATACGTACTTGTTTAATTAAGCGGATAATGCATGAATGGGTCGCTTTAGGTTGCTACGTCATAATGCAGCCTGGAGGTCTTTTGCATAATAGTTTCAGTCAAGTGGTGCTGGAAATTAAGTGGTATCCATGGGTGGTTGTTAGATTGAAGTAATTTTAGAAGTGAAAAGTTCTTTAGGCGCGTTGAACACTTTTTGAGTGAACAAAAATCATGGAACTCGCGTCATCGACGATAGAGATCAACGCGAGAATCATAATGTTACTTAATGAAAGACATCAACATTAGAACCAAAAAGTTACTTAGTTTTCACTTCTATCGGCAGTCCCCAAAGACTGCCCAATTTTTTTTTTTTTTTTTAGTGTAAAAAGTATAGTAAAGTAAAGTTTGGTCAGACGCAGTCCAGCTTAGGTACTCTCACCTACACACATTTAACAAGGTCTGCAAATCACTGGACATCAAAGACTTGCTATCCGTGCGCCTTATAAGTGTACTAAAGAAATGGCTTTGGGAAACATACACAGAAACAGAATCATTTCTCTAACGTTTATTTATCGATAAGCCAAAATGCCAGCAAACGACATCCCTCTCGCACTTTCATTCTCACAGACACTCACACAAATGCACACATAAACTCACACAATATAATACACACTTTACTAAACTAGCCCTGTAAACTGACATATTTCGAAATTCAAAAGTCAGTCAAACTAGGCTGAGAATCAGTACTTTTGGAACCCGGCCCGTCCTTCACCACTTCCTAGTGCTTTAGCCGGGAAGAAGTGGTGCAACGAATTTCTTTCTGCTCATTCGCACTCCGACCCCCAAGATACAAGCCGTGCTTAGTTTGGAGTTCAACGGTCAAACCAAAACATTGTGATGTACAAACTACTAATCTAATTGTGTCTATGAAAGATCACTGTAAATCATCAACTTTTCCTGTGCCAATAAAACTTTTTGTATTTTTACCCGACTGCTCCAGAAGGAGGGTAATGTTTTTCGAGAGTATGTATGTATGTATGTATGTATGTATGTATGTATGTATGTCTATTTCTTTGGCACGCTCTGTAGCCTAAACGGCTTTATGGATTTTAACATAAGAGGTGTCGTTAGATTCGTCTTAATCGTAAAAGTGACATACGATAAAAGGAGGGTAATGTTTTTCGAGAGTATGTATGTATGTATGTATGTATGTATGTATGTATGTCTATTTCTTTGGCACGCTCTGTAGCCTAAACGGCTTTATGGATTTTAACATAAGAGGTGTCGTTAGATTCGTCTTAATCGTAAAAGTGACATACGCTATATAATATTTATATATTGCATCTGCAAATACAAAAAAAAAGGGAGGGGAAGGTTTTTTTTAAAATAAATTACAACAATATTGGTATCAAATAAAAGCTGCTAAAGAGTCTATTCCAAATTAAAATATATTAAAAACTAAAAAACTTAAAATAAAGAAAATTATTCAAAAAACAAAAACCCGACTGCAAAAACACATAACTGAAAAAAACAAAAAACCCGACTGCAAAAACACATAACTGAAAAGAGAAAAACAAGCATTATAAATTAATCTATAGAATTTTGGTATCGCAGGCGGAGACAAACTAATAACCGGATATATGGTGTAAGTTTTGTTTGTCCCCGCCTGCGATACCAAAATTCTATAGATTAATTTATAATGCTTGTTTTTCTCTTTTCAGTTATGTGTTTTTGCAGTCGGGTTTTTTGTTTTTTTCAGTTATGTGTTTTTGCAGTCGGGTTTTTGTTTTTTGAATAATTTTCTTTATTTTGTATTTAGCTCAGAATAAAAAGCACACAAAACGCTGTGATCCTAACAATATTCTTAATACTTTGACCAGTCATTTAGGTGTCTTTGCGAGACCTATTGCACATGGGTGCCTGCCTATGGTGAGCAGTGAATATAGAATGCCCTTTCCTAAAAATAAACACGTTTTCAGTCGAGTAAACCCACTGGGAATTAGCTCATAAAACGCCTGCGTAATCTGAACATACTAAAACTGAATTATGTTTTGCTACATCAGTCACAAACATAACATATATGTCCCTGTACTAATTATTGTTTGTACCTAGATAACGGGGACTACACAATCTACCTGACGGCCATCCTCGTATGAACATAACACAACCCACTCCACCCACTCGACTTTATAACTGGGTCAACCCAAATAACTTCCATTTCATTTACCTTTGCTATAATAACAACAACCTGTAGGTAGTTTGTTTTTCAACACAATGTATCGCAACGTGGTCTTAAATATATCATGATAAAGAGTGGAAAATATTATTTTAACAGAAAGAGATAATACTTTCGCTATTCATTATTCATTATTTTTACTTGTGGTATAGTAATTTTATTCTAGGTACATCGTCTTCTCACATAATTATATCAATAATGTATATATGTTATTGTAAAACATTTTATAAGAATAACGGTGGAGTTTCTTGCCCATTCTTCATCATACAAAAACTACATTTTGGAAGGGGCGACTAGAATCATTTTTTTTTTTTTTTTTGTTAATCTTTGACCTTCAAAAGTGCCTTTTATGTGCCTAATTGACATAAATTATTTGACTTTGACTTTGAAATTGGATTATAGTACCTAGTATATTATAATGAATCGTCTGACAAAAATACACATCATCATTAGCATTTCAGCCGAAAGACGGCCACTGCTGGACATAGGCCACCCCCAGGCATCGCCATTTCGACCAGTTCTATGCTTCTCGCATCCGATAAAAATACTGTACATAATTGAACAAAAAGAAATGAAAAGTGGACGTCAGGTCACTTATGAAAGCTCATGAGATGTATCACAACAAACATTGAAGGTCCACAGCTGTTCATGATCATCTCTCATAGACCGCAAAATCGATTGTTTTGGAACTTATTCTGTTGGCAACAAGAAAAAGACGGAAGACGTCTGGAGCTTGATTGCTTACAGACCTCAATGTATCAGATGAAAAGCACTGAACCTGAAAATCATGCTGATTCGAAATTGGTATTTACCTGTCTAAAAATCAAAATTTTCTCCGAAATACATCTTACATTGACAAAGGTCCTCGAATCGCGTAGCACACATTTCGCAGATTCGCTTTCCATCTAATCAACACAGTGTTACCAGTGTAACTATAATTAAATGAAACAAGACTGAATATTTTACCACCGTGTATGCCTCAAGCGTTGACATCGGCAAGCCGGAACACCTTGTAAAGGTATTTGCTCCAGCTAATCCGTTTAAGGGTGGTACCGTAACTAAATTTACTGACACGCCGGTTAGAGGAAAATTTTAGCGGCTCGTAAACACGCAACGAGGTAACGTAGACTTAATATAATGATGTTGATAGTAGTGGGGTAACGTGCGAAGAAAAATCAGGGTCATTGAGTGCACTAAATAATAGCGTCATTTTGTGTTCTAATAACAACATACTCTCAACAGTCATAATATCCCAGGTGGTAGCTCAACGTGGCAGTTTTGGAAAGGTCATGCTTAGCAGTGGTGAACACAATGAACTTAAGGCGACGACAAGCTACTTTTAATGATTTTATGCCGGAAATTACGTCTAAACGAGTGGTGTTAATGATTTGGAAAAAATATATGTTAAATTAGAGCATTTTCTTAATAATTTAATTTACGAATATTTTAGATTATGTTTACATTACATAGTGAAATTAATTTGTAAAGTTGTGTCTAACGCGGATAAAAAACGAATAATTACTCAAAAGCTGTCAAGCGTATTATTCTGAAACCTTCACCATTTTAAGGATAATTAAAATATTAATCTTTTAGTCTACGAGTTTTATTAAAATACCTTCTGTTTTTTGTATAATAATTTAATAATGCATCAAATTGGTGACAGCGCTCCTTGATGCGCGAGTTCTATTATTGGCTGGATGTACGACGCGTTGCGTGAGCTCAGTACAGAACACGCAAGCTAACCACTCAAGGTCACTGGCATGTATCTGTCTCTTAAGAGCGTGCATTCCGAAAGTAGGCAACGTCGCAAATAGATGGCGATGCCACTAGTAAGCGATATTTCATATTTCCATACAATAATATTGCCTAATTAATCAAAACAGGTAAATATTTGACAGCTATTTGTGACGTTGCCAACTTTTACAATGAAAGCTCGACTATCATAAGGTCAGAAATAATGTTATTACTGTCGAATAGATTCGTAACATCCAAAGAAGTTTTCACTGTTTGATCTGGCAGCATTGCTATGTATGCAGCATTGATGTGCCTGGATCTATACAGGGTGCCTGGGACATCGACGCGAAGCCTGTTACCATGGATTCAGTACAAGATTCTGAAACCCCCTGAGTTCAAATGCCTCGTCGGCTATTTTTTTTTTTAATCTGCTGTTTCATAGAAAAATGCAATACCTACGCGGTCAAAATGTATGGAACAGCTGGTTTTTTTTTAAATAACCGGCGAAAATTTTCAACGTCCCCTACGTTGAATTTTTTTTAAGCTATTGCATAGCTTCTATCGCGGGCCTTGAGCGTGGAGACCGAATCCAAAAATTCCGTAACGAAAATAACCTAACATAACACCCCTGTCTCTTTAGTTCAGCAACTCGCCTCTAGGTGGCATTGGTTGTATTATAATTGCATAAGTTGATAAAAACAGCTATGCAATAGCTTTACTGCGGCAGTCTCCGAGTGCCACACGTCTTTTTATTTCTTTTGGTCCATAATCATGTACTGAATCCATGGTTACAGGCTTAGCCTCGACGTCCCTGCTACCCTGTATTTTCAATTAACAAATTATCCCCGACCTAATTTCGTATATCTCAAAACAGTGCAAATCGTTCTACAATTCCGAGTATATATTCCAACAGCCGTCCTTAACATAACTTGACTAAACTCAGGACATTCTTGTAAAGGAATTCCGTAAGTCCGGCCAGTGGAACTTGACTAACTAAATTAACCTAACTGAATTATTCGTGCAGTAATATTACGTGGGCTGTATTAATAATTAACTGTGTAATCTTTGCTGTGATTATGTTGGAATATATTCTATTTGAATGATTGATCCATGACTGTAGACGTTGGTATTGTTCACATACTATTCATTGCACAGCCTTTTTAATACACTTTTATTAGCTTGACCTGTATCTTTAAGGCTCGTGTAAACCAGCGCGACGCGACGGCGCGCTGCGACACAAACAATACAATTTCTAAGAAATCTTCACGGTATAACAATAGCTGGTATCGAGTCGCGCTGTCGCGTCGCGCTAGTCTGCACGAAGCTTTATCTTTTATTTAATCAAAAAGCGTGAAGCGCTTTGTTTAAATTAATTACAAGTAGACACAACTAAAAAGCGCTCCACGCTTTTTGATTTAATAATTGGATATAAAAGAAGTGACAAGCTGTATTGGTACTTATATCGTAACTAGTACAATTCAATTAATTATTTTACAATTTTTAGTTCGTATAAAAAGTGTGTTCTTTTTTTTTTTTTAACTACTTGTTTATTCTAACAAGCTACAGTTGGAATATTAAATTGCTATGCATAAATATAACAAAAAACTAAACTATAATATTTTTATAAGTAGAGTAGAAAGGCAACTAACTAAAGAATTTCATCGGTCGGATTGATGACGGTTTGCAGCCACACCGCGCTGTGGTCGGTGTAAAGTATTGCAGAGATTAAGTGGCAGCTAGCTCAAGCTCTCAAAATCTTTACAAATATTTCCACCGCATAGAGTTTTTCAGAGAGAATGGATTAACAATTAACATAAAAAGTGGTAAATGATAAATTAACTAATAATTTTTTTATATCTGTAAATATGTAGGTTTGTACAAACATTTTTCCACGTCAATCATATTTTAATAAAAATTAGACGAGGTCAGCGTTTCCTATCCAGGTACACTGAGAAGAAAGGCTGAAACAATCTCAAAGGCCACAGTCTCTTTTAAAGTCTAGACATAATCTTGGTCAGATCACATGGTGATTTTGAACAAGCTGCAAAATATATCAAAATGCATTGTAAATAAAATGGGCACACAAGTACATATATAGGTTATAAACTTAAAATACACATACATACATATTAACTAGAAGAAGGTTTCCATCTCAGTTATTAGTTAGGCTATGCGGCTAAATATACAATACCAAGTATTTCCTTGCTTCACTTATAAGTATTGTATATTTAGCCGCATAGCCTAGCCAATAACTGAGATGGAAACCTTCTACTAGTTAGTATGTATGTATGTGTATTTTAAGTTTATAACATAAATATGTACTTGTGTGCCCATTTTATTTATAATGCATTTTGATATATTTTTAATATTTTTTATTATTGTTATCTCCTCTCATTCAGAACACCTGCCATCTTATCTCTTCACCACCCTTTGTTGACTGGTAGAGAATGCCTATGGCATTAAGTCCGCCTTTGTACCTCATTGTGTGCGAGTTTTAGTAAATAAATAAATACTAAAACAAAACACTTCACACTTATAACTTACCCTTATTTACTCAAAGCCACTTAAGTGCGTACTTGTAACGGGTAAAGTGCAATAAACATGTAATTACGTCGCAGTTTCCCGGTCTGTCAATATTACATTACCATAATGACGGAGCTCTCGTACATACTGCTTATTATAAATCCTGAATTACTCTTAAAGCAATTCAATTACTTGTTTTTCTTTATACTGTTCTTGGTTAATAGATTGAGAGAATTTTGAACGCTGTCCAAGTTTGGGCTTGAAATTCTGTGTAGAGTAAATAAAACGGTTTTGCATTTATCTCAAATGTTTAGTTTACCAAAATGGAAACGGTTTTTGGTGGTAGTAAAGTTGATACTGTTAAAGCTGTAACACAATTTTACTGTTATTCAAAACTGGTCTACTACTAAGGTAAAATAATGCTAATCTGATGTCTAAAGATCGCAGTAAAAGTGAACAGAATCAAGAAGAAAGGATGATCATATTTACCTACTTATAGATAGGCAAGAGCTGATACTGGTATTCTGCTGCATCTGGATAGACTGGAAGCCGACCCAACAAAGTTGGAAAAAGGCTATATAGGCAGATTGATTGAGATAGTCAAGAACTGTGGAATAAACCAGGCATTACAAGTATCCGTATCTACAGCTGAAAATTATCATTATCCTCTAGTTTTTTCGTCAATCAATTGCTGCTTGAAGATGATAGTTGAGACTGAATATTAGAAATCTAATATCGTAAACTTTAACATAGGTATCCGGTGACAGTGACCCAGACTATTTTTCTTTCCTTTCGTGAGCTGGGTGATGACTAGTAACGCCTTTGGTTTTGAAAACCCAGTCAAACCAAAATCCATATATTTTATTTCTCATATACCTACATACATTTATACAAACATCAGAAGCTAAGTGCACGGTTCCAATTTGTCAATTCCGTGCAAAGAAGCCGATCAGCAATCAGTTATTTAAATTTTAAATTGGAATCTGTGTCCACTTATCACTTGCCAAAATCATCAGCTTAACTTTTCTAAGCTATGTTGATATGTATATCAGTACAGTACCTACCAGTATTTTGTCATTCTCGGTTATTTTGTCACACCAGCATAAAACTTACATAACTCTTCTAACATCACAGCTCGCCTAATAAAGCAAACACGACAATTTGCCGTAACGAGAGTGTTGCCATAAAATGTATGAAGATACGACGTCATGATGTCAAAAGCAGACGCCGGGGATATATTGCAGGAGGCTTTCGATTTCATACGGGAAGTTGCCCACGGAAAAAAATGGGGATTGACGAAGAAAACAGGATCGACAGGTTTTGATGAGGAACACGTGATTTTAATATTAGAAAGTAGGTAGTTACTATGGCATTTTTTTAACACATAACATAAAAGCACAGACAGACAGATCTTTACCTATTGTACACCCCCATTGAAATTAAATTAAATGAAATTGTTTATTCTGTAAATAAGATATTGGAATCACTTTTAAATGTCATATTAAAAAAAATATGAAAAATAAGCTAGATGAGTTCGGCATTTTCTATCTGACTACTCCGAGAAGAAAGACCGAAACAAACTCAGAGGTCGCCAGTCTCTTTTAAAGTCCAGACATAATCTTGGTCAGGCCACATGAGAACCTTGTAGATTAGTGTCTGAAATGGTCTTTTGAGGAAAGAACCACACAGATTTGAGTGGAGCTGTCCAGTCATCATCATCATCATCATCAGCCTATTAATGTCCCCACTGCTGGGACACAGACCTCCTCTCTGTGAGAGGGAGTGGGCCGTAATCTACCACGCGGGCCCAGTGCGGGTTGGTAGATGTCACATATCTTCGAATTTTTGGTTCTAAGACATGCCGGTTTCCTCACGATGTTTTCCTTCACCGTTTTGAGAGCAGTGGTGATGAAATTATTAACACAAAGTAAAGCGCCTGCTTGGGTTCGAACTCACGACCAAAATATACAAATATACATAAATATACCACTGGGCCACCACTGCTCTCACCACTGGGCCACCACTGCTCTCTCTGCTGTCCAGTCAGTACAAGCATTTGTCAGTAACCGCTATTTTATTCATTTCAGTTTGCTACCGAACGAATGAAAATTTCTGAAAGCCATTGCAACCTCTTTTGATACCTCATCCTACTAGAAACCAAAGTAAATTGCTAAAGAAATCAATACCATTCGGAATGGTAAGAACATCATTTTCAGCGTTGTAAATAACGAAAACAAACTGGATATTAATCCAGTAATTTGTAAATATTTTGCGCGTTATCAAGGGTACTTGAAAACTGCGGTCATGCCGTCACACGGTCGCACCTATCCCGTATAAACCATAAATGTCGTGTTAATTATGTCGTTTCCGAGGTATATAACCACGTAACCACGTAACCACGGGACCTCTACGGTGACCGCAACCCTATAAACTATTTGTGGTCACAATATTGGTCACAAATACACCGGAGGTTACGTTATATAAAATTAAACTGCCGATATTACTGACCTATGTATATTACAACCTTTGTTGCGGCGGAGTCGTGGTTTTGAATCTTGATTTCTATACATATTTCTATATTAGATGTGTACTTACATAAAATTTTAAGTACCAGACGATGATTTTCCGTAAATAAGCAACAATGAAGCAACTATTATAGACTTACCACTGGGCTATCGGTCAGGTCACCAACCTGCTAACAGGCAAATCTTTTTAACTCCACAGAACCTATCATTGTACAGCCTATATCATAAAATATGGAAAAACCACTATAATTCAAGAAAATTTAGTTTTCTACAAAAGCTCACCACCATGTTTGCAAATATAATCTACACACACAGAAGATACCAACAAGATACAATACTAATTACTTACATCATTAATTCCATCTCCTATATCATATTTCAGTGCTTCAAACTATACACAATACACTCTACTCTCTACAGCGAGTTCTGTTTCATCTGTCTCATAATTAATACAGTATGTTCTTCCCATTTCAGCTGCCTGCGCCGCGCGGACATCATCAAAGTCTTTGATGGCAGAGACACCAACTCACCAGCTATTGCCATGCTGTGTAACGAGCTTACAGGTACATATTATATATTATTGCTAATGAAAATGCGACACTGGTAAAGTACAATTTGACTAGACATGTAATTTTGTGCAACTAGCTGGAATATTTACAGGAAATGGTCCAGGAGCTGTTCTATTTGTCCCGGTGGTTATTTATTTATTAGTATAAGAATACAAAATATCCATTTTTAACCTCTTATAGAACAGATTTGATAACGGTTTCTAAAGAGTTAGAAACCGTTATTAATCAAATCTGTTCTGAAATGTAAATATTGATAGTCTTCAGTCAGTCAGGAACGAACTTTAACTTTTAAAGCTGTCATTGAATAGTAATCTTCCATTAACTTCTTGCAGAAAGCAAAATTAGACTCGATTTTAATGGTTATTTGATGAAATGAATGAAATCATTGGCGTTAATGATCCATTACGTAATGGGGCATTAATGTTTGTATTTATGCAACTGGTTATAAGATGTATTTTAAGTAAAACTCTTCTCTCTAGACCAAGGACTATATTCAACTAACTCACTTCACAGCAATTCTTAACATTTATTCCCGCACATTTCCACATATATCATAACAAGATTTTATTTCTCGACTTCCCGACACACAATACTAATATAAGTGACGTTGAGAAATCGGTTTAGAGATCTAATTTCACGGGATGCGACGATGCGGGACATTGCATTGCTCTGCCCGGCAGTCCCGGCATCACGGGATTCTTTGTCGCTTTATACTCCTCTGCACTTATGGGACAAACAGAGTTCCCCGACACAGATCTGGAACATAAATTGTTATTTTATCTGCAGCATAAAATTAGAAGGAACACATTTTATTTTCTTTATTACATTTGTTTCTAAAGGTAATTATATTTTTAAATATTTTTATGATATAACAAAAAAAAACAAAAAAAAAGCATTTAAAAATATAAAAAATGGCGACCCATTGGCATCAGGCACAGGGTCCACGCTGCCGGTGGAGGGCTCTAGAGAGAGGACCCTCCTCACAATGCGTGTCTAGGACTACTGCTTTCTAAATCAAGCCCTATTGTTATTATTACAAAAAAACTAAGGATTTGATATGTACTCGTAAGTCGATCGATTCAGCAAAAGATAAAATTGTTTTGAGAGAAACATGTGACCTGAATTCCGAACTGCTTCTGACCCTGCAGTCATAATAATATTATTATCGATTAGGTTAGTAAATAGTTTTATAACTATTTTCAGCTTTAATTGCATCCGGGTCAAGATAGAAAATTTAATTAATCCTTTAGATACTGCCCGTCGGGAACATGGGACGTGCATTTGGCAGAAAACTGATTATAAAACGCTGAGCTAGGCTCCTATCCTCAAGTTACCCTTTCTGGAACAGACAGGTGACCGATAGTTACAGCTACAGCGCGATAAGTAATCGCCTACTACAACGGAAATAATTGTACAAAATCTAGCTTCAGCTGATACAGAAGACGATGAATAGAAAAAAAGATGACTGATGATATTAAGACGATACATTTCGTGAATCTTCAAAAAGAAAAGTAGTAAAGTAGTGTATAGTTTTCGCAATAGATTACACGGTACACAATTCCATAAGAAAACTAATTTTCCTAGAAGTAATACATATTATGTTTTTTCCTGGAAAACATTTGGGACTTGATTTAGACTAGGTAAATAATCTTGAATACTACCTACTCGCGTTTGGAACAAATTGTGTTTTGGTAGATTTTTTTAGGTATTAACACTAACAAGCAAACATTTCTTTTCAAATATCGATAAGTAATTACACGTTTATCTCATATCACATATATTGTTTCATAGAGTCTAAAAATATTGTCCATGAGACCTATGAAATTTCAAATAAGAGCTCCGTTCGAGTCCAAAATTACATGAAAAATGCTCGTAAAAAAAACACGTGTGTCGTCATATGCAAATGAAAAGTGAAGTGATGTTCTTATACTTTTTTCATTTCTAGGAACTAACTTGTGTTCCAGAATACACTCGAGAGCAATGAATCCGGGTCACTTAAAGAATGTTAAAAATCTCGGAAACTAAAAATGATAGGTTAATGCAATAAATTGTATTTAATAGACAATGTAATACTCCTTAAATGAAAGTAAAAAAAATATGAGTCACCATACATTTTATTAACACAAAATTACATAAAGAAAAAAACTGCTGATCTCTCCTTAAAACAAAAATAGGAAACATGAAATTTTTGAATTTTAATACTTCGTATTGCCTCCTCGTGCTTCCATTACTGCGTTTACGCGGTTTGGCATGCTGTACACCAAGTTCCTTATACGATTTTGGGGAATATTCTCCCATTCCTCTGTGAGAGCAATTTTGAGCTCACGAAGCGTGATTGGGGGAGGGTTTCGTTGTTTTACGCATCTGCCTAGCTCGTCCCAAGCATGCTCGATCGGGTTGATATCCGGGCTGCGCGCTGGCCACTCCATACGAGTAATGTTCATCTCTTGAAGGTAGTCATTCACAATCCTACCTGTATGAGGTCGGGCATTGTCATGCATAAATATAGCATCCTTACCTAAATTGACCATAAATGGACCAACGTGATCATTGAGGATTTCTTCCACATATCTTACGCTAGTTAAAGAGCCGTTTTCTATGATCACCAGCTCTGTGCGACTTTCAGAAGAAATTCCGGCCCACACAAGTACAGACCCACCACCGTAGGCTACTTTTTCTTCGATGCATGCTTGCTTGAATCTTTCCCGTGGTCTTCGATACACTCTGTGTCTTCCATCGTGCTTGTAGAGCATAAATTTTGATTCGTCGGAGAACATAACTTTTGACCAATCTTTAATACTCCAATTTACGTGGCTCTGGGCATATCTTAGTCTTGAAATACGATGCCCACGCTCCAGTTTAGGGCCGTTTGCAGGTCTAAGGGGTTTTAAGTTAGATTCAGCAAGCCGACGTCTTACTGTCCATGCACTTGGGTTACTTCCTCCGAGGCGTCGAAACTGATTTGTGAGTTCAGTTCCTGTGAGAAAGCGATTTCGAAGCATGGTGTTCACCAAGTATCGGTCTTCTCGTGCTGTGGTACACCTGGTTCTGCCCGTTCCTGGTCTGCGTAGGTTAGAACCAGTTTCTTCGTAACGTCGGAGAACTCTTTGTACTGTTGACAGCGACACACCGACAGTCCTGGCTGTATCGCGCTGACTCCGGCCGGTTTCCAGCATTGTAAGTATTCTGGTGCATTCTTCAGGCGTAAGCGACATAATTTCAGCTTGAATAATGAATATAGAGCACTATCAACATGGTTTATGTACCCACATAAATGACAGATTACAAACAAAAGCAAAACCAAATGCTGTAATTTCGTAGTTCCATCTTCGAAAGTGGCCCTTTTTCAAATTTGATTTTTTTATTATAACTTTACAATAACTAAGAAGTTTTAATACCTTCATTTAAGGAGTATTACATTGTCTATTAAATACAATTTATTGCATTAACCTAGCATTTTTAGTTTCCGAGATTTTTAGGATTCTTTAAGTGACCCGGATTCATTGCTCTCGAGTGTAGTTTGATGAAAGTGTTGCCATCTACAGGTACAGCTTGTCCAATCTGAATGACGTGCCCCACGACCGCATAACCCATATAAATCCACATTACCATGTGCGTAAATGCAGTAATTGGGTGCGTCATTTCAGAATGGACAAACTATACGTTTTCTGACCCATTTGAATATATTTTTCCACGTATTTTTCTTGAAAATTCTTCCGTGTGATACCCATCCTGCCACGACCGTAGCTAGTTTAGTATGTATTCTACCCACATTCGTATCGGCTGTCATCTAGCTCCTACGACGTCCACCGCCACCCTTTTTGAATGAATAATGCCGCGTCAAAGCAGCACTGACTTTCGGGGACAGGGGTGGCACAAGGTTATTTGATTTTTTTAAGTTTTAAGCTTCCTGTTCTACTATACAGCGTGGCGCTTTAATGGTGACATTAATTTAACACACGTATACTCGTACGGTTTAGCGTTTTCTTTTTATGAACATATTTCAATTTCTTAAACGTTATTATTTATTCATTTATTATAGTGCACGCGTAATAGATTATTATAGAAATAGATTGAGCGCCTTACCTTACATAATCTATTCCGGCGCCGGACTTCGCGACGGCAACATGCGTTGAAAGTTCCGGCTAGTTTAGACAAAACGCACATGAGATTGCATTGAATAGCGAGATGAGTCACCACCTAAGGCGCGGCCAACTAGTTCTGCGCGCACTATAACAATTTTCTAAAATAGCATCTTAGGCCCGGCGCCCACTATCGGTGGGCATCGGTGCGGCTCGGTACAGCCGACGAATAAAAATATAACTTATGTGTATGACAATAAAATTGAAATTCATTATGATGCCTAAAGACGTCGATGCATGCCGAAGCATGCCTAAGGACACTGCGGCGCATCGCTGATTTCAATTTTATTGTCATACACATAAGTTATATTTTTATTCGTCGGCTATACCGAGCCGCACCGATGCCCACCGATAGTGGGCGCCGGGCCTTAGAGTAACCTGTACTCAACAACTGTAGTGCAGAGATCATTTACCGGAATCACGGATCATAACATCGCATCAGTGAAAATAAAACGAATAACGTGCGTAATAGAAGGCGTATTGAAGGAAAGGGAGAGACCTATGTCGGCGGGCGATTGAAATTTTTAATTTTTCGAATAATTTTTTCAAAGTCAAAGTCAAAGTCAAAGTTATTTATTTGCTTTAAATGCGGTTATACGAAGGTGTTATACGAGTATTCTTGAACGATGACACATTTCGCCATATTTTGGCATGCAAATATTAATAGATTAGTAAGTTTTCTTATTATAGTTTTATGATTACTTGCCACTAGCCCAACCCGTGTGTTAAATTAATTTCGCCATTGTAGCGGTACGTTGTAAATGTATTATGATTCCATGGTTCAAGAAGTCGAGTCATAAATTAGCATTAATTTCACAAGACCATTTTCCAGTCACTTTTAAATAAAGTTGCCATGGAAAAGTTTTATCCAAGTAACATAATCATCTGCACTTCTCTCTCTTCTTCTTCTGATCTTTATTCTCAAGACAAGCATTACATAACATCAGGGGCCCTACCACCACCTCTAAATGCAGTATTATTTTAATATTACTTTAGTGTGGGAAAGAGATGAAGCTCTACAGGACGTATAGCACCATCTCTTTCCCCCACTGAAGTAAGATTAAAATAATACTGCTTTTAGTGGTTGTGGTAGGCCCCCTGGCCTTGTTTCCGAAGGGTTGGGTAGACGTGTACCTTTAGCAGGTACACCCACATTTCGCCAGTTATGTTTAAGTCCCATGTAATGGCGAGCCTATTGCCATCAACCGGGCTCAAATTCAGACTCCGGGCTGCTACTGAGAAATTCCAGATAGCAAAACCCAATATCTCTTTGCCCGACCCGGGAATCGAACCCAGGACCTCATGCTCAGCAGTAACGCTTGCGACCACTAGACCAACGAGGCTGTCTGAAGTAATTAATTTATTTTATTATTATTATTTATTTATTTACACACTTACAACTATTATTACAGGTAAAAACCCAATGCAATTGTGAAGCAATAATAGCAACTTATTTTTTTAAACTTATTACATACAATGTTATCCTTGTGAATTCACTCCGTGTACAAGCAAAAATGTCTATCTCGTCTGCTACAGGGTAAATACGAGGGGGGGGGGGGTTAATTAAAGTATTGTTTACTTGAAAATTCTGCTCAGTCATTGCTTTCACCAGGATGTTCTGAATATCCATTTCTACGCCCAGCCTAGTATGACCAGTATCATTATTTCCCTCAACCAATCAATTTCGAGATCCTTTCTATATTTCCTTGGAGACTCTGCCACCCCTAAAGGAACCCACTCGCTCCAGTTCCGTAGCGCTGTGATTGCAGGCGGCACTCTATACCTAATTTCCAGGTTTTACGTATTCAAACAATGGCCCCTGTTTCTCGAGACTATATTTAAGACGTCCGCGATGAAAATACCAGCCTTTTCATTAAAATTACCAAATATAATTAATCTTGTCAGACTTCTATTCAGAGGATTCAATAGTAACTTGTAGTCGACAATTTTCAGCAGTTTTTGAAACAATAAGTTTGTTGGTAATGAAAATATTAATTTTAGCAATTGAAAGACTAAAGTGATTTTCTTGCCATTTTCTGTTGATATTGTCACAACAGAAAATGTTATCTCCGAAAAGGATTCCTGAAACGATCAATTATAATTGTAATTTTTTACGTGATTGATACACATTGAATTGCGCAAATTGATAGTCTATCAAACGCAATTCAAGCGATTGACAATAAATACACGAAACATTGACAATTGCAATTGATCGTTTCGGGGACCCTTTACGGAGGTAAAGGGTCCCCGTGCGTCGCGCTGTCGCGTCGCTCTAGTCTGCACGAAGTTTTACCCAGTAACTGGTATTCAGCTGCAGCTGGTTACACTGGAAGCCGACCACAAGAGAGTTGGGTTTTCCGAACTCAGTCGTAGTCGGATTGCAGTTCGCAGGCAGATGCTGCAAGGCATGCAGCTAAGCAGATGATGATGGTACCTTTTAAGGTACTTTAAAAAAATATTCAGAAAACAAAAAGCCCGACTGCAAAAACACATAACTGAAAAGAGAAAAACAAGCATTATAATCTACCGTGATTATAATCTATAGAATTTTGGTATTGCAGGCGGGGGGACAAACAAAAGTTACACCATATTTCCGGTTATTAGTTTATCCCCGCCTGCGATACCAAAATTTTATAGATTATAATGATTGTTTTTCTCTTTTCAGCGTGTTTTTTTTTTTAATAACTTTCTTTTTTCAAGCTTTTAAGTTTTATATGTAAGGAATTGACTCATTACTAGCTTTTATTTGATACCAATTTTGTTGTACTTTACTTTAAAAACTTTCCCTTCCATTTTTTTTCCCACAATTAAGACGAATCTAACGATACCTCGGTATGTTAAAATCCATCATGCCGTTTATTAGGCTACAGAGCGTGCCAATTAAGAAATAGACATACATACGTACATACATACATACTCTCGAAAAACATTACCCTCCTTCTGGGGCAGTCGGATAAAAAATCTATTCTAAAATTAGTTACTGAATTAGCAATTATAAAATCAATACCACATAAGTACCTATCTATTTGCTTCTAAAAGGATTTGTCACCCACTCGACCTTAAAGTAACATGCCTACGTAATTATTTGTTTATTAACTTATAGTGGCGATAAGCTATCAACATCATTTACTCTTGACATTAGCGGAATGTAAACTGGACTTAAACCTTGAACCCGTAGTACGTGTTAGTCATGCAGAATCTTAGCACTGTTTATCTGATGTCGCAATTACTCGTAATGAAGAAATATGGCGTGATGTTCATCGTACTTTTGTTTGTTTGACAAGCAAAGTGAATCAGTTCGTTTTCGTTGGAATTATTAATGACTGACCCGACTCTGCTCGCACGGTTTCTACGACTTAACTCCTAACTAACGCCTTACCGCCTTATCTGTCAAGTAGTTCTAAATGTTATATTTTTTTGTAATGTGCGTTTAGTTTGTGCAGAATAAATCATTTTTCTTTCTTTTCTTTTTTTCTTTCTTATATTATGTTATGATGTGTACTAGAAATTAAATAAAATCGGTATAAAATTGGTCGCAAAAAACGAGCAGTACCTTCCCTTACTATAAGACCCCGTGACCCAAACATTAGATTATAGTCCAACGAACAAGTAATAAAGTTCTTATCTACTTACGAGTACTTACTTCTGTAGATACTAATCCGATCATCTTATTCCTTTTCATTAAGCTTTTTATACGTAGGATTTAGGTACTGAACCCAAAAGTCAGCAACAATGAGGATCATTCAATCCTTAGTGCGCTCATCTTTTCAATACAAACCCTCTTCAAGATCCCTCTGTAACAATGAAGGATCCGAGATGTTATTCAGTACATGTTACGTACATCTGTTTCCGTGTTATATAACATAACAAATATATGACGTGTATAACACGGAAGTGACGTGTCGTAAGAGAATTTCGTCTCTCCAAATTTCGACTATGCCTGGGAGTTCCTTTGATGCCAAATCCGAAATTTCGTGACGTTTCGAAAATTAGTAATGCCGTTCTTTTGTTGAATTTCCAACGGAATCTTACTGGAATGGAAATTTTATTTTAGCTCCGCGCCAAAGAGTTGTGTTGAATCCCAACAAACGGTATTGGGGATTTGCCGGGTGATAGATTTTCAGTTTAACTTTTCATGGCTCGGGACTGTAAACCGTTAATACATATTAGAGTGCACTATCGGAGATTCGTTAAAGTTTACGTTGGAAGTCGGTCACAGCTATTTGGTCTTCAAAATTGAAATTGGGGTCTAACTATAACTTGGGAAATGGATTAAAGGGACTGTCCCTTCCAAGCATCTTCTATGTTTCAGTTTCGAAGCTTTTGGCCGTAATGAACATCTATTCTGAATTCGTCTTTTCATATGGTTGCGGTTAGGTTGTACTGTCGTTGATTAGTTTAGTAATCCATCGATTATATTGATTTGTAAACTACTGATAATTTACACACAAATACTGAATATTTTAAAATAGAATTAGCATAACGAAAGCACACCTACACGTTCGCGCACACACTCACACGCTATACCTACACTAGACACACCACACACATAGGTGTCTGGTGTATGTAGGTACTGGTGTATGTAGTGTAGGTATAGACCTACACTACCTGTACCTACATAGGTACACCACAGATATCCACACTTCAACCACCACAAATATTCACACCCTATACTTACACATCACACATACTCACTTACATCACTCACCCGTCAAGTTTCATAGTCTAAGTAAGATAAGACTCTAAGTCATATTAATTTTAGAATTTTCATGTGATTTGTAAGTTTTTACACCAAATTTAGCACGGAAGAGCACAATGATTTCCAAGATACAAGTTTTTACCTAGTTTGTGATTCAGAGTTAATAGTTCTAGCCTTTTATACTCACTTACACCTAGTTCTTAGGAATATAACTGTATCACACACAATTGCACAAAGACAAACATTACGTAATGGATCATTAACGCTAATGATTTCATTAATTTGTTCAAAGAACCATTAAAATCGAGTCTAATGTTGCTAAGTTAATGGAAGATTAGTATTCAATGACAGCTTTAAAAGTTAAAGTTCGTTTCTGCAACTAGCGGTTAAGCTATATTCATTGAGTCCAAATAAACGTTTATTCGTTATTAGTATAATACACACGACATACCTAGTACCTACTGATGAGATGAAGAGTATTAAGGTTTCCAAATGTCATCTTAGTAATATGTATCAATTGATTGTTTAAGTTTGTCTTGAACTAATGAAACCCTTACATCTTTCAGGCTACGAGGTGCTGTCAACGGGTCCGGCGCTGGTCATCCAGTTCACAGCCAACTCGGTCACGCCTGGCCAGGGGTTCGCAGCCACATTCCTGTTTCAACCACCCCCTGATTCAACGGCTGCTGGTTTGTATTATCCTCTCAACCTCTAAACAGGTTACAAATTATGGTATGGGGTTATCACTTCTGTCATTAAAAAGCTTCTGTCTGTTTTATTATCAAAGGTTCGTTTTACATCGAAATATATTTGAGCAAAGTCATAAGCATAGATATAAGAAAGAAGTTATTTATATTTCTATGGTCATAAGTCATTTATTCTTCTTCTTTGCCTGTGGTTAATGACTTACCTGGTGACAGAGTTTTAAAGCCGCCCAAGTCATTTATTTAAGTAGGTATATACATTATTGTGTTGAACCTGAGGTTGAAGCTTTTTATGAAGCTTTGTCTCTGTTCCGTTTCTTTACTCTGTGACCTGAGATAAAGATGTTTCTATATTAGGCAAGTAGGTATGTTAGAGTTCATAGGTAAACTATTAATTGGTAGTATTGAGGCATGAATGATGTCGTCCTCTTATGATATTTAGACGGGCAATAGTATGTACCTAAGTACTTAGATTAATTCTAATGCATCACAAATATGTATAATTCATGTTGTGATGCGTTCATTATGAAGTTGAATATACAGGGTCAAATTAAATTAGCTAGCAAAACTCGGCAGACGTGATGGGTATCGAAATCGAATGATAAAATAACAAATAAATTAATTTGATGATTTTTTTGTGGGGTCATGACCGTATTTAGTGTATTCACTTGAAATATCTTCTTTTTTATGTAAGGCGTGATTGGTATCGATATCTTAACACGATAAAACATATTTTTCATCCCACCATCTCGGAAAGAGTATTTTTAATCTTCAATATCTGAGTGGAAAAGCCGTTTTTATTCGCTAGAGGATAAAGTAAATTGAATTTAGAACATCGTGTGCACTAAGTTTGTGAATTAAAAAAAAACATTAAACCTATTTACTGCTACCTCTATGGTGCCGAATATATCATACAACTTTTTTTTAATTTTTTTAAAAACTCAGACTCGGAACCTTCTTGGTGTTCTTTTTTCAATTTGCTTTGTACGCGGTTCTTTACGCGGCATTTTTTCACGTCATTGTTAAACCTTTTATTAAAAACAAGAAACTTGAAAACAAGTGAAAAAACTAAAATGAGTGATTCTAGCGACGAGGAAGTTTGCTTGACGCCAACAGAATTGACTGAAACTGTTAATAATGCGCAAATGAGCTTTCTCCCTCAACAATCACGCGAGAAGTATTTAAAACAGTACGATATGTTCAACACGTGGCGACTAGCAAAAGGAGCCAAAACTTTCTCAGAAAACGTTTTGCTGGCATATTTTATAGAATTATCCGAGAACAAGAAAGCAAGCACTCTATGGAGTACGTATTCGATGCTAAAAGCAACAATAAAGATGAAAAAAGACAAACATATCGATACCTATCCTAAATTAGTGGCATTTTTAAAAAGAGCCTCATCTGGTCATCAACCAAAAAAATCGAAGGTTTTCACAGTATCTGATATTGAAAAGTTTCTTAACGAAGCACCCGATTCCGTATATTTGGCGGCAAAAGTAAGTCAGTTGCACATTCAGTATCTACTTAAGTATATTAATCTCAATTAAATAGTATACTTAGTAGATGTTGATAGGCATAATTATGCGTTCATATCAATTTTATTCATTTATCTACTACAATACTCTTTACGTTACAGGTTGTTCTTATTATTGGAATAAACGGAGCATGTCGAACTAATGAACTAATACAACTTAATGTCAAAAACATTGAGAAACATTCAGATGACTCACTATTAATTAATTTACCTAATACAAAGACAAAAAGAGACCGCAACTTCGTCATTCGCAAGGAATACGTAACGATTGTTGAGAAATATCAAGCCTTACGCCCGCCTAACACTCCAATCAATCGATTTTTTCTACAGTATCGCAATGGAAAGTGTGTTAGACAGCCTATGGGTACTAATAAAATTGGCAGTATCCCACGAGAAATAGCAACATTTCTTGAACTTCCAGAACCCCTGTTGTACACGGGTCATTGTTTCCGACGAACTTCAGCCACACTTTTGGCTGATTCCGGAGCTGATCTCCTGTCCCTTAAGCGCCACGGAGGCTGGAAGTCCAATGCAGTTGTAGAGGGATACATAGAGGATTCCATCCAAAATAAGTCTAAAATATGTGAAGGCATCGTAGGAGCCATTACACTGAAAGAGCCTCAATCGGATCCTTGGACTGGCCCTTCTACATCAAAAATAAGCCGTTATGAAACACCTAACCATCTCCCTCTCTCTCCAACATTCACGCCAAGGGAATCCGATGAATCGGTACAACTATTAAGTATGACAGATAGTTTACCGAAAAACAGTACACAAGTGACTAACACCAATATTACAGTACCAAACAAAAATATTACACTCAATTTAAATAACTGTAGCAACGTTACTTTAAAATTTTCTTAATTATACCTTAGTATTATTTTGTTATAATTTAAAGATTATTCTGTAATACTTACCTGTTATAATGTAGTAATTAATACCTAAACTGAAATAAAAGTGTACCTATCTTGTGATTGTAAACGTTTTTTTTTTTGCATTTAGTCATTTCCTCGCTGAGGTGGAATGAAAAGTTACGTGTTGCACTCGAGTGCAAAGATTTTTCACCTCGTGCTCTTTTGATTCCCTCGCTAACGCTCAGGCTTCTAATTTTGAATCACTCGCTGCGCTCGTGATTCAATTTTAGAATCCTTCGCTTGCTCGGTCATCAAAATTGAACACGCGGTTAAAAAGCAACTTTGCACTCTTGTATAACAAATAACTATTTCATCCCACCATCTCGGAAAGAGTATTTTTAATCTTCAATATCTGAGTGGAAAAGCCGTTTTTATTCGCTAGAGGATAAAGTAAATTGAATTTAGAACATCGTGTGCACTAAGTTTGTGAATTAAAAAAAACATTAAACCTATTTACTGCTACCTCTATGGTGCCGAATATATCATACAACTTTTTTTTTATTTTTTTAAAAACTCAGACTCGGAACCTTCTTGGTGTTCTTTTTTCAATTTGCTTTGTACGCGGTTCTTTACGCGGCATTTTTTCACGTCATTGTTAAACCTTTTATTAAAAACAAGAAACTTGAAAACAAGTGAAAAAACTAAAATGAGTGATTCTAGCGACGAGGAAGTTTGCTTGACGCCAACAGAATTGGCTGAAACTGTTAATAATGCGCAAATGAGCTTTCTCCCTCAACAATCACGCGAGAAGTATTTAAAACAGTACGATATGTTCAACACGTGGCGACTAGCAAAAGGAGCCAAAACTTTCTTCTTTAAAATTTTCTTAATTATACCTTAGTATTATTTTGTTATAATTTAAAGATTATTCTGTAATACTTACCTGTTATAATGTAGTAATTAATACCTAAACTGAAATAAAAGTGTACCTATCTTGTGATTGTAAACGTTTTTTTTTTTTGCATTTAGTCATTTCCTCGCTGAGGTGGAATGAAAAGTTACGTGTTGCACTCGAGTGCAAAGATTTTTCACCTCGTGCTCTTTTGATTCCCTCGCTAACGCTCAGGCTTCTAATTTTGAATCACTCGCTGCGCTCGTGATTCAATTTTAGAATCCTTCGCTTGCTCGGTCATCAAAATTGAACACGCGGTTAAAAAGCAACTTTGCACTCTTGTATAACAAATAACTATTTCACTTCTCTTGCTCAAAAAATCCGTCATTGTAGCGTACCAGAGCGAAGATAAAATAGCATTTCATCCTCTAGGGGCTAAAGTAATTTTTTTTTAATTTTTGTCTGTTGCCATTGCCAACGAGCCTACCACCCAAAAACGAAAAAGTCTTAGTTCTTATTCATATAGGTAAGATAGGTAGGATAGGTAGGATAGGTGGATAGGTAGGATAGGTAGGATAGGTAGGATAGGTAGGAAAGGTAGGATAGGTAGGATAGGTAGGATAGGTAGGATAGGTAGGATAGGTAGGATAGGTAGGATAGGTAGGATAGGTAGGATAGGTAGGATAGGTAAGATAGATAAGATAGGTAAGATAGGTAAGATAGGTAAGATAGGTAAGATAGGTATGATAGGTAAGATAGGTAAGATAGGTAAGATAGGTAAGATAGGTAAGATAGGTAAGATAGGTAAGATAGGTAAGATAGGTAAGATAGGTAAGATAGGTAAGATAGGTAAGATAGGTAAGATAGGTAAGATAGGTAAGATAGGTAAGATAGGTAAGATAGGTAAGATAGGTAAGATAGGTAAGATAGGTAAGATAGGTAAGATAGGTAAGATAGGTAAGATAGGTAAGATAGGTAAGATAGGTAAGATAGGTAAGATAGATAAGATAGGTAAGATAGGTAAGATAGGTAAGATAGGTAAGATAGGTAAGATAGGTAAGATAGGTAAGATAGGTAAGATAGGTAAGATAGGTAAGATAGGTAAGATAGATAGGTAAGATTTTTTTTTTTAAAGCGGCATTCTCTTCCGTAGAATGCGTGCATTGCGTTGCGGCCACTTGCGGCTACAGAGGAAATAAAAAAAAAAGACTGGTGCGATATCCTATTTCTTAATAATCAATAAATTGCATTGGTGACCGTAATATGATTTACAACAGTGAAATGTCATCATCTAGTGAGAATGGAGACCCTAATTTGCAGATGGATGAGAAAGGAAAAGAAATAATTTTATTAATTTACTATTTTATTTTCTCGCAATCGTAGTGAAAAGTAGAGTGTAACACACGGCGCTAAAAACCCATTATACCTCGGTTTCTGTTTACTCCCTCGCTAAAGCTCGGGAGTAAAACTACCTCGTTATAATGGGTCATTTTAGCTCCTTGTATAACAATCTACTATTATCAACTCATACTTCAAGTAACCCTACCAGCGGTCGTTGACCCCTAAAAAAACATCTAATCTGTTTTATTGTAGAGTTTCGCTAGCTAATTTAAATTGACCCTATATATGGACAAATATTTTGCAAACAGTTATTTCTTAACTACCTATTAGGTATGTAGCCAAACAAAAATCCTTTAATTTCTCAGACAAACTAACAACACTTCAAAACAAGCCAAACGATATTTAAAGCCAAGCCAAATCAAGCACCATGAAACTCAAATCAATTCTCCCATACCTCTATAATTAGCTATATCAAATCTAAAATTCGTCAAATTGAGATATGGACATTGTCAATGTTGTGGTACAATTCTGAACCGTCATTGTCCCACTAATGAACGGGAACGGTTCAAACTGAATAGTTCAAACTATATTGTATAGTTACAACCTCAAGTTACTCTCAACTCAATGCCAACTTAGCACCGCAATTTGCCCAATTGTTTGAAGAATTTTGTATGATGGTGCAGTATTCGATTATTCATTCTAAATCAGTTAACAGGGTGAATTTAGTCATACAAGCTATAGGTTCTTAGTAAAAAAAAATACTTTCATAGTTCTGTTATAAATGTAGTAGTTTTAGTACCTACATAAGTACAACACAGTACACTTGAAGTAGGGTATTTCTTTTGCATTGGCTTATTTATTTCTAACAACCTTGTTATGATGAACTATGAACCATTCTGATTAGATAGTGTTAATATTGCAGAATTCACTCATGGGCGCCGGCGGATTATTTGGATGCAAATAAGTTTTATTGAAATTAAATGAAAAGAAATGAAATGAAATGAAATTGTTTATTCTGTAAATAGGATATTGGAATCACTTTTACACGTCATGTTAAAATTTATGTTAAAAATTAGCTAGATGAGTTCGGCGTTTCCTATCTGACTACTCTGAGAAGAAAGGCCGAAACAAACTCAGAGGTCACAGTCTCTTTTAAAGTCCAGACATAATCTTGGTCAGGCCATATGAGGACCATGTAGACTTAGTGTCTAAAATGGTCTTTCGAGGAAAGAACCACACAGATTTGAGTGGACCTGTCCAGTCAGTGCAAGCATTAAAATTCATTGTCCAGGCAGTGCAAGCATTTTTCGCCTTGTTGGATTTGTGTTTCATAGCGGAAGTTATTCAGTATGACAGGTAGAACCACCCCCTTGACGAATGCAGATGACTAAATCACCACCCTGTAGGTACATCACGATTTTAGTTTTACCTACAAAAACAAATTTTATACTGACATGCATTTATTTTTTGAAAGCCACTTATTCAATAAAAATTGGAGTGAAGTCGTAACGAGTAACTCGTAAATGCGTCGGCTCCAGTTAAATTTCCGAGTGCCAACACAGGTACCTAAGCTAGGTACTATGAATAGGAATTTTGGCGGTTGTCCAGCCGAGCTCTTGGTACCGCTTATTTAGATTGCAATCGCAAGTCTCACCTGATACTGTTGCATAAGATGCAAATGTCCCATAAAACTGCCTGCTAGAGAATTCCTCGGTGAAGTGGAAATAAATAAAGTAGGTTGCAGTACCTAGGGATTTTTGAACACCTACAGAAAATTCCACAGATCAGGAATATATGCGATGCATAGGAACCAAAATGTCGCGTACAAGAAACTCTGATCTATGGCATGTGACTTCTAGTTATCGTTTTATCTAACATAATTATTTTGTGTTAATCTCTTCTTCCTTGATGGCAAGGTTGCACTGGTTCCACTGTATGCTGAATCGAGAATACTGAATATGAAGCGTATCTTTTATTGATTTCAAAACGGTAAAGTTATTATAAGATATTTCCTAGTAGGAAAAAATCACCTCACTGTGCGGCTTTACAATTTTTTGTCAGCGCCATCTAGCGAAAACCATTTACACTTTTCTGCCTGCAAACTTACTTACGGATGAATTTCACTCCCGACCGACTGGGTGAACCCACTCATGTTATAAATATACTTCACTTGCTTAACATAGATGGCGCTGTTCTCAAAAATAAGTTTTAATCCAAACTATTTGTTTCAGATTCAGATCGACTACTTAAGCTGAGTTTTGGCAAAGCTTTTGAGTCTCTGGGGCCCGAAGTAAGCGCCACAAGTAAGTACAACCTTCTTTCGTTATCATTTATTCAGTACTGTTCAATATTACATAGGTAAGTGCGTGCAAACAGCAGGTATCTACGTAAAATAGGCTGTCTAATCCGTACCTTCGGGAATTTTATGTTTAACAAGCGCTACAATTTTTATGTGGGTTTTATTAATTTGATCACGATTAAACGGGATTAAAACAATAAATTGTTGTATTTAATTAGAGAGGTAAACTGAAATACTTACATGAACAAGAATTTTACATCTTATTGGACGGTTATCGCTATTGTTTTGCAAACAGCGTTTTCTCGGTACGAATGACTTTTTGTTTTGGATCCTGCAATCATAACTTGGTGAAAAGATAAATTGATTAACGACGATTTAATTGCAGTCAACAAACCTTGTTGGTAGCTGCTCTACAATGTTTATGTTATACAGGGTGACACATCGACGTGAAAACTGATACCACGGATTCAGTACATGATTCTGAACCCCCCTGCGTTGAAATATTTTATGTAGGTTATTTAAAAAAAAAACAGCTTCCATACATTTTAAACGCTTACGTGAAACAGGTGATTTTTTATTCGTATATACACAGCATCAACGATCTGGTCTGTTTCCATATCGTAACGATTTTTAGACGAAACAATTTTTCTCGTCCTCAAAATATTTAAGTAACAAATAATGCAACGTCTTCAAGACAAGACACTATTTATTAATATTTCTATGAATACGAAAAACAAATGCAATAAAATGACTTTTACAAAGACTTTATACTTAACAACAATATTATGCACGTAACAAACCGTTTAACATGACTCTTTCTTAATTTTTAACTCCACAAAGAGTTATCCAGCTAGATACTGCACTTAATTATAAATAAACGAGTACTTCCTAATGAATTGAGTTCTCTCATAATCTTGATGCAACAGCGAAGTGCAGTTACAAAACTTTGAAAACTAGAAGCTTGACTGAATTTCATTTGAACTTGTGCTGCGGAGCGACTGCTGTTTTTGATACACTATCACAGTATCATTTAATTTAGCTTTGAACAGAACTTTACCTACTTTGAACAGTTCTCCTTTTAGTATAAAATATACCTACACCTATCTCAAAGGTACTTGGGCCCAGCAGGAACAAGAAGCTTTGTTTTTCATTAGTTACTTATTCAAGGAAGAAAGTATCACTGTCCATTCCAAGGTTGCCTGGAAGAGATCGCAGTAAGCGATAAGGCCGCCCATTGTGTATAACTTTTTTTTTTGTAATGTACATGGTGTATACTGATCTAATGCTATCGTGAATTCATGCAAGCCTAGTAGTTTTTGTTAGGTTATAAATTGTGCACCTAATGATTGAAATAAATACTATATCGTGAATTCATGAAAGCCTCGGACCTCGCGAAAAAAATTCTTTCATACGAATATTGACACCCTCCAATCCCCGTTTAGGCGGTAGTTTAGAAAACTCAAGGAATATGAAAGAAAAAGAAAGAAAGAAAAATGCGTTTATTGGCATTACAAAAATACACCTTAAAACTATAAAAAACAGAAAACAAATTATTGTAATGCCAAAAGGGCCTCAGCTCAGCATAATGTCAGATGACAACACAAAGTGTATCACCTGACGCTGATTTTCAGCTGCAACCCACGAGTGCCATACGCTAGAATAATAAACATAGGGAAGTGTCTATGAAGTGTATATGATTTTTCATACAAACGAAACCCCCTCTTTTCACCCCCTGAAAGGTCGAATTTTCTAAAACCTTGTTAGTGCTCCCCTACATGCAAAATGTCAAGTTCCTAGTTCCAGTAGTTTCGGCTCTGTGTTGATATGTCAGTCAGTTTCTCCTTTTATGTACAACGTGTTTTTTTTATATCCCATAACTCTAGGATAATATGAATGAGACCATGTCAAAGAACCAACTAGATTATTTTTTTAATGATAATTTACCACTAGAGTCTCGATTTATGTGTATCTAAGTTTCATTGATAAGTACGAGTAAATCATTTTCATTCAAACCAATTAATCATATTTAAAGCTAAGAAAATGCGACGTTGACATATTTTCTTTTTATGAACAAAAATTATCAGAATTAAAGTAATATTTCATATAAATAATAATGGTTTTTTACATAAATAATCGTGAATTGTCGAATTAGTTATTCAATGAATTCGACAATTAAAAAAAAAAAACAAAAAAAAAAAATACGCCAGTTGATTCTTTGATATGGTCTCATTCATATCCTAGAGTTATGGGATATCAAAAAAAAACACGATGTATATGTATATGTATAAAGCCCGACACCCACCGTGCGCCATATCGCGGACGCACGCGCACCAGCCCGCACGACGCACCGTGGGAAACCTAACGTGCGTGGTAGCGCAAGATGCGTGCGTGGCGGTGCGTCCTCGTGCGGGCTGGTGCGCGTGCGCGATATGGCGCACGGTGGTAGTCGAGCTTTATATATAGATAGATGTTTATACAGGGTAGTCCAAATAGAGACGTCATAAATAAAAATAGATTCCTCATGCCCAGGGTATCCAAAAATATCCCTAATGTTCCTCGATTCTTGATAGTTTTGGCACAACGAATCTATTTTTTTTAATGTATCATGTATACATATTTATACCTACATAACAAGACTAGAAAGTTTACATGAATTTGCTTTCCTTTGTAATCAGAAAGCTAATCATCCGGATAAGCAATCATGTTACGGACTTTCCTTAGTCATAGACGTTTACGCTTTTCTTGATGGTTTATTATTATTAGGTTATCATTACCCTGGAAGTTCGATTCACGGAATTGTAAATAATCAATATTCCAAAGCATGAAAAAGATATCGTTTCCCGATGTAACTTCATGGCTTCTTTATAGGTAATTAGAAAGAAACCATACCAATCTCTTCCGACGTGTAAAATACACCGAACTTCTTACAGAAGATTTAAATTTTCATCTCGTTCCTTGTTATCCTATACTAATAAATGAGCAATATTTATATAAATAGATATATTTGTAATCACGTTCTCGAAAAAGGTTCTAACGATTTCGATGAAAGTTGCAATATAAGGGTGGGGGGCGACAAATCGATCTTGCTAGGTATCTGGGAACATTTGTTTTCTCCGTATTTTCACCCGAGCAGAGCTCGGTCGCTCAAAGTTAAGAACAAGATGGCTCCCTTAGAATAATGACATGACACCATGGAATTAGTAAGTACTATCATGGGAGCATGGAATTAGGATGAACTATCCTATATTATTAAATGAGCATTCTCTATTTTCACCAGAGCATAGCTCGGTCAACCAGGTACTATAACGTTATAACACATTACCACATACGTACACGTCTTCTAACTACAGTATTTAGTTACAGGTAGGCACACAGCGCAGGAGAAACCTTGCTCCTCATTAAGAGAATCGATAGTTGCATCCCTTTGACAAAAGACTTGAAACTAGTCACTAGTGCATTCAGTTGGAGCAGACTATGAAGTGGGAACTCCTGTACTAACACTATAATTAGGTATGACATAGGTACCTAGATTATGAAATAGGTATATAGGTTCTTTTATCTCCTCCAAACCCTAAGAAAATTAATTAAGTTATAAAACATAATAATATTATGATTTCACGTACATAATTCGTCTTTTTTGCAGCAAAAGGAATAAATGTTTATGTACGGAAAACATACCAAAATTAATCATTTGACCATGATAGTTTTTCACACCGTACCTTTTGGCCAATTAAAGGAAATGTCTGAAGAATCTGAACTCATCAGCCATATAAAAGTTACAACTTCCAGATTTCTTTCACATTCCTCCCAGAAACAGCAAACCACAATTCCGAAGCCTTCGCAAATAAACATCCAACTGTACTATGACGTCACAACACAGTTTACGAATGCATCCCTGTGCAAGTAACTGTGGCGCATAAAGTATACAAGGAAGGTTTAAATAAATAATCAAACGAGCTGCAGTGGCCAGCGTTACTCACACCCAGAATGGGGGCCAAGGATTTGTGGCACAACAACGGTATGAATCTTTTATGAACGTTCTTTTAGGTTTTTTAAAAGAGTCTCGCTGTGTGATGTTGTTCGGTGATTGACTGAATGGTGAATGATGCATCTTATGTAGAATGTACAACGCTACAAAATTCGCAAAAATCAAAATTGGAACTAATAACGCCGCCATCTTGTTGTGTACCTACGTATTTTGTCAATACAATAGGGATGTTGTTAACGCCGGCTAACGAAAATGTCAGGAATTTATGTGGATTGCTGTCAGTACAAGAAAGCAAGATCCATTAAAAAAAATCCAAGATAAAGATAAAGATCATTTATTTGTCAAACATGCGTTTAAATAAACTGATTAATCAGACATGCAAGGTATAGAATAGATGTTGTGTGCGTCCATGTTTTGCCAATAGCGGCATACAAATTTTGTAGGTAGGTATAGAAAATTACATTTAATTGCATTTTACATAAAGACAAGTCATTCTAAATTTCAATACAAAATACAAAAGAAATAAATAATAATAATTGATGTCAAGCTATAGGTACAATAAAGTCAAAATATATTAAATTATGTCCAGAATATTCATTATTATGCAGTCAAAAAATAAAACAGAGTGCGCTGTCAACAAAAACTTGAACGTCTTACGAATTTTCGATCAGCCTGACGTGAGTTTAACATTTTTTACCCATCCCAAAAAAAGTGCACAACGCCGCTAAAAAAGTTTTCACTTTAAAAATATTAGACACGTATTTTTGCTTTATCATATTAATAAAAAATGGTTTAGATAAAACGCATTAAAGTTCTGGGGGCTCGCTACGTCACAAGACAGTATAAAATGTAGCGGGGAGTGACGTCATGCAACATTTTACCTCAATTTATTGCCACGTATTTTATTAGACACGTATTTTTCTTTTTTTTTATGTAAATTACACATTAAAAAAAAGAAAAATACGTGTCTAATATTTTTTTATAATCTACCTGACGGACAAATTTTTTTTTGTCTACATCCCTATTTCCAATGTTGACCAACAACGGTTATGTCAATGTACTTACTTAATTCTTGATCCTAATAATATTTGTGGTCTGCTATTACAATTCGTTCAGTTCTGAGCTACATATATCGGTAAGATTCGTATCACATAGGAAGACGCAATTTCACCCCGCGGCTTAAAAAGAGAAGTGCTATTTATCGCATCCTAGCCTTACCTTCGTTTTCTGAAGGCTGTCTAAGTTTACGATTAGGAAATAAGTTCTCAAATCCCGTATTGTTTGTTCGATTATTTGATCAAATAAACAAACAATCAACTCATGCCAACAGATTAGGTAAGTTCAATAGGTTTTCAAAAACCGGGACAGGCCAAATCTATCATTTGGCCTGTCCCGGTTTAAATGCAAGTGTAAATGTAACACATTTCATTGTTATTTAAATAACATCTCATAGTTCAACAAAGTTCTTCCATCTAAAGCTTTTATTTTGGATATTGCATTTGCCTTTAATAAACGAGAACAACAGAAACCGTTCTCTTTTGGGAGTTGAGAACTTTAATCTGCAAGTGGTTTTAAATATTACAATGAGCTGTGGAACAGCAGACAGGTGAAATGGAAACGCCAACGCCTCGCGCCGCTAAAACTGGAGCTACACAGACGATATAGTTTTTGTTAATTTGCTTCGCGTTATGAATTTTAGATTTAGCGTCTGAATTCGAAAGAACTGTATTGTTGCGACGTTGTTACGTCTTGCCAGTTTTGGAACAGCTTATTCGTTAAATAATTCTCCAGAAAATTCTACCAACTTTAACCTTAAGTACCTTACTGCTAATAGGTTATACATTTGTTCCTAAATTAAACAAAATAGAGAGTAGAGGTGGTGTTCAGAGCGGTGAATGAAATTCAAAAAACGAAAACCCGACTAAAAAACATACTTAACTGAATGAAAAGAAAAAAACAAGCATTATAATCCATTGAATTTTGGTATTGCAGGCCCGGACAAGCAAAAGTTACACCATTTATCAGGTTATTGATTTATACCCGTCTGCAATACCAAAGTTCTATACTATAGATATTTAGAGAACAGGGTGTAAAGTTCACCCATCCACCACAGGTAAAGGAGGATCCTCCGACCAGACTGGTGTCCTGTCTGGCGGGCAACTGCCCAATGATTGATGTCGTGGAAAACATTATGCAGTTCGCGCGGTAAACTCTGATTGCGCGATGCAGGATTTGTGTGACGTCAGGTCTTTGATGCGTAGTTGGCAAGCGGCGATGTAGATGCTGCCATACTGCCATAGATATAAAGCTTGTCTCTCTTGTAGTTGGTTATCCGAATCGTCAACGTGTGATTTCAATTAGGTACATTAAAATTTGATTACCCGTGGAAACAGGTGAGGTCAATCCATGTTCATATATGTATCGTACCTAACTATTCTATACTCATTTTTAACTAAAGGTGAAAGCACTTTTAAGTAGAAAAATAATCCTACCTGTCTCAGAATTTAAATGAGTGTTGTCATAATTAAATTAAAATGTCGCGACAGCGTGTCCTCGGGCGACAGTGTAGATAAAATATACATCACAGTCACAGTATTGTGCTCAATTTTCTTTGTTGAGAATAATCAACAATGTAACTAGAAATAAGAGCCAGAGGCTACATATTATAGTCCATTGCTAAAATAATTAAGGACTGGATGAATCTAAAAAATACAATTCAATTACATAGACAATCATAGTTAACTGACACCCTTTTTTTTAAGTTTGATAGCTGTCAGTTGAACCGGTAGTGTCTGGTTGTTAACGATCACATGCAACGTGGCTTTCCATCCCTATCCGATGGTATCCGGTAATGATTTCTCACTTTCTATATCAATTTATTATATTTCAACTAACCTTCAAAAATGTTTAGGGCATTTAAGAATTGTGAAACCATAAAAAACATAATAATGATAATTGATGACAGGTTGCACATAATTATTCTAATGATTTGATCCAGGATTTGACAATCATAGTTAACTGACACCTTTACGTTTGACAGCTGTCAGTTGTACGGGTAATGTCTGGTTGTAAAACGAGCACAACGTGGCTTTCCATCCCCATCTGATGGTATCCGGTAATGATTTCTGATTTTCTATATTAATTTATTGTATTTCAACTAACCTTCAAAAATTTTTAGGGCATTTAAGAATTCAATCAATCAATACATTATCTTTATTGTGGATCATAGGTAGGTACATAATACAGGTCTAAAATAATTAAATAGTGAACAGCTATGTCCCGCCCTTAGGGCATACAATAGTTACACAGAAATAAAATGTACATTATGGAACATGGAATTGTGAAACCATAAAAAAACATAATAATGATAATTAATGACAAGATTACTTAACACCTACGAAAGAAATTTACGCTAAGACTAAGCTATATAACCTTCAAAAATTATATACTTACCACACATGCATACTAATAAAGAAAATCTTAACAAACAAAATACACTCACAAATCACCTTCAAACACAAAACTCACCACTACTACACCAGGAATAGGGATAGTTTAGAATTGCCTTCAGTTAGGACTTTGTACGGAAGAAGAACCATTCAGTTTGAGGGAGCGCAGCTTTATAATAAGTTACCGAAAGAACTTAGAGATTCTTCATCAGTGAACATTTTTAAGAATAGGTTAAAGTTGTATTTGGCTAACCAACAATAAGAAAATTGTTATTACTTTAAGTTATCGACAGATCGAACGACAACACAATTGTTTACCATATTATATAATTATGTTTAGTTTCTCATACTTAAGTGAACTATGTAAGTTCTTTTGAGAAATAAATTTCTTTAAACCGAAGATGCAAATAATTATTTTAATGATTTGATCCAGGATTTGTCCCTAGAACCTAAACACTGTTTTTCTATACCCTAGTGGCAACGTACAGGCAACTGAAGGAACACGGATGTGTTTCAGTCAGTACTCCGCCCAGAGCAGGCGAAGTTATTTGATGATTTATCACCAAAAAAAAAAGGTCCTAGACTCTAGGTATCGAATAACAGTGACATTTTTTTCATAAATCTGTATTCAAATTTGTATTCGATAGTTTCAGGTATGTTTTCAATTAACCAACAAAAATAATTGTATAAACTACATCATGAAACTTAAGTGACGGGATAATAGATAATGTAGGTAAACAAATAAGTAAGTAATACAAACGAACGCAGAAGAAAATAGTTATTCATCTTCATTTGCGTTATCCGCCCACTGATTAATATGTTTCTTGTGCCCTATTAGAGATGTGCCCCGGAAGAAGCTTGTATAATATCCGAATAATAAAATTAACTCGTCATTTTCAGGTATTTCTACTATATTATGTAATTGAGTAGCACGGTAGCACATTCTTATCGCTTTTCAGCTTCCATTGGAATTTTCATAGGCAGATTTTCAGTAGCAGCAGAAAATTAAATGGGGATATTATTATGTATATTTTACACAATTATTTTTGTTGATAAATTGATGTCTTACCTTAATTAAACTAAAACAAATATTTAAACGAAATATTTTAATTAAATAGAGATTTACTTTTTCTTTAATTTACGATTTATTTTTAATTCCCAATATTTTATGCAGATATTTTTTGCTATACGTCTTTCACTAACACCACATCACTACTCCTCTACTATCCACATCTACAGATCTCGCTTCCACAATTTATTTTTGTTCTATTTACCATTTCGTACATAAAACAAAACATCTGACTGGCCGTCCGTTTACGACTTACGGATCTCAATTTTATTCGGAATCTTTTACAGAACTAACATTTTTACATATTCTCAGTATTAGGTTTCCGACTTTAAGTCCTTATATTTCTTTGCTCTCAAGTTTAAAAACCTTGTCATTCGAGGGAAAAACATCTTGTTCAGAAAGTGTGAAACTGCTCTTAACGCCAACGGCTGTAAATTAAGTTATTTACTGAGTGTAAACAAGTATTTCTTAGTTCGTCTTTGAAAAGAAGTTACTTCGTTCCAGGACTGGAAATGTTAGATAAGCGAATACCTCTAACTTATAGGTATACAGGTACATAATCTACCTGTGTTATTGCAGCCATAATGTACATAAATCATATAGAAAGACACGAAACAAATTTTGTTTATTTAGGACATACAAATGTGCTCAAATATGTGCAGGTGACGGGTTAGAAAAAATCCAATTTCGTCACGTCCCGCGACCGGTATCTGTAAAAGAAGTAAAGAAAAGTTTGGAAAAATTATGATGAAAACTCGGTTTAAGGTTTTATTTTCTTCTGTTGTGTTCTTGTTTCACTGAAAATAAAATATTGGTAGCAATATTGTAGGTAAGTATATTCAGTGGCGATTCGACACCAAAAACCCCATTTTATTAGATATCTAATCAAACATAATACTGGATGTTTCGCCCTATGCTAAATACAGGGTGGCATCCATCGATGCGAAAACTGTTATATACCATTGATTCAGTACGTGATTCTGAACCCGCCTGCGTTCAAATTTTTCGTCGATTTCTTCAGTCACTTTATTCAGTGACGAATCAAGACCAATATTGATTGGCACATTATTTGATGAATTTTTTAGGCCACATCATTATCAGATATCTACTAAAACACAACACCGCTTCAGCATTAACGCTATATTGCCCTAAAAAAAACAAAAGCACACATATTGCCCTGCATGCATCAACTTTTAAAAACTCTACCACCAGTAATTATAACCGGCCAGTTTCAACAGTTAACAACAATCATAACACCGTGTGGTTACGTTTGTGTTATTAACTAGCAAAAACTAACCGCAGAGCAAGCCCCGGTGTGGACGAAAGTTGTGTCGGAGCTATGTAAAGGCACGTGCACAAGTCATTGTTAGACTACGGACTGTCTATTGAATTTGGTTGAATTGTCAGTGACAGTGTAAACATGGCGTGATTGTGAATAGACCAATTATGTAGTGTGTAGTTCCTTGCAGAAAATTTGACAACCCCTTTCTGTATATCGTGTGGCTAAACTATGTAATTGTGCCTTATTTAGGTACGATTAGCAGGATTTTTCTGTGACTCCATTCTTTTTTCTCCATTGTTTTTTCGCGCTGAGTAGCTGCCGTTATGATTTTTTTATTATCAATGTAGGTATTTCGAGAGACAAGCGAAATTGGCACTATAGCTTTAGTAATTATTTTGCTAATATTCTTGTAATTTATTCCTTGATTCCTCGTCTTAACTTGAATTATTGCTCAACCCTCATGTAATAAATTGGCATTACGTTTCCAGCGACGACATCTCTAAATTCCATATCAATTAGATGTGCCAGACTCAAATTGAATTCTAAGAATTGTTTTCTCACATTTAAAGTCTCCAAATAAATTGAAATTACTTTCTAAACGGGGATGAACTAAGAAGTGAACTTTGGCAATATTAGTTGTCAGTCGATAAGTTGGCGTTAGATAAAAACAACTTTTACTCTTAATCATAAAGTTTTTGTTTGCAGTGCTTCGGTTGCCAAAATTGCCTACAGCCAGGCTGGTAACCCCACATTTCTCGCCTATTTTTGTAGAATGTGGTTACATAAATCGTCGTGGACGCACGAGAATATTTTCTGTACTAGTACTACAGTATTTTTCCGCGTAATTGGTCTAGACTCGGGTCGATGGCGCTGCAGCTGAACGTTGAATAAGGAAGTCCTAAAGTCAAGCAAATATCGGACTTCTGTTACAAAATGCTAATTATTTTCTATGTAGTTTATTTAAGTACGAGTATTCAAGGTCCTGTCCGAGACATCTGAGCCACAAGATACAAGCGATGCTTAGTTTGTGGCTCACAGAATTTGGCTAAATTGTATTGTTACTTTTTGATTAATAAACTTTATTATTATTATATTTTTGTGTCTTTGACATTTCTCGGGACCCTAGGGTCCCGGACCTTTGAAAGGCATACGAGGGGCCGAAGCCAACTCGCAGAGGCCCGTTAGACGTTTGTAATGAAATGAGGCACCAACCGACGATTATCCCTGTATGCACTATGCAAGTGCACCCAATTATTATTATTATTATTATCTCATGACTTAGCTCTATTAGTTTCGTCTTTAACGTGTAGAAGCTTAATTTTTGAAGTGAAAACTTGTTTAGCGGCGTTGTGCACTTTTTTTCGGATGGGTAAAAAATGTTAAACTCGCATCAGGACACGTGACCTGATCGAAAATTCGTAAGATGGAGGGAGAGTAGAAATGCTGTTGACAGCGCACTCTGTTTTATTTTTTTGGAATTTTTGATGTAGCTATAGCTTTCGCTCTTATACTGACAGCATGCCACATAAATTCCTGACATTTTCGTTAGATGGTGTTACGTTGTATCAAAAAGTTACTTAGTTTTCACTTCTATCGGCAGTCCCCGATGTTTTTTTTTTGTCAAAACTGGTGTGTTCGACTTTGCCACATGCCCGGCGTTGCCATAGGCAAATAACTCATAATTTTGCTACATGAAACTTAATACTTAAGCACCAACAAAATAAACAGAAACCAGGCATGTGTAAAAAACACCGTTTCAATAAATACCACGCTTTATAGTTCTCTTATAAAAATTCGGTTTGTTTTTCTGTTGGTATGTCGTTTATGTTTACTCAACTTTATGCTCCGATACAGATTCGATAGCCGCATAACAAATAGATAGTATTTCTCAATCAGGAATAACGCTAACATGTCTGCTAGTATCATTGATTGCTTTTGTTGCATTTGCAGCATCTGTAACGAGGTATTTGCTCAGGTTAATATTAATGCAGTATCGTATGATGGTGCATGATCTTTTATTTATTCGTATGTATATGAAAAAGAAAGACAAGTAATAATCCAATTGGTGTAGGTCCTGCTGTTTATATTAGGGACTAGCTTCCGCCAGCGGCTTCGCTCTTGTAATATCTTTATATTATAAATTATAGCCTATGTTCATCATCAGCCTATCAATGTTCCCACTGCTGGGACACAGGCCTCCTCTCTGTGAGAGGGAGTGGGCCGTAATCTACCACCGGGCCCAGTGCGGGTTGGTAGATGTCACAAGTCTTCGAATTTTTGGTTCTAAAACATGCCGGTTTCCTCACAATGTTTTCCTTCACCGTTTTGAGAGCAGTTGTGACGAAATTATTTACACAAAGTAAAGCGCCTGCTTGAGTTCGAACCCACGACCCGCAACGCGTAAGTCGGGGCCGTTACCACTGGGCCACCATTATAGCCTATGTTACTCAGAGATAATAATAATATAGCATTCTACTGATGATAGAATTTTAAAAAATCGGTCCAGTAATTTTTGAGTTTATTCATTACAAACAAACATACAAAAAAACAAATCTTTTCCCTTGATATATATGACCTTTTTCTTTTGAAAAGAAAAGGCGAGTAAAACTGCTCTATAATAATTTATTACTTCAAGTCACAAGATATTCAGCTAGTAGGTATATTTTTAGGGAGTATATAGAGTGCCGCTAGCGGCATTCTAGCCCTATAGAATATAGTGCCGCTATTTGTGGCGCTTCCTCGGCCCGGATAAAGTGCCGTAAGCATTGCATTTACATTGTCACTGAGTTACTGTCACTTGTTATTTTGTTTGATTGTTGAGATTAATTAGCGGCACTCTATACACTGCATATTTTTTATTTACAGAAAAATATCTGAAATATCACAAAAATAACATCTAAACTAATCCTGAACCAAAACACAACAAACATTCAAGAAATAATCACTCACCTCTCCACTTCTAAGAAAAGAAAATTCTAGAAAATAGAAAACGGAAACTCGCTAAGATGAAGATGTACGAACCAAACATAATACAGTAACAGTACATCCAGAATATTAGTACACTTTGAGTGCAACTAGTACACGTCGAACCAACTAAAAAGAATCTACCATTGTCGGCGAGAGAAAGAAAATTCCTCAAGTAGTACCCACCTTTCCTATTCTTCGTAATATTTTTCAAGGAAAATTTATTTCACCGTACAATTTTAATTGGACACGCTCACTTACAGGCAATTTTGAGTGAAAGGAAGAATTTTGAAAGAGATATCGAAAAATGTGTTTTTCCAAAAAAAATACTGAATAGAACTGGTTGTGGTTTTTGAATTCTCGGAATAAAGATATGCGGGTACTTACTCCGGTTTTTAATTAACATATCTACTCCTTATAGGCATTCATGCTCAAACGATAAAGTAAAGCAGTCTCCGCACTACACCGTATCATAGCATGATCGTGCTAGGCAAAAAATATTCTTTGTCTTGAAAAGTATGAGACTATGCCCACTAGACTGTCCCGTCACCGACCAATACCGGCGCGTGCCATGCACAGAGTGTCCATATTGTCGGCGAGAATATTTTGCCGGTGCTGATACACTCCGTGCATGGCACACGACGTGACGCGACGTTGCCAAAGCGGTGCGCGCTGGCGGCGAAACGGTGAGCAAACGGGCTATAACCGCGTATGATGACCGTTCTAAACTTGTTTGAAACAGACAATTTTCTAAGGTGAATATATAAACGCACTTTAAAACACAATTTTATACCTGTTTTTATCAAATTTAAAGTGCATTAAATACATCCAATTTTCTAATTTTCTAATAGCCATCTCACTAAAAATATTCACTCTTTTTTCCTGACGCGTATGCTTCACGCGAAAACACAGGCAAACTACTACAACCGAGAGAACGGAGTCGTGCGAATACGTGTATGACACGCAGATCATATGCGGATGCTACGGCCACTGAAACCGTTATGCACGGGTATGATACGCTGTTGATACGTTCTAGTAGGTATAGTAGTCCGTTTCCTTTCCTTGCACGATACGTTCATAGCACGGTCATGGTTTGGTACGGTGTAGTGGACAGAGAGCTTTAGAAACCACCTACTAATTTCACATTAATTACCCAAATCCATTGCTGATAAATCTTTCCATTCTATAAAAGCAAATAATGTCTTATTTGTTCGACACTGGCCTGTGCGTGAAAAAATCGAATCTAACACCTTACATAAGTTCCTTAATTCAATATACACCATGTTAGTTGTTCCGTGCAGGAATTCACACGCTCCTACAAATTCCTTCATACCGATACAGGTGTTCCTTTGCAGATAAACTTTAGCACAAGTGCTTTACTAAGGCCACAGATTTATCAGCTCTCAGTAGACCGTGTAAGTTCTATTATTGCGTACATCAGTTTTGCTAACGAAGTAAATACAACCTGAAGTGATTCTGACAGAAACATATGGGTATCGCTTGAAGGCAATTAGGTAAGAGAACATATAGGATTTAAACTTACTGTAGTGGATGCACAAGACAGAGCAAAGTAGTAAGGAATTACGATTAAAGCCGCTGTCTGTGTGTGGCATGTTTTGACGGTGGCAGTTCAAATATACACTGATATTTTTGGGTATCTACATTAAATCAGAAGGCTAATTAGTTCGGGAAAAGTTTTAACATAATGCATAATTATAAAGAGGTGAACCGACTATTTAGTCTAGTGAGTCTGTAAAGCTTCGTGGTTGCAACATTACCAATATTTTCATTAGTACATCATACATTGTCCACTGAAGAACATCATGCGAATCTCTTAAAATCTCTCTCTGTCTTCTCCAGTCGCATTGCCTCCGAAATGTAAGGGAAAAGATTTTTTGACTTTTCTGGTGCTCAAACTTATGTTGGTCCAAAACAGTTTTTGATCCTTATAAGGAACAGGATCAATTGGGATAAAAAAAAGTTTTTCTTTAATACTGGCCATTTTCTTGCTGACTGTAATATCTCAAAAGTTAAGGACAGTGTTGTAAGACCGTTTTGTCGAAGCAAAAACGGTTAATGTACCTGTCCTTACTACCTCATCTCAAAAATCCACCCTGTATAATTTGCCCTGAAGTGGGAACATACATGCTACATGACGCAATCCATTGCTGCCTACTTTTAGGTTTTTCTCCAAAATTTTGAATCTACGAACCACAGTATTTTCTCCTAGAACCTAACAAACTATTTACGCTATGATAACTACTGTTTCTTATTCTTTCTCAGAAAAGTATGGAAGTAATTAAGTGGAATAGGTTGTAATGAATTTTACAACGATACCGGTGATGTTGGAGCATTCTTGTTTTTTGCACTCGTATGCAATATATAGCAGGATATTGAAAAAGTAATAACTGAGTTTTCTTGTAAATATTGTACAGAGCCACATTATTAATTAAGGGAAAGTACTTTTGATGAAAGAACAGTGTTCAACTGTTTGTTTGTCTTTAGATCAATGCAATGCAATCAATGGTTTTCATCTTTTACTTTAGCTTATATCAATTTGCAATATACAGTTGATAATGATTGAGTCGGAGGTTTTCCTTCATTTATATTATTACTCTTATGAGATCAATAAAATTTACAGCGAAATAGAAATTAATGAAACTGTACGAAGTAAAATATTTGAGGCAAAACTATGTAGACGTATTGTAGCACCATGTTTCAGTAGAGTGAGCAATAGTTGGCAAACCTCGAACCTGCAAACAACAGCCGAAACCGCAAACTTTAAAATTAAAACCGACCGGTTTTATTAAATAAGCGCAAATCTGTGCCAACCCTAGCAGTACAAACACGAGGAATCGTTGCGAACTTCTCTGTACATGCCTAGTTGTTTATGAGCACATGCCTAGTTTGTTTAAAAGTATATAACTTTGAAGTTAAAGTAGGAACATGTTTGAGCAGTTTATTTACACCCAATGAATATAAATGGTTAATATGAATAATGCTAGAGTCGTGTGAGCTAGGGCTGGCATTGAAAGGGGCAGCAAATCATAGTAAAGTATGGGCGATAAGTGACAGTGGTAGTCTAGCTTGAAGGTCGCTGCCGGAAATATATGGGGGTGTATTTATTTTCTGAGGAAGTGGGAAAATGTTTTGTATTTTCGTTGATGGCAAGAAGTGACAATAGCGTAGCTTATGAGGCTGTGATTATGCAAAGAGGATAAGTTCTAGACGTTACGGAACCAATGAATACCCAAAAGTTTTCTAACCAAAGGAACTTCATTAATTAAAATTGCATTCCCTACTTGGACTGAATCATAGCATAATGTCTTTGAAAAAGTTCCTGCTAATTACGAAACAACAAAGTTGGTAGCGCAGTTCATAGACAAATTCTTTGAAAACTAGTCTGTATTTACTATTTACTCTTTCTTACAAACTATATCACCAAATAAATATGAGTTCGATACGGAGAATGTGATTCAAAATCTATTGACAAATTAACAATGTCATAAAAGTGCAAAGCACAACTTACAAGTGGAAATCATAAATGCATAAAAAGCACTAATGTCATATAAGCCAAAGCCTAATTAATGAAAGGTAAATTCGGTTCAAACATTCAACGTTATTTGTATGGAACAAGACGGTACAGTACGACACAACTTAGATGTAGCATAGATTTGAAAATTTTCATTCATTCATTCATTTCAATTTCACGAATGTTTTGGCTATAAGACTTTCCAAGTTATTGCGTTTTAGAAAGATCATTTTCACCTAAAGCAGTAATAAAGATTGATGATTTTAAAGTCACACTCAGTTCGGATGGTGATCGGTTTTACGAATTTAGCCGATGCTACATCTAAGTTGTGTCGTACTGTATCAAAATTTGTTCAACAATTTAAACGAAAGCTTGGTTTAATAAAAACTATTTCAACTCATCTCTAACCCCAAATCGCAGCAAATTGATTTATAAACAAGCCAATTATTCCAATATTTCATCTTCCATCTCTGAATGAAGTCGTCAGCAGGAGGAAATGATTTAAGCCTACCCCTCACAGGTTTACCTAGTCTGTCAGCGAATCAACTCGGCTGCACCATATCAAAACCCAGTAAGTGCTTCAAACTCGTTTTCCAGGAGAACACAAAAACAGCCTACTATAGTTTTGATAGGTTAATTTTGTGCGTTACAGTATCAAGGCAATTAACTATTTAAAAAAAAAACCGTTGTAATGTTTTTGTTTTTTCAAAAAAAAAAAAAAACGTGAAAAATTACTTTGATTTCTTCACTTTTTTTTTCACATTAATTAGAAAATTTTAAATAAGACATTGTTGTTGTCACTTCTGTCCGCAGTCCCCATGACTACCCATAGTTTGTTTTAATTCGTCTCTTACCGGGTTTTGCTCTTGATATGGAACAGCCGAACTATCTAGGTCAATCTGCCGCGGACAAGTTAAATAATTGAAATCACTTTGGCCGGATATTGATATAGGCCGGTGTTTTATGCTGTGGCCTGCATTTTGTATAGATAGTCGAATATTCATTAGTATTAAAATTAATTAGTGGTTCATAAAATTTATGTGGGTAGGTGAATGAAAAGGTAGGATCATACAGTACTGAAATTCATTGCGGGTTAAAAACCAAATATTTACATAACCTAAAATGACGACCACTATTTAAAAGAACTGCCGCAGATGATAAAAAAGTAACACCTAAATGTTTCTTAACCTAATATTATTATGTATGTCAAATACAAAATGACGAAAAATTTCTAAATAATAACAAAATCTTGTCAGGATCATGCATGGCTCGCTGCACAATTTTTACACATTGTGACCCTGAGAGCGCGAGCGATGAGATGACTGAGCAATATTATCAAGGGCGCCGGATAGTGGGACCTTGACATCAACTAAAAGTGATACTTGAGGAAGAGCAAGCATGCGGCCGAGTATTAGAAAAATTATAATAATCTTTTCCAAATTCGAGCCTATAATTTTATTATAATTAAAATATTAATACAATAGTAAATTATTATTAAAATATAATAACCTAACTTAACTAAAACTAGCGCATCGCGTATTTGAAAAATATTAAAAATCATCTTTTTCGAATTTGAGCCTATCATTTTATCCTACTAATATTATAAATGTGAAAGTTTGTATTTTTGTGTGTTTGTAACTCAAATCACGCAAAAACGGCTGAACGGATTTGGATGTGGAACACAGATATTTTATATCCTGGATTAACACATAGGATAATTTTTATCTCGGTAGTACGTTCCCGTGGGATCATTTCCGACTTCCACGCGGGCGCAGCCGCGGGCAAAAGCTAGTTATAGATAAGAATAAGTTTAATTTTGAACACAATAGCAAATTATTATTAAAATATAATAACGTAACTTAACTAAAACTTAACAAACTAAAATATGGCGTTGAAATAATCTTTACTGGAACTAAGCCACATTTTGCAGTTTGATTGTATGAAAATAGCTACATTAGTTTGCAACTGTGTCGGACATATAATTGATTGTGTATAGCTACATTAGTAAGAAAAAAAGGATGTGTGCTTATGTGTTATGACCACACGATAGAAGTGAGTCGAGTATACACGATTCAGCACCGAGTAGGTACACCTGATTCTGCGTTACCGACCCGAGCGTGACGATTCATTTTCGTTCAAGAGCTCAAAGTGAACCTAAAGAAGTTTTTACTTCAAAAAGTTCTAGTTTTGAGTTTGTAAAGCGTCGCCTTGTCTGTCACACACATGTACCTTCCTGTGAGAAATAGTCTCAGTCCTATTGTGCCATAACTGTACAAATTAAGATTGTTCAGGGACATATTTAAACCTACTGTCTCAGCAAGGCATAGTCTTGCAGCTAAGTACCGTAAATGTAACCTCAACCACATTTCTGGGTACCTAGGTAAACGAATAAATAACCGTAACTTGGCATGCCGACCCCTCTCTGCGTTCCTCGGAACATAAGAGCTCTTATATTTTCTGCAGTAAATTCAAACCTGTTGGACTACAGAACTGAACTTCGGGCAAAAAAAAAACTGCACAGTGAGCTTTTCACTGAAGGTTTTGCATTTTTTCGTTTCGGATTCTCTTTGTCAAATGAAATACGCATTTGCGATGGACTGACGGACAGTGAACAAAGTAATAATTGGAATTTCTGTGACGAAACAATTGATTTATTCATGAAACCTTTTGTTCAATGATCGCCATAAATTGGGTCCAAAAAAGAAAACGATTTCAGCTCACTTCACGCTAGGCAGCCGAATTGGTATCGGCAGAATGGGTCCTCTCATAATGACGATGCAGGCCGTGTATGATCGTCGTTTTTTTTTGGCATATGAATGACCGTTTTGATGGAGTCCGTTCGCAAGCCTCCGCACTCTTTAGCATTGAAAGCGCGATTACGTGCGAATGAACTTTTCGCTCTAGCGAATGACGTCTCTAAGTGATAGAAAGGGATAAACAGAAAAATGCTGAGCGTTGCAAATCCAACAGTGCGCTTTTACTTGACTTTTCATTTAGATGTAGCTTTGTGAAAACCGATTTACCCAAAATGGTTCTCCTGCTATGAAAGTTTTTCATTATTTGCTGACTGACATATAATACAGATATTTAGCAGATTTAGCACTGTCCTTAAAGCATTCATAGCTTAGTATCTCTTCATAGATAACAGACAATACTAAGTAATTATGCATGTAGATTGATGGAATTCTCTCATCCCATTGATATCTTGATGGTAGGTGCGTTTAATATTCATAAGGAATCGATTGATTGCAGCATTCGTCACGATCTCCGCATTGCCAACATTATCGATGTTTTAACTTTGCCAGATATGAGATTTAAATTGTAACTGTTCTCGATACTGGGAGCTTTCAGATTAGATTCTCAATTTGAAATACGGGACAGCATAAATTACTGGTTTTAAGAAACATGGTATTTTTCTGTGTTTCCTGGGCACGATTCCCGGGTCGGGCAAAGTGTCATTAGGTTTTTCCATTAGAAATTTCTTAGTAACGGCCCGGAGTTTTGAAGTTGGCGGTGTGATACCCCCGTGCCTCGGAAAGCACAATAAGCCGTTTGTCCTATGCCTGATCCTCTCTCGAGTCGTGTCGGATTGCCGTCCCATCGGACTATGAGAGTGAGGGAAGAGAGAGTGCACCTGTGTCTGCGCACACACTTGTGCACTATAATATCTCCGGCACCGAAGGATAGTCTTCGTCGAGATTGGCCGCCATGACCGAAATACGGCCTGGAAGACTATATATTTTTACTGCGTCTGCCTTTTTTTTTACTTTTTAAGTTTCCTCGTGCAAAATTCCTGCTGTTCTGTAGCTTTATGGCAAATTTCACCAATAAAATTGAAAGCGATCAGCACATCTAAACCGCGTTCCAGAGCTGTCAGTATCATCATTACTGTGGAACATTGACACTGACAGCTCTGAACGCGTTTTAGATGTGCTAATCCCGTTCAGTTTCATTGGTGAAGGTGCACTTAGAACCAATTTCACCAATGAAACTGAGCGCGATCAGCACATCTAAACCGCGCTCAAGAGCTGTCAGTGTCAATATTACTTATCAAAATTGTCAGTGACAGGTCTGTCACTGAACGCGCGTTCATTTTTTCACTCGCGTTCATTTTGCATTGGTAAAAAGGTGTTTATGGGACGTAGTTTGAGTGGTAAATGGCATCCATGAATACACAATGGTAGGTATGCAGCAGGCTTTATCCACCCAAAAGCAACGCGTAAACCGAAATACTAAATCGATAGCACCTAAATATTAAGAAGTTCCTAGCAATTTATCTACGAACAATCTAGTATTACAGCCCAACTTTTTCCCAAGTAATAGAGGTTAAACATTAATATTATCGCGGAATGTTCCCTAGAGGACAGGCAGAAATTACAGAGCGATACGTGTTACAAACCTAGAGGAAACAAATTGCAAGAAAAAATATCATACCTTGCGCTGGTCTCAGATTGAGATGAGCAGAAACTGTAGGTCGAACATGAATACAAACATTTAGCTTATTATATAAAAAACAAGTGAGCATCGAATTTATTCAATCAATCAGCCTATTAATGTTCCCACTGCTGGGACACAGGCCTCCTCTCTGTGAGAGCGTGGGCTTTAATCTACCACGCGGGCCCAATGCGGGTTGGTAGATGTCACATGTCTTCGAATTTTTGGTTCTAAGACATGCCGGTTTCCTCACGATGTTTTCCTTCACCGTTTTGAGAGTAGTGGTGATGAAATTATTTACACAAAGTAAAGCGCCTGCTTGGGTTCGAACCCACGACCTACAACTCGTAAGTCGGGGCCGTTACCACTGGGCCACCACTGCTCGAATTTATTTGGCGACGAAATATTTTAGGTACTGCGGCTTGTGACACGCGGTGTTTAAAGTCTTGTAATTACCACATTAGAAGCCGCAGGCATGTCTGAAACATCGCTGAAGATCACGCTATGTCCCAGGGACACGTGTAGTGTATCTTATGCGTCCATAGCAATATGCTTCAAGACACTGTTTTGCAAATAACACTCGTCAATGGACTCTCGAAACTCATGCAGGTACCTACTTAAAGGTTAATATTTTGTGAGGCTTAGTACATGGTGTAACGTTACGCAGCTGTAGAATACAAATTCACAGCATGTGACGCACATTATATATAGTTCAGCAAGTCCGCCAGACCATGCATTAAAACATACACTGCATTATGTAAATTTGAGAGCTGCCTACGAGAGTTCAGGAAACTAATTTAGTGCTTTATATGCCCAGAACTAAAGTCCTTAGTCATATCAAATATGGAATGAAGTTTAGTTCTAGGTACTCTCTCTAGTTTACTAACTTCAAGGGAGTTGGAATTCAAGAGACCGGGGCGAAAATCAAACAGCTGCAAAAAGTACATAGACAGTCTGGTTCAACTATTTTCGTCGTAGTTAATGAACGGCACACCGGGCTGACTTATTAAACTAAATATTCAACAGAGTGTTCGGTAGTCGATTTTTATATTAAAAATAAGTGCTTTTAGAAAGAAAAAGAAAAAAAAATTGTTTATTCTGCACAAACAAAATGCACATTTAAATAATACAAAACATAAAATACACACATACAAAAGTAGCCAAAAGCCTCGTATTCAACCAATAAATAAATAAAATAATAGTTTGACAATGTTGCTCATTGGTTGATGTCAAGGCCTCAAGGCCACGGACCAAAGACAACAGCAATTACTTATGGAATAACATATTGACATTTAATAATATTTGAACCATTCCTGGATCACAGTAGACATATGGCCTGGATGGTTCACGTTAAAATTAGCGGACAACCATAATTCTGACAATAATTCCAACAATATTTCCTTATACCTAGGCATGTTTAACCTTAGACAAAGTTCACTGACTCTTTGACTTTGCTAAGTAAATTAGGCGTTTCATACAATAATAAACATTATTGATGTTAGAATAAAGTTTGTATTACTATGAAACGCTAACATTACTTAGCAAAGTAAAGTCAATGTACGATCTATGATTATTTCTCTTAGTCTTATTCTTGGTATAGCAGTGAAACATAATGGACTGATAATAGCATAGCATAACATAATCAGCCTATAATGTTCCCACTGCTGGGATACAGGCCTCCTCTCTTCGAGAGGGAGTGGGCTGTAATATACCAAGCGGGCCCAGTGCGGATTGTAAATATTGTAGTAGATTTTGGTTCTATGACATGCCGGTTTCCTCACGATAGCTTCCTTCACGATTTTGAAAGCAGTGGTGATGAGCACCTGCCTGGGTTTGAACCCATGACGTACAACTCGTAAGCCGTTACCACTGGGGCATTGGGCCACCACTGCTCTCTGACTGATAAGGTGCTGATAGACTAGAGCATTCACTTGTAACAGAACATCGGGCATTCGCCGTTTTTAAATTTATCGAACTGAACAACTGAATAGAGCGTAGAGCCAAACATCCCTTCGAACATTTTCACGATCATTCTAGCGAACGCTCTAGTCAATGTACGTCAAAAAATATTCTTCTTGAAGATGGAAACGGAACAATGACAGAATGACTCGGCTTGGCAAAAAGCTCAAAGCTTTCGGCCTTGCCACGACCCTGCCACGACCCTGCCACTATCAGCGGTAGCGGCGGCGCGGCGAGCGGTAAAAACAAATGCTCAGAAATGTATGAAGCATGCCACGGCGCGCCGCTCGCAGCGGCAACTTTTTAGTTCCCACACCGCACCGCTCGCCGCGCCGCTTGCCGCGCCGCCTAAAGTCGTGGGCAGGCTCTTACTGTCCTTTCGCTAGAATGCTTGCTAAAACGCTCCTGTTTATTTTTCTGTAATGTAACATTCGCTAGAATGCTCATTACAAGTGAATGCTCAAGTTTATCAACACCTTAATAAAATAAAACGTTAAAGAAGCAAACGATCCCGTAGACATAGCTATTTGTATTTAAGCCATAACACCTTAATATCCCAAACTTTTTAGTTAAACTCTAAAATTAATACAGTGTATGATTACAGGCCGTTTTATTATAACAAATGAGCCTCGCGAGTGACGTGAAATGTTGAAAACTAAAATAACAACAGTTTTCCGTGCTGGTAAAATAATCATAACATGGCTTACGGCCAACTAACATTGTTAACTTGAGTTTAGAAAGAAAAATATTGGAGCTTAAAGAGTTAATTGAATTTTTTTATCATTTTTGACAACCTATGTTACGGTTTTTGAAGTCAAAACTTCTTTTTGCGCTCTTTCTGAACAATGAACAACACTGAACCGTCACGCTCGGGTCGGTAATGCTGAATTGGGTATACTCGGCTCCTGTCGGTTGGCGACGCAGGTACGAGTTTTTATTCAACAGCAAAACAGTGCATTTAATTTTCCCTAGAATCTTTAGAATTAGTTTTTGGGAAAAAAATGCGCCTGAAAGCGACTATACATTTTTCTTTCACGCTATTGTCGGAACAGTCTTGGTAATCCAGTTTTCTCAAATGGAAAACGCATTCCCGAAAGTCATTAACTGGCTTTTAAAGGAACTCTTCCTAGTAGAGAGTAGATCAATTAATCCCGTTTTATCATTTTAAATGCTATGTTGCTAATAATGTGGCCTACCCATGTTTCCTATGGCGTCTTTATATTGATTATCTGTTTCGATAACTTTATTTAGTTTACACCAGTGGAAATTGCTAACAAAATAACTTACACTTAAGGAGTCATAAAAAACCCTGTAAGAAATCGTCACATGTTTCACCTCTCAACGAGGCATCCTCAGGATGACGATTGAATTGTTGCGAGCCCGGACACGATGTGTTGCCACGCCAAGCGCCGAACGCAGAGACTTGACGCTTGGCGTGAGGATGCCTCGTTGAGAGGTGAAACACGTGTTGATTTCTGACAGGGTTCTTTATGACTCTTTAAGAACAGTTAAGTGGATTAGGTTACTAAATATACGTAGTCTATCGTATTTTATAATGGATTTCCGCAAAGTCACGCCCGAGTCAATTAACTAACAATATAACATTACGCCTGTATTACCCGAAGGGTTGGGCAGAGATGTAGCCTGCTATAGTACACCCAAGTTTTGCCAGCTATGCGAACAAAATAAACAGTTTAAAATATGACTATAACACTTAACATAGCGTGGGCAGTTCATTGCCAAATATATCACTTTTATGAACAACACAGGGTAAACTTCCCTTACGCTCACACTATGCAAATAAGCTCTTTGAAAAAAGAACTTGCCAACGAACCTGCCAGCCAATGATAGTCGAGGAAATTAAAATGTATGAGTCAAAAGAGGCTTAATTTTGGAAACTTTAATTTTGTTCCGAATCCGCATGTGACATAACACTAGGCTGCAAAAGCGACCTTTACGTAACCCTGCACCGTTTTAGAATTTACTAGCTTTAGGCTCTCTTTGGCTTGGAAATAGGTATGCGGCAAACAGGGGGTTAGGAAGTTTGAACTTAGAATGGAGATTTCTGGCTGCGTTTAGTTTTGTCGCGATGCCGATGGTTCGTGGCCGAAAATATTGACCCTGAACGGCTTATTATCTAAATAAGGCGTTCAGGGACATTATTTTCGGCATTCAGAGTTGCACATATTAAAATTGACTAGCAATCGAGTCAAGTAATCTTATAAAATGTCTACAGGTGTTCAATGCGTACACGTTCTCAATTCGTCTGTTTATTTTTATTTTGTAGGTTTATTACGCGATTACTCCGCAAACTATGCATTTATCTTGATGATTCTTTTTTGTTTGGTAGATCATACTTCAGAGGTGGTCCCATGTCCCATATTCATTTTAGTGATTTTGCTTGGGTAGTTTTTGAGTTGGCTTCAATTATACGTATTTTTCCCACTTAGCCTATATGGATGATATGATGATAAGTTCCTGTCACTGTTATTTACATAGCTTTTAGTGGTATTCTAATTTGTGTCAGGTAGGTAAAACAACTAAAAAGTGAAAAATAAAGACTTTTTACAAAAAAAAAATAACCGACTTCAAAAAAGACACTACAAAGTCAAAAATATGTTTTATTTCGGAAGGCGGTGTTAAAAAACGAAAATCAAAACCAAAGACAAGTATTTTTTGACTTTAAGGTGTCCTTTTTGGAAACGGTTGTTTATTTTTTTGTAAAAAGTTTTTATTTAGTATGAAGCATGATTCACAATCAAATCCATTGCAGTATTCTGATTGTAGTAAGATAATACATCTCAGTCCCAGCTGCTACAGCGACTCTTTGCCCTATTAGGTCTTGCGCTCATTAACAAAATGTTTTCTTTGTCAGAAAAACATTGTCATATTTCTAAAGAACAGCCAAGGCCATGTTCACATAGAATGGTTTTGTAAGACAAGTTTGCTAGTACGTAGATTGAAGATTCTGCTGTTCACTTTTACTTTAAAAATAAGGGTGTAAAGTTCACATAATCATACTGTTTATGTTTATTGCAATTATTTCAAGGTGAAATAATGTGCGAAAAATGGGTGAGCAGTGGTGGCCCAGTGGTAACGGCTCTGACTTACGAGTTGTATGTAGTTCGTGGGTTCTTACCCAAGCAGGCGCTTTACTTTGTGTAAATCATTTCATCAACACTGCTCTCAAAACGGTGAAGGAAAACATCGTGAGGAAACCGGCATTACTCAAAACCAAAAATTCGAAGACATGTGACATCTACCAACTCGCACTGGTGGGCATGTAATCTACCGCGCCCGCGTGGTAAGTTACAGCCCATTCCCTCTCACTGAGAGGAGGCCTGTGTCCCAGCAGTGGGGAACATTAATAGGCTGATTATGATTATATGATGAACTAATGTGCTAACTATAAATGCCTGTAACTGCCACACTGCAAATAACTCAAAAAACAAGTATTTTTTACTGTTATTGAGTACTGGTATTGTCTTTATGATAAACTAGCTGTTGCCCGCAACTTCGTCAGCGATTCAGGATGAAAAGTAGCCTTTGACCTTCTCCAGGTCAAGGTTACCCTTGTGCCAAATTTCATCCAAATACGTTTTGCCGTTTTAGCGTGAAAGCGTAACAAACTTTCGCATTTATAATATTAGTTAGGATAATAATGATAAATGAAAAGAGTGTCCGCGGAGTTTCTTGCCCGTTCTTCTGCATAAGTACCTACTACGTTTTGGAATGGCCAACTAGCTTCATATTTTCTGACTGACTGACTCCTTGACAATTCAAAAGTGCCTGTATATGGTTTAATTGAAATAAATGCTTTGAGTTTGAGTTTGATATTTATTTCTGTAAATTGGTTTAAAAAAAATAACCATCACGTCAACAATTACTTATGTTTTAAAATTGGATGAGTTCGGTATTTCTTATCCACTCTGAGAAGAAAGACTATAACGAAATCAGAGGTCGCAGTCTCTTTTAAGTTCAGACATAATCTTGGTCAGGCCATATGAGGACCATGCAGATTAATGACTGAGATGGTATTTGAGGAATGATCCACCATAAGTTTAACTTTCCACCATAAGTCAGTGATGACTTTAATACCATGTTTTTAATTCACAGCATATTTCAAAGCAATTCTTTCATCTCCGGTTCACCGCAAAACCACATCCTCTTCTTCTTTTCGTATGATTAATATCATACGAAAAGCCGTCGAGAAATATCATCTCTCAGGCTTGCCAGTTTATGTTAGTTAGTTTTAGTTTAGCTCGCCGTCCGATAAGGACCAGGCCCGGGTCGACGGCGCGTCGTGTTCCACGCGCGCCTTTAAGAGATTTCTTCAACGTTTTGGAAGCAAGTGATAATTATACAATACGCACATGAATCCGTAAAGTCAGGGGTTCGGTTCGAAGAAGAAACCTATGACACCACATAAACTAAACACACAACTTCAAAAAACAAACAAAAAAGTTTTTATTCATCCAATAAAAACTTCAGCGAACATTGCTTCACACACACAAAAACAAACAAGCAAAAATTTTACACAAATGACTTGCCTGCGGCATGGTGTTTCAGTGTTTCAGTTTCTCTCAACAGCACACAACCATAGTGCAGTGTTTGAAGTAATTAACGGCTTGTTAGTATTTTACACGAATATTCTTGTTAATGCCGTAATAAAACAAATTGAAACAGAATAACCCCTTATTCTGTTTCAATTTGTTTTATTACGGCTTGTTGATGTATGCACGAAATCCCCGTTGTCCCCGTAATCTGTGTCCCCGTCACGGGGACAACAGAGTTTCGCGTGACGACTGTGGTGTCAGTTGACACTTTGACATAATTTAATTGATTGAATTTAAAACATTAATATAAAGTCGCTAAAATGGAAGTACATTGTTTTACTTACTCCTGCAATATTCCAGCGAATATCATTTAATCTGCCTAGCCTTTTCCCAAGTATGTTGGGGTCAGCTTCCAGTCTAGCCGGATGCACCTGAATATCAGTATTTTACATAGAGTGACTGCCTATTTGACCTCCACAACCCATTTACGGGGTAACACGATACCCCTTGTTAAGACAGGTTGTCAAACTTTCGAGCTTCGAACGACCCGTAACGACTGTCAAAGATCCAAGAATGACAGCCGGGACCCGAGACACGGAGGGGCCTCAGTATGTTAAGGATTACCCATCCACGGACTGACTGCGGCAAGCGTAGCTTAATCTGATTGATCGACCCGTGCGGCTGTTTTTTATTTAGCCAGATAATTCGAATCAGTGATTTTCAAATTTCGCGAAAAACTAGAATTTTCCTGTGATTTTAATCCGTTTTTTTTTTAAACAATTTTCGTTATTACACGCATACAGGGTATTGTTTATACAAATGTTTTACCAAGTATCAGCAGATAGATATACCGGGACCCTTAATACACCCCAAAACCTACCCCATGATAAACTTTCAAGTTATACGAAGACACTACTATTTTTGCCCCAATTAAAACCACATGTTAAAATGTTTCCAGTTCCTAAATTTAAACTTAAGCTAACCTCAATATGCCTGAAATCTAAGAATAGGGTGTCAAAGAAAGACCAGACGGTGTATTTCAAATTTTCAATAGAGGGAACCTTGTTCCTGTCAATCATCTCGGGAGAGAAATTTCAAGAGAATAGCTGAATTCGTTTCGAAATACCATTCGTTGAAGTAAAAACTTCTATAGGTGCATTGAGAGATATTTGGTACGGAAATCTTATAGGTTCGCGTCACCGACATGCTAATGTTAACAGTATAATTATCTGTAATTCTGTAGCTATATACAGATAACCACTGTTTTATCATAGTTTTAAATTTTTACCTCCGTCAGCAGTCTATTGAATTGAGTTTTTAAACAGTATGCTGTATAACACACTATCATGTGGTCAAATATTAATTTACATTTTAAATATTCACAATGTAATATTTTACACTATATCGGATCAAAAAAAATGCATAACCGAATTATTCCACCGGGCCTTAAAAGCTTAGGTAGGTTACACCAAAAAAATCCGATATCAATTTTATAGATCCTACACTCCATTATTTTTGTTCACACACTGTAAAATAAATCGGATAGCGAGTACTTAATCTGAAAGACTCGATACATCAACAATTGTTGGACCAATCGATCCTACGATTCGATTCTTCATGAACGTTGTACTGTTACAGAAAACCGAATTGAACGTTAATAATAAAGTTCTGGAAGAAATAACAGAGCCTTATAATATTTCACAAAGTTTCTGAAATTCATTGGTTGGCAATTTTCTGTTTTGTTACGGTATCAGCCTTGAATATTGATTTTATTGCATTTAATTTATGATTGTTATGAAACAGAATAGAAAATGGAAAGTTTAAAACAATTAGCAAGTCAATATAACAATCCCTTCCAAATCTGAATTATTGCGTTATAGAAAGTTTGTGAATATTTCCTTATTTCTCAAACCAACAAACAAATAAATAAATAGACGACTGCATTCAAATCAATTCAATGCAACATTTATAGCTTCTAACTTCTAAGAGAATATTCTAAGCGTATCAAACGTAACTGCACACGACTAAATCGGCCTAGAGTATACATAAGACGCCTGAATCCATTCGCTCTGAAGCGAAGTAACGTTATCAATGTATACGATCTTACATATACGTAGAACTGCCTTCGAAGTAAACTTAATGCATCAATTCAAAGTGAAGTTACTACCCTGCAAAAGTAAACTGAGCAGGAACACGTGGCCAACAAAAAATCAAGAATTCAACATTTCATTTCATGAAACGAACATGAAAAACACGCAACAAGAGTGACTCGACAAATTGTAAATATTGAGTTAGCAAACTTTTTAATTTCAAACCACTCAAAGCATTTTATGCATATAAAAAGCCGCGTGAACCTTACGAAATTCCTGCACCAACCTTGTTTGAAATAAAAAAATACACAGCGGAGAGCTAAGCCCGTGTACTGCGCAGTGGTCCATTTCTCCCGTTCCAGTTAGGGGGACCTTGCTCAGTCGGCGCTCACGTGTCGAGAGCTCTCGACCTTTACAGAGCAACCAATCGACACGAATCTTAAAGCGCCTTTTAAGCGCATTATTCAAAAACAAAAACAAAACACCGCGAAGGAAAAATTATAATGTGAAAAGTGAAGTTATACCAAAAACATATTTTTCAAAACAAAAATGCAAGAGTTTACAAATTAGTTCGCAAGCGCCAAAAGTGTGGAGCAATGATCAAGAAAAGTTATCAAGGCGTGTTTTTAAGCTTCGCTTCCATATCCTTCTGCTGTCAGATTAATGAAACTATAGCGAAGAGTGCAAGTAGATTCATCGGTAAGTACCCCAATTAACTTTTAAACAATCTTCGCGAACTCGTAAAGGCGTATCGACGGGATTTACGTTACAAAAGTACCATAAATCGTGTCAGTACATGAATAATAAATGATAAGGCGTTTTACACTTAGGTCTCAGAAGTGTAAATTATTTATTTACGCACATCGTACGAGACCTAAACCTTGAATCTCGTACTTAACTCAAGATTTAACTACTAAGCCCTCGAGTTTGTTTTATACTACAAGTTTTATTATCGCGTGAAGACAGTATTGTAAAAAAGTACGATAAAAATCTTTGCCAAAAAATCCGCATGGCAAATTGAATACATTATTCCTTCATCCGTGACAATATTTCTATCAGAAAATGCACGTTGCAGGTTGCAGTTTAATTATTTCTCAAAAGACCGTATTTTCTTTTAGTATTTTCAGCGGAAAGGTTCAATACGACGTCGCTTATACTTTTATCCTTCTTTGCAACGGCTTACTGGAAAATGTTGAATATTGCAGAGAGTACGAGAGTGCTAACGCGTTATCTCCTAAGGGAATAAGCAGCTCTAGTGGCATCGATGTGACTTGGTCTTATCTCAAATAATATGTATATCAGGCCTTTAAAACGTGCAATCCTCGCAAATACATTTATTTTATTTAAAAAGCCGTATAATTTTCGTAAAGCAATAAAGGTAGGTATAACAAATGATATAATTTAAACGCACGAAAAGATATTGAAAGGTACTGAACACTTTGACATCTACAACTCGATTGGAACAAGTGCCTCCTTTCCTTTCAACAAAAAAGGGAAAACATTTTCTTCATTCAAAATTGAGCCCTTGAGCGCAAAATTACCTTCTCAACGATATAGGCCCTTAACAAACGTTAGGAGCTAATGAAAAGATAATTACTCATCAAAATACTACTCCAAAGGCATTAAATGACGCTATGACATCAAAGGCTTACGTTGGGTTATTATTATTTCAAATACTCGGCGATTTTCATGACGGTGTAATTACCCGGCGCGGGAAGCAACTCTGTTCATCTAAAATGTATACTTTTGCATAACATGCATATACTGTTAGGTTGTCGTTTGTGACGTCATATATGTGTGATAAACTGGGAATTGTTAAATAGATGAGATGGGAATGGGGACAAATGGGGTAGGCAGAGTTTTAGGTGGTACATGTCAACAACAGAAGTAACCAGCTAAGAAGTAAATAATTATTTTTGCGCTACATAGGCAACGAATAATATCTAAGTGTACACACACCTGCGGAACGTTCGGCGCGGAACGTTCCGTCGCGTCATGTGACGCTTGCTCATGAACGCGACGTAACGTTCGGCTGATGTGTCATAGGTAACTTGAAAAACATTAGGAGCGTATTCAACCGAACCTTCCGCGCCGTACGTTCGGCAGGTGTGGCGCGACCCTAAGATCAGCTACTAGGTATACCTAGTAAGTAACTGATCTTTGACATTATTCGTTAACATAGTTAACATAGAATCTCAGGAATTTGGGATTTTGGGCGCCAGAATGGGGAGTCTGTCGTTTCACTAAGTGACCTCAGGGAAGATGGCGTACAGTGGTCACGAGCTGCCTTGCACACTTGCACAGGTTTGGGGAGAACCCTTTACAGTCTCCCCAGAGATGTTCCCTAACAGGCGTTGCACAGAGGAGTTTTGGATCGGTCTTTTGAGAGGTAACGGTGCCCCTTCCATGTGCAGATGGTGACCCCGGGGTGGTTTTAGTGAGGTAGGAATCCCACACTCTCTCGTCTTATCTCCAAAAAGCCCAGGCACCTTTTGAAGGATTGCCCTCGAAAACAAAGAAAAAAAAAGGTTATAACATAGAATAGAAAAGTTAATGTAGTGCAACATTTTTAATTTTTTGTTTTGTTGACCGCAACACTCTTGGCGTTCCGATGCAGGTCTCGCTGGGAAAAGTCTTTTGTCCCAAGAGGATTTGTTAAAGACTAGATGTATCGATTTATCGATTACCAATACTGCCCTGTTCTCGATACTTACGGCTGCATACAGGTGCGGTTATTTTTTCAGCGTTGAGTGGTTTCGACTCAGGAATGTTATCGATGGAGTGCAGAATGTTACAAAATTGTTGAATTTTTTGTTCATTTTGTTGCAATATTTTGAATGTAGCACAATATTGTAAAGGTAGGTTTTTCATAAACGTTTCATTCATCATTCTTCCGTTTTTTTTTCACTCTTTTAAATCTTGTGCTGATGTAGGCAAAGCCCATGTTTGGGCGTTGAGCTCATCATATCATCATCTTTATTTCCTAGGTGTTAATTTAATAACTGTAACTGAAAATTTATAAAATATTTATGATTTTACTTCAAACATCAATTCGTTCTTGGAGACTATCCAGTTCAATTTACCACAAAATATAACTCCGCCATTACCTGATTTACTTCGCACAACTTCCCTACAGCAACATGCCTGAGTAACTCGTGGGAAGCCACCCTAAGGCACCTCTCCCACCGCCGGCGATTAGCGAGACACGAGAGAGTTTGCAACTAAAAACGAGTAAACGAGGGCCGAGCAACGAGAGCGCGATGGCGACGAGCGATTAGTCGCTGGTATACCAAGCGTGAGTCTAGAAGTATGAGGAACAGGGTGTTAACATAAAGTTCACTCATCCTCTTTAGAAAAGAGAGGACCCTCCGCCCAGACGGGTGTCGTGTTTGGCGGGCAATTGCCATACGATTGACGTCGGATAGTCTTGTCGTTCGCGCGGTAAACTCTTTTTGCGCGACGCCGGATTTGTGTGACGTCAGGATTTTGTATGACATCAGGTCTTTGATGCGTAGTTCGCATGTGGCGATGTAGATGCGGCCACATCTCTCTAAGCGAGTGTTCTGCCCGCCAAGCGAGTGGTCTCTTTGACAGCTCTTGTCACTGTGACAAACAAGTACTTGCCGATGGTGTGAACAGTCAGCGATCAACTATTAATAAGTGTATCTCTTTTACTTACACGGGACCTACAATCTTTTGTACGTTTCTTAAGCATGAAAATCGTAGATAGCTAGTCTCTCGTCGGCGCGCGGCGGTGGAAATTCACCCTAAGGTTCAACTTACTGAAACACATTGCTTAATGGTCCTCGTAATTGTTGAGCTGACTACTTGTCACTACACTGCACTAATGCAGGGTATACTGAGCTCGATTATGATGTAACTTGTGTGTCGAGGATGTTAAGGTTTGCTAGAATTGTAATAAATGACGAGTACGTCTTTCCTAAATAAATAAAGTCGTTTTTCGTGTCTATCACTATATGACCGCGTTGTTCTTCTAAACTACGAAACGGATTTTAATGCAGTTTTCGCCATTATTTAGAGAATTTATCCTGGGAGGTTTATGTCTCTCTCTAAGCTCTGCTCGGTGAAAAAAGAGTAGCTCATTTAATAGTATCATCATCATCATCAGCCTTTTAATGTTCCCACTGCTGGGACACAGGCCTCCTCTCTGTGAGAGGGAGTGGGCTGTAATCTACCACGTGGGCCCAGTGCGGGTTGGTAAATGTCGCATGTCGTCGAATTTTTGGTTTAAAGACATGCCGGTTTCCTCACAATGTTTTCCTTCACCGTTTTGAGAGCAGTGGTGATGAAATTATTTACACAAAGTAAAGCGCCTGCTTGGGTTCGAACCCACGACTTACAACTCGTAAGTCGGGGCCGTTACCACTGGGCCACCACTGCTCTGCTCTTAGTATAGGATAGTTCATACTAATTCCATGCTGCCATTATAGTAGTTAGTGACTTACTAACACCATGCTGCCATGATAGTAGATACTTACTTATTCCATGCTGCCATGATAGTAGATACTTACTTATTCCATGCTGTCATGTCATTCTTCTAAGCCATCTTGTTCTAAACTTTGGGCGACCAAGCTCTGCTCCCGTAAACCTCTATATTGCAACTTTCTTCGAAATCTTTAGACCCGTGTTCGAGAACGTGATTACAAATATGTATACAGGGTTATTTGTAAAACACTAGCAACCTCTTAAGGGGTCATTATCATTATGAACAACTTTTACTATGGGACCAAACCTGAAATCGCGAAAATAAATCTGCTGTTCCCCACATTTTGACGAGCTATGCGAACATAAATGTAGGGAACTTTGGTCCTATAGTGAAAGTTGTTCATAATAATGATTACAATGACCCCTTAAGAGGTTGCTGGTGTTTTACAAATAACCCTGTATAATAATTATGTAAATCCAAATATTGCTCATTTAATAGTATAGGATTAGTAAAGGTACGCAAAGTGTTCGCTGGTTTGTCATCTTAATAGGTTTACTGACTGGCTATTGTTTAACCACCACATGAGTTAGTATATATACAAATCTTGCTCAAAGATAAACTAAACAAATCATGATGTTTTGTCATGTCGTAAAAACCGTCCGAAGCAGGCCGCCGCCGGCCCCTAGTATGGTATAATAAACCACTAGGTTTGTATTAATTTCTAAAGCCCCAGTTGCCTAAATCACCAAGCTTGACTAAGGAACTAGTGATTGTAGTTTGATGGTCCTTAATATCGTAAGGGGTGACAAGCACTCAATAGATATGTGTGGGAGTGACACTACACCTGTATTTCTCAAAGGGTTAATTAAGCAGCGGTTTGCCAACCTCTGTCTACTACGAGTATAATTCAGCAAATACAAGTACGAATTGAGTGCAACAGACTGACTGTTGCATTAATCCATTATCTTAATTATGTAACTGTAATTGCGATGGACTAGTCATTAGTCTTGCACTGATTATGTTCATTGTCTTACTCACTAGTATCATCACATTACATCACGCCTTGTGTCCAAAGGTTGGGCCGCAGAAGTGAACTATAGTACTTCATTTTGCCAGTTATGTTAAAGTCCCATGTTATAGGGGGCGAGCCTATTGCCATAAAGGCAATAAATCCAGACTCCGGGCTGCTTCCATATAGAAAAACCCATAACACTTTGCCCAACCTGGGAATCGAACCCTCAGCAGCACGCTCAGCAGTAGCGCTTGCGACTACTAAACCAACGAAGTATTCACTAGTTCAATATTCAATTATTCATCTCTACAGAGAGAAAGCCCGAAGTTACCACATTGAACAATAGGGACCGACCAGCTATGGTGGATTCAAGCTGCTTTAGTCTTTATAGCAATGTAAAATGGTTCAATTTAATTGATTCAGTTACTTTAAAAGGGGCATGAATGACATTGAAAGATTCTCTTTTAAGGTGAACGCAGACCTGAGCCGCACCGCACGCGCCGCACTCGCCGCATTCGAATTCTTCATAATTATTAAGTTCTATGCAATCTCGCACACCCACCGGCGGCGCCGCAGTCGCGGCAGTACCATTAACAAAAGCGATGACTGCGCTGCGGCCAGGTCTGCGTTAACCTTAAAAGTGAATCTTTCAATGTCATTCATGCCCCTTCAAAGGTGAACCCTTTATGTTTACATAAATTCAAGTTGGTACGTCATCAGTCTTTAGCATGTCAATATGGACATAAGCCTCTCGAACAGCACATCATTTAACTAGATCTGCGGCTACTCTTACCCAGCTATCAGCCAATTCAATTTGGTTGCTTCATCTTTATAAAGGGAGTGAACAGCGTGATTCCGCTTCAATACTAGCTTCTCTGGCCATTACTTCTGTAACACACTTTACCTAGCATTGCATAGCTGTTATCCTGCCATCCGTCGATCATTAGAGCTTCGTAGTGCAGTCGAAGGATGCACCGCCTGCAGGTGAACGTGACGTGAAGATACGTGCTCTTTCCTCTATTCATTTATCTTCATTCATATTCGCTTACATGGCGTGGTGGTTCCGACGGTTTTTGGACATGTTTGTTGAGCATCAAGTTGTAAGTTGTACCTGGGAAGTACTATATTACTTCTGTATTTAAGTAATATGAGCTCAAATGACCGAAAGACTGATGCAGCTCGATAACAATTAAAATTTAATTGTGTCTCATTAGTGACAGTCAAGCGGATATGTCCACTGGAGCTTTTAAGATGTTGATTTTGTATCGTATAGAATTTAAATTATAAATTGACTAAGAACTTAAATGGCCTGCATATTCAAATAATAACTATAATTTTTCGACGTTCGTGATTTCTACGTTCCTAGTGTGTCAATTTGATAATTAAGGAAATTTTTATTCACTAAATGAAATATGCACTTTTTTATTTTACCATTGTCACCACTGACTTACTCGGACTGAAATAGTCAACACAGTTAGCAAGCATACAAAGCACGAGCATTTGTACACTTTGCTATAGCCAGAAGATTTATTTTCCCTGCTAAACGACATTGACCAAAAGGCTGACATGCTATTAGATTTTCATGCTTGCTCTAGTAACGCTCAGTTCTCACCGATTGTCGAAATGTCAGTTTACTTTGCATTAAACAAGCATGAACCTTGTTTGGACCATTAGATTAGTCGTTTCCTTGTATACGTAGACTGACCGACCAAATTAACCTCTAGTGACCGGCCATTATAATTGGCCAATAGAGGTCAAAATGGCAGGTTTGTGTGCAAAATATTGGGCTGTATCTGGTTTTGTTGAAGGTCCAACCCGATATATTGAGGAAGGGTTGCGATTGCGAACTTGCGATACTTCTTACTTGCTTCTTCTTGTTCTTTTACCTGTGGACATTTTAAGCACTAAAGAATTATTTTTATTCAAATATAAATTGCGTTCCTAATTTTTTTATTGCCAAAGTTTACTACACGATCCATAATTTTCTTAATAATTATTACCTTCTACAAACTGTCACCATACACCTAATTGTTATTTTGCAAGATTTGCTTTCTATGTAATACCTGAGATTTTTTTTATACTTCATGTTGACATAATTATTTTATACCTATTAGTCAGGACATAATGGAACTGTAATTTACCTAACATCTGTCTGTATAACCTATGCCTACAATATAATGATTTGATTTGTAACTTTCGTGAGACATATTCATGTTTTCGTTTAGGTACTCGTACGTATTTTTTCGGATTTTCCCGACTGTAAAACTGCACTACCTTGACAGTATTTTTGTAAATGCTGTTGCCAATCGATCAAGTAATCTATTACTTTATTTTCCGACTTATAGAAACTGAGAAGTTACTTTTCACTTTCTCAATCACTTTTCTACTTGTTCGAAGGGGGATCCAACATTATAACACCCAAGTTTCCTTATAGGCAATAGGTACTTGATATAAACATTTTTTTTCCATTTCGTTCTTTCATTGACATCTTGACTTGAGCGCACCATGTATCTATCACATAATTAATTTATTTGTCATTGCTTCATTTTTATCACAATAGTGTGGTTGGTAATTTTATTCTAGGTGCATCGTCTTCAGATATAATTACATAATTAATGGGTACAAAATATTGTAAAACATTTTAAAAGAGTAACGGTGGAGTTTCTTGTCCATTCTTCTCCTTACGAAAACTACCTTTTGGAAGGGCGACTAGAATCAATTATATTTTTTTTGTAAATTTTGACGTTCAATAATGTTTTTTATGTGCCTAATTGAAATAAATTATTTGACTTTGACTTTGAAAAACCACAAATGGGGTCAATACTCGAAAATATAACAAAGCACTGCTTAGTTCGAAAACTCCCCGGAAACTTCCGTTAACACATAGGTATTCTTAAAGCGTCTCATAAAAACTGTCCCGTCTATTTGCCTTTGTTAAAACTTCTTTACTTCAGCAACTTTTAAAAGCATAAATAATGGACATGAATTAATCGCTCCGGAGACCAAAGTTGACTTAATTACCACTAGAAAGTTACGTGAAATCGATAAAGTTTCCCAAGATAGATATAAAGTACAGAAGCTGTACAAGATTAAATTGTCCGTAGACTGTAGAAGGTAGAATGTCTTATTTACGAGGGTAAATAAATAAATACTTAAACACAACATCAATAGAAAGTATCAAACACAGACAGCAGCGCTGTTGGGGAGTTTGTTGCGCCACTTCTTCTTCCCAGCTAAAGCACTAGGAAGTGATGAAGGGCGGGCGTTTTTGGGGGACTGTCTTATGTAATTTTGACGTTCGAAAATTGCTGATTCTCAGCCTAGTTTGAATAAATGACTTTTGATTTTTGTTTTTTTATTTTTTTATTTGAATTTTCAAAGTGTCATAGCTAAAATTTTAGAACGTAAATAAGTTTATGCCATTAAGTTTATTTTCGTTCGTTAATCTTGGTTTCTTTTATCATCTTTTTTCAGCTCATGGCTAAATGATAACGGCCGCATGGGTCGATCAAAGGTTAAGCTACGCTTGCCGCAGTCGGTTCGTGGATGGGTGACCATCCATTACACATCGAGACCTCTCCGTTAAGCCGTTGTTGCCGGCTGTCATTCGAAGATCTCTAGTCGTTACGGATAGTCTGAAACCCAAAAGTCTGACAACCAGTCTTTCAAGGGGTATCTTGTTACCAAGCAACTGGGTTCTGGAGGTCAGATAAATCAGTCGCTCCATGTAAAATACTGGTATTCACCTGCATCCGATTAGAATGGAAGTCGACCCCAACATAGTTGGGAAAAGGCTAGGCAGATTGATTGATTTTAAGTGGCTCATGGCTTATAACCACTGCATGAATTGATAAATGCGCATGGCTAAGATACAAGTGAGCTTAAATTAAAGTATACACTTGTAATTCGTCACTTACAAGAGTTACATTAGTACTAGGGTTGCCATCCATACTATTAAAAACAGTATAATAATATATAATGAATCGTAAATATCGTAAATAACAGTATAATGTTTTTCACACACATAAAATAAAGTAGGTATATGAATAAACTGATTTCACTGATATCCAGAGCTATAGGTACCTAAATAAAAAGTAGTAGGTACTACGTAGAATATCATGCATACACCTGAAAATGGGCGTGGTTTCAAACTGTAATGCTATTCTGTAAAAAGATCACCATTTATTTACCCACTTTTATCTTAATATACTTACTTTATTTCTTGTACATAAAGTTGACAACCCTAGTTAGTATCTAGTACGCATGTCACATTAGTATTCTTTACGCCCTAAAGTCTGGGTTAAAAATGTACAACCTTGAAGTCAGACTTAGAACCTCACGCTACGTAACTGCGGTAAACAATCTCGCAGTATAATCCTAATTGCTTATTTTACGACACCCATGGGAAAGACAAAATTGTCCGTTTAAAAGCTTCGAACTGAACGACAAAATGATGGGAAATCGGGACCCATTTTAAAACGTTATAGATATGGTATTTACGATAGCTTTCGTGAAACTCGATATTTTACAACAACACGGGTTAACATTGTGTAAACACTTTTCCAGTCAAGTTCATGCTAATAGGTACTCGTTTAAATATGCTCACATGATGCTGTAATTTCAGGTACAGATTGGTGACACGTACATTACTTGAAATATAACGAGATACGTTGAAATAAATTATTTGTGTACGACGAATTATTAGTGTTCATGTTGCATTTCATCAATCTGTTCCCGGCATTACAATTCGGATACAAAAAGTCATAGCATAGCATATTACGTTCCCATTGCTGAGACACAGGCCTCCTCACTGTGAGAGGGAGTGGGCTGTAATCCACCACGTGGGCCCAGTGCGGGTTGGCAGATGTCTCATGTCTTCGAATTTTTGGTTCAAGAACATGCCGGTTTCCTCGCGATGTTTTCCTTCACCGTTTTGAGAGCAGTGGTAATTAAATAATTTACACAAAGTTAAGCGCCTGTCTGGGTTCAAATCCACGACGTTACCACCAGACCACCACTACTCTCCATACATAAAGGACACTGACCATTTTTCATAAATCAGAGGGCCACATAACATAATGTAATGTGGCCCTCTGATTTATGGAAAATTTCACCGTTACCTATACACCGTGTTATTTTAGTCGTCTTACAAAAGCCGCCCACTTCATGTATCCAATCACTACTACACATCCATTAAAATAAAAACATTTTCCATAAAAAAAAAAAAAACAATTGTCTACCAAAATTAAAGACTTTGTAGTGTCTTTTTGGAAGTCGGTTGTTTTTTTTTTTTATTATTAATTCATTTATTTCAGATTCATAATCCATACAATACATTAAATTAAATTAAAAACAATTGGTACATATAATATACACTAACATTACATTAAATTAAATTTGAATTTTACACAATACTAACATTACATTAAATTAAATTTGAATTTTACACAATACTAACATTACATTAAATTCAATAATTTACAATAAAATCAAAATCAAAAATTGCAATGTGTTAGTGAGCGCCCAAAACAATGCGCATCCATTTGTTTTGGATAGGGCAGTCCGAACGAGATACAATCATCTGCAGGATGCCGTTGCTACTGCCTCGCACACGCTGGGACAAGGAAGCTACCCTTTTGCGCACAATCGCATGGAAGCCGTCCGTTCGTGCCTCTGCAAACATACCAGACGCACTACAATAGCGAGGCAGCCGCATCAGCATCCTGAAAATGTTGTTATATTGGACACGCAGAGTATTAACAGCCCTATGACCGCAGTTTATCCACAAGCTGCTCGAGTAAAAGGACTGGCAATACGCCTTAAAAAGAGTTATCTTTACTTCCCTCGAGCAGCGAGCAAACCTACGCGCAACCATGTTCCCCCTGACTGCTAATATGGATAACTTTTATGGATAACGTTTTTATTTTAATGGATGTGTAGTAGTGATTGGATACATGAAGTGGGCGGCTTTTGTAAGACGACTAAAATAACACGGTGTATAGATAACGGTGATGACGGTACCTCCACTATTTTGCTAGATATTCCTTTGGTAGCTTAGGTACAGATTCTAGAATGAAAACACAAATTGGTACAGGTACAAATGCTCGCCTATAAGTAATTTCACATCTGCGCCGTCAATATGTCGTGCCTTTACGGTGACGTCACTCCAATGAAAGTCACATTCAACTTCGTGATTGATTGAGTTGTGACGGCATAACCCCCTTATCTTTCACGAGAACATTCGTGAAAAGTTTCCGTTTAAAACGTACATATGTTTGGGTAAAAGAAGCTTTGTGTTGTACGTATTCGTAATAAATGTACGTAAAGCACCTCTTGGTGAACTTTTCGATTACAATACAATATTATTGCTTTGGAAATATTGAATTTGTTTTGTGCGTTAACAATGATTTCTATTTTGATTCGAAATCAATAGAGTTATGATAAGTGTATGTGTAAGTGTATATTACGGTACTTTAATATTAGTGGAAGAACAAATTGAGGTCCTCAATCAAAGAGCAGAAATTGTTATTAGTTCTACGAGTACTTCAAAGTTTACTTAAAGTTTTGGATGGCCACTTAGTACTTAGACCAACCAAAAGTTTGATTACAGATCTATGTATTTCGAAGTATCTATAGAATCTTAAAGATATTCGTGTTTCTCTTCACCTCAAGGTAGCTGAGATAGCTGAGAAATTGCATTTCAGAATTCTAGCCTATTTAACCGACTTCTACGACTTCTATGTGAATGATAATATAATAAGTTCCTGTCACTGTTATTTACACAGCAGGTAGTGGTATTCGAATTTGTGTGGAGTAGGTACCACAACTAAAGAGTTAAAAATAAAATAAAACATACAAAAATACACGATAAAGTGAAAATTTATTTCGGAAGTCGATGTCCTTGGTTTTCCAATTTTGTATTTTCGTTTTTTGCCACCTATTTTCAAAATTAAAGTTACTTTTCAATTTGTACTGTTTTTTTTTTGTAAGTCGGTTGGTTTTTTTTATACAAACAGTTCTAATAAGTTTCATATAAATGTTGCGACGGTCGCGAGTACATCTTTGTTCTTTCACATAACATAACACCTGTAATTCCGAATGGTAAGGCAGAGGTGTACCTATATCGGACGGAGAGCTGAGGGCAGCTCGCCGTCTGATAAGGACCAGGCCCGGGTCGACGGCGCATCGTGTTCCACGCGCGCCTCAAAGAGATGTCAGCAAAACTGACGGGGTCCGTTAGGGCCGATGCCTGCCGGGGTTGCGGGTAGTCCCAAGGGGAAACCGTGGCCCCTGGTATGGCAAGGGAAGGAACACGGGTGGGTTTTAGTCAGTAAAAGTCTGACACGCCCTTCCGCTCCGCCCAGAGCGGGAGAAGTCATTGGATGATTTCCCACCCAAAAAAAAAAAAAAAAAAGAGGTGTACCTATATAGTACACCTACATTTCGCCAGTTCTGTCCTTATTCTTTATTTATTTTTATTTAACCATTTATGTACACACATTTAAAAACAGACAAGAAGAAAAGAACAGAAAAATACGTACAATACGTACGTTCTTTAATGTTCTTAAATAAACAACATCTTCTAAGTTTCATTTTAAAGCCTAATTTCGATCTAAATTGAGTTTTGCAAACCCTTGAGCTCAGAGCGACAGAGGGTTAAAACTACGAAGTTAAAATCCAGAGTACCTACATTTCTTACATAAACCACAAATAAATATTAAAGTAAGTAGCTACTATGCGCATAGTCGGGATATTGGTTGGCTTACGTTTATATATTTTTATCCCCTGGGAACGGTAGGTAATCCCTGTGTGAGCTTAAAGCTTAACTTGCCAATTTATTTGTATTATTTTCACATTTAATAACCTGTTTGCTGCTCATTATTGCGAAACTAAATAATATAAGCCGGACTCACTAATAAGTGCGACAACTAAAGCACAATAATCGAAAATCATGACAGCGACTAATGACGTTATACAATGAATTCGATTAATTTCAAATCGTTTAACATTTTGTCGAATTTGGACAGATAATAAACTAAACAGGAAGCCGTGTGTTTGAAAAACTTCAGGACAGAAGATGAGATTTTGGCCATGTTTGTTTTGAACGACTCGTATTGCAAAACATTAGAGAGGGCAATGCAATCAAAAAAAAAATTGCCTCCTTTCTGCAACTGTTTTTATTGTTACACTCCTGCTTGTACTTATACAGTTATACAGAACCTACTTAATTTATATACAATTGTATAGATATATTTGATGGAGATTAATTCTGTACTTCTTAAAAATGTATTTAATGTAGCAAAAACTAAAAAAACATCATACTAGTTTTAAAAGATTTACCGTCAATCAAGTATGAAACCTGATATCAAAAGCAAAAAAAAAAGAAATTTTGAGATGCATTGAGCCAGGAATCTAATAAATACCCTTTTATCTATTTCTTTACATTCTTAGCTTAGTTTTGTATTAAAGGAGCGTATCGTCAGAAACGATTTGCGGTGTTCGTACGCGATCAGGATACAATCTATTACCTGGCACGCACTATTAATCTCTAGCAAGCTAATAAATCGCGTTTACGCCTGAAGCACTACAGTCCCAGTGCACTACTACATCGGCTGATATTATGTGCACAGTATTAATAGGAACACCCTGTGAGAGACGATTAAATCTGTGGAAAGCCATTAAACATGTTGGGAGTAGAGTTGCCAACCCTACTATATAATATTGTATCCTGGCCTAAATACTATATTTCTAAAGATAAAATATAGTAGGGGAAACTAGTATATTTGTATTTCAATAAAAATGGCGAGATGATAGCAATGCACAATGGGACCAGTATTAATCTCATAAAAGCGGAATTAATGGTACATATTTTGTAACATTAATTAGAGTGTAAAAAAATAGTTATGAGACATAAAAAAACACTGTTTTAAAAGGTTCTTAGTAGCATAAAATATGCATTTAATTATAGAACAAAAACGTTTTTGAAACATACTTACCATATATTTTTTATTTTTTCGCTATTTACAATTTTTTTACTGGGAATGGCTTCGAAAATACTATATGTGATAAAAAAAAGTTGGCAACCCTAGTGGGGAGTGCCAAGATTTTTATAATTTGAATATCACACATTTTTTATATTTTTGGAGCAGTGTGGTGGCCAAGGGGTAACGACCGTGACTTACGAGCTTTAGGTCGTAGGTTGGAACCCAGATAGGCACTTCACTTTGTGTAAATTATTTCATCACCACTGCTCTCAAAAAGGTGAAGGAAAACAGCGTGAGGAAACCGGCATGTCTTTGAACCAAAAATTCGAAGACATGTGACATGCACCAACCCACACTGGGCCCGCGTAGTGGATTACGGGCCGCTCCCTCTCACCGAAAGGACACCTATGTCCCAGCAGTGGGAAAATTATAGGCTGATTATGCTAAAATCACACACGGGTGTGTATAAACTGAGATTATTTTCAATCAACAGATAAAATCCACTTCTTTTGTTGTCGAAAAATCTGGTACCATTATAGTACATACATGATAGTTTCGAAATTTTCGCGTATCTCTTCATTAACAATTTCGCCGAATTCTGCTATATAGGTCAATGTTTTGTGTCGTATGGCAAAAAGGATTCCATCAGTTCAATTAACAAGCAGCCCGGCGCACTGTTTCTAACGAATACAACTCCTGTAAACCAGAATTCACAGCGGTGACTAACAAGAGAAGCACCGAGTCAGTGAAGTTCAGCGAGTTTCAGAGAAATTATTGAACTGTATTGGACCCCAAAATAAATTCCTAACTGAAACTATAAATGCGAAAGTGAGTTTGTTTGTTTGTTACACAATCACGCAAAAACGACTGCACGGATATAAATTAAATTTGGCTCAAAGATAGTTTATAACCTGGATTAACACATAGGATACTTTTTATACCCCGGTAATCAGTATCCCGGTATCCCACGACTCGTTGTTCCCAATTACTGAGCAGTAACCTAACAAAAAGTACTAGGCTTGCATGACTTCACGATAGTAAACTTCAACGTTTTAGAAGTATTCTGCCATTATTTCCAAATTTTTAATTCTAGTGCCTAGTTTTAATGTGTTTTCACCTATTTCTACGATTGCTGGTAAACCCGTAATTGGCGACTGTACGAGTATAAGTCCGAGGCTATTGTTACAGTACTTAAGATATATTATGTTATATACAGAAGCTGTTGGTGTACCTTTATAAATAAATAAATAAGTAATATTCCACTAATAAATAGGATTTGGATGAAATTTGGCACACAGCTACACTGCGCGTCACGTAAAAAGAACGCTAGCCGTTTACCTGCGCACTGAGCGATTTATCGATTCCAGCCTATTCCATAGTACTAAGTAGCTAATAAAGTACCTATTATGAATCTACAATAAAACAGTTACACTTATATTATAAAACCAATAGCCTAGTACTTTAGGATATGACTGTACCCATGCGCAGACACATCCCCTGCACTGTCGCTCAGCGTTCTTTTTACGTGACGCGCAGTGTAGTTTATAACCTGAATTTAAGACATAGGATACTTTTTATCCCGGTAGTACGTTCCCGTGGGACAATTTCTAACCTCCGGCTAAAGCTAGTTATTTAATAAAATATAGTTGGGAGGAATATGAAACAAAATCCAGAAAAATAATTGCTAAGTACCAATTTTTTACTACCAACTCAAATCCGTAGGTATATTCGAACCACAACTGTCATTATTTGACAGTTGTAGAAAATTACTAAACAAACGATACCACCTGACACTGACCTGAAAATTGCTAAAAATAACGTAACCTAAATTTAATTTAATCTCAAAAATTTATCTTCTAAATCAAAATGACGTAGGGTAACAATTTGTTTAACAATTAAATTCCCTGACTGTAGTAAGTTGAGTCAGTTCTGCATAGTGTACAATTATAATAGTGCCGAATATATTCCGACTACTAATTCATCTGCCAAATGCAGAATACAGATAGTTTCCACGAACAGCAAGTAACAACGTTCTGCAAGATCCAGTGCGTTTACTGGCACCACGGAATAATTATTACATTAAGGACTGATTTCATCAATGAAACTGAAGGCGATCAGTACATTTAATTTGTGTTCAAGAGCTGTCAGTGTCAATATTCCAAAGAAAATAATGACATTGACCGCTCTTAAACGTGGTTTATATGTTGATCGCGTTAAGTTTCATTGGTAAAATTCGCCCTAAGAGCGATCTTATCCTAAAAGTTGCCGACGTCGCAAAACGCTGTCAAATATGTACCTGTTTTGATTAATTTGGCAATAATACTGTATGGAAATATGAAATGTAGCTAACTAGTGAACATAGAATATTATTATTAATATCGTAACACTGAATATTTAATTTTAGATGTAAAAAAAGTATTTGGAAACTTTCCAAAAGCCTTTTTTACACCTAAAACGGTTCCAACATCAAATTCAGTGTTACAATTGCAATTCATTATTAATATTCTAGTACGCTAGTTAGCCACATTTCATATTTCCATACAGTAATATTGCCAAATTAATCAAAACAGCGAAATATTTGACATCTATTTGCGACGTTGCCTAATTTCAGAATAAACGTTCTTAATAGGATTGTTTACGTATTTAAACAGACAAAAAACTTGATATTGTTATTGGCCCTTTTATGAGTAACAGTATCATAAAACATGTCGGATAAACATAACATTTTATTCTTGACCTTCACAGAATAGCATCTGAGGAAATTATTTATTATCAAAGGAAAGTAAATAGACACATTCATCTTACATATCGGAAATCCTACGTTCCAGTCTCGGATGTTTTGCGTACACTAACACTACAGACCATTTAGAGAGGTATTATGGGAAGATTTATACACATAGTATGTACTTTATACACATATGAGATATATTTTTCGACGGTATGTGAAGCCCAGTCAGCGGCCCATGGCCGGCTTTAAAACCCTGACACCAAGTTAGTCAATAACCACACGAAAAAATAGATAGATAGATAAAACATTTTTTATTCAGAGCATAAGGAAAGCACAATTATACCTTCAACTGTCATTAACGAGACACAATAGAATTTTAATTGTTCTGACCTTCTAAGGACCAATCGACAGATGATCGGTAATGAAAATTACAAGAAATTATATAAAAACAAGATGATCAAAAAAGAAAAACATAAGTTCAGTACTTATGTTTTTCTTTTTTAGAAGAAGAAGAGGAAGATACACACATGGAACTGCCTTGTCGGTCTAGTGGTTGCAAGTGCTATTGTTGAGCATGAGGTCCCGATTTCGATTCCCGGGTCGGGCAAAGTGTTATTGGGTTTTCCATTAAGAATTTCTCAGTAGCAGCCCTGAATCTGCGTTCCGTTGAAGGCAATAGGCTCTATTACATGAGACGTAATCATAACTGGCGAAATGTGGGTGTACTATAGGTACACCTGTGCCCTATAGGTACACCTGTGCCCTATAGGTACACCTGTGCCCTATAGGTATCCTTCAGGGTATACAGGCGTGATGTTATGGTAGGTTATGTACTTTATGTTTTTTGGTCATGAGATACCTATGCATGAAGAACTGATGTGGTAGTAAAACAATAGCCAGTCAGTATAGCTATTAAGATGACAACCCAGGGAGCAATTTGCGTGCCTTTAATAATCCTATACTATTAAATGAGCAATATTTGTATATACATAATATATATTTGTATTCACGTTCTCGAAAACGGCTCTAACGATTTTTATTTTTATTTTTATTTTATTTTAAAGATACACCAACGACCAATTCACTAGCACATTACCATAGTAAGAAAATAACATAAGCATGAAGTTATGGTGAGTTAGTCACTTACAGGCGTACACAGCACTTACATAAAAAAATGGAGATTTTATACGAAGTGAGGATACAATAATTAAATAGAATAATGAACAAAACATTTAAGTAAAAAACAAAATCATAATCGAAATTAGAGTATGTAAACAATTATTATCAAAAATTAACATCAAAATTATCATTAAAATTAAAATTAAACAAAAGATTAAAAAAATAATAATATGAACAGTAAAATTGTTATTCAAAATGGTAGAACGCGGTATCGAGTGCAATAAGAGATCATTCCAAAATTGTTGAAAAGGCAGGCACATGTGGCAAAAAACCATAAAAATTAAATTGTAAAAAAAAAATTAAAAATATTAAAAATTTTGATGGGAGTTGCAATATAGAGGGGCGAAAATTCGATCTAGCTTATAGGTCTCTCTAGAAAAATAATTTTTTCGTGAACAAAGTTCGGTCGCCCAAAGTTTCGAACAAGATGGCTACTTTGGAATAATGACATGGAAGCATGGAATAAGTAAGCACCTACTATCATGGCAGCATGGAATTAGTATGTACTATACACAGAATTAGTATGAACTATCCTATACCTATTTTCACACAAGCTGAGCTCGGTCGACCAGGTAATCTCTTTAAAATGCCTAAAATATAGGCATTCCCCAAAAAGAATCCCCAAAGTACCTAGGTATACCTTAGTAGGTAAATTCAAAGATTTTTTTACTGGCGACGGTATTCAGTCCTATCCCATGAAAGAAACCAATTATACCATTCAGTGGGCACAACTCCAAACTTCAGGTTGCTACTGAAAGATTTCTTAAAACTCAATAAAACTTGTTCAGATGCGGAAATCAAGCTAAGCTTCTTACTCTAGATAGCAGAGCTTGCTAAAACTAGACCAATAAGGGAGTTAAGATTTATCTGATTTGTAATTCCTTTAACGTTTTCTGCTATTATCATCCATTAGCTGATTGTAAAGGGCCCCAGTTAGCTAAACTAGGAAGAATGAAGATGGATGTGTGAACGAATTTGCACTTTAATTTCTGGAGGGAAGTCTTCATAATTTTCAGTTTTAGGCGAAACGAGTACCTGCTTTAGGTGGTAATATTTTAAGGAAAGTAGGTTTTTGGTAGTATAATTTTATGTGCAGATAAAGATAGAATGAAAAGTAGATATAGGTGTAAATGGTACACCACTGACTACCTGCAGTATTGTCTCTCCTTGTTACTTTAATCCATCCGAAGGTTGTCTGTAAAAGACCGCTTTTAGCGATAAGACCGCCCATTGTGTCACCCTATGTAAAATTTCTACATTTATATCTGTACTTTTTGCTTTAATCCATCCGAAGGTTGTCTGTAAAAGACCGCTTTTAGCGATAAGACCGCCCATTGTGTCACCCTATGTAAAATTTCTACATTTATATCTGTACTTTTTATGATGTACATAATAAAGAATATTCTATTCTATTCTATTCTATAGGTATATTTAGTTAACTTTTTAAAACAACATTTTATTATAACTGCAAGAAAAATCACATTGACGTATTTATTACTGCTGCTTTATTCTGTCCTGTAAATTAAATGAGCATTATTTGTATATATATATACCTATACTAGCTGCCCTCCCCGGCTTCGCACGGGTAGCAGTAAGTACTAATCTACGGCGCACCTACCTATCTACCTACCCTGCCCTACCTACCTACCTACCTTGCCCTACCTACCTACCCTACACTGCCCGACCTACCTACCTACCCTGCCCTACCTACCTACCCTACACTGCCCGACCTACCTACCTACCCTGCCCTACCCTACACTGCCTGACCTACCTACCTACTCTGCCTTACCTACCTACCCTTCACAGCCCGACCTACCTAGCTACCCTGCCCTACCTACCTACCCTGCCCTACCTACCTACCCTGCCCTACCTCTCTGCCCTACCCTGCCCGAACTACCTACCTACCGTACCTACCTACCTAACTACCCTATTACCTACCTTCCTATCTACCCACCCTGCCCTATCTACCCACCCTGCCCTATCTACCTACCCTACCCGGCCCGACCTACCTACCTACCTACCCTGTCCTACCTACCTACCCTATACACTGCCCGACCTACTTACCTATCTACCCTACACTGCCCGACCTACCTACCTACCCTAGCTACCTATCTACCCTACCTACCTACCCTGCACTACCTACCTACCCTACCAACCTACCTTACACCCTACCTCCACGTGCCTATCATAAGAACCTTCTCCTTACAATAACGAAAAAAGAATTAGTGAAATCGGTCCAGCCGTTCACGCGTGTTCAAATAGGGATTAATTTTAAGCCCTAAACTTTAGTGAGTGAGAGAGAGAAAGCTTATTGTGAGAGAACGACAGGAAACCGGCTTCGTTTTCATCCTTACTCTGTGCTGTTTACGGGATGAGAAGTGACACCGGTAGACGCCTGACGGGAATAACTGATCGAGTGGGAACTGATCAGTACTAAAATCGCTATTAAAAAATAGGGGTTGGTGGAAGAAAGGTGAAAATTTAGGGTTGTATGTATTTTTTAATGCCAAATCATAAAAAAAATTACAATAAAAAATATTGTCCAAAAAAAGAAAAAAAAAAACTTGGGGTGCACCACCCTTATCACTTAGGGGTACGAAAAATAGTTTACGTCCTATTCTCATACCTACCTAATATACACAAAAAAATTCATAAAAATCGGTCAAGCCGTTTCGGAGGAGTTTGGCAACAAACACCGTGACACGAGAATTTTATATATTAGACTAGCTGCCCACCCCGGCTTCGCACGGGTAGCAGTAAGTACTTACCTACGGCGCACCTACCTACTCTGCCCTACCTACCTACCCTACACTGCCCGACCTACCTACCTACCCTGCCCTAACTACCTACTCTACACTGCCCGACCTACCTACCTACCCTGCCCTAACTACCTACCCTACACTGCCCGACCTACCTACCTACCCTGCCCTACCTCCCTACCCTACCCTGCCCGAACTACCTACTTACCCTGCCTACCTATCTACCTACCTACCCTACCTACCTACCTTCCTATCTACCTACTCTGCCCTATGTACCTACCCTACCCGACCCGACCTATCTACCTACCTACCCTGCCCTACCTACCTATCTACCCTACCTACCTATCTACCCTACCTACCTACCTACCTTATACGCTTTCTTCACCTACCTATCCTAAGAACCTTCTCCTTACAACAACGAAAAAAGAATTAGTGAAATCGGTCCACCCGTTCGTGAGTGAGAGAAAGCTTATTGTGTGAGAACAACAGGAGACCGGTTTCGTTCTCATCCTTACTCTGTGCTGTTTACGGGATGAGAAGTGACACCGGTAGACGCCTGACGGGAATAAGTGATCGAGTGGTAACTGATCAATTAATTATCGACCGCCAAGAGTAGAAAATTATTAAAGTACTAATATCGCTATTAAAAAATAGAGGTTGGTGGTAGAAAAGTGAAAATTTAGGGTCGTATGTATTTTTTAATGCCAAATCATAAAAAAATTACAATAAAAAAAATTGTCCAAAAAAAGAGAAAAAAAAACTTGGGGTGGACTACCCTTATCACTTAGGGGTACGAAAAATAGTTTACGTCCTATTCTCATAACTACCGAATATACTCAAAAAATTTCATAAAAATCGGTCTAGCCGTTTCGGAGGAGTTTGGCAACAAACACCGTGACACGAGAATTTTATATATTAGATATTTATTCTACAAAATTAAAGCATTAGTCGACCGAGCTCTGCTCGGGTGAAAATAGAGAAAACGAATTTTCCCAGATAAGAGACCTAGGTGGATCGATTTTTCGCCCCGGTAAGCCCCTCTATTTCAACTTTCAACGAGCCGTTAGAGCCGTTTTCGAGAACGTGCTTACAAATATATATCTAATATATAAAATTCTCGTGTCACGGTGTTTGTTGCCAAACTCCTCCGAAACGGCTTGACCGATTTTTATGAATTTTTTTGTGTATATTAGGTAGGTATGAGAATAGGACGTAAACTATTTTTCGTACCCCTAAGTGATAAGGGTAGTGCACCCCAAGTTTTTTTTTTTCTTTTTTTGGACAATATTTTTTATTGTAATTTTTTTTATGATTTGGCATTAAAAAATACATACAACCCTAAATTTTCACCTTTCTTCCACCAACCCCTATTTTTTAATAGCGATTTTAGTACTGATCAGTTCCCACTCGATCAGTTATTCCCGTCAGGCGTCTACCGGTGTCACTTCTCATCCCGTAAACAGCACAGAGTAAGGATGAAAACGAAGCCGGTTTCCTGTCGTTCTCTCACAATAAGCTTTCTCTCTCTCACTCACTAAAGTTTAGGGCTTAAAATTAATCCCTATTTGAACACGCGTGAACGGCTGGACCGATTTCACTAATTCTTTTTTCGTTATTGTAAGGAGAAGGTTCTTATGATAGGCACGTGGAGGTAGGGTGTAAGGTAGGTTGGTAGGGTAGGTAGGTAGTGCAGGGTAGGTAGGTAGGGTAGATAGGTAGCTAGGGTAGGTAGGTAGGTCGGGCAGTGTAGGGTAGATAGGTAAGTAGGTCGGGCAGTGTATAGGGTAGGTAGGTAGGACAGGGTAGGTAGGTAGGTAGGTCGGGCCGGGTAGGGTAGGTAGATAGGGCAGGGTGGGTAGATAGGGCAGGGTGGGTAGATAGGAAGGTAGGTAATAGGGTAGTTAGGTAGGTAGGTACGGTAGGTAGGTAGTTCGGGCAGGGTAGGGTAGAGAGGTAGGGCAGGGTAGGTAGGTAGGGCAGGGTAGCTAGGTAGGTCGGGCTGTGAAGGGTAGGTAGGTAAGGCAGAGTAGGTAGGTAGGTCAGGCAGTGTAGGGTAAAGCAGGGTAGGTAGGTAGGTCGGGCAGTGTAGGGTAGGTAGGTAGGGCAGGGTAGGTAGGTAGGTCGGGCAGTGTAGGGTAGGTAGGTAGGGCAAGGTAGGTAGGTAGGTAGGGCAGGGTAGGTAGATAGGTAGGTGCGCCGTAGATTAGTACTTACTGCTACCCGTGCGAAGCCGGGGAGGGCAGCTAGTATATCTATAATATATTATTCAACAACAAATCCATACCATGTTTCGCCTCAGGTTTCTGTGTACATAAATTCTCTCAGCATCAGGTACCTACTAGGAACACAAAGCGTCATAGAGGGTCGTTACAGCAACTATTTGCGAGTTACGGAGCACTGTGGCATAGCTTCGAACGCCACAAATCCTTCCCTTGTCTTCTGCATCGATGCCAGACAAAAGGAACAATATAATTTACGTGGCTGGAAACGACGGAAGCAATTATGTTTACTTTGATTCAATTGTATGAGTGTGCTCGGATTTTGATTCAGAAAAAATTATCTGTAAGCACCTTTGTGATTTATTAGTTTTGCAGCAAATCAAATGCTCTATTACTCAATCTGTATCTACAGTCGACTTTTATTATTCTATTTTTTTTTGCCCTGGCAAGCAATGCCGATGTCAATCATTCTGCAAACGTCGAAAAGTCGAAACTGGAGTATACTAATAAGTGCTACTACTGTCTCTTTGTAAAAAATATGGTCGTTTTTAGGGTTCCGTACCCGAAGGGTGACAAACGGAACCCTATTCATAAGCCTCCGCTGTCCGTCGGTCTGTCAGCGAGCTCTATCTCATTAACCGTAATAGGTAGGCAGTTGAAAATTTCACAGATTGAGCATTTTTATTGCCGCAAGAGCAACAAATAATAAAATTAAAAATTAAAGGGGGGTCGCCATACAATAAAATTAAATTTTGAAAAAAAAATAATCTGACCCTGGCATGTGGGGTATCATTTTCTAGAGCTCATCAAGTAGAGAATAAATATGATTTTTATTTGTTTTTATCTTCAAAACTGATGAATTAGGGGGCCGTAGAAGTTGTCTGTTTTAGACCATTTTTGTACGAGCTCTACCTCAACAACTAAACAAATTAGGAATTTGAAACTTGTGTGTATCATGTAACATATACTGTTTATAATCAACAAATACTAAAAACGCCGATTCATAACGTATTTTATATAATATGGGCGATTTTCTGCAACTGAAAAAAATAATTTTGTATTTCATGCTAATATTATGCGATATAAATTCCACAGATAACTATTTAATAGTCGGAGTAATGACATGGAATTAGTAAGTACCTACTATCATGGCAGCATATACTATTTCGATCATTTAAATTTCGATCATCCAAAAAGGTCTACAATATAAACTTTCTTCAAAAGATTTTAAAACCGGCCAGTATTTTTTGAGTTTAAGAACTTTATCGACTTTTTTCAAAGTATCCCTAGACGGTGTTGATGTGTGTACCTCATGTTAAAACTACACTCCAATAGACAATATATTCAGTAACATGGAAATGAATGCTGGCACATACAGTGTACTATTCAGTTACCTTAAACCGTTGTGGATACAATTTCATATTGAGAAAAATTATTGGTGTAAAAATATTCGGCCACGGCGGCCAATCTCAACGAAGACTGGCCTTCGGCGCGGGAGATATTATAGTGCACAAGTGTGTGCGCAGACACGAGTGCAGTCTCTCTTCCCTCACTCTCATAGTCCGATGGGATGCGTAAAAATAATAAGTAAGAAATAATAGATTTCTGTACGACTATCAAAAATAACGTAAATAAATACCTGTATTGACCCGTGCGTTTGCACTGGTGAAACATCACGACAAAACAATGTTGAAATCTCTAGTTCCTGTCAAACATTGTATGAAAAATTGACAGAAAATAGAGATTCCAACATGTTTTGTTGTGAATGTTTCGCCAGTGCAAACGCACAGTTATAATTAAAATTTGGCGTACTACTTACATTATATTTTGTACAATATAGTCTGATGTAGCAAGAGAAATCCTTTTATTTATAAGTAACTAGCCTTACCCAGCCCGGCTTCGCACGGCTAAGTACTTATCTACGGCGCACCTACCTTTCCTAATTACCTATTTCTACCTAATTACCTACCCTACCTACCTACCCTACCCTACCTACCCTACCCTTCTTACCAGGGTAGGTAGGTACCTAACCTACCCTACCTAACCTACATATCTACCTGTTTACATATCATATATACCAATTTATACCTACTAATACTATGTTAGTAGCAAATAAATAACTTTGACTTTAGTTAATGCATGTTACTGGATAAAGTTAACTTAATATTTTTCTCTTAAAATAAATGAAATATACTCCTACACCTATATTTTAACACAACAACATTTTTTCATTAAAATTAGACAATTTCTTTACAAATCTTTGTTTTTTTATAGCGCCTCTGTTGTTACCTTTACGAAAGTATTACAAAAATTCATAGTGTTAAATCTTGTACGACATGGTATGGAACCCTTCGTGTGCGAGTCCGACTCGCACTTGACAGATTTTTTAGTATTGTATTTCAATATTTACACTCGGAGGAGCTCGTGGCACGGGTCGATCGATCAGGTTAAGCTACACTTGACGCAGTTGATCCGTGGATGGGTGACCATTTTTACCGATACCGAGACCCTTCCATACCACGGAAAGCATGTTAAGCCGTTGGTCCCAAGGCAGTCATACGTGGCTCTTTGACAGTCGTTACGGGTAGTCAGAAGTATGACAACCAGTCTTACCAAGGGGTATCGTGTTACCCAATACTTGGGGTGTGGAGGTCAGATAGGCGGTCGCTCCATGTGAAATACTGATACTAAGCCGCATTTGGTTAGACTGGAAGCCAACCACAACATAGTGGGGAAAAGGCTAGGCTAATGATGATTTCAGACTTTACTCTTATTTTACAGATTTTATAAATAAAAGAAATCAATTAAACTAACTACATAATTACTGCTACGATAAATATGATCATTATAATTCTACAAAGTGACATTAGAACCTGTCAGTTTATCTCAGTGGATTATAATTTGACTGTATGGAATAGACAAATTCTCAGTTGTCACTATTATTGCAAGGCTGCATCTCACAGCTGAGCAAAGGCACTCTACCTCACCGTCGCGGCGTCGCTTTTGAGATATTTTGCTGAGAAATTGAAACATGATTACACTGCACACACAACGTTGTAAAGGACTGTTAGTTGTAACACGTCTTGTCTTCTACATCGATAAAACACAAAGGAAGAAGTTCATTTAAGTGGCAGCACAGATAATATAGTGGCAGGAAGCGACGGAACCAATTATTGTCTTTTTCGCTTTGATTTTGTTCAACAACATTTTTTGTGGAAAGAAGAAACTTTTTGCAACAAATAATACTATAATAGTGTGTGTCGATCCATCAGGTTAAGCTACGCTTGCCGGGGTTGGTCCAAGGATGGGTGACCATCTTTACGTACCGAGATTCCTCCGTGCCTCGGAAAGCACGTTAAGCCGCTGGTTTTGACTGTCATTCGTGGATCTTTAACAGTCGTTACGGGTCGTCAGAAGCCTGACCAAAAATCTTACGAGTGAAGTCTGACCAAAAATCTTACGAGTACCAAGCGGTATCGTATTACCCAGTCACTGGGTTGTGGAGGTCAGATAGGCAGTCGCTCCATGTAAAATATTATACTGGTACTCAGCTGCATCCGGTTAGACTGGAAGCCGACCCCAACGTAGTTGTGAAAAAGCTAGGCAGTTTTAGTTTTTTTAGTGTGTTTCTTACATAACTAAACAAAAATTAATCGATTCAAAAAAATTCAGCGAGGTTTTCCAGTGGCAAAAAAATATGTCAGGTTAATAACAAGCCATTTCTTTTCTAATCTACGAGTTTTGAAGAGAAATAAAATACGTATGAATCGTGTGGGTTTACGACTTTACAACTCTTTTGAACATAAACGAGCTATTGAACATACACGAGCATTTATTTTAGTTTGTAAGGCTTTGATTGTAATAGTATACGTTATCAAAGGTTAATTCAAACTCAAATCATTTATTTCAAGTAGGCTATTTTGAACGTCAAAATTTACAAGAAAATAGAATTTAATCAAAGCGGTACCCTAATTACGTAATACACAATCAATTCGTTTTGAAACAGATTACTAATCCATTGCTTGATAAGTTCGAAATTTAATTCTGCTCTGCAACGTAATTATCGCATTGAATGTTGTTGAACTGTCAAAATGAAACAAATGATCGCTATCGCATTGCTTCTGCAAGATAGGTAATAGCCCTGCCGTAATAGAATTTTTGAATTTTTGTCTAAAAGGTATGGAGAAGAATGGGCAAGTAACTCCATTGTAATGTTTTACAACACTTTAAACATCTAGGTTATGTAATTTACTGGATAAATTCGATGTTTCCTAAAACCGTTTGAATGTTGTAATTACAGGATTTGCAGAAACAATTATATTTGGTAAGCAATATTTGGAATTTATTTTACCCTAAACAGAAAATTACGAGTTGAGAATTTTTAGATTAAAATGCTAATTACTTTGTAATTGCTTCAAACACTTTTTTGCTCAAAGCTCATTTTGGCTGAAATTTTCCTCAAAATAATGATAAGTTAGGGAATCGCTATGCATTCACATGGAAAATAAGGAAGTTTTTAAAGAATATGTTCAACAGCGTAACGTTTTGCTGATTACAAAATATACCTACCTACTAGAGATGTTACGGAGTTGGTTTTACCAGAACCGGAGCCGGAGTCGAAAGTTTTAAATTTGATGGATTGGAGACGAAACCGGAGATGGGTTCGGAACCGAAACCGGAGTCGGAGAAGGAGGCAGAAGTAGAAGAAATATGTTCTATATGTATAACAATATTTTCTGTCTTCATTTTAAAATTTAAACTACTTAATACACCGGCTCTTAGCTTAAACGCGTCTGACATACAAAACAATAAACTGAGGCTTCGAGCGCGAGCGTGTATAGAAATTACCCGGACGATAACTTAAAAGTTGTTTGAACGCGCTCTAGTCACGTGCATAGTTCCGTTTCGATCTTTAGTATAACTCCGATTCATTTATCGGAGCCGAAGAAGGAGTCGGAGTAATATTAATCGGAAGTTCCGACCTCGGAGTCGCAATCTAAGCTCCGTAACATCTACCTACCACACAGTCTGTACTGTAAGTGTGGTAACACTAAAATTACAGTACTGAACATTTATTAGAAAAAGATATTCCCAATTCGTTAGTTCTTATTTGCCATTCAAAAACTACCTTCGCTATCTGACTGACCGACTACTTGACAATTCAAGTGCCTGAAAATGGTTTAATTGAATTTGAGTTTAACTTTGAAAACAAAAGATCCCGATTCGCAACTGTCAAAAACATTTAAAACAAAACAAGAGAATATAAATTCCATTCAAGAGTTCCCTTTTATTCAATTTCTTTTATTTTAGATAGAAATGACTGTACTTGTATTAGTCTACAAATATTTACATAATATTTATGCTTACAGACTTAAAATAATAATATGTATGTACAGGGTGGCCAATTAGGAAGTATACAATTTTTATAACAAACGAAAATTACCGGTTATTTATTCAGGCTTAGCAATTTTATATTATAATAGACACAAATCTACTGTAAAATTTGGCGTCAAATCAGAATGGGGGCTAAAAAAAGTTGTATTCTTCTTAATTGACCAACCTGTACATGTACAAAAAAAGGGCAAAGAATCATAGGGCATCAAAAAATTCGTCAGCATCGCTGTCAATAGGAAAACTGCCCAAAAGACTGACAGCCACATTGTATGTCGGTGCTAATTCGTTGGCCAAAAAATAGAGTTCCCTTCCTTACGTATAAAACTAGCCATACAAGACCAAATGAAAAAAATACAATGCCTTTTTCTTTTATGTTACCTTCGCAATGGATTCAATTTATGAAGTGCAACACAATGCTTTATCCCGGGTTCTACCGTAACCATTGAAAACGGGTCGTCTAGTTAATGATTTGTTAATTAATCTTCCCTATTGTGGACTGTGTCGATGTGTATATAGGCCATTGTATCTTTAGATTGTATGTACTGAGTTAGCTGTTAGTATAGTAGTGTAGTGAAATTGGAAATCAAAGCTATTAATTTATTTTAATGACAAGAACTTTATCACTTCATCATATTATATAAAACAAAGTCCCCTGCCGCATCTGTCTGTCTGAACGCGATACACTCAAAATATACCGAATGTATAATTTTCATTAATGGATGGAATGATTCATGACTTCCTTTTTTTTTTTTTTTTGGTTGTGGAATCATCAAATGACTTCTCCCGCTCTGGGCGGAGCGGAAGGGCGTGTCAGACTCTTACTGACTAAAACCCACCCGTGTTCCTTCCCTTGCCTTGCCAGAGGCCACGTTTTCCCCTTTGGACTACCCGCAACCCCGATAGGCATCGGCCCTAGCGGACCCCGTCAGTTTTGCTGACATCTCTTTGAGGCGCGCGGGGAACACGACGCACCGTCGACCCGGGATTCATGACTTCCTCATGAATCGTTTAGGTTTTGTGTAAATTGGCTGAAATAAGACGATGTACACTCCAAGTAGGACGAACATCTGTTACATTTTAATCTAACCCACATGCTAGACACAACAGGCTGATAAAAAACACTACGACAGAAAAATAAATGTAGGCATATTATGCTCTGCTACCCGTGCAAAGCCGGGGCGGGATGCTAGTCAAAATTCTAACTAATATCATAAATGCAAAAGTATGTTTATTTGTTTGTTTATTACATTTTCACGCTAAAACGGCTGAATGGATTTGAATGAAATTTGCCGCATGGGTCGGCCTTGATCTGAGTGCGGAGATAAGATACTTTTGATCCCGATATTCTCACGGGATCGAGAATTATGCGGGTGAATCCGCGGTACGCAGGCTATAATTTACAAAGATATCAAGCGGGCGAAGCTGCTGGCGGAAGCTAATGTTTTATAATCTTTAAATTTAAAACTGACATCGTCAAGTTGAATGGGCTTTATTTTATGCATCTGCAAATTAAAAAATCCATGACATGTAAACATTACCAACAGACTTTAATATCTTGGCAGGAGTCAGGACATGCAAACGTACTGGAAATCATACACTGTTGACAGTTGCTTTGCCAGCAGGACCGACAGAAGCTGCCAAGATAAACTGGCACACCCTCTATGTTATTGTATGTTCGTGTGGATGAATTACTTGTATGGAATTGGTGGGTGCTAAACTTTTTCCATTAGTTTCTCTGTAGGTAACAGCCAGGTCTGTATTTGTATCTGTATTTGTACCCGGTTAACAAGGAACTAGGGTTGCGATAAAAATAATAATATATACATACATTACTAGCTTTCACCCGCGGTTTCGCCTGCTTGGAGGTCGGAAATTATCCCATGAAAACGTACTAACGGGATAAGAAGTATCCTATATGTTAATCCAGGTTATAAACTATCCATCCAAATCTGTTGAGCCGTTTTTTCGTGATTGAGTAACAAACATCTAAACATACAAACTTTCACATTTATATAGTATATAATTATACAATGTGTCCCAGGGATAAGTGACCGCCCGGCGTTTTTTGAATATTTGTACAAAATTATTAATAATTACATTTATATTTGTGACTTTGGCTTTACTGGCTTTAGTTTTTTTTTTATGATTTTTTTTCTTTTTTTTTTTGTAAAGACGCGTGACGTGCTGCAGTTTTTTTACGATATTTCCTATAAGTTTGTTCATCTTTTTCCATATTTTTTTTTTTTTACTGACTAGCCGACATCATAATTTATCAGTTAAAATCATTAAACATAACTAAAATGTAGTAAAACATTTATTAAATAAAAAACAAAATTAAAATTCGAAGAAAACTCTTCTTTTCACTTTTTTCAAAATAAATCTAAAAAATGCCCCCTTAATATCAATTTTTTGCACGACTCGTAATGCTTCGCATTAGAGTGTGCTCTACGATCGTGCAGTTGCTAGGCAACGGCACCGGATCAAGGTTGAAAATATTTAGATATTGATATTATATTTTAGTTAGTATTTTATTAATTATAATTAAACTACTATGAATAAAAGAGCCATTTTCAATAGGGTTCCTTCTACGGCTGAAACGAATGTATAAAAAAAAAATTGACTCAATTAATTGATTTTATCGCAAGCTACAATGTTTTCAGGGATCATAAATTGACGGACAGGAAATTTTTTTCAACTATTTTGATGCTTTTTCCATTTCTGCTGCATTAAATCAATTGTTAAAAAGTACAGTATTAATCTCCATTTAATCATCTATACAATGGTATATAAATTAAGTAGGTTCTGTGTACTAGTAGGAGTGAAACAATGAAAACAGTTGCAGAAATGGGGCAAAAAATATTTTTCGATCGTAGAGCACACTCTAATGCTTCGCATTAAGAGTCGTGCAATAAGCCTTTATTGTTGGTTCTACAAAGTTTCTAAATTGATTTTTATGTTATATTATACCTACTAAACTTTTCATAAATATCGACGTTCGGTGTACTTATTTATTTTCCTATACAGCTTGTCCTTCGACAAAGGCCTCCTCTAAAGATTTCCATCTCTCTCTGTCTCTCGCCCTCTGAACCCACTCTGGACCAGCTACTCTTTTGACGTCGTCTTCCCAACGTTTCGCTTGTCGTCCTTTGCTCCTTTTTCCATCCCTTGGGTACCACTCTGTTATTAATTTGGTCCATTTCTCTTTTTCCTCTCTTAACATATGGAACTTACATATGTAAGTTCCATGTAATAGGGAGCGAATCTATTGCCATCAACTGGGCAAAAATCCAGACTCCAGGCTGCTACTGATAATGTCCTGATGAAAGAGCCCAATAACACTTTGCACTAACTGGGAATCGAACCCAAGACCTCATGCTCAGCACTAGGCGCTTGCAAACTCTAGACCAATGAAAAATCTTAATGTTATGTTGTATCGTAATTGGTAATCTACTAAGTTTGTTTTCTGCCACATCTGCCTTGATAAAACGACAAAACTATTTTGGTGGAAGGCTGTTCCCAAAATACTTTGGAAGAGCTAGACAGCCAGAATGATGGAAAAGAAAGTTCGATGAGGCTGCGAAATACGTGCTTAGACAGTCTGCCTAATTTTCTTTATTATTTATTTTTTCTTTGATAAATGTAACGATTTTTTCATGTGTCTGTCGATTTTTGACATGCTGTTATTTATTGCAGGACTCATAATGCGAAGCATTAGTGTGCTCTACGATCGGATTTTTTTTTTGCCCTGGAGATTGCAAATGGAGATTAATACTGTACTTTTTAACAATTGATTAAATGCAGCAGAAATGGAAAAAGCATCAAAATAGTTGAAAAAAAATTCCTGTCCGGCAATTTCTGAACCCTGAAAACATTGTTTTTTATACTTTCGTTTCTGCCATAGAACGAACCCTATTGAAAATGGCTCCTTTATTCAAAGTAGTTTAATTACAATTAATGAAATACTAAATAAAGTTTAATATCTATAACTAAATATTTCCAACCATGACTTGACGTCCGTAAGTTGCCTAGCAACCGCCAAGTAAATATCTAAATAAATAGTCTTTGACATTACGTGAGGATTGCGAGGTTAGAAATTTTACCCATTGATGGGTAAAAACGCAGTTAAAACATACTTCATGAAAAGTGATAAATTGTTCATTTTTGTTATTAGAAACTATGTTTTGAATTTCTTTTTTGTTTATGAAAGAGTGTTATGAGGCGTGCACTTTTAGATTTTCCAAACTATTTATTTATCCTGCAGAAAGCTTCCAGTCTATACAGAGTGACGATTTAGACACCTGATCCGTCAAGGGGGTGATCCGTGATTCTACCAGTCATACTAAACAACTTTCACCATGAAACTCACTTCCAATACGTGAAAAAAAAAACAAATTCTTATGGGTATAACAAACTATTTCGATTCGATGTCTGAAAAGTTGTTTGTTTACGAATCGTGTAATATGTCAGTTAGAATCACCCCCATGACAGATGCAGGTCACTAAATCGCCACCCTGTATAGGAAGTAATGAACATTCGCGCTAACAATTGCCATTTTAAAACCTCCACAAATTAGAGACTCTGTTTTTCCCTATTGTGGTACTGGTGATTCGCCGACTGAAACGGGCGACACTTTTAAATAATATTCTATTTTCTTAAGGCTATTCGCACGAAGTTAATTTATTTGTAGGCGAATCGACAACTCCAAAAATGGATTCGCCTACAAATAAAATAACTTCGTGCGAATCGACTTAAGAAAAAATAATATTATTTAATAGTGTCGAATCACCCGTTTCGGGTAAGTAAATTCAGGCATTCACCAATAAGCCGTGAAAGAATTGTGCATAACTTTCAAACTGCTTCCAGCTGTAGTTTAGTCGACACTTTTCATATTAAATAGTGTTACCATACCAAGCAAATTGTGAATTGACATGCACACAATGCAAATACTGACATTTTTAATATAACTTCGGTTGCACAGAAAGAACGATAAATCGTCTGTCCCATTTGGCGCTAAACTATACTTTTAAATAACGTCAGTGAGATACCCTTGGAAAGTAGAACTGAAGCCCTGGTCTCACAGGGAGGTATCCCGCGCGGGATGCGGGACGAAATTTGCTCCCGCCGATTGCGGGAAATAATTTGTAAGTAGGTGTTCAAACTGGCACGAATAGTGTCATGACTTCTTCATCATTAAAACAATCGATTCGCGCAGTCGCGTCCCGTATCCCGCGCTAATATCGCCTCAGTGTGGCCTTAGCTTTAAAATAGTATCAATTTGAGTGCTCTTGACGTTAGAAATGCTGACGTATGCAACCAGGTTATTTCAAGAAGTCTGCATCGACGTACAAGTTTAGCACACCTATACGTTGCCGGAAAACTTATTTATACCTATACTTTCTTTGGAAATACTTTTTCTTATTTGGAAATGTATTCCAGCATGTAATAAGTATCGTTCTCGATACAATTTTGTTTCATTATATATTTTCCGGAACTTTGTTCAACTTTTGTCAGTAGGTAAGAGTAGATATTTAGAGGAAATAATGAGAGCATCATTATTTCTCCCTTAAATATATTTTGTTAGACGAACCGCGTAAAGCAAAGCATTGAACGGCATTATAGTCGAGGTAAAGACCTGTTACGATGAAAGTTACTTCAAATTTATCGTTATGGCAGAAACCTCTCAAGCAGTAGACGTATTTTTAACCGACTTCCAAAAAGGAGGAGGTTCTATGTTCGACTTTATGTTTTTTTTTTTTTGTTATGTATTTTCACCGATATCTCCGCCAATTGTGGACCGATTTTGAAATTTTTTTTTTTTTGTTTGAAAGGGTAAGCTCCCGAGGTGGTCCCATATAAGTTTTATTAACTTTGCTTAGATAGTTTTTGAGTTAGCTTCAATAATACATATTTTTCCCATTTAGTTTATATGGACGATATGATGATAACTTCCTGTCACTGTTATTTATTGCAGTTAGTAGTATTGAATATTGTGTGGGGTAGGTACCACAACTAAAAAGTGAAAAATAAAAACTTTTTACAAAAAAAATAAAAATTGCCAAAAAACGAAAATTAAAAAACAAAGACACCGACTTCCGAAATTAAAGTTATTTTTCACTTTGTAGTGGTTTTTTTTGGAAGTCGGTTTTAATTTTTTTTGTAAAAAGTTTTTGTATTGTACTTTGTATTTTTTATTGTTGAAAATGTTGTCCAAGCAAAAACATATGTAAGTAAATACACTAGCTGCGCCCCGCGGTTTCACCCGCATAAGTCTTTATCCCGTTGGAATATTGGGATAAAAAGTCTAACCCAGCTCATGGTCTACAAATGTACCAAATTTCATCCAAATCTGTTTAGCCGTTTTAGCGTGAAAGCGTAACAAACAAACAAACTCACTTTCGCATTTATAATATTAGTTAGGATGTAATTTAATATACATATATACTAGAATTAAAGAGCCATACAGCTTATTACGAATGTAGTAAGCCCCAAATTGCCTCAAGAAAACATCCACTCACATTTTATAAATTTTAAAATTAGGACCGCAAGTCTTCCAAAAATTCTCGGGAGAATTGACCTGAAGCTAAAATGCTACCAACGTTAGATGTCTAGACTTTGACATGTTTATGTATCGAGGCTATTTCCAGCCTGTATTGGAGCATCTATAGTTTACAAAGGCTGCTCTGAGTGCTTCTAACAATATCTTTCAATAAGTATGTCGTGTCGTAACTGAACTTTGCTTTACTTGCTTTTGGCCTTTCTATTTACATATCTTCGCTAATCTATGGATTAGCTTCTACTTTATTGGATCTGTTGAAAATATTTATTACGTATATGAAATTCAAATGTTTATGGCTTATCACATGTGTTTACAATGTCTTAAGACTAATGATAAAGTTCACATGGATCATGTCGGGCACAACAATTTCGTAAAATATGATTAGTAGCATTATCATTAAAAAAACTCATAAAATTACATTATATATTATATAATATCACATTTTGTTATGGTCTTTGCAAATTATACCTCTAGAAATCATTAGAAAGAATTAATTAAATTCAAATAAATAAAATCACACAAATTAAAATGGAACAATCTATGACACAATAGAAATTATAAATAAAATAAAAAAATATTAGGAATTATTCAAAGATCAATTTCTTAGAAACAAATAATGTCACAGATTCAAATATATTATTGAAATCTAGGTACTATTTATTTCAATCAATATCGAAATAGATTGGAAATTATCTCATGTGTGCAACTGCCATTACATATTTTCTTTTACATTGTATTGAATCTCTTGAGATGTAGACAAAACTATACGTTTGTACTGGTATATTGAGATATTTATGTTTCTATGTTAGGTACCAAAAAATTATTGGAGAATTCTCAGTGCACACGACGGCTGATTTAGGTGTATCTAGTATTTCATTGTAATAATACAATGTGGTTAGGATTGGTTCGTTATCTAGCTTACCAATACCTATATTTGTATTTGCTTGTACTGTCAATAGACACACATTATCCGTTATTTGATTATGTGACTGTTTCGATTCATTAGTTCAATCAGTATCATTAGTATCTACCCGAATGCCCTAAGTGAAAAATCTGGTGAAACGTCCTTTTCTAGAAAATTATCCAATACTTTTACTGCTTTAACATCAAGAGTGATTGTTACCTAATAACAATCAAGAAATCAATCCATTTTAAAATTTAAAACTCTCCATACATTTATTCAAAACTGGCCACAACTCCAAAGCCCATAAGTTAATTCCAGAAACGCATATATCATTGTAGAGTCCATAGTTTACTAAGGTCTATCGGGGTGGCGGACTTTAGTTATGCATGGCCCGGTGTCCCAGGGCCTCCGTTAATTATGACGAGGCTCGCACTCCACTTGAAAATTGGATATTTAGGCCTGAATACCAGATTTTCGTGTTATTTTATAGATGCCGTCTACATTGTTGTGTTTATTAGGGGATGGGATTGTTTTGTTGTCCTCTGTGTTCTTATGTTAGGTAAAAAGTTTATTCTTGTCGCCTAGGAGTATATTCCTCAATAAAATTTTTCATATTCTAGAGTTTTTGCAGTCATCATCAAAAGAATTTGATGTTATCCTCTTTGTCAATTTCACTTCTTCATTTTCCAACTTAATAGCACAATATTGATAGTTTTCCTATGATCTTGCTGTATTTATTTGTTTTCTTTTGTTGTTTGTTTTATATCTCACTGGTTACATCAATATTTCTCCAAACTTAACAACTTCTTCAAATTACATTTTTACGCCTAGAAATTCACTGAATTTTAAACGCCTTCCGATGAGGTCAGTTCCTCACTGTATAATTTCATCAGTAATATATTCAACTACCTAATTAGCATACAGTTGGTTAGTTACTCAACGAACAATGCCACCAATTTGCTAAACCACCGCGCACTATCACCGCAACAACTGACGCCTAAATTTTCTAATCGGCAATCCGTACCTGTCAGACCTGATCATTTTATGCAGTTCGCAATTAGTCGCACAAAGAGATTTATTAAACACGCTGGCAATGCATTATCTGACTGTCACTACTTTGTCATTGTAATCTTCTATGACATTTATGTGTGAGTGGTTAGGCAGTGCAGCTGGAGCAGTTACTTATTCATCTGGTTTAAATTAGGGATTAAGTAGAATTAAAGTTTACATGCCTCCCGTCTGGTCGTATGGTCTGATCCAGACAACGACTAAAAGTAGCATTTTATGGGTGCTACTAACAACACACTATGATTATCAATGATTCCAATATCCCCAATTGGAAAGCTCTTCATATTTAGCCCTTGTTATCATGTATCATTCTTTACTCAGTTCTTACCAATGACAATGATGCTCCTAACAACACTATGATCATCAATGATTGCTACTGGTTGCTACTAACAATTAACGCACTATGATTATCAATAATTCCAATATCCCCAATTGGAAAGCTCTTCATATTAAGCCCTTGTTATCATGTCTCATTATTTACTCAGTTCGTACCAATCACAATGATATAATTTTTTGTAACCAAAGAAGCTATAAACGTCAAAGAAAGATGTCCAGTCCAATAGAAATACGATTATTCGAATTTCTCTCGCATGAATCATGAGTAAGATGCTCTTATTCATGACGAGAATCTCATACATTCTTGAAAATTGCAGCGTCTATTACAACGCATTAAAACATTCCGCTCTGAAATACTATTGAACTTGGTCCTATAGCTATTTACATACGCAATCCGACAATACAATTTTTTTAGGGTATCTAGCCTTAAGAAACCAGATTTTCTGAATGTCAAAATAAAAAAGCATGTTCAGGAAAATGTTGAAGAATTAGAACATAAAGGCAAAGCAGAAACAATAAATATAGCGTTAGCTGCCAGCTATGTTATGGGGCTAGCCAAAATTTACTTTTTGCTATGTATTTTCTGGAGTACAATAAAGCGTAAATAAATAACAACAACAAACTAAAATCAATGATTTTTCTACCAATCTTGATGATTATGACAATTGAAAACGTTCATCTGATACAAGATACGAATTCAATATTTGTAAGACTGATATTTCTTTAATTGAAAAATTAAATTAATAATCTTGTTCAGTTATGGATTAACCTCAGTACCAAAAGACCTTTAACTTAAACTAAAGCAATAAGCCAAGATTAATCTGCAGGTTCATTTACGTCGGCCATAAGCCTGAGTAATATATTCCGAGCTAGAAAAATGTCTCTAAAACGGCAACGTTTTATATTCCAGCTAGAGGTGCTTTAAAAGTGCTCGATCTACGTATAAATCGCTACCTAGTCTTAGTAAGCGAGTATCTAAGATCCGACAGAGTATCGAAGATCGAATAGTGTATTGATAGGGAACTGGGAATATATTTTGTATAGACGTGCCTACGAGGCGAGGGTGTAGGATTTACTTAGTATATAAACGAACAGGTGAATGTGACGGTTGACAGGGAGAAAGGAATGAAAAAACGTGTTGCGCCAACCAAGAAAACATTGAACAAAGGCAGGAAGATAATGATGATATATAAAAGAACAGCTATCTAATTACGCAACACATTTTCGTAAGTATACGATTCGACTAATCTGTTTCATCTTGACAGTTCAACATTGAAACATATGATGATGATGATTTACATTATTGAACAGATTTTTTTTACGAACTTATGAAGCAATGGATTAGCAATCTGTTTTCCGATTGATCGTGTATTACGTAATTAAGATATAGGTTATCTTCGTAAGACTCTCCTACAGCCCAAACCGCTAAAGATAAACTAGAATTTTGGACAGTACCTAGTTGTAGTTTAAAACGAAGGGGTGGGGAACTTAAAGAAGTGTAGTGGTATGTAACCCACACACGCACACAACCTGCGAACTCAAGTACTTAAGACGTCGCAGTCTTTGAGTTCGGGCCCCCCCGACCCTTGCTCGATAACGATGCGCCAGCCCGCGTTGCTGCTGAGTCTGTAGCTTAAATTCCCCGATTAATAATAATGATCTATCCTTGATCCAGCCTGTCCCTCTTGCTGTCCTCCCCCCAGCGAACGCCCTAAGCCGAGGTTCGTACTCCACAGGAGGTGCCCTTAGCGAGCGTTCGCCTAGTTTTAATTAGAATAGTTTATGCCTCTGGCTTTGAGTTTCTAGGAGCTTAAGGCAGCCACAGGAAAGCCGGTTAAGCAGTGAAGACCTTAGTGGTCACCTGCGAAAAAAAAAAGAGTGAGTTCGGGGACAGTTCGAATACGTTACCACACACAGCCGATCATAACCGCTAACCGCGTAAATACCACCATTCGAACTGTCCCCGAACTCACAGACTGCGACGTCTTAAGTTCTTGAGTTCGCAGGTTGTGTGCATGTGTTTACATACCACTACAGAAGTTTAAATTTTCTAAGCCGGAGGTATAATGTAAATAATAAAAATCGTGATGATTAATTTTCCAAAATTATTTTTTAAAAGAGGTGGGGGTGGTGTTGAAGTTCGTAGGGGAAAGTAAGAAATCCATACGGAAGAAATCGTGGGCGAAGGGCTAGTATGATATAAAAGATGTATGAGACTTACAGTTTCAGCTGTGTCATTATTTGCTTTAATATAACAAGTATCGTAGGCTTCTTGGAAAAAATGGTAACCGCAAGAAAAATCTCCTCTAATTTGTTACTTAGTTATCAGTACACCTTTTACTTTATCAATTACAACAACGTGCCCACTGTAACAAACCTAATTAAAAACCCAAAAGTTACTCGAGACACCTAAACAAATTAAGCCCTAAATAAACTCATACCTTACAAAACCGTCTTTTGAACTGACAAAAACGGAAAACCTTTAAGTAAGGGACGTTTTTAAATAAAAATCCTTATTGTTTAGCAACCTTTTGAATAGCTGTGGGCAAATTAGGCTCTTTTATAAAGCTGTAAAGAGCAATAAGCCACTGAGACGCACGCACGACGTGACTTTGCAACTTTGAGAATTTTATATTAAACTAGCCTCACTTGCGGATTTTTCTCATTTCTTTGCCCCAACTTCGCCATTGTTTACCCACTGGTTTTCTATAGCCATGGATTATTAAACTTGGCTAGTTGTAAATGAAAACTTGTGAATCAAAGGGAATCTTTACTCGTGCGCGTTGGCGTCGGAGTAAACTTTGTATATACATTTTCGTTCTGAATAATTCCGTTTGTATTTTTAATTAGAGTTGGGATTGCGAATGCATTTTACTGACGTTGCATATGATTTGGGTTTAATTAAATTTACTTTTGCTACACGCCAAGTAGGGAAATGGTGAGGAAGCATGTAAGCTAGCGTTAATAATAAGATTATGACTTGCTGTAGTAGATTATATTGTACGTCGTCTTGGATGTTCTACATTTTATTTTTGGATTGTGTTTCTTGCTTGTCCTTTCACTATGTACTCCTTACCTATGTATGTTAAAGTTAAATTCCCGTATATCCACAATCCACATGTGAATATGGCATGGTATGGTATCTATACTAATATTATAAAGAGGAAAGATTTTTTTGTTTGTACCGAATAGGCTCCGAAACTACTGGTCCGATTTTGAAGAATTATTTCAGTGTTAGATAGCCCATTTATCGAGTAAGGCTATAGGCTATATATCATCACGCTAAAACCAATAAGAGCGGAGTACTAATGAAGAATGTTTCAAAATCGGGGGTTTTTTTAGCGTTAGCCCAAAGTAACTATTCTACGCGGACGAAGTCGCGGGCAGAAGCTCTAGTGTTTTATGTAATTTCATTTGTAATGTGCATTTTGTTTGTCCAGAATAAACAATGTTTCTTTATTTCTTTCTTTTCTTGTAATATCAGTACAATTCAAAACACCTTTTCATTTTTTTTTGGGTTCCGTACCTTGTTGTCATTTCCTTATAACCCGCATTTTCGCAAAATATAGGAGCAAAAAATTAAAGCGAAGAGTATTCACATTTCTGTTACAGTCTCCGTTCTAAATCCACTCAAGCGTTGTTACCAACACCCAGTATTGTTTGTATCGCCACCGCTTCTCTGTAACCCTTAGTAAATAGCAAACAAGCCCTTCGGTTGGCACAATACGGCACCTCGGTTCAATGTAGGGTGGGTTTATAGATTGTAATAACGAAGGTGACAGGTTGCAAGCCCATCGGTTCAGAACGGGATTACCGGGTTTTACCTTTACTGGTAGATACAAGTTCCTGACTAGAGGCGCAGTTCTGAAATTTTCATAAATAAAGTTTAAAAAAATACAATAGACGATGTATATTTAATAATAACTAAATCCGCTTAACTGTTATTAAAGAGTCTTAGAGAACCCTGTAAGAAATCGACACGTGTTTCGACTCTCAACGAGGCATCCTCAGAATGACGATTGACTTGTTGCGAACTCGGACACGAAGTGTTGCCGCCACGAGCCGAACGCAAAGTGCGTTCGGCTCGTGTCGTCTATTGTATTTTATAATGGATTTCCGCAAAGTCACGCCTGAGTCAATTAAGAGGGTTTACGTCGTACGGCTTTTCATACAATCTTTCAAGCCCTTATTTTTCGAAATGACTGAACCAATTTTAATGAAACTTCATTCGCATTATGCAGGATACAGAGGTCTAAAAACTTAGTTAAGAACATTTTCGAAAAATAGTGTTACAGCCAAATTAGACTGATTTTTAATTTTCCATAGAAACAGAGATTTCTAGTTATCTGCGTTTAAATAAGACATTTTGAAAATTTTCATAACAACATTTTTTGACCTTTGTATCCTGCATATGCGTATGAAGTTTCATTAAAATTGGTTCAGCCATTTTGAAAAATAAGGGCTTGAAAGTTTGTATGAAATGCCGTACGACGTAAACCCTCTTAACTATGTAATGTTTTGAAAATATTATGTCGTTTCTATCAATCTGACTAGCCTTTTCCCAACTATGTTTGGGTCGGCTTCCAGTTTAACTGGATGCAGATGAATACAAGTATTTTACCATCAATGAACTGACAGTACAGTGTACGAGTATTGCATTTATCATATTAACCATGAGCCACTAAAATTCAATCAATCAACCTAGCTTTTTCCCACCTATATTGAGATCGGCTTCCAGTCTAACTGGATGCAGTCTAACTGAACACCAGTATTTCATATGAAGCGACTGCCTATCTGATCTCCACAACCCAGTAACTGTTTAATATGATACCCCTTGGTATGACTGGCTGTCAGACTTTCGGGCTTCTGACGACCCGTGACAACTGTCAAAGAACCACGAATGATAACCGGGACCAACGGCTCATGCTTTCGAGACACGGAGGAGTCTCGGTATGTAAAGATGGTCAGTCATCCACGGACCAACCCCGGCAAGCGTAGCTTAACCAGATGGGTCAATCCGTGCGACTGTTATTATTTAGGCAAAGCTCACGAAAATAAGTCGTTAGTTGATATCAATATTTTTTATTTGTACGAATACTCGCATGCATGAGTATTCCTAACGGGGCGTTGAAGTTTGTATTTGAAAGAAGTCAAAGGTATTAGCTAAAAATCTAGGTATTTCTATTGAACGTTTGAGTGGAAAAATGTTTAGGTATAAGTAGCCCCGTGTAGGAAAAACTGCCCGAGTATGGCAATACCAATTATAAATAATTTTCTTTCTTCCGCTCGCTTCTTCTGTTTCATGTCACAAACCTGTAACATTTTAAGTGACTTCGCAAAGAAAAACAAAACTTCTCTCGACTCCAGAGCTAGCGCAAAATAATACAGCTTCGCAAATTTTTTTTTAAACAAATTATCTAAAGTGCACATTAGCTTTTCCGTACACGTGGAACACATGAATCTTTCATAAGTACCGCTATTTTTGGCGCGATGAGTCCAAATGTGAAATGAAAGAAAGAGAGGAAGATAGATAAATAATTAACTAACACGATGTAGCGTTAATTCGATATATTTGTAGCGTCCACATGAAAGTCTGTGAGGAAGACTCCATCATGTTTGCAGAAGCGCTCAGAGTGGCCCTTTATTTAATTAGCACTAGGAAAAGGAAATGGCGTAGGGTAACGTTAATATAATGTGTCACAAAAATGTGACTGTATTCTTTTTTTAAACAGTGAAGTTTGTTGATGGATGAATATCGATCATTTTCATGAATAATCAAACTTTTTTTAAATAACATCACGCCGGTATCTCCCGAAGGGTCGGGCAGAGGTGTACCTATAGTACACCCACATTTCACCAGTTATGTTTAAGTCCCATGTAATAAGACTATTTTCGACTTGTTAGCTGCTTTTTAGAGTAATAGCTGGTTTTTTGCCGATACAGTACGCCATTTTAGCTTAGACACATGGCAAATGGAAAAACTGTGCACTAATTGAAGAGTTGCTAATAATCTGTAATTAGGACCTAATGCTTGGCAACCGGTACCCTAATTACGTAATACACAATCAACTCGTTTTGAAACAGATTACTAATCCATTGCTTGATAAGTTCGAAATTTAATTCTGCTCTGCAACGTAATTATCGCAATGAATGTTGTTGAACTGTCAAAATGAAACAAATGATCGCTATCGCATTGCTTCTGCAAGATAGGTAATAGCCCTGCGGGTTGCATTTACTTGATAGTATACATTTTTATTCATGTTCTTAATTTTAACTTAAGTATATTTTAACTTATGGCTGACAGTCTTACCAAGGGGTATCGTATTACCCAGTTACTGGGTTGTGGTGGTCAGATAGGCAGTCGCTTCATGTAAAATATTGGTACAGCAGCACCCGTTTAGATTCAAAACTGATCCCGATATAGTTGGGAATAGGCAAGTGATGAAGTTTAACTTATAAACGAATGTTGAAGACCTTAAAATAATAACAATAGCCTTCCTACAAGATTAATATTTTTTGGAATTACAAAAGATCTCTCAAAGGGATCTCTTTTTTACTTGAATGAATACTGAAAATGTCGTCCTTAGTCGTAATTCGTAGGAATCAGCAGAATGGATCAAAGTGAATGGTAATAAAGTTAACCGTAATTGCTGAAGACAGGAACCACGACCTATCATTACTTACCGACTGCTTCCTTCCTCTAACTGAGGAAAAATTTGTAATAAACTTGCGTGTGTTCTTTTCTTTGAAAGTTTTTTTGATGCAGTACCTAATTGAAGGAAAATAGCTACGAGAAAATCGAAATATATTGCTCCTTCATCATCATCATCATATCAGCCGAAAGACGTCCACTGCTGGACATAGGCCTCCCCCAAGCACCGCCACTTCGACCGATTCTGTGCTTCCCGCATCCACCGAACTCCTGCGGCCTTTACTAAGTCATCGGTCCATCTTGTGGGAGGCCTTCCGACGCTACGTCTTCCAGTACGTGGTCGCCACTCCAGAACCTTTCGGCCCCATCGGCCATCTGTTCTGCGAGCAATATGTCCTGCCCATTGCCACTTAAGTTTGGCAATTCTTCGGGCTATGTCGGTTACCTTGGTTCTCCTGCGGATCTCTTCATTTCTGATTCGATCACGTAGGGAAACTCCAAGCATAGCCCTCTCCATTGCTCTTTGGGTGACTTTTAGCCTTCTGATAAGGCCCATTGTGAGCGACCACGTTTCAGTGCCATAAGTCATCACTGGCAACACGCACGAAAGGTCATGTCAAATGCCCATGTAACACCCGCCCTCATAAAGATCGGAGACGCTACGCTCGAAGTTGTAGACGAGTATGTTTACCTAGGACAAACTGTCCAGCTAGGTAGGTCCAACTTCGAGAAAGAGGTCAATCGTCGAATCTGACTCGGCTGGGCAGCGTTCGGGAAGCTACGCAATATCTTCTCGTCCCACATACCACAGTGTCTCAAGACGATTGCTCCTTTGGTGTTCCTAAAAGAAAGAAATAAAAATAGGTTTATTCGTCACAGAAACATGTACAAACAAAAGTTCATGAACATCAACATAATCAGCTTATAATGATATGATCACTGCTGGAATACAGGCCTCTCTGTAAGAGGGAGTGGGCTGTAATCTACCACGCAGGCCTAGTGCGCTTTGGTGTCACAGGTCTTCAAAATTTTGATTCTAGGACATGCCGTTTTCCTCATGATGTTTTCCTTCACCGTTTTGAGAGCAGTGGTGATGAAATTATTTACACAAATTAAAGGCTCATGCAGACCAGCCCGTATTGTCGCGCGACGCGACACGAACCATACAATTTATAAGAAAACTTCACGGTATAACAATAACCAGTGTCGCGTGGTGCGACAAGTCGCGTTGGTCTGCACAAGCCTTAAAGCGCCTAGCTGGGTTCGAACCCACGAGTGACTCGAAAGTCGGGGCCGTTACCACTGGGCCACCACTGCCCTGCTAGTTGCTAAAAGATAAGGCCACTGGTTCAGATATGTTTGTGGCAGCGACGGGACGTGTCGACTGACCATATTTAAGATGGAACCGCCACTCCACTCGTGCGGGGGAAATAAGCCACGCCCATCAAACTACTATAAATATTTTCGAGGTAGGGCCTTAACTAGTAGTAGTTATTTTCCTCTTTTACCTACCTACAATGTTAGCTGGTATTGCTCATTCTAGCGTTCATTCGAGTGTAAAATTCAATTAATGCACCAACAATTGCTAATCCACCACGACTTTATTCTAGGCCTATTGCCAGTTTCCAATTTTTTGTTTTAAACATTTTCATAGTCTTTTGTAAATAACTGCTAACTAAATCGCTTAGCTTTGCTAAGTATTTTGGTAATAAAAGCCAGTAAATAGTAACGATTATCGTCTCACCGCTATCTTAATGATACGAATAGGGATCAAACACAAAATCATGACCCATCGATTGCCAATCCACCACGACTTGATCATTGACCTATTGCCCGTTTCCAATTTTTGTTTTAAACTTTTTCATAGCCTACTGTAAATGACTGCTATATTAATCGCTAAGCTTCTCTACTTTGCTAAGTATTTTGGCATTGTGAGCCAGTAAATAGTAACGATTATCGTGTCACCGCTATCTTAATGATATGAATATAGACCGGTACGATATTGGAACGATGTTGTGAAAATCGATAAAACTGCATGTGCATCTACAGAGTGTAATCTACCTACATGTTACGTATTCAGAGTTTTCCCGCCCACCGCCTTATAAAAACCACCATATCTACCAGGTGTAGCGGTTACACCGCCACATACGAACTACGCAGCATAAGACATGACGTCATACAAATCCTGCATCGCGAAATTAGAGTTTACCCCGCGATCGACATATATACCTACAAACTCCCGACATAAACTTTCGGGCAGTTGCCAGCTAGACACAACACCCGTCTGTTCGGAGGATTCTCACTTTTCTAATGAGGATTAGTGAACTTTACACCCTGTTCCTCATACCTCTAAACAGGTACCATTCCGTCCGATCGCAGAAGGCAACTGCAGGCGACTTATCGCCGTGACACGATCGACTGGTTTCTATGAATAGCTGAAATACCTTCCGTAGCTAGCGACACGTCGTTAGCAGCTACGGGCGAGCGACAGGCGACACGTGTAGCCCGACCGCAGACCAGGGAGCCAAGTCTACTAATTTACAAACGTCACAATGGTCTCTCGATGCTAAGTTTTTGACAGATTTGCCATACAAAATTTGTCAAAAACTCACCATCGAGAGACCATTGTGACGTTTGTAAATTATTAGTAGACTTGGCCCCATCGATCACTAATAAAGAACTTGGCCCCCAGTAGTGCCGAAAACGCTCGAGCGATAACACCTTTTTCTATCTTCTATCTACCGACTGGAATACGGGCTGCTGCCGCTTGCGTTCGGGTTCGGAATCATGACTGCAGCGACATGACGCCGCGACGGGTTGCTTGCAGTTGCCACCTGCGGTCGGGTATGGAAACGTACCTTTACAAGGGCATATCAAAGCGGCCAAGTACGATACGGACTCGGTCACGAAGGGTTTCGTACCACCGTACAATATTTTCTACGTTTCTTGTATGAGAACCCCTTTTAATTGATAGCTTAATTTTAGAAAGAAAGAAAGAAAAATTGTTTGTTCATTGTTTAGAAAATTTGTTTTTACATTTATTTGTTATTATAGCGGCTATGGTAGTACACTCTCTGTGAAAATGTCAAGTGTCTTCCTATAGTTCAAAAGAAGGAACGGACGGCACCATTTGACGTACGTACGAAACCCTAAAAAGTTGTAGGCACATTTACAATACTTTTATTTTTCAATCTCACACGTTTTGCTATCAGCAGAAAACAATCTAATAAAATACATCAGCCGAACAGAACGGTATAAATATTTCTATGAAATATTAATCCTTTGAATTCCCCACTTTAATAAAATATAATATCATAATAGAAAACGCTTTATTGTACAGCATATATAGTTTGCTCAAACGGATTTTAAAAGCGATTGTGAGGCGAGCGGTTTTATCTCAAACGGTGATCTCGTTCAAAGTTTTGATGGGCCGGAATTGTAGGGAAAAGACAAAGGCTGCCGAAGGTATAGTGGTAAACGGTATAATAGACGCGGTGGTGTTCAACGTGGTAACTAGGGCGATCTTCCCTAGCAACTGTTTAGTTCATAGACAGATCAGAGATAAACACAGGTTGATAAACATACATAATAATAGGTACTACTATAAAGCGACTCACAAGCGACTATCAATACGATACCTATGTCGACCATCAGCGGTGCGACAGAAAATCAGCTCGACGAACGTTAGTGTTACTGATTGTTTTCACGTTATACGATGGGACGACGATACTTTTGATCGACGAACGTTAGTACGACTGATTGTTTTCACGATAAACCATCGTTTATCGTGAAAACAATCAGTCGTAAAGTCTAAAAGTTTCGTAGTCCCATCGGACTACGAAAATTTTGATCGACGAACAATAATAGTGCGCCACGATTTTCGCTCGACAAACTAAAGCGCTAACATTGACAATCATTCCAGCGATAGTATAATAAAATATTTGTGTTGTCTGTGAAAACAACCAGTCGTACTACTAACGTTCGTCGAGCTGATGTGCTGTCGCACCGCTGATGGTCGATATATCGTACTGTCGCCCTAGCATTTGTCGCGTATTTGTTTGTCACAACTATCATATGAAGTTCTACAAAGCCTCGTATCCTCTATCGCAACAATTGACGTGCAACAAGTGACGCTCAACATGTTCGGCAATGTTGCACAACAGCGCCTGACGTTGCCAGCCGGCGCGCAATATGACGCGTGACTTGTTGTTTGTTTCCGTGCAACATGCAGTTGAGCATCAAATGTTGTCAAGTGGAGACATGACGCGCAGAAATGACCGTAATGTGAAGTAACGAACGAGTGCTCAAATTAATTGGACTGTACCAAAACTATGAATTTTAGGGGATACTGCCATGCTCACGGAGAATACAAAAATAAAATCTCCGGTTCCCAAATATCGAGGAGTAACAGCCAATCTGAGAGAAGCACTGATTGCATTTCGAAATGTATCTTCCTTCGATATTATAAGTGAAATTTTTTGTAACAGTAGGTATGTCGAATTCTGCTTTGCTCATTTGGGTAAAATTCCGTAAAATTCGTAAAAGATCTATCAACCACACGGAGATCACTGAATACATTTTCTTTATTTAGTAAGTAATTTCTAACCCACCAACATCGTATTTTTCTTTTTGATGCATTTCTCGATAAAACTATAACCACAGCCGCGCCGCTGGAGTAAACACTAGTTCCTCTGATCATTCGTGAACAGACAACATTGCTAAACAAAAGTTCCGTGCTCATTTTCAACATGTAGTGCAACATGTCGTGATCCAAATGTTGCCAAATGGATACGTGGCTTTAATATAAGACTGTGATTTTCCAAATTCAGAACAAAGTCCTCTACGCATACAGAGAAGGAACGAGCGTAGACCATACAATACATTATAAAGCGACTGTTCATGATATTATAAAGTTCGCATCAGGCAAAGTTTAGATGGAACGGAATTGTAGGGAAAAGACAAAGGCTGCCGATCGTATAGTAAACGGTATCCTAACTTATATTATAAATGCGAAAGTGAGTTTGTTTATTTGTTACACTTTCATGCTAAAATGGCTAAGCGGATTTGGATGAAATTTGACACATGGGTAGATCATGACCTCGAGAAGGACATATTATGATACTTTTTATTCCGATATTCCCACGGGATCGATACAACAGATACAACACAGTATTTAATAATTAGACGTTGTGGTGTTCAACGTGGTAAGTAGGACGATATTCCCTTAGCACCTTAGTTCATAGACAGACCAGCAATAGACATTTGCAGCCTAATAGTTAGGTTACCCATAGAAATAATTCTAGAACATCGGTCTATGATTATCCAAATACCTACTGGGCCAATGGCCTCTCGTACAAAGAATCATACAAAAAGCTGATATTGAAGATACCTGAACTATATAGTTCTAGTATAGATGTATTATCTTAAAAGTTACGAAGAATCACAATGGGTAAAGTTTTAATGAAAGCTGGCACTAATTGAAGATTTGGCACGGATAAGGTTACTTGAAAGTTAAGACATTCATATGATAGCAAGAAGCTACTATACTGCCAGCCTATGAACCATTTATTAGAAAAGACACCAATTTTTTTTTTTACAATCTATGCTTAATTAAAAAAGTTTCTCTAGATTTATTGTGTCCCGATCGTATAACAATTTATTGTACCTATTAAAACTTTTTTATGTGACAATAAATACTATAATACATATATGAACAGAAGAAGCTCGAAAATCTGACAACCAGTACTACCAAGGGGTTTTGGAGGTCAGATAGGTAGTCGCTCCATGTAAAATACTGGTATTTAGCAACATCCGGTTAGACTCGAAGCCGACCCCAACATTGTTGGGAAAAGGCCAGGCAGATTATGATAGGAACAGACGAATAAATAACACAATTTGTTTTAAACACATTTCAAAAGTTACGAAAATAGATGATGACTCAAGACTCATAGAGGAGCTCGTCGATCCATCAGGTTAAGCTACGCTTGCCGGGGTTAGTCAGTAGATGGGTGACCATCTTTACATACCGAGACTCCTCCGTGCCTTGGAATGCTTTCCAAAGCACGTTGATAAACCGTTGGTCCCAGCTGTCATTCGTGGATCTTTGACAGTCATTACGAGTCGTCAGAAGCTCGAAAGTCTGACACCAGTCTTACCAAGGGGTATCGTACTACCCAGTTACTGGGTTGTGGAGGTTAGATAGGCAGTCGCTCCATGTAAAATACTGGTATTCCGCTGCATCTAGTGAGACTGGAAGCTGACCCCAAGATAGTTGGGAAAAGGCTAGGAAGATTGATTTAACGAAAATAGATTATGACTACAACAGTAAAAATCCAATTCAAAGAAAAGCAACAATATCTCTAGCAATCCACGTAAGTCCTTTAACGTAACACAAACAACTCCCTCCAGACAATTCCCACTTGCAGTAACATCACCTCAAAACTGTATTAAAAGCGCAAGACTACCATAAGTTACAATAAGGCCGTAACTAAACACTGCAGATGTAACCCGAAAACCGCATTCACGTAACTTTGGTCTGAAATTGTCACAGTGGCTCTGGGAAAAGTCCAAAACTTGTGGCAAAGTTGAGTTTTCTAGCTCGTTTGTGCCAATTGTAGAGCGGTGTGGATCTGGCCGGGAAATACGTTTGTTGAGATACGGTCCAAACGTGAGCCTATTAGGGTATTGAAGGAATCATTTCGAGAATTTAGTTGGATTTATTATTTAGGGTCATTTTTGCGTGGTTCTGAGGAAAGTGTTATTGTTCTAATACTTGGTGAGCAATAATTAATATACATTCTACTCGTAAACATGATAAAAGTTGGCAAGAACCTGATTAATGGTCCCAAATCATTCAACACCTACAAGTTGTATAAGCATTTTCAAAAGAAAAATAGGTATCATGAATAAAATGTAATTTGGTGTATATTATTATAGTGCATTACTTTTCTATTTCAATAATACTGATCATAGAAGCGAAAAACTGTTCCTCACAAATTATTGTAATATGTATGTAACGGTCATGTCAATAATAAATTTTATAGGTACTACAAAACTATATATTATATTGTATTTGTATCATAAGGTACGTCACTCAATTAAAGGGACAACTTTTTAAAGACCCAAAATAATAACAGTAAAAAAGATTTACCAAACACTAATGCCGTTGAAATCCGGGCACGTATTTCTCGCCTCAACTTACTGAAGCAAAATGTTTCCCTGAATATGCGGCTAACGACAGAATAATAATTATCTATAAACACAGTATGAAAGTTCATTATCATTAATAATAACTGTAAATAGGTCGCGAGAACAGCCACAGTCAACGCCACCTGTCGTGTTAATAGTAAACAACAGGAAAATGGTCAAGAGAAATCTGAGCTGACATCCGTTATGCGACCCAAACACGTGGTATAGAAGATTCGATTATATGCCTTCCAAACAAAGGCAACAATTCCACGTTAGGTTGTTTTTGACAGAATTACTTTCAAGGATGGACTTAGTTTTGGTCTCCATGATTATGAACCTTTAGTAAACCGGTACCCTAATTACGTAATACAGAATCAATTCGTTTTGAAACAGATTACTAATCCATTGCTTGATAAGTTCGAAATTTAATTCTGCTCTGCAACGTAATTATCGCATTGAATGTTGTTGAACTGTCAAAATGAAACAAATGATCGCTATCGCATTGCTTCTGCAAGATAGGTAATAGCCCTGCGGGATTCTTATTGGATGGGTATCAGACTAATTTGTTAAAGTTTTAGAGGTACGAGGAACAGGGTGTAAAGTTCACTCATCCTCTATAGAGAAGGGAGGATCCTCCAACCAGACGGGTGTCATGTCTGGCGGGCAACAGCCCGATGGTTGATGACGGATAGTCTTATATATGTCGTTCGCGCGGTAAACGCTAATTGCGCGATGCAGGATTTGTGTGACGTCGTCTTTGATGCGTAGTTCGTATGTGGCAATGTAACCGCTACAATGTAGTTAATGTGGTTAATGACCTTGTCATTGTATGTGACTGTTTTTTGCGACAAGCCTACCATATTCTTCCTACCCCAGCAACTCTTGAAAGAGAGACCATAAAAGTGGCTATGAAGCTAGACGAGTTCCGGAGAAACGATTCAATTGTGTTTGATGCCGCAACGGTATTAAAACAAAAATAACAGTGGAGAAGTAAGAACATAACATAACATCACGCCTTAATCCCCGAAGGCATAGGCAGACGTGTATACATAATACACACACAGTTCGCCAGTTATTGTTAAATCCAATGTAATAGGGGGTGAGTCTATTGCTATCATCTGGGAGAAGTAAGAAAACCCATGATTTTTACTTCCTTCCATTGAATAACAAGCAGGAGACAGAAAAGAACTAACCCAAACAGGAGTACAGCTGTGAAAAGTAACCTCACAGCAAACCTTTTCGTATCTAAATGTAATACTTTGCTCTCATACTCATATAAGTATGAGAGCAAAGTATTAGATTTAGATACGCTCTATCCCAAAAATAACGGCTCTGTATAAATTTTACACGAACGATATAATTCATAATTCCCACTGCGTACATCCCAATTGATATAGTATGATATTTACTTTACCGACAGCAGTTTGTGTTCGAAAACCCAAGCTTTTATTTTCTATTGTTGGAACGCAGTCAGCATGCAAATTTATTCCGGATTTTTTTACGTTTTCGAGAATCTGCTGTGAAATAATTGTAAGAAAAAAATGTATGGTGAAAAGTTTTACTTGCAACTTGAATTTGTTAAGAAAATATTTGTGATGCTTTGTGGATTTGTAAAGAATAAATAAACCAGTGAAATGTCCGTGAATTCCGGGTTGTGCGCGGCGACTGTCGACTAGCTTTTCAGACCTGTGGGAATGCAGATTTTCGTAACGATGTTAACAATGTGCAGTTCGATGCTTCTGCCTTCGTCATTATTCATTTATTTACTCTATTCTGTGTCACCGTAAAAAGCAGTGAAAATATTTTCTCTCTTTTATGAAATGAAAACTGGTAATATTCACAGCGCAGTTACAAAGTGCGCTGTGAATATTACCAGTTTTCTCATTCATAATGCTCCAATGAAAAGACGTCTAGAATTCGCCGCTCCTCAAGTTTCGTTAACTTCATCATCCATTTCAATTAAAATTTACTCCTGCTTAACAAAAACTACTAGGTGCAAGCGAAAGGGGTGTCGGAACTCAAAACTTTTTAAACCCTGTTTAAAATTTTATACAACTTAAATATCAGCCTCATCTAGTTGGTCAAAGTTTGCAGCAAAGCTTCAGTTTTCATATTTCTATTGAAACAAAATTGTAATACAGGTACTTAATACAGGTTTTTTCAAAAGGTTGTAGATGTGTTTGTAATAAATTAGGTACAGTCCAATGACGTTAGCCTTTATAAAATGTTAATGAAGATGCCTTTACGATAGGAACAGATAGATCAAGTTCCAATGAAGATGGAAGCGAATTCAGTTATTGTAGGAATGAAAAAGACAGTTTTAGACTTAAAATAAAAAACTGCACTACATAATAAAAAAGTGACTATATAATTAATGACACTGCCTGTTAATAGAAAGAATAAACATTTCAATAGTTAATTAATGACGAGCTAAGTATAAGACCACCCTGATGCGGGTCGACAAGCCAATCTACGCTGTGACCTAATTTCAACTTTAGGCTTAAATGATGACACAACTTCTGCCCTTAGGCTAATGTCACTGGGTGCACCTAAGGGACACCAGCGTTCAGTATAATCTTAATGAGAAGCGACACGGTGTAGGCATTAAGGTATTTTAAATTCTATGTTAGCAAGCTTATAGCAATTAACGATTAGGTAGGCACAATTTTTTCCAAATCAGAATATAATTAGCTAGCTTTTGCCCGCGGCTTCGCCCGCATGGATGTCAGAAAATATCCTACAGGTACATACTACCGGGATTAGACACCTAATATCCGAGGTAAAGGTCATTGACTCCTACCGCTGCGCACGCGTTTTCGTCAACCATAATTATTTTGTTACGCGTAATTTTGAATCTGCGATATCTTTCAAGATGATGTCAAGGCATTTTAATGAAAATTACATGCTCAATTTAAATAACATATTTTATTGGATATGGATAAATATAATACCGGTCTGAAAAATTGCTTCGGAAATACAATAACATTTTTATCAAATTCTTAAAGATAAAAATGGTTAATGTGGGTCATCCTTAAAAGACTTTATTGTTGAACTTTTTAAGATATACACTTCTGTAGAACATAAATTTGATGTATCCCTTATGGCTAACGCGGCGCACGCCAGTAGGTAAAGCTCGCAGTTGGCATAATTTTTCCGACATCAACAATAATCGTCATATTTCAGCTAATTAACACAAAACCGTAATGAATTATACACAAAAACCTTCCTCTTGAATTACTCTATCTATTAAAAAACGCATCAAAATCCGTTGCGTAGTTTTAAAGATCTAAGCATACATAGGGACAGACAGCGGGAAGCGACTTTGTTTTATACTATGCTATGCTATGATTATATCATATAGCGAAATGATTTCGGTGATCACAGTCTTGTTAACCTGCTTTTCTTGCAATGATAATGGTTCTATAACACCTTTGCTATAATTACTGAGAGCCACATATTCCTTATAGTTAGTTATACCATCCTGTTATAAACAATTGACCGCACTTATTATCATTCTTCCGCTGAAGCGCTACAAAAACGCGTAACTTAAAAAAAAGCGGCTAACTCACGCTCTATTAGTTGTCAACTAGCCAGAGAGAGCGATGGTGCGAGTAATCCAATTTGAAAGTTGTGCCCACCGAACCGGGCTACGTCATAATTAACTACTGGCAGGGGACAATGTCATGAATAACTAAACCCTCATGAAACAACTGGCCATGTCGCATGTATGGGTTGTAATCTGTGGCAGAATGAAAGAAAAATATAGTTTAAATGAAGTTGTTTGCGGTTGATGGAAGGAAAACAGTGCGAGAGGCAAATGAGGAAATTCATCGTTGCTTCAGGTTAAGGATAATACGATTGATACCATATACTTTACCTATACCTACGAATAATAAAAGTACCTATGAGTACGTGGGTGCAAGTGAAGACAAAGTTAGTCCCTTTCTTATTAAACTGTAATGAACTTTAATTTGAAGTGACTGCATAATGCACACGCACATAGCTAACGTGTTACAACCTCTAAAAGGAGGAGGTTCTCAATTCGACTGTATGTTGTTTTTTGCAAAAAACGAAAATCAAAACCAAAGACACTGACTTCCGAAAATAAAGTTAGTTTTGACTTTGTAGTGTCTTTTTTGGAAGTCGGTTTTATTTTTTGTAAAAAGTTTTCTATGATTTAAAATACCGCTCATCCTTTTTCAGTTATCAAGTTATCTTTCTGTCAAAAACAGGCCAAGTGCGTGTCGGACCACGCACAATGAAGAGTTCCGTAGTTGGGATGAATGTATCCCAAGAACTAAATTAACTTAGTAGTTGAGAAACATGTTCTTCCATACATCGGTGGCGGTCTCCAACTGCAAATGTAACATTTTGTTATGTGATAAAACTACAAATTATGAAGTTTTGGACTTTACCTTTACTTATGCTGTGACACCTTGCTTCATACAAACATGATTGTAGGTCAACGGGAAGTACCCTGTAGGTTTTGATTCATTTGCGTGTATCAAAATATGTCACATAAATGGCCGTATTTATTGCGTTGACTTAGAAGCTTGATTTTTTAGAGCTCCAAGGGAATTTACGGAGGATTTACGTATTTGATATTAATTTCAACTTGATCCACGCGTTCCTGAGAAAATGGATCTTGACAGACTGACGGACGGACAACGAAGTAATCCTATAGAGGTTCCGTTTTTTCCTTTTGAGGGACAGACAGAACCCTAAGAACAACAAAATTGTTGAGTTGTTAAGCCTAAGTAAAGTAAGTTAAGTATGGGACGCGTGGGTAAAGATAGACTCGCTTTGACATTTCGCAAAAATATCTTCACTAAATTATTACGTGCCATTTTCCAACGACTAGTCTTATGATAACAATGGCACCGCATGAAAGCTTTATAATACCACAGTGTAACAAACACTCTATACAAAGTGTTTGCTAAACTGCGATAATACTGTTTGAAAGTTGAGCTTTGTCGTTGGCACTCCAATGAGCACCCATTCATACTAATATGCTTGCCTATAATCCAACCTATTAGTACTTAGCACATTATTATAGTAACAATATTCTCATACGAATACCGCTTCGAGCTATATGGCTATATAGCTCGAAGCAGTTCCCCGTCAAAGTTAAACTATCAATGATAGATTCATTGTTGCTCCTAAACCAAGATTAGTATTGCAAAATGGAATACTCCCAACTGACTATTAGCGTAGTAGTAGAATGGAGCTATTATCTATGTAGGTTGGAGTCCGAATACGCGAAAATTCTGCTCTAATAAATGTACGAGAGTAACTCTGTGTTACATAGTGTTATAATTTCATACTGAGTTTACTGCAGTCTAAAATTAATATGGAGAATGAAATAAAATGTTAGTAGAAATTGTCTCGCGAGGAATAAAGGATACGACCTCTGGAATGTTTACATTTTATTTTGTATTTCAAGTACTTTAATGTTTTCATTGTGCTTCTGAGAATTGAAGAGAAACATACATTGTATTGGTTGCTTATTGTCTCTGGAAAGTCAAAAGAGTTTACCTACTCCATTCCGAGAAAAGCATTCCAAAAATTCTTAAATTAATTAATTTCGACAATTTCTGATTTTGAAATAATGTCGTTTTCGTAAACTTTTCGTTTTTATTCTTAAAACACGTAATCAAGGTAAACTAGAAGTAACGTCATATTAACCATACATTTTTCACGGTGTAACTTAGACGGAACTTGACTCTACTGTAGAAATAACTTTGTTTTCATTTTAATTAACAATCGGAAAGAGCGGACTGATGGCAATAAAAAAGAGATTAAAAGATGCACTGTCTGTCGTATCTATTTCTTTGACTTCTTTTCTCAATACAATACTCTTTATTGCTTTACCATAATGTGTACTAATTAAGATCTGTGTCCTAGAGGGTCCACTGTAGGGCACACCAAATGGATAGGAGAGAGGAAGCCCTGTTTTAGGAGATCATTAAGTTGTTATTGTGGGAGCAAGTTTTAACTTACACATAATAAAACTAATAAAAGTCAGGAGATCGCGAATAAGATACTAACATTTCGCTTATTTCTATCTCTTTCTTGATAACAACAGCACCATCAAACCAGAAAGAGAAACCACTGAAATTAGGTTCCATTTTTCATTCAGTGCAAACAAGAACCACTGCACCAACATCCTATAAATACAGGCACGAAAGCCAATTTCAAAAGGGAACTCCATACATATTTTCCCTTACAATTCCACTTTAATATCCTTTTGATACAGTAGCCTATTTAGCTGGCTTTCCTTGGAAATAATGTGAGCCCCTACAGGGAAGTAGTTACGTTTATATAAGAAGTTCCATCGTTTGTTACACCTAGTTACTCGGGAGTCATCCTGGGACAATTTTTAGTTTCCTAGTCAAGAAGGAAAAAGTTTTTATCTTTCGCTATATGGAAATGTCTGCTTTTAGTAATTTTGCTGTCAGGTTAATATCTTATTTGTTTTCTTTACTTTCTTTCCTTTATGTTTTTCTGTACTATGTGTCTGTTTTTTGTCGCGGAAATGAAATTGAAAAGCGTGGGTTTTCGTGGTATTTTACAGAAATGCAAAACAAAAAATTTCAAGTGGCCGGGGTCATGATTTTTTAATTATCTTTATTTCTCGATTATATCTTGCTTTTCAGGTATTTAGGTAAGTTTTTTAGTATTATGAACTTACATACATTAACTAGTATCTTGTCCCCCTACATTTCATCTATCAGAATTAAATGACATCGCTCTGCCAACCCATTTTAGCAGAAGCATTAGCTGCATCACTCGTGTGAGAACCAAAATTCACCTGCACAGTAATTACAATCGCGATCTATCCCGATCAATCGCCGCTAAGCGCGTTGATTATCGTAAAATCGAATGTAAGCGCGATGATTATTGTCCAATCGTTGGGAAGCGCGATGATTATTTATCGATCAATCGTTGGCTCTATACTCATTCTGCGGAAACCAACATTCATCAGCGGTTATTTACATAATGTTTCTATTTCCATTTTACATCTGTACTGTGGAACTAGTTGCAGCGTTCTAATCCACGTTAACGAATAGGGCTGGGATTAAAATTCGCGATTTATGGTACATGTTGCCTGGTAGCAATTTAACATGAGAGTCGCTACGTTAGGAAAATTGATTATTTTAGCTAGAAACATAGGTATCAAGTTTAAATAGGTTTTGTGCAGCTTTTATAAGGTCAGATTTGGAAGCAATTATTGCTTTTGACAATACTCATGATACTCATATACGAGTACGCTTGAAACTGCTGTTCATAATCAGCCTATTAATGTTCCCACTGCTGGGACACAGGCGTCCTCTCTGTGAGAGGGAGTGGGCCGTAATCTACCACGCAGACCCAGTACGGGTTGCACACAGTCATGTCTTCGAATTTTTGCTTCTAAGACATGCCGGTTTTCTCACGATCTTGTAATTCACCGTTTTAAGAGCAGTGGTGATGAAATTATTTTCCACAAAGTAAAGCGCATGCTTGGGTTAGAACCCATGACCTACAACTCGTAAGTCGGGGCCGTTACTACTGGGCCACCACTGCACTGCTCTGAAACTGCTGTTCGGTTACCAACAATTAACCTTCATCTAATTAATTAATTGTTGTGATAGATCAAAGATGTGATAGCGTTGCATTAGTCGTAATTATATTCCTTGTGCCTATCAATCATCACTCTTCTTTATTGCCAAGCATCTGTGAGAGCAGTATATATAACCATATATGTATGTAGGAGCTCCTTTCTCTTCAAAAGCATATGAGCATCCCTTTAAAAAGTTCCAATCTCGCGGAATCCATAAGAAAATTGCATCGCAGTATGTTAGAATACGTTCGGCAATTTAAAATAATGTTTGTTCACTATACCTACGTATCGCGTATGCAGACGCGAACGGGAATCTCTTATAAATATTTGATACAGCTGAGCCAGATATTTGCCTTTGCCAAGCAACAGTAGCTTTAGGCAATATCGTCGAAATTTCAGAGCTTACCTTCAGGCTAATAGAATTTTCATTTCAATAGCAAATCGTTGAAGAGGGGACGGTCAGGTATAAATGGTAGACAAAAGAAACAATGTCGAAGAAAGGTAAAGCGATAAGATTGTTTCCTCACTTGTTTTACTGCTCACGTCTTTGTAAAAGGTAAGGTTTCCGATAGACATATGAGCACTAATACAGTCAGTCTCCTTTACGATTATGTAGCGATAAAAAGTTACGTAACAGTATCTAACTACGTTGATTAGAGAAGCGTTAATTAACATTTGAGTTGAAGGAAACTGTTCTGTTTTAAAACATTCGTGCTAACTTTATTGCTTAGTTAAGCTTACAGAGTTTGCAAACAGGAACGAAACACGACGCAATTATTAATAATTCAACCTCTCGCATATATTTTTTAGGCGTATGTATGTATGTATGTAATTAATATTTAAACTTGTCACCAAGTTCTACAAACAGGGTACCCCTTGGTTAATAATGAATTCTGGACATGTGTCCCATGCGAATGCTTTAGGCTCTAGCGCCCCTTCGTGAGACAAACATTACATTATGACGGGAACAACGAAATCAAGAACCTTGTTGGTGCATTGGTAATGAGTGTGCTCTTACAGTTTCAAGGATATGTGTTCAAATACAGATAGGGGTAAAGGATTCTGGGGTTCTCTGTTGGAAAATTAAAGGCTGTGTCTTATAAATATTGACCCTAGGCTCTTTGAAGAGATAACCAAACATGAATGACTCCTGAAAACCTATTGGTTAAAGTTTTTTAAGATAATATTGAATATCGTGGAAGTAACTAAATTCCCGGAGCAGTGGTGGCCCAGTGGTAACGGCCCCGACTTACGAGTTGTAGGTCGTGGGTTTGAACCCAAGCAGGCGCTTTACTTTGTGTAAATAATTTCATCACCACTGCTCTCAAAACGGTGAAGGAAAAAATCGTGAGGAAACCGGCATGTCTTAGAACCAAAAATTTCGAAGACATGTGACATCTATCAATCCGCACTGGGCCCGCGTGGTAGATTACAGCCCACTCCCTCTCACAGAGAGGAGGCTTGTGTCCCAGCAGTGGGAACATTAATAGGCTGATGATGACGATGAACTAAATTCCCACTAGTGCCTTCGGTGACTGTACAATAAAACCTTTACTATACAATAAAACCTTTAAATACCTCTACCGTTGACCAAACAAACAAAGCCAAAACAAATAAACGAAAACAAAATTACCAACTGTAACGGAAAACGGAAAAGCACCTTCCCATAATCACAGCAAATAATTCCCCGAAGACTGACTCATTAAATTTTATGGCAAATGTAAATTATTTTGTATGTTCTACTAAAGATAATATTCAAAATATGCAAACATTCCCGAGTCAGTTCATCGGAAGGCTGGAACTCCACGAGGATGTTAATAATTAATTTGCTTTTGCAAAGAGTATACATACAAGTGTAGGAGAATTTGAGGGTTTGGTGCCTAGCTGTTGAAAATTTAAAACAGAATACACTGACGGTCGAGAGGCGTTCTCAGTGGTTATGGCATGTTTGCTAAAGAGTGGCCTGCGCTGCGACACGGGAAGAAGGCAGTGCGGTAGGTTTAATCAATTTTTCAAACCTTCTTTAACCGTGAGATGACTTCCTTAGTTATCCTCTGAGTTCAGTTAGCGTAGACTTCTTGAATTTAGATTGTGAACTCTAGAAGAGGTAGGAAATAATAGGTATTTTTATTGCCAACTATAAATAAAGTAAAAGATTGCATTGAGGGATTTTGGCGAAGAGCCTAGTTTGCCAATCTCAACATAGTACCCACCACAGATATAGATAGACATAGATAACGCAAGTATCACGATCTGTATGAAAACCAAGCGTGCCATTTTTTGACTACCTACTATGACGTCACAAGCATTATTTAGTGATGGGAAAATAAAATCCGCCGCACGCGGCAGCGTCTTTGAATCGATTTTATTATCTTTGAAATCGATACTGCTGGCTGGGTGAGCGCTGGCGCTAGATGGTGGGGGGGCCTAGCGCCAGAGCTCACCCAGCCAGCAGTACGCTAACTAAAAGTCTTCGCATTGAGAGGTTGTGTGCTCGTGCGCGTTCCGTCGACGTTCACACGTCGTTTTTGGATACCTTTTCCAAAATTTCAAGTAAGTTTACCATTATAAATACGTGAATATTCGATTGAAATACCTTATATTCAATTTAGTTCTAATGTTTACAAAAGCAACGAGATTCTACCCTTTTTCATCTAAATTTTGAATAAAGATCGCCTTTTTATTATACCATTTCTCTATTTATTGAGTAATCGTGTACAGTAAAGAATTATTGAGAATCGCTTATTAAATAGATTAATTAATCGATTTTGTGACATAGTAATGATATAGACAGAAGAATGAGATAGACAGAGGAATGAGATATACAGAGGAATGAGATAGACAGAGGAATGAGATAAACAGAGGAAAATAAAAATTTCTGATCTGCTTAGTAGGCAGTTAGGGATTTATAATTTCTTCAAATTGTTAGTATTTCCCTACTTATTCCTTGTAATTGTTGTAGATTATCTTTCAGAAACAAAAAAAAAACCAGAGAAGAAATTTTAGAAGGTAAACGAAAACCCAGTAAAATACGATATAATAAAATTAAAATGGATGCAAAATTACTTGAGCTACAACAGCAAAAAGATAAAGAAAGTTGTGATCTTCAGTACATCAATAGTCGGATATGCTGCTTTTGTTAATATTCGTTACTTTTTCCCTTCAACAATGCATGCTTCCTCAAAATGTATTTAACAAATAGTGCTATGCTTTGTTGGGAACCAATCTTTATTTCCCGTCGCCTCAATCCATTTTTCTTTTAAATTGGGTTCATGTGGGAAACTAAAAAATCACTAAACGTTACGATAATTTATTAAAATTGTCTACATAATTACTACCTATAAAATACAAAATCATTCCTCTGTTTCCGAAATCGATTCTTGAGATTCGATTTGTGTTGCATATGATGAACAGCACTAATCGCTAAAATTGACAGAAAAATGATAAAAGCTCCTGTACTACGAAACCGATGCGATATACGATAGTATCACTTGCTTCGATATTCATCACTTGTTAAAACAAAACGTCGCATCAACCGCTTCAAGTAAAAGCCGCAATGTAATACGAATATTCAGTTTACGTTTGATAACCTATGTTTTTCTCAAATTTGGTATTACAGAGAGTATTAGATTAAAAATAATTGATTTTAATATTAAATACGCATAATATTAATCACAAAATGACTTATCGATGGAAGGAATCGTTTCCTTTATTTTTCTCCTCACATTTGTAAAGTTTTTACAATGTATAACTGAGCAATTAACCATTTTAAATTATTTTACTGACGTCCGTCTAGCGTGGCACAACGATGCAGACTGAGCGCGAAAGTGGCAGCTTACGATTATTGTACGTAAGCTGGGCACGCGAAGTAGTTGCTCTTGCGTTATCTATGTCTATCTATATCTGTGGTACCCACTGAGTCTTTATCCGGGAATCCATTTCAAATGCAGTATCGGTAAAAATAAAATAATCTTATATTTTTTATTTTTTTATTAACTAGCTTCCGCCAGCGGCTTCGCCTAATAAATTATAGTTTACTATTATATTATGCATGTTTTAGCCATATAAACCTTCCTCTTGAATCACTATATCTATTAAAAAAACCGCATCAAAATCTGTTGCGTAGTTTTAAAGATCTAAGCATACATAGGGACAGACAGCGCGAAGCGACTTCGTTTTATAATTATGTAGTGATAGTGATTTCCAACTTACATCTATCATTACAGAGTAACTATTGCGATAGCGAATTTATCTAACTCTTATCCTAACTTATTATTAATTTATAATTATAATTAAATTTTGTAACTTATTACAAATAATGCATTCTTTGTAAACTCACTCAGAGAACAATAGAACAGGTCCGTGTCATTAGCTATGAGGTTGAGAGTGCAGAGTCGGGGGAATCTAGGTCTTTCTGCCTGGTCTGAGACCGAGAGAGCAACTGTTCGTTAGTTTACGGTTATCAAAACATTTTCGGATGTAACTATATCGTATGTTTGGTTTATATCTGTCCTATTTTCCCCTATAGAAGTGACACTCCAAACAGATTCAGTACAATGAGCGCTGATAACACTTGACAAGACGCTTGCCCATTGCCATCGTGCAATAAAGTGATAGCCTCTGTACACAATGGCCCACGTTAGCTACATGTCAACGTCATCTCTACAATATACCAAAGATACATCAAATAGGTACGTAGTGGAGGAGGAAAACATACGGTAGAGAACATAGCAGAAAGAAACAATAAATCCACTGAATATACTTTGGACAGAGTACTTTCTTTCTACATCTTTTGTCTAAACAAGAAACTCCTCAAAAGTCGACTCTGAGGTTTTCTGGAGCTATCTAACATTACATAATATCTCGCCTGTTATTGCCAAAGGGTTTTGCAGAGGTATAGGTACCTATAGAACACTAACATTTCTCCAGTTATGTTTTTAGGGGTTCTCACCTCAAAAGGAAAAACGGAACACTTATAGGATCACTCGTGTCTGTCTGTCCGTCTGTCACAGCCAATTTTCTCCGAAACTAATGGACCGATTAAGCTGAAAGTTACACATATCAACTTTTGTGACCCAAATACGAACCTGTAACGAAAATAAATGAATTTTGAATATACGAGTAACTTTTAGGGGTCAAATGAGCCTGTTTTTTTTAAGTGTAATGGTTTCTGTTTTTCAAACGGTGTTTGTAATAGATCTATAAAAGGCACTTTTAAATAATCAAGAAATTGGTTCACTAATCCTATAAAACTGTTGTTGTACTGCGATTAAGCATGAATATGATATAATAAAAATATAAGCCTACTGCAGAAAATGGTTGCACACAACTTCTGCCGTTACCAACCTGCATTAGTACAGTCTTAACCGAAGTTAAACTGCGTCTAAACTCGGATTCCGTGAGAGATTAACCTTAATTATGTTACTTCTATCGATTTCGACGTTTAGATAAAGTCTACCTACTCTAGACCGTCTGGCTTCCATATTTATGCGGCTCTTATGCAGCGAGCCGATGAATCGATACCTAAGTAGTATCGATATTTTGTGTTACAATACTTCGAAGCGATACCGACTTCGAAACAGATGGCGTTGTTTAGTTTCCGTTTCCGGAAAAAAGGCGTAAGTGTATGTATGTATGTAATACGTAGCAGATTCACACCCGATATTATTTTAAGAGATACTCTGGGTATAGGTTTTTTGACAGATGAAATTCGATAACTTTCATTAAAAGTTCATTGAAATAAAATTATGCTTATTTCTGGAAATTTATAACTTCTAAGATCAAAATAATATGGGCATTTCAACATGTATTTTTGGTGTATGCATTGTTGGTTTGATTTTCCTTAAATAAATAAATTTAAATCACAAGATTTTACAAGTAAGTAAGTAAATGTTTTGGTCAATATTTCAAAACTATATAGCACCGGCATTTCCTAGCTGACTGATCCCTGAGGACAAATTCCGAAACAAATTCAGAGGTCGAGGTCACTTTATATTATTATCACTTCATACTTTAATTATAATCACTTCACACTTTGTATTGATTCGTGAGTAACTATATCTATACTAGTATTATAAAGAGGTAAAATATTTTGTTTGTAAGTTGGGGGTAATCTCCGAACCTAGCAGTCGGATTTGAAAATATATTTTTTCATTAAATAGCCCAATTCTTGATATACAAGATGGCAGGGACATCGACGCGATTTTTTTTTTATTACCGAGTAAAAATTTCAATGCAGGAGGGTTCAGAATCATGTACTGAATCCATGGTAACCGGCTTCGCGTCGATGTCCCTGGCACCCTGTATAGGCTTCTTGGTTATAGGCTCGCGGACGAAGTCGCGGGCAGAAGCTAGTCATCGATATTTTCGATTTGATATCATAATATACCTTCTCAGACGACGTGATTCCAACGCACGATTGATCGCAATTGCCGACGCTTTGAGACATTATTTGAAGTGTACTTATTTGAACCAGATAAGTACACGTTTCATATTTTTTTCTTCGAACCAACATTTCGAAGCGATCTTATTATATTATTGAAGCTAAAAACTTCTAGAAAGTCTAGAAATTATGACTGCTTCATTGATCTAGTATTCTAGTCATAGATATCCGTGATTCTAGTGGTTGCAAGCGTTACTGATGAGCATGAGGGTTCGATTACCAGGTCGCGCAAAATATTATTCGGTTTCTGGAAAACATCGTGAGGAAACCGGCCATCCCTGAGCCATATTTCTCGACGGTATGTGAAGCCAAGACAGAGGCCCCTGGATGGCATAAAAACCCTTACACCAGGTTAGTCACTTACCACACGAAAATAAAAGGAAGTTCAGGAACTTCTCAGTGGCAACCCGAATTCCGGACTTGTATCCAGTTGATGGCAATAGGCTCATTCCGTATTACTCGGGACTTAAATATACTTAACTGGTGAAATGTGGTTGCTCTAGATACACCTCTCTGTCTCTGTTCCCACTGCTGGGACACAGGCCTCCTCTCTGTGAGAGGGAGTGGGCCGTAATCCACCACGCGGGCCCAGTGCGGGTTGGTAGATGTCACATGCCTTCGAATTTTTGGTTCTAAGACATGCCGGTTTCCTCACGATGTCTGCCTTCACCGTTTTGAGAGCAGTGGTGGTGAAATTATTTACACAAAGTAAAGCGCCTGCCTTCGTTCGAACTTACGACCTACAACTCGTAAGTCGGGGGCCATTACCACTGGGCCACCACTGCTCCTCCTGCCCACCTGTAGCCTGATATTATGTAATGTTAAGTTATGAAATATCTTTGTTCTATTAAGATTATGAGATAGTTAATTGACTCAGGCGTGACCTTGCGGAAATCCATCATAAAATACAATAGACGATGTATATCTAGTAACTTAATCCGCTTAACCGTTCTTAAAGAGTTAGAGAACCCTGTAAGAAATCGACACGTGTTTCGCCTCTCAACGAGGCATCCTCAGGACGACGATTGACCTGTTGCGAACTCGGACACGAAGTGTTATCAACGCGAGCCGAACGCAAAGTGAGCTTCAACCGCCCGTCAACGTCTCGTCGTCTATATAAGTGGGGGTGACGGGCGGTTGAAGCTCACTTTGCGTTCGGCTCGCGTTGATAACACTTCGTGTCCGAGTTCGCAACAGGTCAATCGTCGTCCTGAGGATGCCTCGTTGAGAGGCGAAACACGTGTCGATATCTTACAGGGTTCTCTAACTCTTTAAGAACGGTTAAGCGGATTAAGTTACTAGATATACATCGTCTATTGTATTTTAAGATTATGAGATTTTGCCTGCGTTTTGAAAAGACGCGGCCTCGACAGACGCGATATTACTAACCGTTTAGCTGAAAATAATGGTAATACAACACACGTATGAACGGACGTCCAACGCCTCGTCGCATCCCTGCCTTTTATGGAAGGGCAGAATCAGGGCGTAACATTTTATACCCCATTCGTTTGACGGACTCCAGTTGGCTACTATAGGTACAATTTAATTTTTGATTAGATTGTTACATGTTCCAGTTCACAGAACTGGCAAAGTTTGAACACATCCCAAACTGGTAAAAATGCAGAGAGTTCGTCTCTACTTCTTCCACTTTACTCCTGTCTTTTTTCTACGGCAACTCAGTTTAGATGTCAACAAAAATTTTTTTTATCCGTCATGTAGAGTATAAAAAAAAATATTAGACACGTATTTTTTTATTTTTTTACGTAATCAAAAGATTACGGCAATACGTTGAGTTAAAATGTGACATGACGTCACTCCCCGGTAGATTTTATACTGACTTGTGACATATCGAGCCCTCACTCCGCAACTTTTATGCTTTTATCTAAATCAGTTTTTATTAATATGATAAAGCAAAAATACGTGTCTAATATTTTTTTATTATCTGACTGACGAACTAAATAAAAGAAGAAAGAAGAAAGAAAGAAAATAGTTTTTTTTTTCATCACTCAACATCTCTATTGATTTTTATAGTTATAACTTTCTTGGCAAGGCTAAGGGTGAAATGGGAACTATGAACTGTAAAAGTGCTTGTAACCGTACCTACGCAATCCCGTTATGAAAATTATAACCGTCTCTACCTGTCTGTCTATCTTTTCGTATTTAATTAGGGTTAATAATTTGGCGTGCCAAAATAATGGTTTGGTTTAGTACCTTTGGGCGTGACAACAAAGAACAGAACAGGATATTTGTCTAAAAGAAAAGCTGGAAGAGACGTATTTATTACCTACAAGGAAAAAACCAAAACTAAATTTCGTCATAAATTCAACCGTGAATAATGTCCTGAAACGGCGATAAAAAGCTCTCTTGTCACTTTAAGTATGAAATACACACATCAACGTAAATACCGGAGAGAACTTGGCACTTGACAGTTTACGAAAACAGGTACCTACGAGTACACTGCCAAGTAAAGTCGACCTTGTAATATCTTTACCACTATTGACAAAACTCTCAATAAATTGAAAATTTACTCACGCCTTTTCCCAGTAGGCAGAAATTACAAAACGTCAACGACTACCATGCTTACCTACTTTTATTGTTTCGTTCACGTTCATACATTTAGTCATACGCGCACGCCGGTTTCCAGTACTATGCACCTCTTACCTCCACCTCTCTCTACGCACCTCACCACACGGCATGTAAGTTGCACTATGACCTTAATGGAGAATGCGCAAAAAAACCTTTGCAGGTCTCCATCGAAGTATAATCATAGTTACACCTTTTTTTTTTTTGGGTGGGAAATCATTCAATGACTTCTCCCGCTCTGGGCGGAGCGGAAGGGCGTGTCAGACTCTTACTGACTAAAACCCACCCGTGTTCGTTCCCTTGCCTTGCCAGGGGCCACGGTTTCCCCTTGGGACTACCCGCAACCCCGGCAGGCATCGGCCCTAGCGGACCCCGTCAGTTTTGCTGACATCTCTTTGAGGCGCGCATGGAACACGACGCGCCGTCGACCCGGGCCTGGTCCTTATCGGATGGCGAGCTGCCCTCTGCTCTCCGTCCGCAGGCCCGTGTCTACGGTGGCCGGAAATCGGCTATCAATTCCCAACGCCCGGGACGTCTCCTACGGCGGCGGCGGCTAGGGCTGGTAGGGCGCGGCCTTTGCCACTCCCTCTCGCGCTCCGCTCCGCTCCTTTGCGAGCATTACTGCTTCGCCGAAGGAGGTGACGGCTTGCCATGCCCTCTCGCTCCGCACCATGGCCTGGACCAGGGCCGGACGCGAGAGGTCACTGCCGCCGATCGCCTCCACGAGGACACGGCGGTGGTCCACCCAAGCCGGGCAAACCTCCACCGTATGCTCCACCGTGTCCTCCGGACGATCCACACAATGGTGACACCCGGGCGTTTCCTCTCGCCTTATGCAAAACAGGTACCTCCCGAAACAACCGTGTCCGGTGAGGACCTGCGTCAGGCGGAAGGTGAGGACGCCGTGGCGCCTCTCTAGCCACTCCTCAAAGAGGGGACTTATCACCGTAATTGTGGCGTGCCCAAATCTGGGTTGCGACAATCGCACACTTCATGCCGCCATGAGATCCCGCCGGAGCTCTGTCCGCTGTACCGTGATTTCTCGCGGCAGCGGAGTTACACCCCGGTGCTTCATCTCCTCGCGCCACTCCCAAATGTGGGCGAGGACCTTCGCCTCCAGATCCCATGGCGGCGTTCCGGCAAGGAGGCTCGCCGCTTCGCCGGAGACCGTACGGATGGCCATGACCCTTTGGGCTGCATGCAACCGGCGGGCTGGCCGCAACCTTAAGGTTCGCGCCCACACCGGTGCCTCGTAAAGGGCCATGGACCGCACGACCCCCGCGTAGAGGCGTTTGGACCCCCTAGATTGGGCAGAAGCCGCTTCAACGCAGCCCCGGCCCGCTCCAGTTTGTAACGTCGGAAATGCTCATCGTAGTTACACCTGCGCGGACGATCGCCATTTTGGTTCAACTTACGTGTCGCGATCTGTAAATACCTTTTTTTAGTCGCCATTGGAGTGGTTTAAAAAGGCGCGAGGTTTTGTATGTATGCGATACTTTACTAAGGTTGAAGCTATCTACCTGTCACATCATGAAATAGACCTTGTCGTTTTATGACAAGACTGTCATGGAGACCGCTAGGGTGGTAAAGCAATGACGAGGTCGAATATACTATACATACTTTTTTCTTGATTCCAGCGCTTTTCTAAGCTTGATAAAGTCCGATTTCATTACTGTTAGTCTGGGTCTGACATGATTATAAAAGGCCTCGCATTTATTATATAGGGAAGGACATATATGTACTATCTAGTTCATCATTGATTATGCGGGCTGATCTTTTGAATTCTGAAAGGTTCTTGTACAACTTTTGCTACTGTTTGTTCATAAAGTATCTGATGAGAGGGTAAGCAAAACAGTTCAGGTGAAATTCTTACGCAATCACTCACTAAAGGGTTATCATCATCATCAGCCTATTAATGTTCCCACTGCTGGGACACAGGCCTCCTCTCTGTGAGAGGGAGTGGGCCATAATCTACCACGCGGGCCCAGTGCGGGTTGGTAGATGTCACATGTCTTCGAATTTATTGGTTCTAAAACATGCCGGTTTCCTCACGATGTTTTCCTTCACCGTTTTGAGAGCAGTGGTGATGAAATTATTTACACAAAGTAAAGCGCCTGCTTGGGTTCGAACCCACGACCTGCAACTCGTAAGTCGAGGCCATTACCACTGGGCCACCACTGCTCTAAAGCTCTCACTACAGGGTATTAGTAACATAATCTGTATTTAGAAGGTTTCAAATTTTTGCGATTTTACCCTCATAAGTCTCGATCCCGTGGGAATATCGAGATAAAAAGTATTCTTTATCCTAATCCAGGTCATAATCTACCCATGTGCCAAATTTCATCCAAATCCGTTCAGTCGTTTTTTCGTGATTGAGTAACAAACATTTATAATATTTTAAAATATTATATTATACAGGGTGGCAGGGACATCGACGCGAAGCCTGTTACCATGGATTCAGTACATGATTCTGAACCCCGCTGCGTTGAAATTTTTCACACACCCTTACTATAATTTACATAATTATCATAATATCACACCACAGGTGCTGGTAGGTAATAAAAACACACTAAGTTCTCTTGGAAGCATCACCTGTATACGAATTTCTCCCAAAGTCTTCAGGTTTAAAAAATGTGGTAGATAGTCTCAACGAAATATCGGTTACAATTTTTTTTCCCATTTCCAATTTTTTTTTCGAAGAGCTTTCCCGCTATTTTCGTCTTTTAACATCTTTGGCAAATGCAAATGCATGGGTCCCCGTATTTCTGCAGTCAATAGGCAGCTATTGACTACAGAGATACAGGGATATTGACAACGACATATTAATTAATTAAGATTAAAAGAAGTCGCTTGTTCGGGGGGCGTTGAAATTTTTCGTCGATTTTTTTTTTTTTTTATCAGCTATTTCATACATTGTGACCGCGTAGGTATTGCACTTTTCAATAAAACAGCAGTTTTTTTTTATGGGATAAAAAGTATCCTTTGTCCAGGTTATAAACTATCAGTCGCCTAATACAAATCCTTTAGTAGCATAACGTAATGATTGAAGCTATCGTGAATTCATGAAACCCTCGTACTTTTTGTTAGGTAACTGTTCAGAAATTGTGCACGATGTCTAATGATAGAAATTGATGAATTGATAGAAATTGAGAAGAATTGTAGAGGAACTTGAGACTAAGTAATAACAGCCGCATGGGTCGACACATCAGGTTAAGCTACGGTTGCCAGGGTTGGTCTCTGGATGGGTGACCATCTTGACATACCGATACTCCTCCGTGGCTCGGAAAGCACGTTATCTTTGACAGTCGTTACGAGTCGTCAGAAGCCCGAAAGTCTGACAACCAGTCTTACCAAGGGGTATCGTATTACCCCCCAGCAGTGTCTCTATATTATGTTAATCGAGAGTTACCGTGCTAGGGTAAAACATACGCGACCTTATTACAAAACAAGGTTTATCTTTAGAACCAGGTTTAAACCAGTGAGCCATTTTTGAATTTCGAAATTTATTTTGACATCGTTAAAGTTCTAAATACAAAAACAGATTTTAAATCCGAGTCTAAGTTGTCAATTTTGAATTAAGAACTTTAAACCAGTCGGAATAAGGTTCGAAATAAAACAACTGACTGGAAGGATTAAGCTTGCACCAAATATAGACCGTGTTTTGTAATAAGACGGAATGTGTTTCTAGACTAAATTACGGTGAATTTACTAAAAGTGTACCGTTTAAATTACCGTGTAATTTTTCAAAGGAAAAAAAAACCACATTATTATTAAATGAATCAAAACACTATTTGCTTTTTAAAATATAAACAAAAAAAAAAAAAAGACGTGTGGCACTCGGGGACTGCCCCGGCGAAGCTATTGCATAGCATTTTTTATCAACTTACGCAATTGTAAAATATTAACCCGAATACAAGAAAATATAGCAATGATGACATTGACAGGAACTGTTATTCACATTTATAGTTTTTAAAACTTGACACAACGTAATGGGAACATCAAACTAATAAAAAGGTTTTAATTTAACTATTAATAGTCAAGGATCATTCGTCTAAGTAAATTTGAACTTTATTGTCAAACAGTTAAACATAATTTTCAATACAACACTCTCGTATCATTCGTCTAAGTAAATTTGAACTTTGTTGTCAAACAGTTAAACATAATTTTCAATACAACACTCTCGTATCATTCGTTTAAGTAAATTTGAACTTTGTTGACAAGCAGTTAAACATAATTTTCAATACAAAACACAAAGAGTGTTTTGTTTCTTAGGTAGTATTTTCGTTACGAAATTTCTGGATTAGGTCTCCACGCTCAAGGCCCGCGATAGAAGCTATGCAATAGCTTAAAAAAATTACTTGTGAAACATGCAAAATTCATCATTAATATGATTCTGAATCACTCTCCTAGCACAACCACGTATCTTTTTCGTAAATGGATTTATTCATTTTTGACAACATGTAGTTAGTTGGCCTGAAATCAACACAGTTTTTCCCATTTCTTTTAATGGACTGCTGGGTGAAAATATTCCGTTCCTTCTAGTATTTAAATAAGGTTGAGAATAGATTGCCAACGCTTGTTGGTAGAGATAGACTTTTACGGCCCTGCCGCTATCAGCGGTAGCGGTGAGCGGCGCGGCGAGCGGTAAAAACAAATGCACAGAAATGTTATGAAGCATGCCACAACCAAAATTGTTAATTTGACTGACGTGAAATTCGTTGTAGGACTTTTAGGCAGTACACGATGAAATATATACAACAAAGTAATTCATAATGGTAATACGGTGATTTATGACACGGCAATACATTATTACCTTGACGGTAGATAACGACTTGATTACGGTGCATCTACGGTAATTACCGTGTATATGGAGACACTGCCCCCCATTTACTGGGTTGTGGAGGTCAGATAGGCAGTCTCTCCATGTAAAATACTGGTATTCAGGTGCACCCGGTTATACTGGAAGCCGACCCCAACATAGTTGGGAAAAGGATAGGCAGATTGATTGATTGGCATCGTCAGGAAGTTTTCTGATCTATTTGTTTACAAATTCATCAGATACTTTCGGTACAGACCGTATGCGATGCTGAACATACATGAATTGAGTACATAAGCGACTTAGTAACTATCCACATGTAACTGTACGGGTTACATGTGGACCCCTTATACCCCCTAAAGAACATACTGAATAATCCTGGGGGGATAATCAATAACAGCGATGCATGGTAAACGCATCTGTGGATATAGAGGTTTAGTACTAGTAAACGGGAAACGAGGCTCTTGGCTCTGTGTTTACTGCCCTCCTTGCTTAGATTAATAGCCTTGGGTATTTCCTTCCTTGTCCATAGAGGCGAATATTGAGCGGGGTATCAACCAAGAGGTCTGGACATTTTTACGTTCATAAAAATATAGAGGATGGAAAGTTGAAGCGCTCCAAACGACAGCAGCTCTTCTCTCCTTTATTTTGAAAGCTTGACCAGGCTTATAAGATGAAAAAACATGACCCTTTTCAACTACCATGCGTTTATGACAGATTATGAGCAAAAAATTCCAAACCAGCATGTCCTTAAACCAAAAATTCACATATGATATCCACCAATCCGCACTGGGTCTGGGTGGTGGATTACGACCCGCTCCCTCTTACAGAGAGGAGGCCTGTGTCCCAGCAGTTGAACCGAGGCCGATTATGATTAGCAAAAAATCCACAGAAATCACGGTACGGACCTACCGGCGGCGCATTGAAAATGACTTTATTTCATTAGGGCACTTAAAAATCAGAGGACTTACAAAAGGTGTCTACGAAAGAGGTAAACTTCTACACCAGAATAAACAAGACCTTTCTACCAGTCAAATTAAATATAGGTCAATAAAATAAAAAAAAATTACGCCTTCACTACATATTTTAAAACAAAATCTTTCTGAACGTGATAAACTCAAAAATTACCGAATAGATTTTCATACGGTTTTTACCAAAGGACGGAGTCATTCAAGAGGAATGTTAAAGTTACAATTCATTCATAACAAATTGGCTGAAGTATGTCGATGATTGTTGAAGATGTTAGAAAAAATCATGCCGACTGGGAGCTTTACTGGCGTGCGCGGTGTAAAACATTCTTTTCATATAACTATATGAAAAGAATGTATTACGGAATTAATACATTGTTTACCTTGATTAACACATAAGGTACTTTTAATCCCAGTAGTACGTTCCCGTGGCAAATTTTCCGACATCCTCGCGGCCGAGCTGCGGGCAAAAGGTAGTTATAAATAAAATGTCATAACAATGTTTCTAGTCCAGTTGGTACCTACCTTCCTGTGCGCACAGATAACGAGCTTATACCTACCCTCCATAGACATTTATTTTATTTCCGACAATCAGGAACTATGGTAACCTTTTCTCTATATAAAATTATACAGAATACATAGGTGGTGATTGTACGATTGTACAGTCAGACAAATTTTGTTGTTTATCAATTAACACACTACGTCAATTTGCCGTGTTACCTATAACCTACTTAAATAGTCAGTATATTCGAAATTTCGAATTATAACAGTAAAAAAATTACAGTTGTTATTCGAATTTAAGGACAATTTAACTTGTTACTTAATTTCATAAACAGTTAATTCGTTAGCTAGCTGCGCGCCGCGGTTTCTCCCGCATAAGTCTCGATCCCGAGGGAATATCGGGTAAAAAGTATCCTATGTTCCAATCCAGGTCATGGTCTACCCATGTGCCCAATTTCATCCAAATCCGTTCAGCCGTTTTAGCGTGAAAGCGTAACAAACAAACGAACTCACTTTCGCATTACATAGCTAAGAAGTTAGGATGAACCTAAAACAAAGGAATCTCATATTGAGTTGATTGGACATTTGAACCATGATAGAAAGAGAAGCGGAAACTTTTTGCATTCCTGTGACTTAGGTAGTTTTTGAGTTAGCTTCAATAATACGTATATTTATTTCCCATTTAGTCTATGTGGATGATTTTACAATAATTTCCTCTTGTCACTGTTATTTACATAGCAGGTAGTATTCGAGTTTGTGTGGAGTAGGTACCACAACTAAAAAGAGAAAAATAAAAAAAAATACAAAAATAGAAAAGAAGATCCAAAACAATAAAAAATAAGTTACGTTTTTTTATGTAAATAGTTTTTTGTTATTAAGAATACCGTCCTCTGAAGTCGCGTTTATAGGAGGATCATGATTTCAGGAATTACAGTAAAGTAGGTGACTAGGTTTTGGATAACCGGTATTGAATTCTACTGTAGGTATATAATTTTCGTCCATTATTAAATCCATCAACTGCCAACGCTTGAAGGCTCAGTAATTAATTTAAGGTATTTTATAAACGGTATTTTACAATTTGCTAAATTGTTTTAGGCATTGGTAATTAAAATTATAATCACAATTCTAAAACATAAATGACTCTGTCAAATTTTCATCAAGGTCAACGATTGAAAAAAGTTCGCGTAAATACAGCAATAGAACTCATATTTGTATCTTTCCAGATCATAAAATAAATACCATAATCACATAACCCTTTTTAGGGTTCCTTACCGAAGGGTGCCAAACGGAACCCTATTATTAAGCGTTTGCTGTCCGTCCGTCCGTCTGTTTGCAAGCGCGCTGTATCTCATGAACCGTAATAGGTAGACAATTGAAATTTTCATAGATTGTGTATTTCTATTGCCGCTACAATAAAGTTAATGATTAAAGGGGTCCCCATACAAGAAATGTGTTTTTGTACGATCTTAATACCTTACTGGCCTGTGGGTAAACTTCACTCAGTGCAGCGTTCAGTATAATAATGCATTGAGAGTACTGCTGCGACTGTCGTGGCGTTGTAATGCGTCAGGGATGTATACGAAATTACGAATAATAACATTGATGGTTTCGCCGCCATTGTTAGAAAAGTGCATCCCAAATATCACGTGTTCGCGGTAGCACCAACAGTATTCTCAGTGTGTTCACAGATCGGTGGGATTTCCCGATGTTGCAGAAGTAGATGCAGCTCCACGCAGAATTTGTGTAACCTATAATGTTACTAACCGTATAGATACTGTCCGAAAATAAAAGTATTCTATTCTATTCTATTCTAATAGAGTACGGAACCCTTCGTGTGCAGACTCAGACTCGCACTTTTTTTTCAGCAAAAAACGAAAAACAAATCGTATTTTAAACAATATTTTCTGTTTCACGGCCAAATCAGTAAGGGAATAATTTATTATGACACAAATCAATAGGAATAACTTCAGAAACACGATGTTCGTAGCCTCTTATACACACTTCAGCACGCACGTTTTTTCGAATATTTTTAATATAAGAAACCTTGGAGGACCCTTTTGTCCCTGTAATAATGGACCATTTTATATCTACCTGACGTAAGGGAGTTAAAGCGGATGAACGGGCAACGCTCTTCTATTTGCTAATTAAAATAATACCTACTGCTGGCTGGTCAAAAGTGGAAAAAGGAATGTTATGTTGTATAGTGATCTTTGGGTCCTTATTTATCAATAATACCTTCCATATAATTGTACATAGGCCAGCGCGTGATCAAAATCATCTCTCATGGTTTATAAAAGACAAATACATCGGACACCATCCCAGCCGCACAATCTACTTGCGCAACCGTCATCCAAAACTGTCGCCAGAGCTGAATCTCCAGTGTGTCGTTCTTTGAAGATGCTCAACGCCCTTCTGACTGCCAACCCTGAATGTGATGTGTTTGCGGATGAATGGAATAAAATTATGCGTATATGCCTGGTGTTCTGTAAGAGAAAATATGCAAAGGAGTCCACTGTTCCGTGTTAGTCTAATTAAATTATACATAAATTGTCAATATTTTTTTTTTTATATTTCTATGTTAATTAATGTAATTGGTGTTGTACCGTTTTCATTAACTATAAATAAAATAAATAAAACTCATAATCAGGTTTTGACTTTAACATTATTTAGGCTTCCTAACACTCCATCTGGGAAGCAATTAACTAGGCTAGCTCTTGAACTTCCTACATATGGAGCTGATATGCCAATTTGCCTACGACCGTCACGGCTTGCAGGCACCAGGTCAACCATGTAGATTGGTTTCAAATTGGATCGAATGTAAGCATTTCTGACCTTTCGGAATATCATGACAATTCTTACATATAGATTCTTTTAAACGCTCGTTGATACGTATGGGCGATGATGTTCCACGCTAGACTTGTATAAATTTCCACACTTTCCTTTATCTGGACCAGTGGTGGCCCAGTGGTAACGGCCCCGACTTACAAGTTATAGGTCGTGGGTTCCAACCCAGGCAGGCGCTTTACTTTGTGCAAAATATTTTCACCATCATTGGTCACAAAACAGTGAAGGAAAACATCGTGAGGAAACCGGCATGGCCTAGAACTAAAAATTCGAAGACATGTGACATCCACCAACCCGCACTGGGCCCGCGTGGTGGATTACGGCCCACTCCCTTTCACAGAGAAGAAGCCTATGTCCCAGCAGTGGGATCATTAATAGGCTTATAATGTTTAACTGGTACATACTCGTAGATAGACAGCATATTGCCTATTTAACAGAACTCTTAATCTTAATGATAACATCATCATCATCACGCCTCTAATTCCCGAAGGGTTAGGCAGAGGTGTACCTTTATTACACCCACATTTCGCCAGTTAAGTTTAAGTCCCATGAAAAAGAGGCGAGCCTATTACTCTCTTAATGATCTACTTGAATAAACAATATGTAGATGTGTGATTCTGTATGCTTGCATAACTGATTAACCCATTAGTTCATTGGGTCTAGGTCATTCCAGATTACTAAGAGGTTATAATTAATTAATACATTTGTTCAGATATCTGTAATAAATACTGCTTCATAATCTTTTGCGTCTAGCCAGAATCTTAGCTGTGTTTATCCCTCTTCTACATTCGGATAATCCTCTTGTTTACCTCTGGAATATAATAAATGAACATAAAACTACGTCTACTCTACATAGATGATTCATTAATGTTTTTCTACATTTCCAACGTTTCAAGCACTTTTAAGTTAGTCCTTACAACTCCAAGTGCTTTAAAGTGCTGGAAACGCTAGCAAGTATAAAATGCAAACGAGAAGAGTGGGTCTTAAAAAAATACCGTTGAAAACACTAAAAGCAATTGCATTCATGATATGAATACAAGGACTTCGGCAAGTGTATACAGGGTGTTAAAGTAATTGCGTGCCATAACTTAGGGGTAGGTTCAGTATCGATAAAGGAAACTAGGAAAAATAAAAAAAAAATCCAGAAAAATAATTTAAAAAAAAAACATTTTAAAAAAATTGCTAGGTCAACCTAATTTTGTACCTACTAACTTAAAATAACAATCAAATCAACTTAAAACATGAGTAAATAAGTTGATTTTTAATAATTGTAAATACCTGATTCCAAACTAAGTTACCTTGCAATTTTTTTTTGTTTTCTTTTTATAATTTTTTTTTCTGGATAATTTTTTTTATTTTTCCTAGTTTCCTTTATCGATACTGAAGCTACCCCTAAGCTATGGCACGCAATTACTTTAACACCCTGTAGAGACCAGCTGTTAGTGCACTTGTTTTAAAGGATTACGATAGTCCATTCTAGTCCGATGTTTCCATATTGCTGCCATAAAATATTAACGACTTTTCGCACTAGTGACTTATACCCACTTTAGTAATAGCCGTGTTTCCGTGTACCGAGTACCTTGCGGCCAATTGTTGTAGCTACCTCTCTATATAGCCTGCCTGAGCTTGCGATAAGAGATTGAATTTAAGTTTCAATTTATTTATTTATTTAAACTTCTCGCACACATTGAGGTACAAAGGCGGACTTAATGCCTTAGGCATTCTCTACCAGTCAACTAAGGGTGGTGAAGAGATAAGATGGCAGGGGCTCTGAATAAGAGGAGAAACCGTAAAAAAAATATATTAAAAAGATATCTAAATGCATTATAAATAAAATAGGCACACAAGTACATAATATATAGGTTATAAGCTTAAAATACACATACATACATATTAACTATAATATATACCTACATTATAATATATACATATATATGAGATACAAGTAAAAAAAAGGGGTAATTGAGATGACTCTACGCTATTTGTTTTGAAAATAACTGCAATTTCCGCTTAAATGCATACCGACTGGTGGCCGTTCTGATATCAAGAGGAAGCGCATTCCATAGAAGAATGGACTGAATATGAAAGGAAGAATGAACAAAGTCAGAAGTATGAGAAGGACAAAGTAGAAGAAGATTGTTGGAAGAGCGCAAATTCTTAGCGTGTGAAGAACAAAGATATTGGAAGTGAGACATAAGATAAGAAGGTGGGGTGGGAGAGTTCAGAAAGGAGAAAAGCGTGGTCAAAGCGCGTAAACTTCTTCTTTGGCGAATGGACATCCATTTGAGCTCAGACCTGTAGCTCGACACATGGTCATATTTCCTCAGGTTGAATATGAACCGGATACCATTGTTGAGCAGTCTGTCGAATTTATCCAGCAAAACTGCATTCAAGTCAAAGTAGCACACGTCACCATAGTCGATGATAGGGAAAATTAAAGTCTTCACAAGCATAGCTTTCGTCTTACAACTTCGCTGAATTTTCTCTATAGGGGCAATAGTAGAAAGAAAGTTGGTGGAAGGAGTAACAATAAAAATACGCCAGCCATTCTTATGCTCACCACGAATTGAATTGGAACGACATAGTTAAGGTGCACTTCTTGGTGAAAACTGCATAGAAGTGCTTTCATTCTTTTTTCATTTCATTTCACAGAAACTATGTGTCCAGCCATCTATCGGTCAGTAGTAACATCGCCCGGAAATAAATATCACACTCCAACTGTGTATTCATAAATTAGTTATTTTTGGGACCAATAGATGGCGCTTTTTATTTGAGTCCAAATTCTAAATCGCGGTGTCGAGATTCTCGGCCGATTACATATCGACGGGTTCCGGGCTATTTGTATTAACCGACATTTTTGAAACTTTACACCAGAGCAGTTTAAAGTTTCGATTTTTAGAAAAAAAATAATAACTTTAGCAAATCGCATTATTTTTTAAAAAAGATGGATATTATTGTTTTTATAACATATTCCCCATAGTCAGTTTTTTTTTTTTTTCTAATATTCCTATTTTTAACGAAGATAAATGTCGCTTAATACAAAATGACCCATATTTTACTTTTTTTCGTTCCAGGCTAAATGACTTAACCCCCTATGATTATTGTTTCTTATTCCAGGCTAAATGACTAAACCGCCTAGGTTTATTATTTCTTGTTCCAAGCTAAATGACTTAACCGCCTAGGTTTATTATTTCTTGTTCCAAGCTAAATGACTTAACCGCCTAGGCATGCAAATAATGGCTGTAAGCTAAGTGCTTTAATCAAAGAGTTGGTCATATTTCAAACCTAAGCTAATTGATTTGAATACCATATCTTAAACTTATTAATCTAAGGCTAATTAGTTTATGCGACTGATTTTTTTTTTAATAAATTGTTTGTAATCATACTTGAATAATGAAGTTTGAACATTGATAAATTAAAAGGTACTAAATAGGGTGTACCTACCTATCTTGTCAGGTGCTTTTAAAAACACAAGTAACTCGCTCTTTTCATCATTATACCTGAGTCCTTGAGCCACCACATAACTCTCACAAATTCGCAGAAGGCACCTGAGAGCACTGATCGAAGGACTCAGCAACATCATATCGTCCGCGTAGCTGATATTATTAATACAAAGCCCATCAATGTGACACCCGACATTTGTGTTGCTGAGTTCAACGATCAGCTGATTTATTTACAAATTAAAGAGGCGAGGTGAGGTTATTCCCCCCTGCCTCACCCCACATTTCAATCGGTACTCCTCAGATAGTACCCCCGACCACTTTACATGGTTAGTCTGGTTTTGATACCAGTACCTGAGCAAAGATGTTACTGCACTGTCTACATCAGTTTCCCGGTACAGCTTATCCCATAGAATGTCATAAGACACCAGGTCAAATGTCTTCGATAAATCGAGGAAGCAAGCATTGACCGGTGTCTTCCTATCTGCATAGTACTGGACGGTCCGCTTGAGACACAAAATGGCAGTTTCTGTCGATAGACCGGGCCTAAAGCCAAATTGTGCGTCATGCAATTTTATGGGACTGGCCATATGTGTATCAAACAGACAGTCCAGCACCTTAGCTGTAATAGTAGCCAGGGAAATTGGCCTATAATTCGACAGATTCCCCGTTTTATTCTTCACTATCGGGACAACTATGGTTTTCATAAAGATCATTCGGTAGGTAGGAGATACCGTAGGTATTCAACGCTGAGGTGATCATGTCCCGGAGACTTACCCCTTACCATGTTTTTGATGACATTTGCAACTTCTCTGCCAGAGAACAGTAATGGGGAAGTCCTCTCAGCGCTGGACACACACGGTGACACAGAAGAACTTAGGTTCCGTGGCGGATCAACTTGGTAGTGATTCATGAACATGTTCGCTATAGACAAGGGGTTGCAATTACCTGCCACGCTCACAGGGAGGCCCTGCTTGGGGTCCATATTATTAGTATTTTTCCAAAATCTTATGATGTTCGGCTATTATGTCCATCTTGATTTTCGTTTGATTATTACGACACCATTTTATTTTAGATTTAAAAACTTTTCTAGTTTCCCGCATTTTATCAAAGACTTTCCCTGAAATCGGATTCCCACATAAACACCACATTTAAAACGCGAGCCGAGCCTCGCTGTGAGCGGATTTAACATGTTTATTCCACCCTGTCAAAGGTTTGTACTTATTTTTCTTAATAAATATACAACTTCGTTTAGCAGACATTGTCAATATACTAATTATGTTCCTGTACATATCATCTAAAATAGATCTGTGATTTAGGTCCCCACAGGTTGATTCCGCACAGCTACATAATTCCGGGGGAAAATCTATTTTACGCAAAGCGAAGTGACATAACTCTTCATACAATTTTATTTGGTTTAAGTCCTTTTCCCCCCATAAAACATTGTTTACACTCGCATTCGGTAGTACAGTACAATATTAGGTTCAATTATTTTTAAATCACAGTCCATTTGTAAAGGCAAATGATCAGACCAAAAACTATCATGCAATATTGTGCGACGCGCGGCTTCAGTCACGAGTGTCACGACGTAATGGTCGAGCCACCGTTTGCACCCGTGCGCTTCACTCACAAAAGTAAACGAATCTAGCGGTAGGAGTTCAATATCCGCGCAAGTCCAATATTGTTCATTACAAAATTTTAGCAACTCATGGCTAAACAATTCATTACTATGCGCATTGTAGTCTCCTAACATAAACACAGATTGGATATTCCTATCTTCTATAGGTAATTGCATTCATTTCACTTAAGCAGTCCGTAAATTCAATTAAGTTATCATTACAGTCAGTAGGCATATAAACCGAAAATACTAGTATTTCTTGTTCACACAATTGCACTGTTATAGCTGTAAGACGAACACTATTGCAAGGTACAACAGACACCGATGAAAATAAACTTTTCCTCCACAGCAGTGCTACTCCTCCGTAAGGTCTCCCTCGAAGTACACCAACCGATGTATCTACCGCAGAGGTCCCGGTGAAAGCAAAATCGTCATGTATACTGCCAAGAAATGCCAAGTCGTGAGGCATCAACCAAGTTTCTTGCAAAGCTATTATGTCACCCGATACACACAGCCGCCTTATTAGGCGGCTGTGTGTATCGGGTGACAATAATGTTTAATTCGTTGTGCTTAAAACACTCCTACCTACCGAATGATCTTATGAAACCCATAGTTGTCTCGATAGTGAAGAATAAAACGGGGAATGTGGCAGATCTGTCGAATTATAGGCCAATTTCCCTGGCTACTATTACAGCTAAGGTGCTGGACTGTCTGTTTGATACACATATGGCCAGTCCCATAAAATTGCATGACGAACAATTTGGCTTTAGGCCCGGTCTATCGACAGAAACTGCCATTTTGTGTCTCAAGCGGACCGTCCAGTACTATGCAGATAGGAAGACACCGGTCAATGCTTGCTTCCTCGATTTATCGAAGACATTTGACCTGGTGTCTTATGACATTCTATGGGATTAGCTGTACCGGGAAACTGATGTAGACAGTGCAGTAACATCTTTGCTCAGGTACTGGTATCAAAACCAGACTAACCATGTAAAGTGGTCGAGGGTACTATCTGAGGAGTACCGATTGAAATGCGGGGTGAGGCAGGGGGGAATAACCTCACCTCGCCTCTTTAATTTGTACATAAATCAGCTGATCGTTGAACTCAGCAACACAAATGTCGGGTGTCACATTGAAGGGCTTTGTATTAATAAATCAGCTACGCGGACGATATAAAATTTTGATTGTATGTGTATACTATTCTTAGTCCGTTTAAGATAAACTGTTTGAAGTACTAGAACTATACTTTTGTTATAACTGAAACGACACTGCAAATCAAATATTGAATAAAAAAAATTGGTTTAACCATAATCTTTAAATGTTTACTGTTGAAATCCTAAATAGTTCATGCGACCGACATATCATTATCTACTGCAAGCTAAATGGTTGAAGTGACAACATCTAACATTTCATGGACAGAGCTAAATGTATGGATCGACACTGGGTATGAATTTAACAAAGAGGCTAAATGTATTAAACGACATTCTTGTATATTTATAAGGTAAAGCTAATTGTATTAAACGACACTGGATAAGAATTTAACAAAGAGGCTAATTGTATGAAGCCACATTTCTATATATTTATAAAGCCAGGCTAAATGCTTTAACGTACGTTGCCTGTAAATTGTTGCTCCAGGAAAAAAAGTTTAAACGACTGCCTGGTATTTGGTAGTTAGCTTAAGTACACAGTTCCTAAATTTGTCATTATTTTGTGTCGTTTCATACATTGCAGTCCAAAATGGGCCCAAAAATGCGGTTGTATTAAGCGACAAAAAAGTGCTCCGATCGTCACCAAACCCAGCTCAAATGACGCAGAAAAATTCGCTGATTCCAAATATGTATAAAAGTCTATATCGCTCAGAGTGTCGCTTAATACAATTAGCCCGGAACCCGTCGATATAGTTTTATCCAATAAGATTCATATTCGTGCATTTTTTGTAAGTGTTACCAGTAAAGGTGGAAATGGTGGAATAAACGTTTGGTATATTGATAGCAAATGTTTAATTTTTGAAGTCAGCCTTTGAGAACGTAGGGAACCAGTCGGATAGTGTCATTGTGGCCCTCACGAAGCCCGAGGAGTTCGCAAGACCTATCCATCTTCAGCAACCACCAGCTCGCAAGGTGAGCGAGCACACCCCCAAAACCCTCACGAAGCCCGAGGGTTTAACACACGTACCTATTCAGAAGCTCTCTGCAACAAACTATACATTTATACAAGGGCCCATTAAAATAGATGGACAAATTTTAACACAGCGTTCAGTACGTCTAACCAAAGATATCCAAGCAAAAAAAAAGTGATTTCATTTTGACCAAAAATTATAAATGGCATTGGGTAACCAACATTTTTGGTGTATTATCGTTAGCTGATTTATTTTTCTTGTCAGTATCTAACGCGTTTTTCTTATTTGCACGACTCGTAATGCGAAGCATTAGAGTGTGCTCTACGATCGAAAAAATTTTTTTGCCCCATTTCTGCAACTGTTTTTATTGTTACACTCCTGCTAGGACACAGAACGTACTTAATTTATATACCATTGTATAGATGATTAAATAGAGATTAATACTGTACTTTTTAACAATTGATTGAATGCAGCAGAAATGGAAAAAGCATTAAAATAGTTGAAAAAAAAATCCTGTCCGTCAATTTATGAACCCTGAAAACATTGTAGCTTGCGATAAAATCAATTAATTGAGTCAATTTTTTTTTTATACATTCGTTTCAGCCATAAAAAGAACCCTATTGAAAATTGCTCTTTTATTGAAAGTAGTTTAATTATAATTAATAAAATACTAACTAAAATATAATATCTGTAACTAAATATTTTCAACCTTGATGTGACGTTGTAGCAACCAGGGTTGGGCAGTATTTGAATTACTTGTAATTGAAATACGTAATTGAAATACAAATACGTAATTGGTATTTGTAATTCAATTACTTCTTATAAATGTAATTTGTAATTAGTATTTCAAATACCTGACGCTGAGGTATTTTGTAGTTAGTATTTCAAATACTTATGGCTCCAAAATACATTTGAACATAAATACATTTAGCGATCTTATGAATGGGTGCGATCTGCAGAAAATAGCGCTCGATAGCTTTCGTAAGGAAAATGGCGACCGCTAAATATGTAATATCTTTAAAGTTGGCAACACTGCACTTAAACTGTACCTCAGAGTAATAACTAAAGCATATAGGGAGTCTATAGCTTAAAGAAATGGACGCACCGAAATTGTCAAAACGGTCACAGTTGATCTCTTTTTACACGACCAATTTAAAAAGCACAATAGTTGCCTAGTAAACGGTTAACCGTACAAGTATTTGATCTAGCCGTATATTACGTCGTGAATGTCAGTACGTGTGCTGGTTGAGGTGCTGGTCATTTTTTATTAAAAACCAATAGATTTTTGAATATTTTTGTAAAAACGAAAGGTGCAAAGGACTTATCAATAGTCTGTTAACATGGCTTATTTTGTGATAACGTGTGAATCACATTCGTCACGGAAAAAAAACAATGAATTTGTAAGCTTTCATCGGTAAGTGTTTTTTTACATTTTTCGTATAAAATCACCCAAAATATTTGGATGTGATCACTGATAACATACATATTAGATTGATAATGATACCTTCAAACTATCTTTATTACAAATTATGTTGTGATCGCGAATTTATTTTCAAAAAATAAATTCGTTAAATTGTGAGGTTATGTTAAGCTAGTAATGTAGGTAATGTAGATACTTTTTATCGATACGATAATTACATGCTAATAAATTGGAGAAGATATCGTTTTCTTTTCGAGCCATTGCAAATTATACGAATTGATCACAATTCTCCTACAACAAATCATGCTGAAAGTCAAGTACGGTATCTTTACAAGCTGTCCATTTAACATTGTGTCAACTTCAAACTGTAGCTGAAAATCAGACAGTAGGTTCTAAAATATATTATTTGTATTGCACTATCGGAGAAAAAATCAAAAGTATATACTTTTTCAGGGTTCTTCAGATGCTATGGAAATAGATGAAAATTAAATGCCAATTTCGATGTCATTCATGAAGAATGAAGAATCGCTGTTGGAAACAAATGAACATGAGTACATTTATGATCCATGTGCTCTTTCAGAATACGCCAGAGATATTATAAATTATATAGCAGGGAGTGTTGTGCGATTTTCAATTTATTTTATTTTTTATCCACAATCTGTATAATACAAATAAATAAAATTGTAGTGTCTAAATAACAGCTTTTTACTAAATGCATATGAAAGTATATGATCCATACAACAAAAATACATTTATACATACATACAGATAAATAAAATTGTTTATAATGTCAAAATAACAGCTTTTTACTAAATGCTTAAGAAAGTATATAGTTACGATCCATTACAAAAAAAAACACTTTTTTTTTGTCTATCTGTCTGTCTGTCTGTTTGTCCGGAACAAACAGACAGACAGATAGACAAAAAAAAAGTGTTTTTGTTGTAATGGATCGTGAAAGTATAGATGATCCATACTCCGAAATTCAATTTTTCGTCCCTCGGGGTCTGTCTGTCTGTTTGTTCCGGCTAATCTCAGAAACGGCTGTACCGATTTTGACGGGACTTCCACTGGAAGATAGCTTATGACATAAGGAGTAAAATAGGCTACATTTGTTTTAGAAACAAACTTAGGGTTTCGCGCAAAAAACTAATACCCATGAAATCTTTTGATAAACCTCGTACTGTTCCCTAAGTTGAGAATACATAATCCAATAAAAAAAAATAAAAAAATGATCTCGATCCGATTACGAGTTTCGGAGAAATGTGTGGACAAAGGAGGATGGCGATGGCGGTCGGCGGTTGGTCGACCCAGACCCGTAGACAGCTCGACGCGGCCACGCGGGTTATGTACACGGCGCGGAGCTCGTCGGCAATCGGATACACCGGAAGTTAGTTTGCCATAACATAAAGTACGGATGCCAGTGATGGTTCTCGATGTGAGTAACCTGGGAATATTGGTAAGCTGGAACTTTGAACCCCAATATGGGGATTTAACACTGAGTTAAGGAGTAGGATTCATGACTATATACGTAGTCAATTATAAAATGAGGAAACCGTTGCAAACTGAGACAACCGCGGCTGTAGGGGAGGTCTCACTAGTCACGGGCAAGTGTAGTGGAGCTGAGAATGAGCGACGACGGGAGCGTAAACCTCCCTAGCCAGCATGTGGCGGTGTGTCGAGCCGGCGCGCACAGATTGACGGCCGGGCTTGCCAGGACGGTGACGGGGGAGAGGGAACAGATAATCGCTAACCCAAATGGGTTCTTTTGCGACCCAAGGTCACGCATTGCGTTGAGTAGGAGCATTGGCAATTTGCTTTTATTATTAAAGTAACGTTTTATTTAATAAAACCAAATTGCCAATGCTTAAAAGAAGCCTAGAATTAAAGCTCTAACAAATATTTAATGCATTCCACTATATACCTTACAAAACGGCACGTTACAACGTTACATCATCCATGGAATATACGACATGTACATCCAATACATTATATAAATTATCTGTCAAAAATAAATTAATATCGATACCTCTGCACCTCTCTGTACATCACTACCGAGACCAAAAAAGTGGACAGTGGTGGTCCTTATAACTATATACCTGTCCTTTTTTTTCACACGGAATGTGTCATATGTATAAAGAGTATGACTAGACTGAGAAATTTCACCCTCCCTCTATGCTTTAGTTATTACTCTGAGAACTGTACTGTAGTCTGTTCTGCAGGTACATACGTCAAATTGTCAATTACATAACTTGTCAATTGTAATTTTCATTCGGCGATGGAGTGAATCCAGTGAATGCTGTGACATATTTAGCGGTCGCCATTTTGTAAAATATGATAGTAAGAATATATTCCCTTTGCCTTAGGCTGGGCTGGATTAGTTCTATTCTATATATATACCTAACCTAACACCAGACTGTATTTTGTAATTTGTATTTAGTATTTTAAATAAAAATTGTCAAAATACTGTATTTTGTATTTTATATTTCAAATACACGACTTAAAAATATTTTGTAATTTGTATTTTAAATAAGTGCGAGATAGTTGTTTGTAATTTGTATTTTAATTAAAGCAAAGCATGTATTTTGCCCAGCTCTGGTAGCAACCCACAACGTAAATATCGAAATAAATAGTCTTTGACATTACGTAAGGATTACGAGGTTAGCAATTTTACCCATATTGATAGGTAAAACAGCAAAACATACTTCATGAAAAGTGATAAATTGTAAATTTTCTATGTATTGAATTTCTTTTTCGTTTATGAATGAGTGATATGAGGCGTGCACTTTTGGATTTTCCAAACTTATTTTTTTTTTTTACCATTGTCCTTATTTTGGTGGTCTGAATGATTACTAAAAATTTGTCCATCTATTTTAATGGGACCTTACATAACGCAAGGTCTACGGCAAATTTCAACTCGATTCCAAGATTCAAATTCAATGCGATATCTGGCTATTCTATTTCGTGCCTACAATAACAGTAGCTGTATAGCACAAGTTCCTTTTAGATATTATCTGCAGGTACACAATAGATCCCTCCCTTCGTAACATGTCCTATAGAGTATCAAGCACATGGTAGATACCCGTATCTATTTGTATCAAGATGGGGACGTGTCGTGTGATGAAAAGCAATCTTTACGAATATAATATTGTAAAGTTAGAGAATATTATAATTGGGTATTAACAGAGATATTTCTATTGAATTCAAGGTGCCTCCATCGGGCAAAAGATCATACTACGAAAAGCTGAAAAGAATCTCATCTTGCATGAATAAAAATCTTAAAGAATATCTTTCAAGCAAAGCTAAGACCTATCTTCATAAAACTACAGGAATATTTCTCTAAGACAAAAAATTAAATAAATGTCCAGCACTAATTAAATACCATCATTTACCAAGACAACAGCCCGCGAAATTTTTATCAGCATAGTTACTTTTCATTCCGCAAAACAAAGAACTTTACAGGTAGTTATACCTATAGGTACCTATGAATATACAATAATAGGTATATATACAACAATAGGTAGCCTAAAAGCCTGTTAATATAGAGTAGAACTGTTTGTAAAGTCCCTCTTTCCTATTTAATTTTCATTTAAATCTACCAACGGATAAACAAAGTGAACAATATTGTTCTGTTTCAAACGCTTATCATTCTGTGCAGGCATTTAGAGTTGGACTTTTGAAAGTTGTGCCTGAATAGTACTTATTATGATTGTGAAATGTTCGGGGCTTAGTTTGAGGCTGTTATTCTTTGTGAGTTTAAAGGACAGTTGTATGAATGAAAATTTAGTTCGAATAATTATTATTCGGCTTCATAGTTCTTTGGTTGTTTTTCTTAAATAATATGATTGTGTTATACACAGTGGGTGTTGAATTTTAGATACTATGGTATTGGTTCTTTTTTTTTCGTCCAAAGAAAACCTATACTGTAGTTGGCTTCGGGTGTTTCAATCAATACTAGTGAAGGTATAGAGTCCGCGCCACTACTGAAGTCCGGCGGAAAATTGTGGAACTACATTTTTTTAAATGTAATTGATGCAATGATGTAGAAACTAGCGCCGCGTCAGAAGGACTTCATTGGCCGCACCAATGAAGTCCTTCTGATGCGGCGCTAGTTTCGCGACTCTAGAGAGTATCTGATGACAAATGTCACACGAAAAAAACTTTTTCACAAAAAAATCAACCGACTTCCACTATAAAGTGAAAAATAACTAAAATTTCGGAAGTCGGTGGCAAAAACGAAAATACAAACCCAAAGACACGATATTCGTTATAATGCCACCGACTTCCGAAATTTTAGTTATTTTTCACTTTATAGTGGAAGTCGGTTGTTTTTTTTTGTGAAAATGTTTTTTTTTCTCGCTTTTTAGTGGGTTGGTTTGTAAATTACAAACCTAAGTTACAATAGCCTAATGTCAACTGCTCATCACCTTTTACTAAATATTGCTTCTTCTTCCCCGATGCAGGGACGTTCATTGTTGAGGAGTTCTTCTGGTACTTCGCCATCAGCTCCTCTTCACCCTATGCATTGTGACGGGCATAAATTGATTGGCAACCTTATTAAAGTAATCGAATCGTATGACATGGTAACCCGTGAAATACTTATTATTGAGTAGTTCCGGTGGCCATCTGTGGTCTTCATCATCAGTTCCACTTCACTAAATGGTGCTTTCCGAAAGCAAATTCAAGAGTTACTATAAAAAATACCTAAATCGCTATAAGTATGCCTATAATATTTCAACAGTTCCCTCGACTTCTCCAGGATTCCATCATCCAATCCTGACTTGATGACAATGGGACCAACTGGAAAGTATACCCTTTCAAACAAAAAAAGAATTTTTGAAATCGGTCCAGCCGTCTTCGAGTAATCGGGGAACAAATATAAAAAAAAACATTCCGACGAGTTGAGAACCTCCTCCTTTTTTTGAAGTCGGTTAAAAATATGGCGTGGCGATTTCCTTATATCTTTCTGCCATCTAAATACTTGCATATAATCATTTGCTTATAGGGCTGATGGTTACTTTCAATTGCTTTGCACATCGTTTCAGTTACCTAAATACTGAACATTCTGCTCTGGCTATCCTTAAGGCACACTAGGAACGTTCATAAAAGCACTAGAATATTCAGTTCTAAATCATAATCAAATTTTTACTTACACTACCTAGTAAAGCATACGTAAATTGATATAGATCCTCCATTCCAATAGTATCCTGATAGCCATAAATAGAGCACTATACACTTAGTATAAGTTAACCCCCTTACTAATAAACGTTGTATATACAACGTTTATAAAATATTGTACTCCTTCTGTGGGAACCTGGGCTTACCATGTAACCTAGCTAGGAAGCCAGATTCAATTATGTTAGTTGTAACTCTATTTACGATTAACCCATAAATTGTAAAAAAAAAAATATTGTAACGGACTTTACCACACTTTATTAAATAAATAATTTCAATTCAATTAAACTTATAGATTAATCTAACTTCCCTAGGAAGGAAGCTTTGCAAGATACTATAATCTACTGTGAGTCAGAAGACTCTCTTGTAAACCCATCTCTACGGGATAGAAAGTGAAAAGAAAATGTATTTACTGGCATACATACAAATACAACACTCGAAAAGTAATTAAAACTTGCACTATCGTGTTTTAAAAAGCAAGAAAGGGTTACGTACTATCTGAACAGAGCAGTTTAGTCAGTGAAGCTAGTATAAGGTGTGGTCGTGCCGAGTTGCTGCGGTAATTAAGATGGGTGGCATGCAGTGAGACTAAAACACCAAATCTTCGAATAATTATTCGTGTATTTCTTGATTGTTGGCTACTTCGTATACCATGGACCGAAATGGGGACGAATGAATCCATACTGGAGGAACTCAACCAAGCGGTTATCTACAATATGCCAACAGCGTGCCCTCCGCAGACGTGGTCTGGAAAGGTTTATGTTAGTAGGCAGGGTGGAAGGAATATGCGCTCAATTCAGAGCACCGGTCAGATGGTCAGACACGATCAAGTTAAGAAGGTTGTTGGAGACAGCATTTACCAAGCGGTCCACACTGCAGAAGGCCATATATGTAGCTTGGAGACGCGTCGTACGTGGTCGCGATCCTCAGCATTGACGGAACGACGAAGAAGAGAGATTCCTTGATCATCAGGTTGTCATGAACAGCAAATTATAAACTATTCTTAATACATAGTAGGGTAGGTATCAAAATTATAAGAAAAATAGGCACAAAAAAGAAAAAGTGTGTTCTCACCTTGATGACATTTTGACAAAGAGGAAGAATATATAACAATTGTCTTTGCATAGAGTGAGAACCATCCTCTATGTATAATCTATGAACTAATAACTAAACTGAGTAACTAAAGCGGATCAACATGTTACATCAGAAAGTAAGAAGAGAGACGCTTCATCACAGATTAAAATAAGTCGGTATTACGTAAATACAGATGGCTATACGATGGCGCCTACTATGTAAGTACAAGATTTTAATTACGAAGCATTAGTAGCAGCACTTGCTCTTTAAATTATTTTGTTTTTTTTTTGTATTTCATTAAACAGATTACAGCAAAAAGATTTAAATAAACAATCAGTTGGAAAATCATGAAGGCTGTATGTAACATTCAATTTACCTACCTACAATTATTTAACTACCTTTTTCCAGATAGCTAAAGGGCAAACGGATTCGAAACATATCTCTTTATTTTGTTATTCTCAGTAACAGCCCGGAAGCTGGATTTGTGCTCGATTGATGGCAATAGGGTCACCCCCTATTACATGGGACTTAAACATAACTGGCAAAGGGTGGGTGTACATACATAGGTACAGCTCTGCATAACCCTTCGGGTAAACAGACGTGATGGTATGTTATGTTTCTGACTTTATCTTTTCTATATGACATCGAGTTATTGAGCTACGTAAACTTGAACATAATGTGTTGTATCTTCTTTATAATCATTGACAGCCTTGTTCCACGTAGATACTACTGAGTATAGGACTCCTCCCTTTCCAATCCATAGCCGACTTCCGGCCGCCGTAGGAGCGGGTTTGCGGACGGAGAGCAATGGGTAGCTCGCCGTCCGATAAGGACCACGCGCGGGTCGACGGCGCGTTATGTTCCACGCGCACCTCAAAGAGATGTCAACACAACTGACGGGGTCCGCTAGGGGCGCTGCCTGGGCGGGTTGCGGGAAAGTCCAAAGGAAAGGGATACCGTGGCCCCTGGCAACGTAATCGAAGGAACACGGGTGGGTTTTAGTCAGTAAGAGTCTGACACGCCCTCCCGGTCCGCCCAGAGCGGGAGAATAAGAGTATTTGATGATTGACCAATCACAAAAAAAAGGCCTTTTGGCACAAAAGGCCTTTTTATTGGTCAGTGCGAGTCACATCCAGGTCTCTCATCTCCCAATCTGTTGCTTACCTAACCTCAAAATCCTAACTAATGTTATCGAGTTTGTTTGTTCCGCTATCACGCTAAAACGGCTGAACGGATTTGGATGAAACTTGGCACATTGGTAGACCATGACCTGGGTTAGGACATAGGATACGTTTTATCGCGATATTCTCACGGGATCAAGACTTATGCGAGGGAAACAACGGGGCGCAGCTAGTCAAGAACTAAAAGTCCAATTGCGACCCAAAGTGTTACTTACATAGAATTACGATGTTGAGCTAAAAGCGTTATTGTATTAAAACTTTTGTCCGCCAATCTCTAACTTTGTACCGAAATAATCCAATTTCTAAGCTTTCCTTATTCCATACGGTGTACGCGGCTCATATTTTTCACTTTTAATACAATATTCGCAACATCGAAGCAACATTAAGTATTTTGGTTGCTTCGAAGATTATTGTGTTATGTTCTCGTTTATTTACTATGCTTTAATGTTTTCTTTCTTCTAAATTATGCCGTGATTAAAAGTTTAGCCACTGATCAAGGTCCAATATAGCTCTACTGACGTGTCATCCCGTCCAGCACGACCATGGATGATTACCTTAATTTTAATGCGGTACATATTCATGAAAAAAATGTGTACTTTATTGTACTAACGTCTTTAAAAATGTACTCACATGTTTTCGCTGCTATAACATATCGACCGTGGCCGTGCTAGGTAGAACCTTTCTGCCACGACCACTATAGATTTAGGCATTTTTATCAACTTTAACATGAAAAGTTATATAAATATATTGTACTGAAATGTACTCCATTTTATATATAATTTTAAGCAGTCATTTACCCGTTTTCAAGAGATTTTTTTTCTGCGGTGCAGCTATAGCACTATGTTACGCTATTACTATTATATTATCTGTGGCTATTACTATTTCTAAGTAGGCAAACTTCAATAAAATTATATTTTGCAACACGTAAAATTGCATTTTAGCATTTTTTTTTGCATTTTTCTTTGTTTTTTTTAAATTACATTTTGGATGGATACATAATTGTTTTATTATACGACACGCACGTATTACAATCTTATAATAATTATTAACTAGTGGCATACATCAATAAAACCACATTCATATTCTTATTATTGCTACCAATGCTAAAAGTTATTTATGTATGTTTGTGTGTGTCGTCTGTCCGCACATTTTCTTCGTGGCACTGTAACTCCCGAACTGTTTGTCCGATCGAGCTGGCTGAGGTCTTAAAAAACATTCAGCTCGGTCCGGAGATGGTTCTTAGCGAGTGTGATCGCGCTCACCCAGGTGCATGAAGGATGCATATTTTTGATAATTATGGTTGTTAAAACAAAAATATTAAATATCCAAAGGATAATATACCTACATATATTATTATTTTATTTATTTATATTTTTAATCTAATTTATATCCCGCTTTTCGAATTACGTGTTGCAAAATGTAATTTTATTGAATTTTGCCTACTTAGAAATAGTAATAGCGTAACATAGTGCTATAGCTGCACCGCAAAAAATCTCTTTAAAACGGGTAAATGACTGCTTAAAGTTATATATAAACTGGAGTACATTTCAGTACAATTTATTTACATAAATTTTCTTGTTAAAGTTGATAAAAATACCTAAAATCTATAGTGGTCGTGGCAGAAAGGTTCTACCTAGCACGGCCACGGTCGATATGTTATAGCAGCGAAAATATGTGAGTACATTTTTTAAAGTCGTTAGTACAATAAAGTACACATTTTTTCATGAATATGTACCGCATTAAAATTAAGGTAATCATCCATGGTCGTGCTGAAGAGGATGACACCTACTGACTGAGTACTATACTTGAGTATCGGCGTTTATTTGTGGGCTCTTTTAGTAAGCTAATGTAGTGATGGTCATCAACCAACTTTGGTTGTTACCTGAGCCCTGTAAGCCGAGATATTAACAGAACGTTCTTAGCCAAGACCTCTACCGATTTTTATTTGTGCCCGTTTTTGTTAGGGTTCCGTACCCGAAGGGTGACAAACGGAACCCTATTCATAAGCCTCCGCTGTCCGTCTGTCTGTCAGCGAGCTCTATCTCATGAACCGTAATAGGTAGGCAGTTGAAAATTTCACAGATTGAGCATTTCTATTGCCGCAAGAGCAACAAATAATAAAATTAAAAATTAAAGGGGGGTCGCCATACAATAAAATTAAATTTTGAAAAAAAACTAATCTGACCCTGGCATGTGGGGTATCATTGTCTAGAGCTCATCAAGTAGAAAATAAATATAATTATTATTTGTTTTTATCTTCAAAAATGATGAATTAGGGGGCCGTAGAAGTTGTCTGTTTTAGACCATTTTTGTACGAGCTCTATCTCAACAACTAAACAAATTAGTAATTTGAAACTTGTGTGTATCATGTAGCATATACTGTTTATAATCAACAAATACTAAAAACGCCGATTCATAACATATTTTATATAATATGGGCGATTTTCTGCAACTTAAAAAAATAATTTTGTATTTCATGCTAATAATATGCGATATAAATTCCACAGATAACTATTTAATAGTCGGAGTAATGACATGGAATTAGTAAGTACCTACTATCATGGCAGCATATACTATTTCGATCATCCAAAAAGGTCTTCAAAATAAGCTCTCTTCAAAAGATTTTAAAACCGGCCAGTATTTTTTGAGTTTAAGAACTTTATCGACTTTTTTTAAAGTATCCCTAGACGGTTCTGTTCTGTGTGTGTACCTCATGTTAAAACTACACTCCAATAGACAATAATATTCAGTAACATTGAAATGAATGGTGGTACATACAGGGTACTATTCAGTTACCTTAAACCGTTGTGGATACAATTTCATATTGAGAAAACTTATTTGTGTAAAAATATTCAACCACGGCGGCCAATCTCAATGGAGACTAGCCTTCGGCGTGGGAGATATTATAGTGCACAAGTGTATGCGCAGACACGAGTGCACTCTCTCTTCCCTCACTCTCATAGTCCGATGGGATGTGTAAAAATAATTTTTATTTTCGCTTGAGTTTAGATTTCGATATTTTTTTTTGTTGGCACATTGGCGTGTGCTAGCTGTCATTATGGCAAATATATTTTATTTAATGTTTTGTGTTGAGTAATGTAAAATATTTGCATACTATTGTATAGAATCAAGTTTTTTTTCTAACAGACAGCTGCGCTGCTGGGGAGTTTGTTGCGCCACTTCTTCTTTCCAGCAAAAGCACTAGGAAGTGGTGAAGGGCGGGCGTTTTTGGGGGACTGTCTTATGTAATTTTGACGTTCGAAAAGTGCTGATTCTCAGCCTAGTTTGAATAAATGACTTTTGAATTTGAATTTGAATTATGACTATCAAAAATAACGTAAATAAATACCTGTATTGACGGAATGTTGTAATTAAAATTTGGCGTACTACTTACATTCTATTTTGTACAATATAGTCTGATGTAGCAAGAGAAATCCTTTTATTTATAAGTAACTAGCTTTACCCGGCCCGGCTTCGCACGGTTAGCACTAAGTACTTACTCTACGGCGCACCTACCTTTCCTAATTACCTATTTCTACCTAATTACCTACCCTACCTACCTACCTTAACTGCTACCTAACCTAACCTACCTACCCTACATATCTACCTGCTTACCTACCACATATACCTATTTATACCTACTAATACTATGTTAGTAGCAAATAAATAACTTTGACTTTAGTTAATGCATGTTACTAAAATAAATGAAATAAACTTCTACACCTATAATATAACACAACAACATTTTTTCATTAAAATTAGACAATTTCTTTACAAAATTTTATGTTTTTTTAAAGCGCCTCTGTTGTTACCTTTACGAAAGAATTACAAAAATGCAGTGTTAAATCTTGTGGACATGGTACCCTTCGTGTGCGAGTCCGAGTCGCACTTGACAGATTTATTTTTTTAACCATCACTCCATCAGACCTGCTTCACACCCGATGGTAAGTGAAGATCAGGCCGACGGTGGAAGCGAGCTTCACCCGGAATCCTCAACCACAGAGGAACTGGCACTGGCAAATTTTAGGTAATTTTAACAAAACCGGTCATCGAGAAAATAATAGGTCATATTTGACAGTTAAACACATCATAACTATCCATTATTATCAACATTAAACGGCGAATATAATCTGAGGAAAAGAATCACAACGTATGCAACATAAAATCTAACATGCCAATAAAAAATAACAAGAAAGTTTTGCTTATTCACGTCAAGTGCCTACCTATTTATAACGGGTTTATCGCAGAGAATTTTTATAGCTCAATTAGGTACATTGCCAAACATGTTTGTAAATCATTTGACCGTAAATTCACTGAATAAAGATATATTATGAGCACAATGATTTGTGCATAGTAATAAGATGTGAATGTTAACATAACTAAAGCATTGTAAATTCAAAGCATACTAAGCAAAAGGCTTTACAATATGTTATGGTACGAGTAGGTTGCACCTTCAAGGCAACATCAATGAAATAAAAATAGAACATTATTTAGTTCGCTATTGACCCAGTGTCCAACACAACTACATATCTTGTGATATCATTTTTAACGCATAAATAGTTTTCTATTTTGAATTAATAAATTCAGTAACTGGTCGACCGAGCTTTGCTCGGGTGAAAATAGAGAATGCTCATAGTTCAAACTAATTCCGTATAAAGTACATTCTCATTCCATGCTGCCATGATAGTTAGGGTTGCCATACGTCCCGTATATACGGGACGAACACCGTATTTGACCATCCCGTCCCGTATTACTACGTATCTCGTAATTTGTCCCAGATTTCGACAATTTTTTAAAATTTGCCTTTACAATATTAAAATGACATGCGCTCAGTTCTATGATTATATAGAAAAAGGAAAAGAAGTTATTGTAAAAGTAAAATCAACTTCAAAATATGACTGGGAGAAAAAATTACTGAGTAATTTGATGTTAATTTAAGTTAAAACATATAAACATGTAATATTTCGAATAAAAACTTTGATTGTATAATGTAAATTCTTTTTTATTTAATACTTTTGATAGCCACTACGGTTGAGATCAGAGGATATCTGTAAGACAGCACATAGTTTGTCTTTCACTATGTTCACATGCGTACTATGTATGGAGTAGTTGAAAAGCCGTGTGTCGTCGTTGAATGTGGTATTAGTTTTGGGCATCGGAAGAGAAAACGTCCCGTATTAGTTCCTAGAAGTTATGGCAACCCTAATGATAGTACATACTAATTCCATGCTGCCATGATAGTAGGTACTTACTAATTCCATGCTGCCATGATAATAGATACTTACTTATTCCAAAATGCCATGTCATTATTCTAAGGTAGCCATCTTGTTCTAAACTTTGGGTGACCGAGCCCTGCTCGGGTGAAAATACTGAAAAAACGAATTTTCCCAGTTATGAGACCTAGCTAGGTCGATCTTTCGCCCCCGTAATCCCCTATATTGCAGCTTTCATCGAAATCGATAGACCCGTTTTCGAGAACGTGATTTATATAAGTACCTATACAAATAATGCTCGTATATTATAGGATTCATATACTGACAGATACAACTCACAGCCTACACTGCTATGTAGCTCTAGAAGTATGACATTTTGCACAAAAGTTCCATAAACATTATAACGAAAGTGAGCACTAAGGAATTAACAGTTGAAGTTAATTACTCGGGCATCTTCAATAAATAGTGATACGAAAACGAGATCACACAATAATCACTAAATAGGAGTTGCACTTGCATCTGTTTCAACGAGATGCTAATTCCATACAATATCATTTCCACGCAATATGCTACATTCCAGCTTCCAGCCTCATGCGATTGAGAGATAACAGGCAACAGTGTGCTCTTGACTGCTAATAACATTATACTGCCATCGGCATTCCGGATGCCAAACGCTGTAATATGTAGGTACCTACGAGCTAATGTGCCGGACTATTGTACATACCTAAGTACAGTCAAACAAGCTAACAAAAGCTAATAGCTCTTAAGAGTGCTACAAAGATGTTTGGGCGCCTGAATCACATTGACAGGGTGGCGCTGTTTATAAACATTTTTGAAATTGTCACAGAAATTGTATTGAAAAAACATGATGGGGGCGTTAGTTTCAATTTTGGCCACGCGCCAAAGGATCCTTGTACCTACCGTTGTGTTTTGTATGCAGGTAAAAATATTCTGCTTTCGTCTACACAAAATTTTTTTTTTGTGCTACTCTTTTGTACTTACACAGGCAAAATGTTTGATCTTTCTTTTATAAAAATTTATTCTTAAAACACACTTTTATAAGAGAGATGAATAAGACTTGATTAATCAGCACATTCACGTTTAAAAGTACTAGCTACTGTAACTGTGTAGATGCAGGTTAGCTGCCTGCCTGTATACCGATCACTTTGTTCATCTGTACGCGGTCTCTCTCTACTTATAACGTTATAACAAACAGCTCCATAAGTTTCTTCATTCGTGCACACAAATGAGGCAGGATTGGCAGAGTTTCAAAGCTATTGTTTCTGCCTTTTGCAGTTTCTGCCCCACAATTCAGTTACGCCAATGCTATAAGAACAATGTAAAGCAAGGATCATTCTATTTTAGTTTGGACAAAAGTCCCTTAACACGTTCAGTACCGGGAGCCATCCTGGAGGGTTCACCTAGTCGCATACGGGATGCCGCGGGAGCCCTCGCGGAGGGTTCATTTTAAATGTATCTACTTTTTTCTTAGCGAAAAAAAACCGTGAAAATGAAATCTGATGTTTATTTTAAACATGTTTATTGCGTTGGTTTTCAAATCCAAGTACTTTATTTATTTTTAAATTTTTTGTTCAGTTACAAATATTTTCTAAAAATTAAAAGGTTCGAAACTACGTATAGCGACAAGACCCCCTGAAAACACTATTTTACCTCGTTAAACAGTGTTTTATAACACGGTTTTAAACCTAATGCCGTTGACCGTTCGCGGGTTAACTTTAGCACAAACGTAATGCCGGTAAACCTTCCAGAGAGTTCACTTCGAGTCGAAAGTGTTAACGCGATTCGCGGGCAAATTAGACATACACAAACATCAAGAATCTGAAAGCCACCATTTAATGTAAGTAGATATGCTGGCTGGGATAGACACTACGCGACCCTAAGCTTATGCAATATTTTAGTTAGGTACTACTACTCAGCAGAGTCTGTCCAAAGATGTAATGCACAAAATCTGCGTTCAATTCTCTTTCAATAAAAGAAATACGCTTGATTTCACCTTGAAGGAACATCTTTCGTTCAAGTAATTTCAGTCTGTTTTACCGTTTCTTCCATTTAATTCTACAAGTACTTATCGGATATACTTCGCAGTTGTTATCTCCGGGATTTTTTCCTCGTATTTCCGACTCGATGTAGCTGGCCATTTCTCATTAACTTTTCTAAATAATTAAACTTAAAACAGTTTTCTCGGATTCACTGTACCTTTTACCCACTTACCTACTTGAACGTGCAATTAGTGCAATAGTGTTGTTTTTTGTATCGGTTGAAAGAGAATGCAAGAAACGAATGACCAGTGGTAAAATACGGCAAAGGTCTTTGAAATAACAACTCAAAAACTTTGAATTTCTCAGTAGCAACCCGGAGACTGGATTTGTACCCGGTTGACGGCAAATATTGGTGGACTACCTAACCCTTCGGCGTATACAGGTGTGATGTAATGTTACAAAATAAAAACTCCCCAGGTATCGTATCTGTTTGAAATTATTTTTCAATGCGCGGTTTCAGTATTCTCCTTACAGCCAAGCCGACATGGTTACCGACATTCATACTTCTTGTTCCCAAACCCATAAATAGTAACAAAAGAAAATATCTAATCACGAAAATTACCCAGTTTTCCCATATCAATGATACATATTAAATGAGCAATATTTGTATATTTTTATATATTTGTAATCACGTTCTCGAAAAAGGCTCTAACGATTTCGATTAAGTTGCACTATAGGGGTTTACGGGGCGAAAAATCGATCTAACTAGGTCCCATATCTGGGAAAATTCGTTTTCTCCGTATTTTCACCCGAGCACAGCTGGGTCGCACAAACTTTTGAAGAAAATGGCTATCTTAGAATAATGTCATTGCAGCATGGAATTAGTAAGTACCGTACTATCATGGCAGCATGGAATTAGTAATTACCCTACTATCATGGTAACATAGAACTAGTAAGTACCATACTATCATGACAGCATAGAATTAGTATGTAGGTAGGTACTGTCGTATTGACTCGTATACTATGAGCATTCTCTATTTTCACCCGAGCGAGCTCGGTCGACCAGGTCACAGATAAGACCAGCACCCTAATTACGAAACGCAAACTCAATTTTAAATTGAAACCAATTGAAAAAGATTGCCAGTCCATTGCTTCATAAGTTCGACAAAAAAAATTAAGCAGATTCTTTTTGTCGAACTTATGAAGCAATGGACTGACAATCTTTTTCAATTGGTTTCAATTTAAAATTGAGTTTGCGTTTCGTAATTAGGGTGCAGGTACCTACTTAGCTATTAATTGAGATAAAAGTTAAAACGGATTAGTTACCGATCTTAATTGTCTAAAGACTAAACGTATTGCGGTCCGACGATATTGTGTGAAATGAACCGGCTAACGATACGATTCGATATCGGGGAACTAAGTACACCCTTACGTAATAGAATTATATCGGCACACTAGCTTTATACGCGATTTTGTGCTCGGAAAATTTTATCTGCCGTTTAACGTTGCTTGAGTTTTTCTACCAATCTGTCAGACGCACCAGATCACATCCAAGTGTTGGCTGAATGGCCAAGAACTACATACCTATAAAGAAATGTGGAAATGCGGGGGAGTTATTTAGCTACCTATCTCTTTGATGATCAGCTCTAGTGGAATCCAAGGTGCGTAAAAATAAAAAGTTAATAAAAAACTTTTTTGCAAAAATTTCAACCGGTATAAAAAACAAACGAAAAGCGAAAAATAAAAAATAACCTTTTAGTGACAAATTGATGACCCTCATAATAAAAAATGAGGCCACACAAACAAATTAATTACTTATAGCGTAAAATGTTAGCTTGATGGATCTTCGTTGAACGTGTGTTTGGCGGAAGATTTCATAGTCGAAAGACAGTCGCGAGAGCTCGCGACTGTCTTCCGACTCCAGCATCAGATCAACTCCAGGTTTTTTTTCTGTGGTTGTGTCATCAGAACTACATAATATGTGTGCGAAATCACAACAGAATCTGTTCACAGTTGAAAATTCAGTAGGTGAAAAATCAATCAACCCCATTTTTTTTACCCAGAAAACTGAAAGCCAGCCATTTCAGTTTTCTATTTTACATGGGACCAACTTCGAAGTATGGTCCCAATAAAAAATCAATCTTTCAAATCCGACTCCTCAGTAAAAAGTTATGCATGGTAATACATTAAAAAAAAAGTATACGTGTCGAATTGAGAACTTCCTCCTTTTTTTTCGTCGGTTAAAAAGAAATCATGATCGTGTTAGGTCTTTGATCCTTGCGGAATCAAAAGTGGACTGTATACAATGTGGAGACTACAATACAACAATAAATGAAAATACTGGCACTACTAATGCATGAGAGTATTTTGGAACTGTCAAAAAAATCCTACCTTCAAAATAAAAAAATGAGATTTTCAAACAAATTAAATGTAATGTATGCCGGATCCACCCCAAGCCTATAAATTCCGTTTAACGAACTAGGCCTAGGTTGGATTCTCGGGCATACGTTTCCGATTATCAACCTTAGGATGGACTTTTGGGGTGGATATACGAAATAACCCGAGCCGACTATGGATTTTGCCGAGCTATATTGATTAAACTATTGAATATTTTCAATTGAATTTTTGTATACAGAATGGGGACGTCATTACGGACACGCCGTAAAATTTTTTGTTGTATTGTCGTCTCCACCTTGTATAAACTGGTTAACCGATAATCAATGAAATGGTTGAGGCAATCGGTACCTTGTAGGTGGGTAATTCCAGACGTAGGTAAGCACCAGGTTTGGCAGGCAGGAACACTGGTGATAAGTTTACATTGTAGATAATTATCTATCAAAACTATTAATGGTCAGATCGGAGTATAAAAGTTTCCGAAAATCTACTGACGGTTGCGTCTAAAAGCGTAACCCTGGGTATTTAGTAGTTAAATGTAACCTAATTGCTATTATAACCTTGAAAAAGTAAGAGTAGTTTTTTTCTGCTGGAAACCCAACAAGTTTTTAGGAAATATGAAAAAGGTTAGCGTCGCTCTCTGCCGCTGTTCTTGGGTGTCGTCCAAATAGATAAAGTTTTCTCCTTGACATAGGGCAATTATGACCGTGATAATGCTTTCCAACCAAAATAGATATCCTTGAAACTTGAAATAAAGCAACACATTTTTAGACTAAAAGAAAGCCAGAGATTTTGGCAACTTTTGTACGTAGGTACCTAATGTTGTCAATTTTACACCTTTACCTACATAATCTTTCCATGAAAACAGGACCCATTTTTTTTTTTCTTAAAAATGGCAACCAATTCACATTAGGACACAAAGTTCGGTTCCGGTTTCGGTTTCGGCCGAGTTTCGGCCAAAAATCAAGTTTCGGCGGCAGTTTCGGAAACTTTTGCCGAAACCGAAACTGATTTCGGAAGTTGTCGTGCACGATTGCATAACTTCGTTTCTCGCGGCAACGCTTTGGCGGACGCTGGCGGCCCTGTTCGGGCCCTGTTTTATATAAGAGGTACCTAAAAGAGATTGATGATTCTAAGTACAAATACAAACCAAAGTATTAATTAATAAGATTTCAAAATACCATTAGGTACTTAGTATTTAAAGAAACAGTAGTAGTAACAATTAGTGATTTGATTATTGATAACTGATATAAACATTTTGCTACGAGAACTTAATTTGGAAAAATAATAAAAACATTATTAATATTATATTAAATAAATTATTACAACAAAATAAATATACTGTGTTTCCATTTCATGTCCTAATTAATGCAGAATAATGGGTAAAATGCACCAAATTTCAGTATTTTAAGGAATTTTATACTTGACCACGTGAGTTTCGGTTTCGGTTTCGGCCGAAACTGAAGCCAGGGCCGAACATTCGGTTTCGGTTTCGGTTTCGGCCGGAAAACCAGTTTCGGTCGGACTCCAATTGTTAGTAAACTTATTAACTGGAAGAGATCGCAGGAAGCGATAAGGCCGCCCATTGTATGTTTTATAGTGTTATATTTTTTTTTTTGCTATTTATTTTCTGGTGTAGGTACAATAAAGTCTAAATAAAATAAAATAAATAACTGAATGAGAATCCTTTTGCATATTATAGGTAATATTATACCAAATGCAATGGTTATTCAATTTCACATTTCTACACCGATAAATTAATAGAAATTGGGGTTGGGGCGGCTGGTACTAAACGGCCTAGGGCGGCCAACACTGCTAGTCCGCCTCTGTAGGAAGGCACTTGGCCCCGTTTTTATAACCAAGTTACAGTCTGGCCGTCGCAAGAATGCGTTCCTGACACCTGTTAATTGGACAATATCTAATTGCAATAAGAATCAAATTCGCAAACCACTACGAAACTGATAGGTGTCAACGACGCATTTTCTCGACGGCCGGGCTGTACCTACTCGTAACTATGGCTTTGTAATTTTTTTTGCCGCCTAACTTTTGAAGGAGTGAAAGCAAAAGCAACTTTTTTCCTACTTAGGAATATGAAAAAAAATTACGTTCTTTTTTTATACAAAAATACTTAAGTATTTCTAATTATACGAGCCCAGATCTAGATTGGATAGGTACAGACGACAGCACATCAACCTACTCCAATCTGTAAAATTTTCCCAATCAACATTGAACCTTATTCTTTAGTCATAAAGTTGAAAATCTATTAAATAAATTTGACAGATTGTAGTAACTTGATGTGCTGGCGTCCGTACATACCTATTTACAAGACAAGTTAGACCATGACAGGGTTTAATCTGTCTGATTCGGGCAAATTCTCAAACTTTACCTTGTTAGACTATGTGTGAAGTTTTGTTCAGTAGAGTGGTATGTTCGCTCGTCTTTGATCTGTCGTGAACAATAGTTTACGCTTCGTAAGGTTGGACTTGTTCTTACCAGTCATGCTCATGACATGTGGAGTAATTCAATTAAACAAGAGCAGTCGCTCAATGTAAAATACTGGTATTCAGCTGCATCCGGTTAGACTGGAAGCCGACCCCAACATACTTAGTTGGGAAAACGATAATGTAGATGATGAAGACTTTCGTAGTTCTTTGCTATTTAAATTGTTTAATTCTTGTTCTCTCTTCTTCTCTTCCTTTTCAAAATTATAGTCGTGGAATTACCATAAAATAAGGTTTCACTTGCGCCTGTCTAACATAGGAGGTACCTACCTAAGTAGATTTTTTTATCATAAATTGTTGCTTTTGAAACGTTTATAAAAGTTTTAATTTGTATTTGTCTAGGGATCATCCAAGTCTAGCATTTCGTCGTTTCCTAACCTAACCTAAGTGAACAGTTGCACATACTCATTTATGAGGACCTCAAGTCGCAACTATAAAGCGCAGGCCACACTGGGAACTAAGCGAAACGAAGCTAAAATCGTTTATCTTTCCTCCACGGCTTTTGATACTTCCGTTCACAGTCCGCGGTGTGAAGGTGTAAACCGAAGTATGAAGAAAACTAAACGAACTTATCTTCGTCCCCAGTGTGGCCGGCGCTTTAGGTGCATTTTTAGGATCGCAGAAAATATGGTAGTAAAAGAAAAGAAAGAAAATACGTTTAACTTATCATAATTTTTTCAGCATGAGAACTACAAACGTATTACATAGGTAGGTACTTACAGTTACCTACCTCATAAGTACGAAGAACATAATTGAATTACATTTTGAGCTCCTGAACACATTAATCACTTTTACGATAGGATAGGTGGTTCCAACACTGACCTCCCGAAGCTCCCTGTTTGATCCCTTAAATGAGTTTCCACAAGGCTAGACAGAGCAGAACTAAATAACTTTCTGCCTTACTTAATTATGTAGGATTATTTTGTTATGAAACCGGCTGCCTAAAATAATATTGAATATTACGTTTTTGAAGAAATTGTTTTGTGTTATTTTTGGGCAAAGATAATTTTAGATTCTAGATCTCCTACATATTTTATAGAATTATTAACATAGGTAAGGTAAGCTAAAGGTACACAGGTTTTCCTTTGATCTTTTATTAGACCGGCTCATAGATGATAGAATAGAATAGAATACTCTTTATTATGTACACCATAAAAATTACAGACATAGGTGTTTTTCATTAATTACCCACCCTAACCGCCTCGCCATGGAACGGACGGCGCGAACGGCGGTGCGTCTTGCGGGGCGAAATTCTATACATTTGTTTTAGTCGCAAGACGCTTCGCCGTTCGCACCGCGCGAATTTTCGCTGTAGCGAATGTCCCGTGGCCAGGCGGTAAGAATTTCTGTGGTGTGTTTACAAACATTTAAACTCACATACACAAACACCTCGTTTTATCCTCGATAAACTAATAAAAGTCGACTGCCAACAGTTTTGTGTGTTGCAACAAGCTTAATAAAACACCAAAAACGTTTTCCGCCATAATTTTAATAATTCATTCTTAACGGCATAAAAACAGTGGATTTGATCTGAATTATTCTTAAAAACTCATACAACAGTAAGCGGATTATCACAGCTACTTACGTCACAATAAAAACAGGATAATCTTTCGTATCACACAATTTCACATCACTAATACATTGCATTAACCAATCCTTGTGAACATGCCTTACATCTGGAGGTACTTTCTTCGTTAATTTTTTCATGTTTTCAATATTTATCTCGTTATTGTTATGTAGAACAAAGTCTACATTCATCGATTTGATTGACTTTACAACTTCACCTCCGTAAGCGATCCAGTGCCTCTCAAAATGCTTTCTTTCATCCTCTGAGAAACTTATAAAATCTGGATAAAAACCAAGACGTTTGTCTTTGAAAACATTCGGTAAAGGAGTCTTTGGTATGAACAGAAACTCTTTGCTATCTACTTCATCAACACTCATATTACTCTCTTCCTTGACATCAAGGTCTGTTGACATAGATTCAATGCTCTTTTCTGATGAGGATGAGCGATTCAGTTTGACTTTCGGCTTTACCTCCTTTTTGATGAAAAAACTATCTATGGTTTTCTTGGGACTAACTTTGCTAGTTTTTGTTGTACTTGCTTTTGTTTTAGACGGACTGCCTTTCATTTTTTTTGCAGGTGGCTCATCTGATGTTGTAGCTGCCAGTTTATTTAGAAGCGAAACATCCGTTTTTTCTTTAGAAGTCTTGTATAGATGTTTTAGCTCTTCTAGATTAGTCGCCGTCTCCCAATCTTTGTCTGTCCTAATTCTAGTTACTCTTGGAAATCTCACTGATATACCATCCGCTGTGTGTAAATTGGCCTTCGTTAATTCCGTACCTGAAAACAAATTGATGCATAATAAATATCGTTACAGTTATAATATGCAGTTAAATCATGTTATAATTGAATTCGCGGTTTCATTGTTTTTGCGTCCAACTGCATTGAATATTAACGGAATATTGGATTTAATTTACATTTAAATTGAATTTATAACTAAAATTATATTCAATGTTATCCAACACTTTTTGGAGAAAAGGAAAGTTCCATTGATCATCATGTGTTCTCACATAAGGATTTCAGACCAATCTAGTAAGTTTTCCATCGCCTTATATGAAACTAGCTTTTGCCCGCGCCGTCGCGAGGTCGAAAATCATCACACGGAAACGTACTACCGGGAGAGGAAAGTACACTTTGTCCTAGCCTGGTTCATGGTCTACACATGTGCCAAATATCATCCAAATACATTCAGCCGTTTTAGCGTGAAAGCGTAACAAACAAACTCCCGTTCCCATTTTATTAGTTATGGAATACATGTCACAGAAATCTTCATACAGTGAAGTTAAGCCTGTCCACTCTGAAATTCCGTACCGCATTTACGCACACGATAATACGAGTTAATGAAACTTAACCTATCCTAACTAATATTATAAATGCGAAAGTGAGTTTATTTGTCTGTTACGCTTTCGCGCAAAAACGGCTGTTCGGATTTGGATGAAATTTGGCACAAGGGTAGGCCATGACCTGCGTAATGCACGATCAATAATAAATTGAAATGAATTGAAACAGATTGCTAGTCCATTGCTTCATAAGTTCGAAAAAAAATCTGCTCAATTTTTTTTGTCGAACTTACTTTTTGTGCATTACGTAATTAGGGTACTGGAAAAAGATACCCCCCTTATCCCGATATTCCCACGGGATCTAGTTAATATTATAAAACATACCAGTAATCTCCCAAACAGGTTGTTTCTTAGGATCTGAAGCAACATAATCAGGCACCATTCCTTTATTGCAGTCCAACCAAGATGGGACTTTATTGCTGTCCTGTGATATTTTCACCATAAGTGGTGCTAGTTCCTTCTGTAGCCTTTCCAAAGTGCTGTCGTCATGTCCTGTGTGTACTTTGGTAACGGTAACCCAACGATTCCGGCGGTCATCGTGGCAACCCATCAGAAATACGGACATCATACCTCCTTTTTTGCCTGTACCTGTAAATTAAATTAAATACTATTAAGTATAACATCATTGAAGACCACCATATAATGAAAATTATATAATTGCATGCTGTCTTTCTGCATGTTGTTACAGCAGGTCAATAAACAGCTCATAAACTTTTAGGTACTATTTTAACAGAGTGAATAATCCCAAATTATTTAGCAATCTGAGTGATGTCCCAAAGTCAAAGTTATTTATTTGCTTTAAATGCAAGGGTGTTAAATGAATATTCTTGAGCGATGACACATTTCGCCATATTTTGGCATGCAAATATTAAAGTAAGGCACATTTAACTAAGGAATTATCTATACATAGGGTTGAAAATATTGACTAAATATGAAATTATTTAAATCAATCTTCAATTTACACAACACAACTAATTAACATAATGTTACTATGATGAACTGATGACTAAAGGGGGATTGTGAGCTCATTCTCTGGACAGAATAAATAAATAAATAAATAAATAAATAAATAAATTCTTTATTTCACCAAAAGCCATAACATTACAAAATCCAAGGACTAAGAGCATAAAAGGCTTATAACTAGGTCACAATAATTTTAATACTCTGACTCCTAAACTAGGTGTATGTGCCTGTGTCTTAGGAGTCAGTGATTCTCCGCAACAACATCAAAGCCATATTATACAAAATGAGGATGTTTCAACAATAAGCAAATGGTGTAAAAGAAAACAAGATTTATAATTTATGTCGGAAAAGAAACACAAAATGTAAAACGTTTAACTGTGCGGTGAGGTGAATAAATGTAGGGTTTGAGTGTATGTGTAGTGAGTGAGTGTGAAATGTGTGTGTGTGTGTGTGCATGTAGTGAGTGTGTGTAGTGATAAAGCATTGGTGTAACGAGTACACATCCATTTATGTTTAGATTTAGATTTGTATGTATAGTTCATAATCACTGTAAATTACCCAGCAGAAGATCCTCAGTGTTGTCATAACTTAGTGTTTGGAGGTAATCTCTAAGTAGATTTTTACATTGATATTTAGGGCACGAATAAATTTTTATCTTTTTATTTAGGAAGTTGTACAAGTTAATGCTATTAACGTAGAATTGGCGTTTGGCAAAGGCAGTTCTATGGCGTTCGTGTGGAAAAACATTATGCTTAAGTCTGCCAGTCGGTTCCTTTGAAGGGCGGGCAGAGTGTTTGCGTAGGGTTGACAGGAGCACATAAAGTTGCCTGACTGTGAGAACTTTGCAATCGGAATAGAGCTTTACAGTGGGATATCTACGCGGAAGAGCGAGCATTACCTTAAGAACAGCTCTCTGGGCTCTCTCAAGGCGAATAAATACATTTTGGGTGGCACCACCCCAAACGGGCAGGCAGTACGTTAGGACAGACCGGCATAGAGCAAAATATACTAATTTTAGCGTTTCGTAATCAGCAGAGTTTCGTAGCTTCTTGAAAACGTATATTAGCTTACGTATGCGGGACGTGACTTTGACTATATGTGGATGCCAGTTGAGATGCTGATCAATGAGTACTCCTAGATATCTTACACAAGAGGATTTGGCGACGAAGAGGCAACTACACTGCGTTGAGGAACCGCAAACGTGTGCTTTTAGGGTAAGGGAATTTGAGGGACACAGATTTGACCGAATAGCAAAGGGAACGTATACCGTCTTATCAACATTTAAAGTGAGCAAGTTATCGGCCAAACATTTCATTACGGTAGACAGTGCAGCCTCGGCGTTTTGGTAAGTCTGAGGCCAGTCATAACCATCTACAACAAGGGCAGTGTCATCTGCGTACGTATATATCTTGCAATTGTCGAGAGGCAGTTTGCAGAGGTCATTTATATAAATGAGAAAGAGTGTAGGCCCCAGAATGCTGCCTTGCGGAACGCCGTATGTGATTGGAAGCTCATCACTTTCATGTGGAATAACTCCTTACTCATGTTTTAGTGATGTATTATATGACCTGTAATTATATCTATACAAATAAATAAAATGGAAGTATCTGTGTGAATGCATATGCAAGTATATAACGGTACTCATAACATAGCATTTTTTTTTGTTGTTCTGTCTGTCTATTTCTTCCGGCTAATCTCCGAAACGGCTGGACCGTTTTGGCAGGATTTCACTAGCAGATAGATATTCTATGGAGTATTTTAGGCTACTTTTATATAAGAAAAAGATTTAGCATCCATGCTAGCGAAGCCGCGGCCAGTTAGTAGTTAACAATAAATGGCTATTGACAAACTAACTACAAAACAGTCCAATTGTTATCAATGATTTTGTTTTTTATTTTGTCATTGCATTTAGATGTAAGACAACCTATTGTAATGCATATTTTTTTGTTTACTTTTTCCTGTTTTGTTTGTCTATCTATGCAGACTGTCTCTGACTCACTATTTTCCTTATATGTATATGCAGCAAGGGTAATAGTTATAAAAATAACAATATGTTTTATAGCAGGTATTTAACTTGCTAAGTGTTTCACCACCTACGATTAAGTTCCTATTAACTTATTTGGCCGATAATTTCAAACAACTTCTGTTCCATTTTTGAATTTATTCGGTAATTAGTAGCTATTCGGGCATCGTGAAATAGGCCTAAGTGTTTCACCACCTACGATTAAGTTCCTATAAACTTACTTGGCACATAATTTGATACAAATTCTGTTCCATTTTTTAAATTATTCGGTAAGTAGTTGGTATTCAGACATCGTGAAATAGGCCCTAAGTGCCACATCAGACACATGTGCGTTTAAGTATAGTGGAGGTTAGTCTTCAACATTTTTGGCAGGCCGTTTTAAAGTATTTATAAAATACCTACCAAACCAAGCTCCTAGAACAACAAGGTCGGCTGTGTCAGCCATTGCTCCATCAAACAGATAGTCTTTCTTCACCTTTAGCCAATGCCTTTTGCCTGGTTCATAAGTAGACTCCAAGTCTTTCAGTACCAGGCCTTCTAGACCAAGTTGTAGTACCTGTAATTTTTAGAAGAGAATGTAAGTGAAAGTATCACCGGCATTTCATAATGATAGTGTTCTCTTTTTACATAACATCACGCCAGTATTCCCTGACAGGTTGGGCAGAGGTGTACCTATAGTACACCCACATTTCGCCATGTTTCAGTCCCATGTCATAGGGTTGCTCCCTATGACATGGGACTGAGAAATTCCAGATGGAAAAACCTAATAAAAGAAAGAAAGAAAGAAAGAAAATACATTTATTTAGCACAGACAAAAAGGCACACAGCACAACATAATTATAACACAAGTAAAAAAAAAAGAGAAAATAAAAAGGAAACAAATAAAAAGTGTAAAATAATAATTTAACAGGAATAACACTTTGCCTGACCAGGGAATCGAACCAAGGCCCTCATGCTTAGCAGTAGCGCTTGTAACCAGCAAACTAGACCAATGAAGCAGTCCAATTCAGATTGCTTTTCAGTTGATAATAATATCTATTAACAACTCAACACTATTTATGATGATAAAGAAAGATAAAACATTTGACTTTAGACTATGACTTTCATTTTATCAACAATTGAATCATCTATGCTATCTTATATGTAGTTGATATAATTATATTTAAAACATACCTCAGCAATCATTTTAGCTAAATCAGACGGCTTTTCAATCAATTTCTGTTCAGAAAACATAACATGATTTGTTACTTCAACCATATGGTCATACAAAATCTGTCGTCTTTTCCTTATTGGTAGATCTATGAGGACTTTGCCATTGTAGTATAAACAGTCAAATATGTACAGGCACACTTGTGCATCTTTGAATTCGGACTGCTTATGTTTTCCTAATGTACCAAATGGCAACGGCTTCCCAGTATTCACATCTACCATTAAAACTTCAGCGTCCAGAATCATATCTGTACCTTTTGGAAAAGCTTGCGGTAAATAATCCTTAAAATGACTGACTTTATGTGCCATTACCGGTTTTAAAGCTCTAGAAAAATATTTGAACTCATTCCCTTTTTTATGCACTTGTACTCTTTCGCCGTCATATTTTATTTCGGAGAACATTCCGTTAGGACATTTCTTCATTGCCATTTCCACTGATTTGCAAGCTTCAGCCAACATCGGTAGTACAGGAGTCATTAGAGAAAGTTTTGCTTCAAAACCTTTTTGGATTGCGTCTTTATGTTTTACAGTACTGCTTTCAGACATAATTCTGTCTAACACCATGTCAAGGTCTCTTGATGTTTGGAAGACACTGTAAGCATCTGGATGGACCCCTTCTAATATGTGTTTGGGTCCAGCGTTTATTCGTAAATCTCCCTTTATTAACCTGATGAGCATTTTTAAGTCTTCAGCCGTACATTTTTTAACAATCTTCTTGAAATGGTATATTTGTTCTTCTTCTTTCGTTAGTTTTGAAAGGTCTTCTAAGAAGTCTTCCACTTTTTGTATTGTGAGACTGCTGTCTGCAGCAGGTTGAACTGCTCTTGATTTAAGGAAGAAATGTTTTATTGTATCGGCAACATCACCCTGTTCCAAATGTGTTAACATGTCATCATGGTCCATATTGAATATTCTTGAAAATAATTTGACCAATTGTTTACTTTTTAAATTGTAAACTCTTTTGCATACTTGTGGTAGTAATAGCTTACACCATAATGTTAAGTTACCTTTGAAGGAGCTGTCATCAGTGCCTTTTGTAAAGAAGTTATTGACTACTGCCGTTTTTTCAGTATATGCATCTACTTTAGAGATTTTCTTGCATAATTTGAAGAACGTCAAAAACTTATCATCGTCTGTTTCCACTTCCTGCTTTTTAGGACTCTCAGTACTCACATTACTTGCAGCATTTGAGGTGCTAGGTTTCACAGACACGGTTGACACGTTTTTTATAACCTTAGCTGTATATTTACCACTATTTTTGTCTGCATACAGTTTTTCCATTTCATTCAGCTTTTTCAATATAAATTCTTGATCTTCTTTGCTTATACAGCCCCAATTGCCGAAGTCATCTATGGAATCTACGCGTTTGGTTGCAGGTCTTTGCTTTAGTAAGGCATTCATAAAGCAGTCCAAATGATGCCATGATTTCATCGATTGGCCGTCTCCGTATGGACTTGCAACAAGCTTCGCAATACGTAATTCTCCACTGGGACAGTTAGTTTTACATCCTTTGCACGAAGCTCGACCACCTTTAGCTCGATCTACGAAAAACGGCGTGGATTCTGCCATGGCTAAAATTACACTTGATTTTTAGACATTATATCACATTAAATTTGACAAAGTAATATTCGTGCACGTTTTTACAGTTATAGTGAAACATATGTGTGATTTATGTTACAGAATACACTGTATTTACTTTAAAAACAAAACAAATATTGGTATAGAAACCAAAACAACACGCAAAAGAAGCATTTTATGGCGTATGTCAAAAACTAAATGTCAAGCTGACAGACCAACATTGACAGTTCTAGAGGTGTGGTACACGTACATTACACTTTCTGAATCGAGATTTTTTACATTATAAATCAACAAAAAGCTACTTGTATTGAAAATGTTCATCTAAAACGTAAATTGAGAAGTTAAACAATTATAATCAAAGATATTCTAATCAAAGTATTTACAGTTTGATCGTCGTAATAACGATTGTTTTTTTTAGTTCACTGATAATATCTAGTCACTGTTCCGTGTGAAATAATTTAGTAGAAAAGAAAGGTCAATCTGCCTCTATTGACGTTTCGTTTTACGCATGCGTCGATTTAACCAAGTCTTTGCTGCACCGTATGACGCGGACGCCCCAACAACGACGAGACGATTCAAAATAATACAAATTCACCGTTGTTGTTACTTTTTTATTTAAAGTAACACTTTAACACAACATATTTATAACATTGTGGACATTTTAAAAGACTTAGGTACTTAAAATAAATTTTGTAGAAAATATATGTCCATCTTAACCTTTTAGTACTTATTGGATAATATACTTTGGTACTTCTAGTGTTTTGATTTGAATTTCTCTTTCTTTACAGCATCATCATGTCATCAAGAATTCAGCAGCGACGGTACAAAACACGGCACGCTGACATCTCCTCACTACCCGTCGCCGTACCCTCCGAACACTCATTGCCACTACGAGTTTTTCGGGAGAGGCAAGGAAAGAGTTAGATTAATTTTTCAAGACTTCTACTTATATAAATCTGCGGATGGATCTATTGAGTAAGTTAAACATTATTAGTTAGCAAAAATTACATTCTTGACATGACCGACAATTCAAAATATTGTACAGACGCGCCAGCACATCAAGTTACTACAATCCGTCAAATTTATATTTCTAATAGATTTTCATCTTTATCGCTATAAAATAAGGTTCAATGTTGATTGGGAAAATTTGACAGATTGGAGTAGGTTGATGTGCTGGCGTCTGTATTTACGTAGTTGTGCATTTACAAATCATCGAAGTTTGATGATGACTTTACTCTGAGGTACCTACTCACGACTTTTATGTTAGTTTAACTGTCTATTCTACTCTGGCTATTATGCTGGAACAGCTTTTGTGATAAACTTATATCTACTATTCTTTCTTACTATACTTCTATCTACTTATTCGTATCGGAAAAAAGTCTTAGGCCTACCCTTTGCCACAAGTTCATACCCAGTTAAAGTAAAAATATTTTTCCTAATTTCTCCAAAGATAACCACACGTATACAAAAACTAGTAGTTAGTTCACTTTACAAAATAAATACTAAGTAATGCTATTTTTATGTATTTACAGCTGTACAAACGTGGATTCATTGCAAGCATTCGTCAACGTGGATGGGCGGTTAGAAAAAGTGGAGACGTTCTGTGGAATCGACCTCCCCAAGCCTATTATGTCGAATGGACCGAAACTAATGCTGGAATTCCGTGGAACGCAATCATCGAGGTATTCAAGGGGATTCAAAATATCATATTCATTTGTAGAAAGTAAGTATGCATTTGGTCATATTACATTTCTATATTTTTTTTGTGTTCAAGTTATTGAAATTTATTTTTTATTAATACCTCTTACTACTCGATTACAATGCTAACTACTCGATGACAATGCTCAGTAAGAACAGTTATGTAAATAAAGCAGCTTTGCTGTTACGAGTATAACTGGTACCTATGACGAAAAGCAACCGTTATGAAATTGCCTAAATCAGAAATTAAGGACCGAAGAAACTTAAAAAATCCTATAAAAACACGTACCTACCTACCGATCCCGTACAAATAGGTAAACCTATTCTGAAATCTTTATTCTAATCTAATTATTTCTAAATCATTTTTCAGATTTCGGAATAAACACAGGGAGGCAGTTGAAGGAGTTTCCATGCGCGTTCGTGTATAATAGTAGTGAAGCGCATAATGGAACATTTGCATCTCCAAACTCGCCGGGACCATATCCAAGGGATACGGAGTGTACATACTTCTTCCACGGCGGCGAGACTGAAAAAGTGCATCTGCATTTCACGAATTTTGACGTTGAAGGAGTTTTGCCGTAAGTATTCAATATTTAAGAATTACCTTATTTTGCAAAAAATACTTGAATGGCGCTTCACTATAAGCACAAGCAAAATAAAAGAGAGCTTATAACTCCCTCAAAGCAAACATTCAATACTTTCTTATTATTGGAAGATTTGAGATTTGATTTTTATTTTAATATATCATTTTAATGAAAAAAAGATTCTTCAACGAAATAACAACAGTTTCAGCTAATTTTCCACCCTTAATAAATATCACTAATACTTTTTGAAATACCTGTTCCAGGTGCGAAGCAGTATCGGCAAGTGATTATGTCGAATTTTCAAACTATATGACTGAAGACAATAGATTCGGTAGATATTGTGGACAAATGAAAGAGTTCCACGTAGAATCTGAGAGGAATTTCTTCAAAGTTACATTTAGGTCAAACGACCGCTTAGATGGTACAGGTTTTAAAGCAATCTATCAGTTTTTAGAAGCAACTGATGAATATCGAGCTCCACCGGTACAAGATAAGGCTTCACATACTATATGTAAGTAATTTGTAACAGGTACGAATCTTATCGTCAATGAATATACAGACTGAAACTAGTTGGTACCTACCAACAAAATTAGAAATGTTTAACCCTGATGATTGATTAGAACTTATAATGTTAAAGTGACGACTTGATGAGCTATCTACATTGTGAAATATAATTGAATTTGTGCCACTTTTTCCATTGAAGGATGATGGCTCAGACGCCTCAAAGAAGAGATGTTTAAAATCGCTGCGTGAAGTTATGGGTTCGATTCCCATTCAAATAAAATGTAGGTACAGTCTACCACAAGTCAGTGGTAACACTTTGACCTTTCAGTTCGGCTGGCCGAGTGTATTACGGAGCTTCACTAGAATACAAGGCCAGCTTATACGGATTTTGTTGCCCGTAAGTGCGGTTGACTGTACCGACCTATTGATATGTTTAACAACGTGAAATTAACTGATAATTTTCTAATTCCAGGTATATTTGAACATTTTCTAATGCTGATCATCCTCGCAATACCACAGCTGCATCATCAACTATATCATTAAATAAAGTGATATTAGATTAAAATATTATTATAATTAGTCTATAATCCTGTATATTTTGTATAATAGTATGTGCCATACACCTGTAATTACGTAGATATGCAATATTTTCTATAAAATCGCATTTTATGTTTTCCTCTATTAACTACCAACTAAAGCAATACCATGCGAGACACAATAAAGATTTATTCATAAAGGCACGTCGTAAAACGAAATAAATTATTTGAATTTAATGCGTTTTTAGTTTTATTTGTAATGGGCTTTTTCGCAATTTCAGACATCTCTCCCTAGGCAAAGGACAGGGCTGGTTTTGCAAAGCAGGTCGCGAACCGCCTTTACCAGCGCGCGTAACGAAACGAAGAAGAAAATCTAATCTAGCTTTCGAAACATGGCAAAAAGCTCGCAGAGCTATGAGAGCTTACATTTTATAGATCAAATCTTATACATCTCTTGGGCACTATCAGCAAGACCAACGACAACATTTAGAACTTACTGAATGATCTTCTCGTCTACTAGATATCAATCTAAATATATAAAAATCAATGCCACTGTTCGTTGTAATTTTATAACTCGAGAACGGCTGGGCCGATTTGGCTGATTTTGGTCTTGATATGTTTGTCGTAGTCCAGGGAAGGTTTATAGGGTAGTAAGGGTAGGTAGCCGCAGATAAGTACTTAGTGCTACCCGTGCGAAGCCGGGACGGGCAGCTAGTTATATTATAAAGTTGGAGGTGCCTATTACGTTTCCAGTTGTTTGTGCCGATTTTCTTATCGCAAATGCCTCTAAACTAGACTAACAATCACCAAAATTTTGTTCAATCCTGTCAAACGACAATTTCCCATTACACAATACATAATATAATGCATAATGCATAATATAATCTTATCGCAAATGCCTCTAAACTAGACTAATAATCACCAAAATTTTGTTCAATCCTGTCAAACGACAATTTCCCATTACACAATACATAATATTATCACAAAACATTTGTTGAAAAACCTAACATGGCTGAAGTGATGGATCACAAAACAGTATAAATTGAATACATGTCGTGGTCAGATCTTAGAATTGATAATTTCATGAAGTGACCGGCCATTTCATGAAATGGTTGCATTTCATGAAATAGAACATCGACCGCTGATCACATCATGATGTGGTCTGGCCAAATAATTGAATACTCAACGTTTGACGATATGAACAGTTAAACGCACGATTACTTTATGTCGTGGCCAAAAATGATTGATTATATCGTAAAATATTTAGATTATCCACCGCTAGAGGCGTTGATGTTGCTTTGTTTTTGTTGTGCATCATGGCGGAGGCATACAACAAATCAAACAAAGTAGGGTGACCACGCAAGAAAACTAGATGGACTTTTTTTATTGGATTTCCAAATGTGATATTATAGAAAGTGACCAACTTGGAAGTTACTAACCTAACCCATGTCGGGGTACCACAACCAGTCTGGTGAACCACATAGCACTTAAAATTTAAAAATTCACGCCGCTTATGGCACCCCGAGTCTCCGACGAAATGTGTTAAGTTAGGTTATAACTGACCAACCGCGCACAAGCCGAGCGAGTGAAGCGAGCGGTGCCGCGGCAGCGGCTGGCGAACGCTACTTCTAATTTGGTCGCAGTTATCAATTTTTATTACACCTTAAACCATGAATACCCTACATTAATGATATGGCCAAACGTCAATTGACATATCATTAAACGTTGACGTTTAAACGATATGGCCAACTTTAGCTGAACATTTCATGAAACACAACCATTACATGAAATGGTCGAACACTTCATAAAATGATCAATTCTAAGATCTGGCCACGACAATACTCTGTATCTAATTGAATTTATACTCAAAAAAGAAAACCAGACAAATATATTTGTTTGTACTTACTGTTTATGATGCCTTTTACGGTGTCATAAAGTATGTTATGAACACAGATATTAATAAAACTGCCAAGTTCTATCAATAGTTAGAAATAAACAAGATTTAGTTGAGTATATAAATCAGTGTCAATTTTATGTGAGACGGCTTAATAAATATGTTAAATCACAGATTTGAATTAAGTAGGTACCTACGTCAAAATCTCAGTAACATCATAAATAGCTGCCCAAGTAGGCGTTTAGTTATAAGACAGGTTGCAATAACGATTAAAATGAGCGATTCCGTGTTTAAGTATTTCTCTTACTGTTAATCTGGCTGTAAAGTGTAATGCCTGGGTTGCAGTCTACATTAACAAAGTAATTAGGATTAAAAATCCTTCCCTATGTACTTAAGTATCTCTGAAACGGAAATAAGCGAGTTATCAGTCTAATAAGAGGTCGACCCACACAATTCACCACAGCAATGACTACTTCAGCACATGGATGCAGATTTGTAATCCTGTTAATACAAAATAATACCTGTCTTCAAATAATTATTTTTTTTCAATTCTCTTTAGCCCAAAAAGATGAATAAATTTTTGTTAGGTGAAATCATTCTGAATTTAGGTATATAGGCACCTATACCGAAACAAAATCGTTCAAAAGATGCTTTGACAAGGTAGGTACTGGATTTGATTAGAATAGTTGTTTGAGATATTTATATGCTGCCTTGTGCCCTGCATATCGGTACCTACTCAGAAGCTGGTCAACTATTTACTGTGTAGGAGTATTGCTAGAACTACTAGGTGCCATGATAACGAGACAAGAAGACTGGTATAATGCCCTGATATTATACAACATACCTACCTACTGAGCTTTTTCTTTACCTGTCGTAACATCAACTGCTACAAACGCATCATTACCGTAACAAACATCGGAATTCTTTAGCTATATTAACTTAGTGAGTAAATATTAAGTTACATAAGAAATATCTGCACTACGCCGTAACTTATGTACACATAGATCTGCAGGTACCTAAGTACAATAATAACAAATTGGCTTTACAAAGTTTATGGCATCCCACAATGATATTCATTACACGGATTGTCAAACAATATTAGTGAATGTTGCGCCAGTCCTCCATGTTACAAAGAATTTCAATTAGCCAGTTATTGTGGTGGCAGTGGCACATTATTCTCGAAGACATTTTCTTCCTGCCTGCACCCGGTTAAGCTTTACCGCCGCAGATTGCATAATCAGAGAAATAAATATCTATTATAGGTATAGTGATGCGATGAGAGCCTAAGTGCGAATATAAGATAGGTACCTAGGTACTTATCTACTTTCTTCTAGGTGAGTACCTAGGTACTTAAACAAAAATGTAGCGACATTGGCATAATATCGACAGTCTCAAAATTAGACTCGATTTTGTATGTATTAATTAGTAAGCAGGCACAAACTTAGGACTATCTTTCAAAGTCTGTTACTAGTCGGGTTTTTTAATAATACCTACCTATGTACTTCATACTTTGTTTGTAATTTAGATTTTTAGCTAGCTGCTAGCTAGAAGCAGTTTTGCCGGTACGTAGTAGGTATGATTTTATACTAATCATAACATAAATATACCTATTAGGAATTACTAGTACTGTCGAATAATAAGTTCCAGAATTGAAGTAATTGAATAAATATTTAATAAAAACTCAGTCAAGCTTGATTTAAAAACAAAGTCATTGCACCTCTACTTTCGCCTCGGTTCATTGCTTGTCGCAGAGTTGTAGTCCGTGCGTTGACAGGTGTGGCGGCGCCACGGTCGCGTCGTTTAGTTCGCTATTCACGCGCGATCCCCACTCCGTTTTACGTCAATTCGAGTTCGTTCGCCGCTCTCTTCGGTGCCGGTCGGTAGGCTGTACGTGGTAATTTCCTAAGTCCGCGAAACTTTTTTCCGAAGTAAAGGGATGTGATAGAAAACAGCGATAATATTTAGATATTTTGTGTGATAAATAAATTGTGTGTAAACGTTGTATATATTTGTGACTAAGTAAAGTGTTAGGTCGTAGTGGTACTGTGAGTGTGATTGTGGTCACAGGTGTCGCATTCCAGGGGGGACGCCGACGCAGCCTCTGTACCCGATACAGTAGGCAGGTGAACCGCTAGACAACTCTATTTTATTTGTAAGTAATCTGCCTCCTTGTCATTAGCATTTTAGTGCTATAATAACCCTTTAAATAATGTTACATGCGCCACAAGATGGTCAACTCAACGCATGAGCCCGCATTAATTGAAATATTGGCTGTTTACCTACCTACAACTATTTACTAGATATGTAAACGTAGGTATCTAAGTATTATACCAGCCTTCTTGTATTTCTTGAGAATATACTTAGTAGGTAACTGACCGTAAAAACTTAAAACCTAAGTACCTACTTACCAACTTCGAACACAACAATGTGCAAATTAATTAAATTATATAATGTAGGTAAATGTAAATAAAAAAATACAGAGTTTCGCTTATGTAGACAATATGGAGGTACACCTAATACATAATCATATTTTTATTGTTGCGTAATTTACATGGCAAATTGTTGAACATGATTGTATAGACGCAAGTACCTAATACATGCGTTATTTATATGTATTAGGTACTTAGTACGTACAATCCACCACATCAGTCGAAAAACTTTCACTACAAAAATCGCCCTTGCTACGAAAAGGTGGTGTCAATGTCAAATTGACAAATTGTTGTTACCAGTGGTAACAACAATTTGTCAATTTGACAGTGACAGTGGTAACTTACCACTGTTGGGCTATCGAGTGTACAGACGACAGCGCATCAAGTTACTACTATCTGTCAAATTTCTTGAATAGATTTTCAACTTCATCGCTAAAGAATAAGGTTCAATATTAATTGGGAAAATTTGACATATTGGAGTAGGTTGATGTGCTGGCGTCTGTACATTCATTCGCCATGAAACTGACGAAATTATAGACACCTAGGTACTAGGTACCTACCTATCGTAGTCTACAGGTGATAGGCACCGGTTTCTCTCAGGTGCCCATTGTGGACTGGATAGGATAGGAACTATGAAGTCCACATGCTAGGTAACGGGATAGACGCGTAACCAGTTTTTCTAACATCGACGGTGTCACGTCAGTGCTGCCCATCCGGCCCAGTATTCATCTGATTGATGGCATTAGATAAAGTAGAAAAAAATTGACTCTCATCAACATGACCTCATTGACAGCCATGGAAAGATCCTATTATCACCAGCCTGTCATTCTGCAAATTCAAATTCAAAAGTCATTTATTCAAACTAGGCTGAGAATCAGCACTTTTCGAACGTCAAAATTACATAAGACAGTCTCCCAAAAACGCCCGCCCTTCACCACTTCCTAGTGCTTTTGCTGGAAAGAAGAAGTGGCGCAACAAACTCTGCTGTAGCAGTAATGTCAGTTGGTCTTGGTACATGGTAGGTAGGTATTACTGTGTTGTCTGCTTAACACCTAGGAAGGTACAGGTATAGTTCGATTCGATTCAATCAAACTTAATGGCGGCTCGGAAGGTAGTTATTGGCTGCGCAGTACCCCACCCCTCACCCCCGTTGATCCATGAATTTGTTACTGTGCAGCGACTCGCCTCACGTTCCGAGCCGCCCGCGCCATGCGCCATTGTTTGAATCGGGCTGTACCTAAAACGCCTTCTACACGGTCGCCAACCACGTCCCCGACAAAGTTGGCGACCGGCAAAGTTGTTCAACGTTTGGTCGTAAACCATCATCTACACGGTTGTAAACCACCAAGGTTATCTCTGTCGGGACGGGGTTGGCGACCGTGTAGAAGGCGTTTAATTCTGGCTCCCATTTACGTAAGTCCTCTGCTGTCCTCCAAAATTTTATAATTTCGATTTCGAATAAATAGATGTTTCATAATAATAATTATTATGGTATCGTATTTTGTTTGTTATTTCTATTTTGTGTTTGATAACGTAAATGAACGCCTTTAGCGCTGTTGGATTTTCGGCTCTCGGCGCTGAGCTGAACGTTAAATTCAACAGTGTGCCATTGATGTATTAAAAGCCTCCTTTTAATTTATATCGATGCAGTGTGCTTTTATTTAGGCATTTTGATTAAAGATGTCATTTGGGGTATTGAAGATGCCCCATTCTTAACCTCTTAAAATAACTCTTTACTACTCTTCAGTCGCCTTTTATACCTACGAGAAAATTGTTTATTCTGCAGAAACACGACGCACATTATAAAATAGACATAAAATAATAAAACGTAACCAAAGGCCTCGTATTCGACACATTTCACCAGTTATTTAATCAACCGGACACAAATACAGGCTCCAGACTGCTACTGAGAAATTCCAGTTGGAAAAACCCAATAACACTTTGCCCGACCCGGGAATCGAACTTAGGACCTCATGCTCAGCAGTAGCGCTTGCGACGATTAACTAGACCAACTAAGATCTAAATACAGCAGTTCAATAACGTGCTTAGTTTGTAAAGGTCCTGCTGCATTCATTGTTGTGCAATGTTAGCAGGTCAGGTAGGTAGGTAGGTACAGAACGTTCGTAAAGGTTAGATAGAATAAACAAAGACAGCTAAATTTTATTTACACGTGGAGGAAAAATATTTTTTTTCTGCCGACATGCGTGCATGCATGATTGTAAAAATACCATCTTTTGAAATGATTTCATTGATATTGCATGATTCACTGACCTTATTTTCGGCAATTTAAAAAAATATAATAATGGCAAATCGGTATTAAATATACATGTATTAGCGAAGTAGGTAGTCTTATTATACAATCAAGGCAACTCGCGACAATGTCAAAAAATATCTATCTATACTACTACCTATCATAGTCAATAGTGTCATCCTGTAAAGTTAATTTCGAACCTGGGTTATATTCTGTCAATTCTCGTACTTAAAAAACGTTCACATTCAAGTCGCAATCTGCCAAACTTGTCAAAAATGTTGGTAAATTAAATAGATGGTATTTTTGACAGATTGCGAATGAGATGCGAATGCGAAAGTCCTTAAAAATTACGGGAATTACCCCTCTGGGTTCAGGTTCATGCACATTTATATTTAATTACGGCCAGCTGTGACTTTACACAATTCGAACTCATTTGTTTTTACTGTCAACTCAACGCCATTGAAACATGCACCATTCTAAATTCGAATCGAAGTGATTTTTAGAGAATAAAACTACTGGCCAGTGGCCACATGCATTTTGTAACGTAACGAAAGGCTTCGGAAATACCGGATAGGTTACCTATCCAACATTCCCATTTTCTAGGAGAAAGTCGTCGCCTAGCACCATCATAAATTCTTACGAGATTTATGTGAGCTGAAGACCTGAAGATATTTGTAAACGATTGGCCTAAAAACTTGTTACGTTTGCACTGTGCCCTTTTTGAACGCAAGGTTGCAGTTGGATTTTACGGGCATTTGAGTTAATCTCACTATAATATTGAAGGCGGCTATGATAGCTTATAATCAGAAAGAAATACTACGAGTAGTAGGAGTGCTATTTTACATTCCAGAGTACAACACAATGGTAAATTAAACACATAGATAACATGTAACATCCCTAACATTTCTCGTCGGGACCCTGCAGGGGTCCTGGACCTTTGGAAGGCGTACGAGGGGCCGTAGTCGACTCGAAGAGCCCGTTAGACGCTGAAATGAGGCACCAACCGACGGTTATCCCTGTACGCACTATGCAAGTGCACCCAAGGACAACCCCTGTTGGTGCTGGACTATTGCAGGGTATGGAAGCAAAGATATTTGACTATGGGTTTGGGTGGCTAAAGTGGACTTGGTTATCTCTAGAACTATGGAAGGACTATGACCAGGCCCTTCTCTGATCAATGAAAGGTAATATTATTATATTCCAGCTGTGTTCAATATTCTAGCTAGACTAATATTCTGAAGACGTTTATTGCTTCATCAACAGCATACATGATTACCTTATACTCGTACTGTCTCGATGCAACATTGAACTTAAAAGTTATCAAATCAGTTGTAAAGATACCTAATCGATCGATTAAGCATTTTTTCCTTATTTAATCCGTAGTCCTTGAAGTCGTAGTTTGTTTGACCTTATTGGTGATGTTCTTCAGAAAAGTCAGGTGCGTAGTTCCGCGTAACCAACGGGCGTGAATAAAATGCACCGATGCCAGACGTCCCGATTTTTTGTTCAAAATTAAACGTCCCGCGCGGGACAGGCTCAGTCCCGCTTTTCGGGGTTAGACGAATAAATAAGCATTTTGTAAGTAATGTACTTGTTTTTATCCCTCAGAAGACTTAACTGCCTTACAGGGTAAACCAGACCACCCACCCAACCAGTGTTATATGTATTGTAACGTATTTTCATTAAAATACATTTTCTATTTCTTTAGCTTTCGATATTCATTGTAAACTTAATTTGAAACAAAATCAGTAATTACGTTTTCTTATTATAATAATATCCCGCTTTCGACGAAGGAATCCCGATTTTTTTACACGACTGCCCAAAAAGGAGTGTATTACTTAAAAGGGTTCAAAATCCCGCTTTGGCCGAAAAAAAATCTGGCAACGCTGATAAAATGGCTAGATGTATGAAAGGAAACGAAGCAAAAGGAGTATGTAAGGCTTAGCGCGCACTGGGGTGCGTTTTGTTACCGTAAAATCTGTGAAGAAGTACCTATAGATATAAAACACAGTGGAAGCACGCGCAGGATTTTATTCTTTGCGGCGAAAAAAACGCATCGCAAATTCGCAAGTCACCGCAGTGCAGTGCGCGCTAAGGATCTGGAAGATCTGGAAGGCTAAGGATCGCAGGTGGCGTTCTGTAGTTTCTGCCCGACCCCATGGCCCATGGGAAGAGTTTTGTATGTGCATGTGTTAATCCATTGTAGGTATTAATAAGTCTCGGCTACAATATTTGCGCCAGTTTCAGATGAATAAAGTAGTTAGGAACGAGACCAATGTAGGTATTAATAATTTTCCTAATTATTATTAAAATATACCTTACTGTATACACATTTAGCGTGAATTTATAGCCTTAAATTTGCACACGTTCCAATCTAGAATTCTAGAATAAATAAATGTCAGAACCTTATCTTTAAACATTGATATTTATTGACAAGTACTTCGGTATGAATTATTTTAACTAACCACTAACCAATGACCCTTTTATTCCATTCACCCTGTGTTTGCGCGATTTATTAAGGAACTGATATATATAACTGCATTATAATATGAATTTACTTACCATAGTAAAACCTCATTGCCATAAACAGGTCGTAAATGTTCATTGCTGAACATTGCGAGAATTCGCCTGTAATGTAACGTTACAGTTTCGATTTTGAGCGTTACGTCACAATACTGCCTCCCTGACTGACGATCATTTGCTTGTAATGTAACATTCAGATTCGATTTTGAGCATTACGTTACAATACTGCCTCTCTGACTGCCGAGCTTTCGCTTGTAATGTAACATTCAGATTCGATTTTGAGCATTAGGTACGTTACAATAAAAACACTGCCTCCCTGACTGACGAGCATTCGCCTGTAATGTAACATTTCAGATTCAATATTATTTATTACAGACTTTGCGCATTGTAATGCTCGGTTCTCCTCCCTCACTGATATAATGCTGGACTCTGAACGTTACATTACAGGCGAATGCTCCCGTTGAGGGAGCACCTTAAAGGCTGTGTACACAGACTTGAGTCGATAGTGTTTATTGGAGTGAGAATAATATTATAGCTCTAAGAAACCATCGATGAGTGCACAGCCGTAACATAAATGTTTCGTAGTCAAAGAAGTCAAATATTCTGAATCCGTTTTGAGGTTTTGACCCAAATTAAATATGTTAAGCTATTATATTACTCGTATTATTACCACTGTACGAACTTTTGTAACCACATTTAAAATAAATCTTTGACTTTGACAAAACTGTTTGGTAAACGCACAACCGAAAGTGTACGCACTACTGCCTGGACATATTTTTGTACATATTTATTTATTTATTGATAAGACACTTCAACGACTTACTCACTAAAACATACATAAATATAAATCACTTAAAGGTTTAGGTATTGTGAATTCGTCACTTACAGAAGTGCACAGCACTAGCATAGAACGTAATGATTAAAGGACGTATAAACGATACCGTTAGTTGAATTGGTTACAAGTTATAAAATAAAATAAGTTACAAAATAAAATAAAGCAAAAACGAGCTATGTTCACAAATACAAACGATGGGAAGCATTTAACCGTTTTTTTTTACAAATAACATAAAGACTGAAAAATAAGTAAATGGAAGTGGATACAATTTTATTTGCATCTACGAACCATGAAAATTCTGTGGAATTTATCCAGTTCTTATTGTAACAAACCACGAACCCAGTTTTCTTATTTTTAAATCATTAACACTAAATAAACAATGTTAGCATAATTTGCTATGATAATTATTATTGTTTATATGTTTATTGTTTTGGAAACGTTGAAATAAACAGTACAGCTAATCCGATTGTTGAAAGAACAATCGATCTTGCTCATATGAATATTTGCGTGTGGCATTGAAACAGTAAACAAAATAATAACCCTCAAATAACAAAAAATCCCTCATTAATATGCGAGATGAACTTTTCAGGTAAACTTTTACCAAAAAATAACACATTTAGACTAAAATTATGCACTAAAGCGCCTCCAGACTATTTACTACTTTACAGAGTCAATCTCGAATCTCTGAAAATCCATTTTCGGTCGGACACTATTAAAAATATTAAAGCCTTTTATTTCTTACAAACTAGAAGTAAATCACTATCACTACATAGTATAAAACAAAGTCGCTTCCCGCTCTCTGTCCCTATGTATGCTTAGATCTTTAAAACTACGCAACGGATTTTGATGCGGTTTTTTTTAATAAACAGAGTGATTCAAGAGGCAGGTTTATATTGTATAATACATGCATAATATAGTAAGCTATAATTTATTAATTTATCACGCGGGCGAAGTTGCTGACGGAAGCTAGTCATTAATAAAATATAGGTACCAAATTCACGTACACAAACACCCAAACACACAGTGTCGTCATATCCAAACAAATCTGTCATCGCTTCTGTACTGTTGATCTCACGTTTCAAAACAAAAATTACCAGTTAATAGATAGGATCATAATTAACATCGTCAATATCACGCTATTGTCTTTAGTCAAGAGTGTTGCTAACAATGCCTATCTATTTAACGTCTATTGTGTAATGATATAAGAATTGTACACGATTTTATCATGCAGTATTGTTGTGGTTTTTGTCATATCTGGCTGACTTTTAGTTGAAGGTAAAGTACGGTAAATAAAGACTTCAACGCGCAAGGTTTGATATATTTTATCATTTCCAAAGATCTTTCACACATCAATCACACAGAGAAACATGTAAGGTTCACCCTGACTATGACGCTGTGTGATTAGTAGTGATTACAAGAGTCTTAAGGTGACTAATTAAGTGAAAAATAATCGGGACTGTTCGGCATTGTTGGCCAAATGATGTGATAACGACTTGAAGTGACAAGTGTTACAGCCTAAAAGCAGTAAGTTGAATTTATTATACAAAAAAAAAATACAAAATAGATTATTGTGCCAAAAAGAATATTTCATTACATTTAAACGTGTTTGGAACCTCCTTTTAAGCAAACAATGCCTGTATTAGAAGGCTCCGCTCTTTCACATCATTGATTCATTCTTTCACATTATACTCGTAGAATAATTACAGTACCTACTACTGTAAATACTTTCATACAAACAAACAAAAAAAAACGAGGTCCCGTCATAATCAAAATTTGCCTCATTATCATGAAAACCTGGCAAATGTCTGTGTACACGACAGAGACCCTTAAAGATGGTTGCTGCGCCGTTCTGAGCTTTCTTAGCCTTTAACATGGCTATTGTTTTATCAACTGACCGGTGACATAAAGTAACATTTCACATCTTTTCCAAAGATAAAATGGAAATTTGGCGTCCGTAGTCCTATGCTCTCGATTCTTAGCTTGACCTCCACACCTGCCCTAAGATAAGATATTCAGATTTCACAAGCTTTTGTGATAATTTTCTTGAATAAACTTATATCTTATTGGCGGAAACCGTTAGATTTATCTATTAAAGATTCTAACTTGATTTCGAATTGGCTTTTATTGATTGTTGTTATTGGAAGTGCGGTTAAACAACGGTGTCTAGTGATCGGCAAAACCTTTTATCTGTCCTAAGGCTACTCTACTTCTAGACATGACCTCGTTTCCTTGGTAGCTAGCTAAAGCAATCTTGAGGAGATACAAACGGGATCGGAAGATTAGGTTACGCCACCTTTCAAACTGCGCGCGAATTACAGTCTCTTTGAATGAAGAATTGAGGCTCGATAAATCTGGCGCGTCAAATAAAGTTTACGTCACTATCGGGAATTAAAATGATATCACTAGGTCGTGTTCACTTGATCCATGATTTAATTCCGCAAGATTTACTAATACAGGGATAGAGATTAAGGGCGTTTGTGCACTACACGGAATTTTACCGTCCGGCAGCCCGATTCCGACCAAACTAGTATAAACATTCATATAAGACCGTAAAAAATTGGACTGCCGCCCGGACGGTAAAATTCCGTGTAGTGCACAAAGGCCCTAAAGGAAAGTATGGCACATAACACGCAGATATAATATGCCAGTGACTTTGAGTGGTTATCTTGCGTGTTCTGTACTGAGCTTTACCCGTTTATACGTGATCTTTAGTATAAAATCAATAAAACTCGTTTTTCGTCGCCTTAATCAAACAAAAACTCCAAAAATGGGCCTTGATTGGTTTCCCCGAAAGTCTTCCACTTTTGTTGTCTTTTCCAACTGTACTTCATAAATTCACATGTCATCGCGCCCGCAGCATTTCCTGTAAAAATATTATGCTCAGTAAACAGGTTCACTGTTCTAAGAAAACTTGAATTTAATATTCTCACGAGAATTCTGTGGCTAAATACGGGCAATTGTGCAAACACAAAACATTCCTCTTGCTTGATAAATATTTAATTCAAATTGTACCTGTTAAGGTAATGTTCTATCAATATGCAAGAGTGTTCTATTTAAGAGCGCGATACAAGTCCGCTTAGTGCAATTTATTTTACTCCTTATTCTTTGTCTCAGTATTTAAGAACTTAAGAATTATTTGACTTCCCCCTTTTACGGAATCCATTGAATGAAACTATCAATAAAAAAGGAAATTAAAAAAAAAACGTGTTCCGAAAAAACCCTAAAACGTGACAAACATTTTGTAGTGTTTTTTTGGAAGTGGGTTATAATATTTTTTGTAAAAATGCTTTTCATTTTTCACTTTTTAGTTAATTCGTATACCACTAATTTGATTGTAAACAACAGTGACAGGAAGTATTATAACATCATCAAGATACACCAAGTGAATTATTGACACTAACTCAAAAACTACCCAAGCGAAGTTATTGCAAAGGTATGGGACCACCGAACAAGCTTCCTGAACCAAATGAACAAAAAAATTTCAAAATCAATCCAAAATTGACGAAAATATCGATGAACAAACATAAAATACAATAAAAATACAGACGAACATAAATAACGAACCTCCTTTTATGAAGTCGGTTAAAAAGGTTCATTGGCATCGTAGTGTTTGGACAGCTTTGTGATGTTATTTGCATAACTAACAGCTCTACTCAACACACTCTTCAGCCTTTCGAAGTAACTTCGCTCAAAATAAAACGCATAAAATAAAACCCTAAAATAAAACATAATATAGTAGACGACGTATATTTAGTAACCTAATCCGATTAACTGTTCTTAAAGAGTCGTAAATAACCATGTAAGAAATCGACACGTGTTTCACCGGCTTATTGGTGACTCGCCCGAATAAACTGGTACGAATCCGGACGAATCGACCATTTTAATTAATATTAGTTTTTCTTGAGGCGATTCGTACGAATTTTGATCGTGTGGACAAATCGACAACTCCAGCAATACGTAGTAGTAAAGTACACTGATGCAAGAAGTGGTTAAGGTAAAATATAATATATTGAAATAAATAAGATGAAACATTTATAAATTATTATTCAGATTAAAGGTAGCATAATTAACTTGAAACTGTGAAAATAATACAGTGTGGTGATTTATTCACGTGCAGTCGTGCATCCGTCAAGGGGGCCATTCTACCTGTCATACTGTAAAACTTTCGCTAAGAACATCATAACAAATCGTCAAAAAAAAATGCATCGAAATAATCCTGTTGTATAGATTTGTACCTAATTATTTTCCCCGAGTCGGATATAAGTTTCATAAAGCGAAAGTTGTTTAGTATGACGAGTAGAATCACCCAAAGTTGATATGATTTTAATCACTAATCACCAAGTGATTTTTTTTATCGTTGGTTTATATTAGTACCTTTATTAATGCAACAAAATCAACCAGAAAGTGTTAAAGGACTTTTCCGACATAAACTACACACATACGTGCAATGCTATATTTATCTACACATTTCAGGTACTCCCCGAAATAATATAATATATAAAATAATAATATAATAAGCAAGCGACTTGATAGTTGATGTATTTTCGCTCGGTCATTCGTGATTGATTAGTGAAAACGTGAATACAACAAAATGGCTCTGGTAGGTAACCAGTAAGAACATACACAACCAAACATGTTAAGTGACTGCGACTGCAGCAACACCCAAACGGTTAATGTCAATATAAAGTTGTTGATTTTCTTATTTTTTCATTTATGTTTTTTAAATAATAACCAACTTCCACATAAAAAAAACTAGCATATGTAAAATTAAAAAAATCTGACTTAAATCAAATTAATGCGATTTAAATAAAATAAATTCGATTATTTTGATTTTATTGAAAAAGACATGATTTTTATCAACCCTAGAATCACCCCCTTGATAGATGGCTGATTAAAATCATCTCAACCCTGGGATTCTACACGTCATACTAAACAACTTTCGCTATGAAACTTATATCCGACTCGGGGAAAATAATTACAAATTCCTATACAACAGGACTATTTTTTATATTAGGGCTTTTTTTTTTTTTGACGAGTCGGTTATGAATTTCATAGCGAAAGTTCTTCAGTATGACAGGTAGAATGGTCCCTTGACGGATGCAAGTGAATAAAACGCCACCCTGTATTATTTTCACAGTTTCAAGTTAATTATTCTACCTCTGAATATAATTCATTCATTTTTCATCTTATTTATTTCAATATAATTATTATATTTTACCCTAACTACTTCTGTGCACCAGTGTACTTTACTACTACGTATTGCTGGATTTGTCGATTCGTCCACAAATAAATTGAATTCGTACGAATCGCCTCAAGAAAAACTAATAATTATTAAAATGGTTGATTCGTCCGGATTCGGACGAGTTAATTCGGGCGAGTCACCAATAAGCCGTTTCACCTCTCAACGGGGCATCTTCAGGATGACGATTGACTTGTTGCGAACCCGCCACGACGTGTTGCCACGTCAAGCGCCGAACGTAATGAATCTATGCAGTCATCAGTGCATCTATTGTATTTTCAAATGGATTTCCACAAAGTCACGCCTGAGTCAATTATATTTACTGAATTAACATCATCATCATCATAGGCCCCAAGTGTCTTTGTTTGTGTGTATAATTTACTGAATATTCACTAAAAACATTAACCTTTTATGACTGTGGTGTGCATGTATATTGATAATGCATCTTTTTAACAAAGGTAATTAAGTTTATAGGTAAGTACCCTATTAAATGGCCTACGGCTATCCCACGCACCATCGCACAGGGTATAAGCTATTCTCATAAAATCGAGTTATGATCCGATCTATAAGCTGTGTGATTACGTATCCTGCCTACTAAAGATTACGGCTATCCTCACAAACTCGCAATTAACCGGCGGAAGCACCCAACAAGAACTGTAGCAATAAATGTCGAAACTAATCGCGCATAATAATTACGCAAGAGGTGGGATTCGCAAGAATAAGTAATTTATTGTCTAGAATTGTAGAGAAATTTCCATCAAATCTGCAGTTCGATAGAAAGAAAGAAAGAAAATATTGGCATTACAAAAAATACACCTTAAAACTATAAAAAACAGAAAACAAATTATTGTAATGCCAAAAGGGCCTCAGCTCAGCATAATGTCAGATGACAACACAAAGTGTACCCGACGCTGATTTTCAGCTGCAACCCACGAGTGCCATACGCTAGAATAATAAACAGGGAAGTGTCTGTCCGCTATAATAAATAAATAATAAGGTAGCACAGATTAATAGTATAAAAAAAAAATAGGCCGATGGATCAGTTATGGAACTCAGAGATGCTTCGATAAGGTTTTTTTTAATGCTATTAGATTATTTTAGTTCTAAATTTCTAATAGAGGTGCGGGCTTGACGCCTACGGTTAGGATTGGTCCACACTAGCTTAAGGCAGAGAGTAGTGGAAAGGAGATAGGGAGGCCTTTGCCCTGCAGTGGGACAGCAATTAATCTGCCTAGCCTTTTACCTATTATGTTGGGATCGGCTTCCAGTCTAACCGGATGCAACCGAATAGCGACTACCTATCTGATATTCACAACCCAGTAACTGGGTGATACGATACTCCTTGGTAATACTGGTTGTCAGACTTTCGGGCTTCTGACAACCCGTAACAACTGTAAAAAATCCACAATTACAGCCGGGACCAACTGCTTTATCGTGCTTTTCGAGTCACGAAGGAGGCTCGGTATATAAAGATGGTCACCCATCCACGGACTCGGGAAGCGTAGCTTAACTGATGGAGCGACCCGTGCCCGTGACACGTACATTCATTTTTAGCCTATGTGACTAAGTACAGCCTACTTAGTCACATAGGCTAAAAATAAATAATAGAGTTGTCCCAAAGCGAGATACTAAAAGCTTCAAAGTTTGCGCAATAAAAGTTTTTCGTATTTGTTTTTATGATACCATAAATAGTTAATGAATAACTATGTATAGGCAATAAATAACCAATTACAAATACACCGCCGAATATACCTACTGCTATTGCGTCCCGTGTACCAAAGTAACTTCTTCATTATAAACTTTGTTGCTTTTATTTGTTGTAAGAATCGATTGAGCTGCTGATACATGCGTGTATGGCATCGTAACCAACTTTTTATGTTCCCAAACTATCTTTGTTAAACTGTCACTTCTTAATTTGCCCTACAGTGTACAATTCCGCTCCTATTGTACCGCTAGACTAATCAACTTTTTTTAAGTAAGTAATTAGAGACTAGCGGGTGATGCCATCTCGCGAAAATATAGAAGAAGTAATCATTTAACGATAGCTTATTGGCCCGAACAAGAAATCCGTCTCTTTATTTTTGCCATCTCGCGAAAATATAGAAGAAGTAATCATTTAACGATAGAAGAGGTGGCGCGTGCATTTTAACCAGGGTCGGTCACAAGTATAAAGTGTTAAACTTGAGGAAATATTCTGTAACCAATGTAATTGAATGCTGTGCGCTAGAATTGACGGAACACAGCATTATTATTGTATGTATATATAGGGTGCCCCAATCTAATTTGGATGTCTTTTTCGAAAATTTAAATAATATTTTGCATTTGCTATGTTTAAAATTGAATAACAAAAAGATTGTCTTATGTGGGGACTTTAATATCAACTTATTGAAAAGAAACAAGCAAACCTTAGACTTCGAATATACATTGTTAAATTATAATTTAAAATTACAATTCTCTCAACCCACTAGGTTAAGCAGTGCGACCTGCTTGGACAATATAGCACATAATGTAAAATGCTGTAAAGGAGAAATTATAGAATTGGGCCTGTCAGATCATACTGCACAAGTTTTGAAATGTCCTGTTAAGAAGACATGTGTCTTAAAGCGTTGGAAAATAAAAAGACGAAATTATTGTCAAGATAATCTTGAGAAATTTAGAAATTGCATTAAAAGTCTCACTTTTTCGGACATATATACAACTAGTGACGTCAATGAAGCCTACGACCATTTTCTTGACGTATTCAGATGCTTTTACGATCTTTGCTTTCCTTACGAAATAATAACAAAATCAATTACAAAAAAAACCAAATGGATCACTAACGGGATAAGGAAATGTAGTAAAAGGAAACGGCACCTGCTATGGCAATATAGAACAAATCCTACCCCAAAGAATAAACAATCGTTTAAGGCATATTCTGCAAGGTTTAAAAGAGTAATAACGTTAACACAAACAGCACAAAATAACTACTTTATTAAGACGTCCAAAAATAAATCTAAAGCGGCATGGACCGTAATTAATAATTCTAAGACATGCTTCCCTAAAGAACCAATAACACAAATTCAAACAGGGACACAGAAAATCACGAACCCATTAAATATAGCTCAGGCTTTTAACAAGTTCTATATCAATCAAGTTACCATGCCAAACAATAAAACTATACCAGAGATTAACGTACGCTCAAATAATTTAAACTCTTTATTTATGGAGCCGACCACACCTCAAGATATAAATAATCATATTAACTCACTGCGAAATACAAACAGTGTTGGTTATGACGGATTATGCACTAAAGTTATCAAAGAAGTATCTCACCACATAGCTCCACATCTCAGTCACATAATTAATATGAGTATTACTAGCGGAATCTTCCCTGAGAAATTAAAAACGTCAATAATTGTACCATTGCACAAAAAAAATGATAGACAAAATATGTCAAATTATAGGCCTATCGCGTTGATACCCGTCTTTTCAAAAATATTTGAGAAAGTCATTTATAAGTCTTTGTACAACTACCTTGAGAAATCAAACATATTAGCAAATGAACAAAAGGGATTTCGTAAGCAGAAGACAATCAATATGGCTATTCACGACCTGCTTCTCCCAATTTTGTCAAATGTAGATATGCGAAATCCTGTATGTGCTATCTATATGGATCTAACTAAGGCTTTTGATTATGTGGACTATTCTATACTACTACATAAACTTGAAAAATATGGTGTCAGGGGAAATATACTTGATCTCATTCAATCTTACTTAACGAACAGAAAACAATTTGTAGAAATCACACAAATATCCTCAAATACTAGTTATGAGGAAAAATATCGTTCCGAAAGCGAGATAATCAAATACGGCGTTCCTCAGGGTAGCGTGCTAGGACCCCCCCTTTTTTTGCTCTACATAAATGACCTTCCGAGGCAAATAAACCACCCCATGGTACTATTCGCCGATGATAGCACCGTAATTATTAAGTGTGATGATCCCAATAATTATGAAAATGAAATAAATATGACATTAAATAGAATTATAACATGGTTTGACAACAATAATCTAATTATAAACTTAGAAAAGACTAAAATTATGCATTTTTATCAAAGGATTCCAAACAAAATCTTTGACATTAATTATTTAGGGACAAAAATAGAATCGACTACTGTTACAAATTTCTTGGTCTTAATATAGACAACAATTTGACTTGGAGACCCCAGACAGACGAAGTATGTAAAAAACTAATAAAAAACTAATAAATTTGCCTATGTTCTCTATAAGTTATCAAAAATAGTGAGCCTAGAATCCGTACTAACAGCCTATCACGGCTATGTTGCATCAACACTCAGATATGGCGTACTATACTGGGGCAACTCAGTAGATAGAGAACTCGTATTCAGAGCCCAAAAAAGATGCGTCAGAATTATGTGTGGCCTTAAAAGCACAGACAGTTGTAAACCGTACTTTATACGTCTAAAAATTCTTACCTTGCCATCGCTGTACATATTCGAAACTAATATGTTTGTCAAATCCAACATTTCATTATACAAAATAGCTAATAAAAGTTACTACAGAAAATTACGTGATCAAAATAAGTCAGAACTCGAAGTGACATACGGCAAAACTGCGCTAATGAATAAAAGTACCTTCTGTATGGCCAAAATAATATTTAACAAACTACCTGAAAAAATAAAAACGTTAAATCTGGACAATTTCAAAACAGAACTATTAAAAATTTTGATAAATAAATGCTATTACTCACTACAGGAATATTTGGGCGATAATTCTATAATTACTGCTTCAGAAAATTGTGCATCACCTTACACATTTTGACGATTTTGAATTTTGTTTGACATTCGCATTATGACATGTAACTTAATCTATTTGACATTTATTGAAACTGATTGTATTTTATATTTGTATTGACATGCATGTACCTATATGACTTTATTACTATTATGAAAGTTTACATTACTCTACCACCTTATGATATATTATCTTAAAAGTTAAATTTGTGCTAAAAAGTAAAAACTCTACAATGTTAATAATTAATTAAATATATTTGTACGCCTGTAGGCAAAACATAGAGGATCTACCAATCTGTAACATCTCGCACACTGTTGTAATTTGACCTGTGTTTACAAATAAAGCATTCTGATTCTGATTCTGATTCTGATTCTGATTCTGAACGATAGAGGCTATTGGCCCGAACAAGAAATCCGTCTCTTTATTTTTTTTGTTGAAACAACTGTGTTTGCCGGCCTTACAGTGTACAATTCCGCCCCTATTGTACCGCTATACAATCAATTTTTTCCCAGTAAGTAATTAGAGACAAGCGGGTGATGCCATCTCGCGAAAATATAGAAGAAGTAATCATTTAACGATTTCTTTATATTAAAAGGTTATATTGGCTCGAACAAGAAATCCGTCATTTATTTTTTTGTTGAAACAACTGTGTTTGCCGACCACGGAAATATATTATAGTGGAGTTAAAAGTCAATATTGTGAACACCATGTCGAAATCGTTTTTTGTTGAAAGCTTGATTTTTGTACCATCTGAGTAGTTAATGTGGGGAAGTAAGTTAAGCGTGGCCAATGAATTTCATACGGGTCTCTGAGGCGAAGAAATCTTAGTATGATTGCGGTTTTTTTGTGAGTAACCTTGATATTTCTGTGTATGTAATAGTGTCATTCAATGAAACTGTGTGATGACAAACTATGAAAGGGTCTCGCCACAAAAGGGTTGCAATTCCAAACCACTGAGAAAAGTTCATTAGAAATGAAAAGGCTTCCATTAAGAAAGCTTTAGTCTCGGATATGTTAAACATTACATTTCATCCTTTGAAGGCCGCAGGAATCCGCTGGATGAGGGAAGCAAAGCATCGATCGAAGTGGCGGTGCTTAGGAGAGGCCTATGTTCAGCAGTGAATGGCTTTTGACTAAAATGATGATGATGACGCCTTCAGACTTCCGTTGTTGCCCCGTATACAATGAAAATGACAGTTCTTGAAGTCAAAAACACTGCATACCTACCAATATTACTCTTCTTAATAATTTGTGGCTAGGCTAATACTTTACATTCTCTTATCTTGCATGTAATGATGTGATTATTACTGTCGAAGTGTCGACTGCAATGCCGTCCTCGCATCATTTTCAGTTTCTCTTCGTGATGATAATAAAATAATTCTACCTTTACGCCATGAAATTGTGACAACCTAATTTTCAACAGCAAATCATACTGACATATCATTATTATGACAAATTGTTCCAATCAATCGGAACACATTATTACATGATCAATTAGATTCAAGTATCGCAAGTCTTCTAATGCATTGTTCTGTCAAGTTAAGGTCGATACAGACTTGGTCGTCGTCGCCCTTGCACTATATTCGACGCTTCGCAACCCAACAAGTCTCGATATAAATAACAATGCTGGTGGTTATGAATTCGTTACTAACATTTATACATTAGATACGCGTAGTTCGATGAATGGTTCGTATTATTTCGTGTTGAGTCGGAGGTTTTCGCTCACGGTCAACTTGTGATGGAAGAAATTGTTTTGCGTGTTGTTTGATAGAAAGTACGGGAAACATTGATGAATTGTGTGAAAGATGATATGGCTGTTAAGGGAGTGAATACTGAGAGTTGAGAATGAGCTAATAGAAAAGTAAAGGAAGCAAAAGACTTACTGCGTCGACCCAAAAAACATGGAGTGTCTAACTGTCGAAGGGCAGGAGTTTGATGATGTGAAATAGCAACAGTATTCAGTGTGGGCTTTGTTCTACGAAACACCAATAATAACGAAGAAGATAACGAAAATAATACCTTCATCTAACTCCATAATTTCCAAGCAATTACTATTAACATTCCACGATGACTTAAACCTGATATCACACGATCACGTCATACATTACAGATATTACGCGGGCTAGTAATAACTTTTAACGATATTATCGAAGGATATGGACTCCACAAATCTCCATTTATGTCGCTTATCGTGGATTGAATCGAAACCCAAGAAATACATTCAACCTTTTTCATAAACTAAAATAAGTAGTTACTTAAGTAAGTAGATACTAATAACTACTATCGTAGCACGTCAAGTCAGCAAGAAATATTTAAAAAAAAACATGCGCGTAAGCACACGTCAATCGAATGTCATGGCAATGACTATAACATGACGTAAGATAAATGCTCCTATAACATTCTAAAGAATCGAATTCCTTTTTCGAATATCTTTCAAATGGCAACGGCACTCAGTGTAGCCGGCTACTACGTGGCTTTTTTATAAGATGGGTATTTTTTATTGCGCATAGGCAGGACCCATGCGGTCTTCTTGTATCTGTTAAAGCGGTACTTTCCTACCGGGGCATTTCAATTGCTACTTCAGACGTTCAAGTAAAAGCAAATATCAATAAAGAGTACTTAACTTCTAGAGAAGGAATTTTTATTACACTACTGTCGTATAAAATCTGAACATTTTAGAAAAAGGTCGTATGTGTGAGGCAAGTCTTTTCTCAACCCTAGAAAGTATCAGCTCAAGTAACACTAGGAAACAAGACTCCAATAATGGCCAAACAATGCAAATTATTCGCAGTAACTACGTCAGTCTCAAATACCTCCGTATGCACAATTTATTATCTCCAATTCAAACATCATGGCATGTCATGTCGCAATCGCATTGTTTTATCTGAGCTTGAAGCACACTAATCTAACCTGTTGAGGAATGTAAGGCCGTGTCTAACAGCCTTTTCTAAGGCACGTTAGCACGTAGGACCTCATTTATCTGATGTGACAGGTATGAGAATACAGCATGACTGTGTGCATGTTTGGACACGCAAATTATGGGACACGGGGTGACAAATTGGGTAATTAGTCCGTAACCACAATCATTGGGAGGTAGCTGCTTGTTTTGTTGCGAAATTCTTGCATCTGTGGCTTTAATGCATAGGATTTGTGGATTTGTAATCCTTGTGCCTTAGAATTGCAATAAGGAGCTTAAAGGATTATTATTGCAGTCTGTTTTATGATTAGGATCAGCTTCCAGAATATTAAGTTCTACTGCAAATGCTTTAGGAAACATAATGTACTGTGGTGTTTCCGCGTTTTAATCCTGCTTTGTAAAGTTGAATGAAGATTAAAATATACTTTTATCTTCGTTATTGAGTCTTCCAGAGTTTCGAAAGCCTACACGTCTCAATTTGATGTAAATTGCAATAAATCATCCTTTCGTGTATTGTTAAATACCTTCTATGACATAGTTGAATATTTCATTCGCCAATACTTCTAATCGATCCATTAAGAAATTATCCGTAGAGAAATAACGTTTAGCTGAATAATGGCTATGCAACAAGACACGACTTCTGATTTCAACTGCAACAATAAATCTAATACTTAGAACACGGCGTGTGTTGGGAGCGGCTTATACCTTTGGCTGACGAGGTCGAATAATGTTAATACCTCTACAAGAAGCACTGTATCACCGTTATTTATGTCTACACTTGCATCTAACGTGCATTTGGCATTTTACTGTTTGTCAGGGTTAAGAACTTTGACTGAGAAACTAAGCATGGGTGTATGGCTGGTTTAGAAAGCTTTTAAGAGGTAAAAGTGAATTGTGCATCTGCATTAGCTGTTTCTCTTGCGCGTTCAGATGCTTGATTGGCGTTAGTTATGGACTTATGGAGAATGTTTGTGACGGGCATGGTATATCCACATTCAACTCGTTGATGCTACAAAGACAGTGACAGGTGATAATGTGTGTTTGGTTTTTTATGATTGAGTGAGAGAAGGGCAAAGCTCACTGGCAATGACTGACAAGCATCTTGTCAGTAGCTTCTTTATGCAAACGTGCCTGCTCCATTACTAGGGCAACCGCACTGAGTAGTAGATGTGAGATTCTAGTTTACCGTAGAGCATTGCTGTCATTTGATGCTATCAGTGTTCTTTTTGCTTTTGCAGCTGCCGCGTCGCTTGATTCAACAAGGTCACGTTGAACTGGTATCTAGTAAAGACGTGTTGGCTTCTCTGTATCGAATTGGTCATACATTTTTTGCAATGGACCATCAATGACCATGACAACATGCACACATGTAATTCTAAAGCTGTTAGCGCCGGTGTTGGCAATTTGCATCAAACCGTACCGTTATGTCAACACGAGCGAGAAATCTGTCACTTCTGCCACAATACAGCTCTCGTGACTCCAAGCTAAATATTTTACGTAAGTTTAACCTAATATAGAGACAATGGCTACCTTAGATTAGCTGATAAATTATTTCTAACTTATAGGGTCATAATGGTCATAATCGAGCAACCGACTTTGTAGGTGGCGGTCGATATCGTTATGTCAACTAACTAGTGTTATGAAATGCACTATACGTTGTTTTCTTAACTTTCTCATAGTGTACCAGTTAAATAAGCTTTCGCAGTTCCCTGATGCATAATTCATTAGAGTCAGGTGCTTTGAAGGGATAAATTTGCTTGATCTAGTTTTTCTTTTAGTTCAGGCTTTAAATCTAATTGACCTGCAACAGAGGAAGGATTTGCACACCCTGACGTGTTCACATAGCTGTCGCCCATGGCTGCACTTGACAATTCTGAAATCCTTTATTATCTGCCTAGCGTTTTCCCAACTAGGTTGGGGTCGGCTTCCAGTCTAACCGGATGCAGCTGAATCCTAGTATTTTACATGGAGCGACTGCCTATCTGAACTCCACAACCCAGTTAACAGTTATACGACACCCCTTGCTTAGACTGGTTGTCAGAATTTCGGTCTTCTGACTACCCGTAACGACTGTCAAAGATCTACGAATGATAGCCGGGACAAACGGCTTAACAAGCTTTCCGAGGCACGGAGGAGTCTCGGTACCTATGTAAAGATGGTCACCCAACCGCGGCAAGAGTAGTTTAACCTGCAATCTAATTACACAACACATTTTTGTAAACGATTCTGACTAATCTGTTTTGTTTTGACAGTTCAACAACATTCATTGTGTTATTTACGTTGTCGAGCAGATTTTTTTTCGAACTTATGAATCAATGGACTAATAATCTGTTTCATAAGGATTTAAATTCTGACTGATCGTGCATTACGTAATTAGGGTGCTGAACTATCGACTCGTGCGGCTGATAATACTTAGCCACAAGCCCCAACAATTCTGACAACTATCCGATCTAAAGTTTGGCAACCTTCAGATTTCTGAAGTTGGATGTAAACTAATGTTTGCCTTCCGTTTCGCCTTGAAACCGACCCACCGCCATTTCAAATGATTATGGTTATTGCAGTTTTGCAGTGTAAAAAGTTTGCATCAACTTTAACCTCCGACGTTGAATGAAAGAGCAAAAAAAACAAATTCGTTCTCAGAAAGAGCAGTAATGTACTCGCTTCATTAGTTTTATGTGCGATACTTTAGTGACTACGACTATCTATACACATAATAAAGTAGTAACGAAGAATTTTCGTCGGTTTGTCTACAATTCTACATGTATTTTCGGGATTGGCACAAAAACGGCTAAACGGATGTGGATGAAATTTGGCTCGCAGATAGTTTATAACCTGGATTAACACATAGGGTGCTTTGAATCCCGGTAGTACATTCTCGTGGGATATTTTCTGACATCCACGCGGCTGATGCCGCGGGCAAAAGCTATAACGTAGATAATTATTCCCTCCGTCATCTGGGTATTTTAATGCGTTTCCGAAAGAAATCTTGATTGCCCCTGGCTGGAGGCTTTGAGTTCTTTTAGGAGCTTAAGGCAGCCACAGGAAAGTCCGGTTAAGCAGCGAGTACCTTAGTGGTAACCTGCGAGATGCCCTAGTCCAAGAAATCTTGATGATTACGATACTCTTGAATAACAATTCTTACAATGCTGTATTTTATTGTTTATTGATTGCGTATACAATTGTTTCTTGCGTTATAAAGACCATTTATTTTTAAATGTTTTTCTTTTATGTTATATTATCTGTTTTTCCTTTTAGTGTTTATTATTGCGGAAATAAATATTTGTACTGTTATGTGAAGAGACCTCTCTAAAATAACTGTTACTAACAAAGGATTACACAATTATAAGTACTATAACAATGAAATTGAGGAAATATTTTTCAGAATACCACCAAAATGGAACTTTTTGAAAGTGGATATCAGTTATGTGGTTATGACATCATCAAGTTAAGCTAGGTTTAGGTACGTGTAGAGTCAAAATACCATTTTGAATTTTAAAATAATGTAAATCAAGCATGTTTTTTTGTGGCCCAGTGGTAATGGCTGCGACTTACGAGTTGTAGGGCGTAGATTCAAACCCAGGCAGGCGTTTTACTTTATGTAAATTATTTCATCACCGCTGCTCTCAAAATAGTGAAGGAAAACATCATGAGACTGCATGTCCTAGAACCAAAAATCCGAAGACTTGTGAAATCTACCAAACCGCACTAAGCCCGCGTGGTGGATTACGCCCCACTCCCTCTCACCGATAGAAGGCCTGTGCCCCAGCAGTGGGAACATAGGCTGATTATGTATGAAAGGGTCTGTCTTCTCTCAGCATTCCAGATTTTTACAAGTCTAAGATGGCAACGAGTTAAAAGTCCAGATTAAAAAAAAAAACAAGCTTATAATCATGATACTACTATTTTATCTTGACCCCCGAATCCTCCCCTGCTACTTTTATTATTAGATCATTTGTATTATTAGTATCATGATCAATATTAATTTATTTAAATACCAAATGATCTGCTAATAATATTAACGGCTGACAGCCAGTAGGAATGTACTCTAGATAGTAGTCGACCTCAACACGGTACGAGGGCATCGAGCGGTGACGACCACACTCTTACTAAGTTATTAATTAAATAATAAATAATGTGGTTTTATAAGAATAATAAGGATAGGTTTGAAGAAATCAAGTAGATAAGTACGAAAGAGATCGGTCTGAGAATCTACTATAAATATTATAAATGTGAAAGTTTGTGTGGATGGATGTTTGTTACTCTTTCACGGAAAAACTACTGAACGGATTTGGATGAAATTAAGCACACAGATAGTTTATAACCTGGATTAACACATAGGATAATTTTTATCCCGGTATTCCCACGGGATCGAGAATTATGCGGGTGAAACTGCGAGGCGCTGCTAAAAGGAGGATAAATGAACGGTCTTCTCCAGCAGTTCTAAATAATATATTGCTATATTTATGCTTCTAAATAATTTTTTGGCGGATTTAGTAATAATACTCTATGAGGTAGTCGGAAGCCCAAAAGTCTGACAATCGGTCTTACCAAGAGGTATGGTGTTACCCAGTGGAGGTCAAGTACGCAGTTGCTCCATGTAAAATACTGGTATTCAGCTGCATCCGGTTAGACTGGAAGCCGACCCTAACATAGTTGGGAAAAGGCTAGGCAGATTTGATTTTTACTTTTTATGGAGGATGATCCCGCGCGGTATTTACCTCGGTCAGTGTGAGTTTAGCTTTAGTAGCGTTAAGTAACAAGTTAAGTAAGCAAATTACTATAAGTAGTAAGTTTCTAACTACCTACGTACATGTCTAATTAGATCCTGTTTGTTGGAACACGCATCCTTTGCCAAGCTACCAAGATGGTGTAAAAATACGGTGTGTTAGAAAAACTGGCCTACGCTACCTGTTTCTTTGGATAGTACATAGGGTTTCCACCCCTTGTTAGTTTAAATCCGGGTGAAAAAAAAAGGACAATTTTATTAAATTTTTTAGGCAGTGTATAGAGTGCCACCATTGGCACTCTATCCCTATCGGATAAAGTGCCACTACAGGCACCCTAGTAACACCGCCTCGGCCCGGCTCAAGTGCCGCAAGCATTGGATTGTCATTGTCACTGTCACTAAGTCACGTCACTTGGTATTTTGTTTGATTGTCGAGGTTAGATCGCTGTAAAACACCACATTCCCAAAACATTATATTCTCTTGTGCCTAAACGGACCCTGGCACTTCGCCGGCCGCTACCGCGGCACCGCTCGCTACGCTCGCTCGGCTCGTGCGTTGTGTGGTCACAGTTCTAACCTAACCTAACCTAAATAACAAGTGACAGTGACAATGCAACGCTCACGGCACCCTAGCCGGGCCGAGGCAGTGATACTAGAGTGCCACAAGAAACTCGCGGCACTCTAAACACTTCGAATTTTTTATTTGGAACTTATACGTATTTTCCATTTGATCGTAAAGACTTCAAAATATCTAGTTTTGAACGAACAACTCGCTCTTTTAAAATTGAATAACGTTTGGATTACTGCCTTGACAAGTTGACATGTTCTTCATTTAATCGGTTTCTTCTTTTTGTCCACATATTGAATTCTAATAAAAAAACACGCTCGCAGGCGGCGTTTGATACAGTTATGGAAAAAACTTAGTTTCGAGGGTCGCGAGTTTGCGACTGCATTGCGCAGTAGCGTGCGTGAATTTTAAATTCCGGTAGAATTTTGTTTATTTAAAATTCCTTCTGGGAGCCAGAAGATTGAAATTTTCTTTTCTGAATTCCGGGAGATTTTCGAAATTCCGGGAGAGGTGGCAACCCTAATAGTACATAAAGATAAATCTTTGAACCTCGTTTCTTGCATTACAACATAACATCAAGGGCTAGGCAGAGCATCTGCTTAGTAGGCCCACATTTCGCTATTTATGTTTGTTGTATTTATCTAAGAAAAATCATAAAACATTATTCAATCCTAACCTTTAAAGTTAACCTATCACAAAATAATTGCTATGTGGTTTTTCTACTAAAGAAATAATATTATTTCTTCGTGACTATTCTGACCTTGTCCCCGTCACATGTGCAGCTTGCAAGTGTTTTATAAATTGTAAGACACTATTGAATTGACACCTTTATTATACACAAGTAAGCCGGTACCTTACTTTTAAGGTTCTTTTTTGCCATTTAGAATAGTTCTGTTCCGCTAGTCACGTTGAAATTGCCAATATTAGGGAAGGTAGTAGAATTTATTGTGCTTGAAAATAAAACAATGGTTTAGACTTTAGAACTACACACATCAAAAGTGTCTAGGGATCAACATATATTTTTGCAATAACTTTTCTCCTGATTGATATTAATTAAAATTTTCTTTAAGGATTCATCAAATAAAGTGTTTTCGTTTGTCACAGTAACGATAAACCAAGTCACCTTTGCATTAATAAAGAAATTTGCCATTTTCCTAATAAAGGGATTTTTGACATTTGAACCACTAACATTAAAGTTCGAAAAAAAGACTGAAATAACAGTTTTCTTTAAAATTTTATTGGGTAACTTAAACAATTAATAATCCGTGTTTCTACCGCGAACACTAACAACACAAGAACATCGGTTTGGCATACTCAAAATGAGTTCATCCAAATCACGCTGTGGAATGGCCGCCCATGTTCGTTGCAACAACAAAAAAAGGTCTTCTTGCGACTGGATACCCTCCATATTCGGCAGAGCTCTTCTCTGTAGCATATCCCATGCATGCTCAATCGGGTTCAAGTCTGGCGACTGAGCAGGCCAGGGCAGGACATTGATGTTAGCTGCGGCGAGAGTCTGTCTTACAACTCTTGCGGTGTGCGGTCGTGCATTATCATGCATTAACTGAAATAAGGGACCGATTTGCACTTGTAGAGGAACGATGACGTCTGATACAATCGTCTCAGCATAAAGGGGAATGCCAACTCTCCATAGACACTTCGGCCTCAAGTGCACACAATTCAAAGTATATGGATAGGATAATATGCGATTTAAATAATGAAACGGTTAAGGTCTTGGTTTAGAAAAAAGTTGGGGTTATTTAGATAAAATCGTTTTTTTCAATGAGGCAAAATCTTCAATTTGTGCTGCACTAAATGTTTTAATATGATTATATATTGATTCTAAAAGTAGATTCCAGGGGTTAGGTACTACTTAAATGGTAATAACAGATTCTACAATCCGGCGGTACATAGTAATTGTACTTACAAAAAAGATGTACCCGCAGTGCTGTTACAGTCAGGAAAGAAACATTGATTTTGAGTGTTTGGTGCTCTTACATAATAAGGCAGCAGTATACTGTTGGATGTGTTCAAGCTTTGTCCCGCTTGCTATGCACTGTCAGCTACTTCAGATTGCACCGAAGGTAGGTTGGATGGTTCAAATTGCTCCATAGGCAGACTGGATGGTTCAGATTCCGGTTCTGTAGTTGAACATGATGCTGCTCTAAACTGCTCTAACGAGATGATGATGGCAACTGAAATAATAATAAAAATTAAAGGTCAGTGCATAAAGACAGTAAACGTGAATTACTGTGGTTTTGGTACAAATAAATACACAATCAAAAAAATATCTATCACATTTTATATTATTATTAATTAATTTCTAAAAAATCTTTCTCAAGTTTCTAGACAATCTGTACTATGTGAAATATAACTTGTGCGGACACGAAAGAAGTTGAATATTACACTATAGACTCAGAAGTATGTCAGTATCAAATCTCAGAACTACGCTTGTATTAATTCTAAACTGTTGATAACTTACCGCTCTTGGTACAATCTGACAGGCAATCATTTCGAGTTGTTCATGTGGAGAATCAGACCTGAGTGTATGTGATCTTATTCTCAAAAGCAATCTGCCGCACGCAGCTGATGCACACTTGTCCATGATCTGTACATTTTGTTGTTCGCACACTAAACTGTCACTCGACACTTGTACCTAATAAACAAGTCATAATTATTAGATATCCTAAAACAACACTAACTTTGATAGTAGGTACTCTGTCTATTTATTTAAAAATCATTTCTCAGAGGAAGACATGATACTGACCTGTTGTGTCGAATTGTTGTATAACATTTTGCTCTTTCTGCTATTTCCAAGAAATGCCTTCGTATTCTCGTGACGTTTAAACCACAATTAACACAGCGTAAATGACCTTTTGAATGAATTACTTAGGGAACAGAAGTACTCGGGCCAGCGACAATGCCGGGGTCTTCATAATTTGTGGATATCGAGTCAAAGTTCGTGCTGAGGTTATCGTTAGAAGCGGGAGCGGAATCCATGTTCAAGCCGTGGTCGTCAGGGCTCAGGGTTCAAAGAATCTTCGGAGTCCATTTAATAAGCGTATTCGATGGTTAAAATAACAAATTCGCAAGAAAATAAAGTTATGCAAACGAAAACAAAGAAAGTCGATTTGTGATTTGACATTGACATTGACTTGACAGCCGGCCGGCATAATTCAATGTTGCCACACCACACACAAAAAATTGATAGATCGATATCGATTTTTTTATCGAATCCTAATTTTTATACAAAATTATAATCGCCACTGTGACTCTTTAATCTTAACGACGTCAACTCTGATGACGTAACATTATTTGGTTAAAAAAAATTGATAAACAGTGTATTTTAGTTCAAATAATAAAACGATTAAGTACCTAATAAAAATAAAATAAAGTCTTACCAGCGATTACACGACACGAAACACACACAAAACTCAAAATAATCACATTCACTTTTTCACTCACGGGTTCCCGACGTTTTTTTTGGTCGGATCAAAATAGGTATTTAATAAACGATGCTAGTTAGTGCAAATATTTATCTACCACGATGTATGTAGAAACTACTTATGAAAATAACAACACTTCCCGTCGATTTACACACAAAAATAATAAAAAATAACGAAATACGATGCCGAGCGCGCACTCGTGACTATAACGTTTTACCTGCGAGTGACGTGCGACATCAGTCAGTTTCAACATTTTTTTCCAATGTTGGCTATTGATATTTTTGGATATTGGTTTTTATGATAAAAATCGTTAAAAAAGGGTGTATTCCCGTTCGTCCCACTGCCGTCGTCCCCCTGGTGGGACGAACGGGAATTTAATAATTAAATGATTTAGTTGACGAGAATATCCGTCAGGCCATAAAGTTAAATTGCTCACCGACCAGTTTAGCCCTAATTTCATAGTAGAAATAGAGATTTGAACCGTGTGTACCTGCGTCGGCCGTATGTCCGCCTCGGGGTTTGAAGGACAAATAGTTTGCGGCAGCCTTGCGGCTGCCTCGGGAGTTTAAAGGTTAAGAAGTTATGAACGTCTTTGTAAATATGTTTTCTTTAACATATTCTATCTTTATTGTGCTGAACAGCTAAAGAATTATATGTAATTAAAATGTGTAGTAGCGTTTTTGTTATGATCCTATGCATTCATTATTATATCAACTATCAATTCGCTTGTTCATTTAGTATCAATAGTAAAAACATAACGACGTATTTGTTTGAATACATCGAATAATAAGCATTACGGATCTGATATTATAAGTAAAACATCCATGAAAACATAATCGATTATTTCGTGAACGGAATTAATAATTATTGGCAACACTGCTGATTTTATCCACAAAAGGGAATTATTTTCACGTATTTATCGTTTCGGTACTTTTTATTTGTGCAAAAATGTTCCCATCTTGTTCGGATAAATGAATATCTTGTTAGATAACTAGAAATAACGATGTTTTTTTTACATAAACGTAAATTGGTGGGCGTTCTCGGGCCATAAATGGGCATCCTTCTTTGAGCGTTGAGGTTGCCTCTGATCCAAATCAACTCAGTTCTTCCGCCGATCCAAATACCCGCCCATACCATGATGGTTCCACCACTATAAGGATGGACTTCCTGGCAGGATTTTAATCGCTGTTGGCGTCCAGGGGTTCTCCAGTGTCGTATACGTCTTGTATCCGGTCTCATACCAAAACGAGACTCATCAGAAAAGCACACGAAACGCCATTGTTCTTCTGCCCAATTTCTGTGTTCAAGAGCCCATTGATATCGAATCCTACGATTGTGCATTGCTATAGGTGGTACCCGTAGCGGTCTTCGGGAATGAAGGTTCACTTCATGCAAGCGGTTTCTGACTGTTTGGTCGCTAATTAAGTTCCCTGAAGAGTGATGAAGCCTCACGGCTAACATCATGGCGGTTATTGTTGGAGCTCTTCGAGCTAAGATTTGAATGTATCGGTCTTGTCTCCGTGTGGTGCAGCGATACCGTCCTCCATGGCGCTCAGCCACGGTACCAGTGCTTCGGTAACGTGTCCAAAGTCGACTGATAACACTCTGACTTGTATTCAGAGCTAAAGCCACAGTACGTTGCCGGGAACCAGCTTCTATCATTCCCACGGCTCTGAGCATTTCTTCCCTGCTTAAATGACGTCGCTGCTCCATAATAACGTTGGTTTTAATCAGTAGTAGGGAAACAGTAGCACTAATAATGTCTTCAATGCGTTGTATGTTTTTATAGGGAAAATATTGACAGCTGATTTTCATCTTTTACTCGAATTTGATTCACAGTTCCTGATTCAAATTATGAAATGCACCAAAAAGGATCCATATAAATTTATAAAATCATAAATTTATTACAAAGCCACATCTCAATCTCAAGAAATCCGCATAAAAATGCTTGATCCCTAGACACTTTTGATGTGTGTAGTAGTCGAACATTTACCTATTTTGATGAATTTGGCAATATTACTGCATGGAAATAAAAAATGTGGCTAACTAGCGAACTAGAATATTAGGTAGTAATGAATTGATGTTGTACCCGTTTTAGGTGTAATAAAGGCGTTTTGAAAGTTTCCAAATACGTTTTTTACATCTTTAAATAAATATTCGGTGTTAGGATATTAATTATTGCAGTTAGCCACATTTCTTATTTCCATATAGTAATATTGCCAAATTAATCAAAACAACGAAATATTTGACATCAATTTGCGACGTTGCCCACTTTCAGAATAAACACTCAAAAATAAAGGACTCTTTGGCCTATTCTACTCGTACGATATGGTATGGCCAACAGATGAAGAAATAAATGAAGTTTTCCTATCTTTAATTAAACAAGATATTATTATCTGTTATTTCAGCATTATTTTATTTAATTATCAAACGTTTTAAGGCTCATGCAGACTAGCGCGAGGAGCTCGTGACTAAGTAATAACAGCCGCACGGGTGGATCCATCAGGTTAAGCTACGCTTGCTGGGGTTGGTCAGTGGATGGGTGACAATTTTTCCGTATCGAGACTCCTCCGTGCCTCGGAAAAACGCAGATATATACCAGTGATCTTGAGTGCTTGAGTGGTTAGCTTGCGTGTTCTGTACTGAGCTCACGCAACGCGCGCGACGTACGTCCAGCCCAGTAATAGGACTCGCCCATCAAGGAGCGCTGTCACCAATTTGACGCATTATTAAATTATTTAAAGGTATTTTAATAAAACACACATAAAACACGGAGCAGTGGTGGCCCAGTGGTAACGGTCCCGACTTACGAGTTGTAGGTCGTGGGTTCGAACCCCAGCAGGCGCTTTACTTTGTGTAAATAATTTCATCACCACTGCTCTCAAAACGGTGAAGGAAAACATCGTGAGGAAACCGGCATGTCTTAGAACCAAAAATTCGAAGACATGTGACATCTACCAACCCGCACTGGGACCCGCGTGGTAGATTACAGCCCACCCCCTCTCACAGAGAGGAGGCCTGTGTCCCAGCAGTGGGAACATTAATAGGCTGATGATGATGATGATGATAATAAAACACGTTTACTAAAAGATTAACATTTTAATTCGTATATAAAATTATTAAGAAAATAGATATTTTTTCCAAATCATTAACACTACTCGTTTAGACGTAATTTTCGGTACTTATACAATCATTAAAAGTAGCTTATCGTCGCCTTAAGCCGTTGGTCCCGGTTGTCATTCGTGGATCTTTGACAGTCGTTACGAGTCGTCAGAAGCCCGAAAGTCGGACGACAAGTCTGTCCACGGGGTATCGTATTACCCAGTAACTGGGTTGTGGAGGTTAGATTGGCAGTCGATCCATGTAAAATACTGGTAGGTATTCAGCTGCATTCGGTTAGACTGGAAGCCGTCCCCAACATAGTTGGGAAAAGGCTAGGCAGATTAATTGCAGACTAGCGCGACACCGGTAATTGTTCTATTCTACCGTGAAGTTACTTAGAAATTGTTTTGTTAGAGTCACATCGCGCCAGTCTGCACGCGGCGCTATTGTGCGCTATGCATACACACTTCGAACAGAATATTTATTGCCGTCAAATAGCCTTTTCTTCCTCCAAAGTGCAGTTTTTTTTAATGCTTTGTTATCGGCTTTGAATCATTACTGGCACCGCAAGTACGAAACTATTAGTCCCCGCAGACATTAAACCTTACTGAGCGTTTATTTTCTACTGACCAATAAAAAACTTGAACTGTCACTTTGGATCGTGATGCAACGGCTGGTACCTTCAGCAACATTTGCCATCCCTTTTCTTGGCACATGAATCTAACTATGGTTATCTCGTTCTCACAACTAAGCGTCACATGACTTTTGATTGGACCATCAACCTGTTTGTATAGGATATAAGTGTTCCAACGAGAGATGGAATCGACGCAAGAGTATCCTGTGGACATTTTTTCTAGCACTATAAATAAAAGTGTTCGAGGCAATAGAAAAATAAGGACCATATAAACGACCCGGTCTTTTGAACGTAACTTGTTGGAAAGCTTTGTTAAAATCTTTGTGTGGGAATCCAGTGGTCATAATGACATTTTTGTGCCTTAATTAATGCGTTGAGCTCATAGTGTGTTGCGCCCCTTTGTTCCCATCCAAAGGCAGCTCGTTATTCAACTTTCAAAGGCATGCAATGTATTGCTTGTGGGTTATTACCTGCGATGTGATTAATTAGGTTTTATGATTTGTCATGAATGAACTCATGAATGTAATTCTTGTCGTGATCACTACGTTTAGACATAATAGTTACTTGTTAGAATCAGGACGTGTCATCTCCATTTTTTCCTTTTTCTAAGCTGATAAAAAGCTTGGAAACACGAATGTAACAAATTTCATAATGGCTTCATTAATCTGATTACATGGTATTCGACATGTACCGTTTTTTTTTAAATAAAGCGCACAGATTCACCGAAGATACACCTGTTCCATTTCTCAATTCGGTCTCAAAGAATGTAATTAGTCGTTGCCCAACTGTTCCGCTCGATCAATCTTTGTTTTGGGATTCCAATCTTTTTGTTTTACCATTGAACGTCTTTATTACGTGTCATTAGAGTTCACAAAACAACGGGAATCTTTCAATTAACGCTGACGACGAATGACGTTTGCGGCTCAGCGGGCAGGAACGTGGCTTGTCAAGAGTCCGAGAGTTGGCATCGGTCTTCTTGCGTCTATAGAATTGAGAAACTTCACAAGATAAATTCGAAAGATAGTTTTTATATTACGTATAAAATAAAATGTTATCTTTTACGTTAGTAAGTTATGTGTTGTTTTTACTAGCCATCGGATTTAGCAATGTAGGTAGCTCTGATACATATCTGTTCGAAAATATAAAAGCTTGCGTTGATTAACCGGATAGCCTACTTACATGAGTCAATGATTTCGTAAGTTTTAAACTTTAAGATGATTCATGTTACATCCGGGAATAATTTAGTCATGTTTTTTGGAGACTGTATTTATTCAGTACTGATAATGATGCGTTTGAACTTTAAAACCCGCTGTATTTTTTGTACCGTGAGACTCGGCGAGACGAAATCGAATTTCCTCCGGCTCGACTAACCGCACAGGGCCTATCCTGCGGCTTCTTTGAATGTGCCCGAGCACCGTGTCGTTACTCCCCCCTCTTCACTTCACCAACCTGACCACCGCACTGCCGAATCCTCGGAACCACGGTCAATCGTCTTTTGTTTGTTAAACACGATACAAAACCAACACGTACACGGAATAAAGCACCGTCATATTTACTCTTTTTATGTTCTCTCAACCGGTGCAGCCTCTTGGCCACACAAAACAAATAAAAGGTGCTCCAGATCGATATATATGAGCAGCGATTACTACCTCCATGTTGCAATTGTGACTTGCAACTTGAAAGTGTGATGTAAGCGTTTTATAGGTAAAACATGACGAATAGATTATAATGGCTTATTATGTCCAGGCCTAAATGGGATCTTATTTTATCAATGTTTACTGTCAATGGTGTAGTAACAACTTTAGAGGCGAAATATTTCTTTGTTAAATTATCTGAGAGAAACTTAAACGACCACTAGCTTTAGCAATAGCACCAGAGCCTGATCTTTTTTTGTGAAATAAAACATTTACCGGTGGACATTAACGGGTTTGGTCGACAGGCGTTGGAGCGAATAATCGATCCAAAATGAAATAACAGCAATTGAATGCACTTAACAATACTTATCTAATTTCGGGGTCTCGGGCCAATTGTTCATTGCCGCATTGAGAGCTCATTAGAAATTGGGCACTTTTAAACTTGTTTTATGATCGATAACGATCGAAATGATTTTGTCAGGATGGTGTTTTTGAACTCCTTAATAATATGATTAAAATTATCTTGAAATTGTCTTTTAATCACGTGTCTAAGTGATTGATTAATTGATTAAACAGATACGTGTGTTGGTCTGACATGTCTCCATCTAGAATATGATAATCGAGCTTATTATTTTGTGACTTGTGTCAAGTTGTCTCTTAACTTTGTCTGGTTACGAAAGGTTTCAATCTATTCGACCGATATTTTCAATTAGAATTTCAATGTTGAGTTATGTACCTGTAACATTAGCTAACTGTTCTTCGATAAAAAGGTTGAATTACTCCACTTTAGATGCTTCAACTGATTTCTTAAACTCATCTCTTTTTGTCTAAAGTTCATTCGCCGGAGCTTTACTTATTGAAAATTGGAGGGACAAAAAACGAAAACGACTGTATTAAAGTAAATAAGCAAGAACCCGGATTCCTTAAATTATGTTTCTGCCTTATTAACCGACTTCCCCAAAAGGAGGAGGTTCTCAATTCGGTTGCATTTTTTTTTTTTTTAGAGCCTCCATTAGTTTTGGCGTGCTCAAAATAGCAGTTAATAAGCTGAGATCAGTAACGAGTTGCAGAGACATGCAGGAAACATGACGTCATTTTAAATGTTTTAGCTATTTCCATGCACCAAGCCTTTATGAATGTGTTATTTCATACTTAAACATAATTGCTTAGATCCCTATCATTATTGTGCGCACGGCGGGATGGCTCCCGGCGAGGGAACTAATCTTGCCTGTACTTTTGGTCGTATGAAAAAACTTGGGTCTTTCTAATCGTGGGAAGTTCCGATGACTTTGTTTTCGATTAGCTCCATTATTATTTGGAATGACTCTATTTGAAGAAAGTGTAAACTTGTTTTATTCTTCAGCTACTGTTTGATCTTCGTTTCGTGCAATTTGTTTACCATTAAGTTGTCCAATTGTTGTTGCTTTAGCTTTATAGAAAACGTGACCGTTTACTGGAGTTTCTTTTTTGTCTTCTAAGCCAATATTGTCGATGAAAATGTCTGAAGCATTAATCTTTTTTCCATAATATTCAAATGTGCTGTATCATCTTCGATGGACTACAGTTTCCCTCTTCAATTTACTAATGGAACATCCAAGGTAGTTTTAATGCTACATGATCATGTTACAAATTCAACATTTGGGTCAATATTTTCTTACTTAGTATATTAAATCCGATATACATGTACTTTTTCTTTACCCACCTTCACACGAGGTACACGTAAACCAACAGACACTTGATACATGCGTCATACCTCCGGATGTGGTACCCTCACATCTGTAGAACCAGTTTGAGACAACGAACTTTTTGTCCCACTATCTCATACATTTGTTAGCCGACTCTTGGCCATTAGCCGACTGTTTGATGTTAGATGTGATAGAGGAATGGGTGCGGCTTTATATTCATACGTGGCCTTGCGATTTCTGGGAAGGTATGAGGTAAAAACTTGGATTCGCAACATTAGTGCACCTTTTAATGAGTTGTTTGGTATTTCGTTTTGGGATACAGTCAGTGAATGAGATATTTTTTTGTTGGAAATAGTGTTTCGGTTCATTAGTGTTCTTAAGCGTCTGGTGTTAGTACCTAATACTGAAAGTGGGCAACGTCGCAAATTGATGTCAAATATTGTGCTGTTTTGATTAATTTGGTAAGTAATATTACTGTATGGAACTATGGCTAACTAGTCAACTGCCAAAAAACAAAACAAGTAAATATTTGACAGCAATTTGCGACGTTGCCAACTTTTAGAATAAACGCTCTTAAAGATCTGAGAGATTTTTGTGTATAGGTAAAACAATCTTTATCAATAAGTCCCAGTTAACAGCGTCAACCCGCCTTCCCTGCGAAACACGACAGTACAAGACAACTCTATTCGCAATCCAACGCAAAGGTGATTAAGTAGACCGCATCAGCACTAAACATCTCTGCATCGTATTCACTACGATGAGAACAGAACGATACTATAAAGTTAAATTGCATTTAAAGCATGGTTCACATGTTCCATATTCCCGTTCTCCCACGCAGGCTCCCATTAAGTACTACACGCGATCATCAATCTAAGGCCGGAACAATAGGCTTAGGAAGACTTTAGCGTCGCGAATTTTTTGAACCGAATCGCAGACACGTGTGAAATGACGGACACGGACGTTTAGAACCGCTGATGTGTGATATATGTAGTGTGTATACAATAACTTTCGATTTTTGTATGTGAAAGCTTCGTGCAGTATTGGTAATAGGGGTTTTGTTTGAACAACGAGCCGTATTGACTGTTTTAGCTATTGTTCCGTTTTAATGGTATGTTATTTGACACGTCAATTTGTTTTCACGGTTTAGCAGCGCAGAAGGCCTTTTTGATTATTTGGCATTTTTAATCATTCTGTTTAGGGCTTATTTTACGATGTCCGAACTTACCAAATAAATTCAAAAATGGAACAGAATTTGTATAAAATTATCTGCCAAGTAAGTTAATGGGAATTTAATCGTAGGTGGGGAAACAGGCCCTTGACTTTTAGATGTCTTAAATCAAGTTTAAAAAAGAAATGTATTGCAATCTATCTAGTAGTCGATATTCAGCAATAGTTTGGTATGAATAAATAATTAATTAATTTACTATCTTTAGTTTTCTGGTAAAACGAGTTTGATTACGGGTTTTTTTTATGGTTTTTGTAATCGAGTAGGTGCCAAGAAGTTTTATTTTTAATTTTTTACTCATCTTTTTGTATAATCTGCAGATTGCAATTCTCTAAACGTATGCAAAATTAAAGATTTGATAGAGGTTGTATGGAAACCAGTTGGCTGATGTCATTCGCCAAAAATAACTTTACTGCAGGTCATTTAAAAGCCAAACCTAAGTAATTCTGAATTCAAGTTTTTGTGCGTATCTGCTACTAATATGGTGATCCGAGACTGAAGAGCAACGACTATACCATTTTCATGTGTTTTTTTAAAGGTCTTAGGTAATCTCTAGGTATATGCTTTATGCACTTTCTGTACTTTTTATGGTGTACATAATAAAGAATATTCTATCTATCTATCTATCTATATATGCGGAGTCCATAAAATTGATTTTTGCCCTTTTAAGACGCAGATTATAATATTTATATTAGTGGTTACTGTGGTTAGCTTGCTTGTGGTGAAGGACGTGCGTTTTTGGGGGACAGTCTTATGTAATTTTGACGTTCGAAAAGTGCTGATTCTCAGCCTAGTATGAATAAATGACTTTTGAATTTGCGTGTTCTGTACTGAGCTCAACGCGTCGTACGTCCAGCTAATATAGGACTCGCCCATCAAGGAGCGCTGTCCCAAATAAGACGCATTATTAATTTATTCATAAAACACGTATGCTAAAAGATCAATAATTAAATTATTTTTTAAATGGTGAAGGTTTCTGGAAAATACGCTTGATAGATTTTGCGTGATTCTCAGTTTTTTTTACGGATTATTTTAACTATGTTATATACACATAATCTGAAATATTCCTATTCAATTATTAAGAAAATGTTCTAATTTAACATAAATAAATTTTTTATTTTTTCAAATCATTAATACTATTCGTTTAGACGTATAAAATAAAATCATTAAAAGTCGGTTATCGTCGCCTTAAATCATGAATGAAATTAGCATAGAGCGATGCCCCAGAATACATAGTGCTTACGCCAACAAGATGTTTCGCCCCAACATTTAAATAGACTGCCTTTGTTTAGTCACGGTAGACGGTAGAATAACTAAGCCATATCTTAGAAATAAGTGCCTACAGCCGCGCGGTACGTAAACATGCGATAGGGCTGCCCGCCTCCAGTATTTTAATTACATTTGCCTACTTTGTGTTTCCATTTAGTTTTGTGATTGTAAATATACTTTTTTTATCTACACAAATAAATAAAATACTTTGTGAATTGAATAACAAAACAAAACACAAATGCCCGAGGTTTTAAAACAAGCGTACCTACCGTATTAATTCATGAACCTCCTATAACTACCTATTTCACTCGTGTTATCACTTTCCTTTACTCTATTCACTTTATTTATTAATCCAGACATCTTTTTTTCGGGAGATAAAAGGAAATACTTATCCATTAAAAATACACACAATATGTACCTACCTACCAGTAAGTAAAATAATTTTATAGTAAGACTATAAAATAATTTTGTTTTTGTTGTTTGTTAATAATAATACCTTTCAAAGTTTCCAGGTAATCTAAAAAAAGTTATCTCTGGATGCGTTATTGCCAAATTCATGCAACCAAAAACAGCAACAATATATCCTACTCGTCATATTAAATATGTACTTGAATTTATTTTTACTGTAAAAATCGCGCGGTTATTGTTAAAAAAACAACACACCGTTCGTTCGTCACTGCGGCACAGACGCGACTGTCTGCGTACCTCGCGCATACCTCGATCGAGGCGCGTAGGTATAGCTCGCGCTTCGTCCGTTTCTATGAAGTTGGCCTACCGTCTACCGTGGTTTAGTTCTCCCACGAATAGCAATAACGGAACATCACTAAATGGTAGTTAGGTACGTCACTACTCACTACGTGCGAAAATCCGATGCGTTATTTGTTCGTGAGAGAGTAAATTGAAATTTATGCCAAACTGACAGCTCAATGAGACATAGTTTATTCGAAACAATGTCATTGGCAGAAGCTGTACTTGATTGGTTTATGGACGGTTTTTGTTTGCTCAGGCTGTAACAGTAGTTATTTGTTATTTCTTTCATTGAATTTGCTGATGTGGATTATAAATGTGCTATATGTGAACGGTGCGCCTGATGGCTAAAACTTGTTTTTTTTCCTATGCCTTATTTGGCCAAATAATTTTAATCGTTTAACAGAATATTATTTAACTTTTATTTAAGAAAAAAGACAAATGACAAAAATATTATGCCGTATTTTGATTAATTCATTGAATCTATTGCCTTTGACATTTCGTATAATTTTATCAATACCAAAAAATTAAATTGAAGTGCATACACTTCAATTTAATTTTTTGTAATGTCAAAATAACAGCTTTTTACTAAATGTACAAGTAAGTATTATACGGTAGGTACTTAATTTTTTTGTCTGGCTGTCTGTTTGTTCCAGCTGATCTCCGAAACGGCTGAACCGTTTTTGACGGGACTTTCATTGGCAGACAGCTGATGTTATGTAACGTAACGCTTAGCTCCTCGGAGCTAAACGTTGATAACAGTTTGGCGCCCCACGTTGGGCGCCAAACTGTAACGTAACGCTTAGCTCCTCGGAGCTAGGCGTTGATGACAATTAAAATAAAAAGGTTAAAAAGGGTTACGGGTTAAGGTTAAGAGTATAGTTAAAGTATAAAAGCTAAAGAGGATTAAGGGGTCGGCTTCACTCGACGTGGGATGCTCAGGATAGGAGGACAGGTAAGCAGGCAGGCAGGCAGGTAGGCAGAGAGTGCAGAGGAGCCGGACTACCGCGTAGCACCTCTCCATCCAACAGCGTAGAAGAACCTCCTGTTCGGCGTGCTACGCGGTAGTCCGGCTCCTCTGCACTCTCTGCCTGCCTGCCTGCCTGCCTGCTTACCTGTCCTCCTATCCTGAGCATCCCACGTCGAGTGAAGCCGACCCCTTAATCCTCTTTAGCTTTTATACTTTAACTATACTTTTAACCTTAACCCGTAACCCTTTTTAACCTTTTTATTTTAATTGTTATCAACGCCTAGCTCCGAGGAGTTAAGCGTTACGTTACAGTTATTAGGAGTAAAGTAACTAAGGAGTAACTACTTTTATTTTAGAAAAACAAATAGGGCTCACGCGAGGCAAGCCGCGGGCAGTAGCTTGTCAAACAAAAGTTAACGCCTTTTATTTGCACACTTGAGTTCACAGAAATCGTCAGCCATTTTGCTAAGCAAATTAATCTCCGATAAGATCTTTTAAAAGCTAAGCTTTCCTATTCTCAACAATAAAATGGAGAGTAATTAATGTATTGTACAAGTAAAGAGTGAAAGTATTTTATGCAAAATGGCGATGTCAAAACCGATTAAAGTTAATATAAATAAGTGATTTAATAACGCGTATAAAAAAGTTCGTCGTAATAACGTTTCTTCGACCTTTAAATGTCTTATCCAATATCCATTCTTTGTCTCTTTTCACTTTTCATAATTCAAGTGCCATTTAATCATGGTTGAGTAATTCGGTTGACTTTTTTTAAATAAACTGTGGTATTTATTGCGTTACGAATTATGTAGGCGCTACTTTCAGTAAGTACTATTTTAAGTAGGCCTTGGCTGAAAGTCTCGAGTTCGTGTATGAATCAAAGACAAAAATCTATTTTAAATTAGGTAAGTAGGTATACATACTTACACATATGTAGTAATTTTCTTTATCTGAAAATAGACTCAAACATATCATAACAATTTCACACCTGTAATTCCCCAAAGGGTAAGGCAGAGGTATTGAAGGGTACCTATAGTAGGTACACCCACATTTCGCATGTTGTGTTTAAGTCCCATGTAATAGCACGGTAGACGGTATTCCAACTTCATACAAACGGACGAAGCGCGAGCTATACCTACGCGCCTCGATCGAGGTATGCGCGAGGTACGCAGACAGTCGCGACCACAGAGTACATTATGGTCGCGACTGTGCCGCAGTGACGAACGGACGGTGTGTCGTTTTTTTAACAATAACCGCGCGATTTTTTTACAAAAATAAGTTCAAGTACATATTTAATATTACGAATAGGTGTAGGATATATTGTGCTGTTTTTGGTTGCATGAATTCGTCAATAACGCATCCAGATATAAGTTTTTTTAAATTACCTAGAAACTCTGAAAGGTAAGACTATAAAATAATTTTACTTACTAGTAGATAGGTACATTCGTGTGTCTTTTTAATGGATAAGTATTTCCTTTTATCTCCCGAAAAATAGATTATTAATAAATAATGTGAATAGAGTAAAGTGATGGACACGAGTGAAATAGGTAGTTATAGGCGGTTCATGAATCGTGATATGGTAGGTACGTTTGTGTTAAAATCTCGGGGCTTTATACTTTAAAATTTAATAATAAAGCATTTCGTACGTCTCAGTCGAGGCGCAAATATTTTTCGGTCGCAAATTTATAAGACCGATTTGTTATTCAAACATTAATATGGTTTTATAATTAAATCTACCAATCAAAAAACAACACGCATTTTTATTGAACACTTCCTATTCAATTCACAAAGTATTTTATGTGTTTATATAAAAAAAGTACATTTACAATCACAAAACTAAATGGAAACACAAAGTAGGCAAATGTAATTAAAATACTGGAGGCGGGCAGCCCTATCGCATATTTACGTACCGCGCGGCTGTAGGCATTTATTTCTAAGATATGGCTTAGTTATTATACCGTCTACCGTGGTAATAGGGAGCGAGCCTATTGCCGGACAGATTGACTTAGGGCACAAATCCAGACTCAACTCACATCGATTTATCAATATAAATCAAACCAATCAGCTATCAGTATAGTATCGTTTTTTTTTTAAGACTTTCCTATAATAACTTTAATTGCGCTAGTAGAATTCTGTAAACAGGAGGAGCTCGTGGCTAAGTAATATCAAGCCGCACGGGTCGATCCATCAGGTTAAGCTACGCTTGCCGGGGTTGGTCAGTGGATGGGTGACCATCTTTACATACCGAGACTCCTCCGTGCCTCGGAAAGCACGTTAAGCCGTTGGTCCCGGCTGTCATTCGTGGATCTTTGACAGTCGTTACGAGTCGTCAGAAGCCCGAAAGTCTGACACCAGTCTTACCAAGGGGTATCGTATTACCCAGTTACTGGGTTGTGGAGGTCCGATAGGCAGTCGCTCCATGTAAAATACTGGTATTCAGCTGCATCCGGTATCCGGTTAGACTGGAAGCCGACCCCAAGATAGTTGGGAAAAGGCTAGGAAGATTGATTGAATTCTGTAAACAACAGAAACAAGTACTGACTTCGGGTTGTTAACTCTTGCTTACGAGCGTCAAAATAACTTATTTTCCGACCGACTCTCATAAGTCAAATTGATCTCCCTATCAACTGATAAGCTATGTTTTTCCTTCATTACGAGGTCTATAAGAAAACATCGTGGTATTCAAAACCGTAACCAAGTAGGTACACACCGCAAAACAGTTTAGTCCCAAACTCCCAAGCCAGCAATGACCTTTTTCAAAGTACATGTTGTAGTTGTGTTGTCTGTCTGTACCTATAGTTAGGGGTGCAACGAATGTTCGCATTCGCAAATTTATTTATTTAAATTCACATGCACAACATTACAGAATAGAATATGAGATAATGAGAAAGATTCGCATCAAACGATGCGGGACTTAATTATTTTTTTTTGTATTTTCTAAATATTCGCTATCGCACATTCGCATTCAAAACATTCGCGAATGTCTAAAATATGACATTTGTAACATCCCTGGTATAGTCATCTTTTACGTTGACTGTACCTACCTACATTAAGTAGATAGGTACATAGTCGACCACGCTTCTAATAAAGATATTATTAAACATAAATTACGTTCAATGTTGCAATCAGGTAATTAATGGTTTGGTCAGAACTCATGAGTTTCGATCGCTCAATCAACATTTTGTTTCTATTTTCGATCAGTCGTTTCGTAAGATCTAAGATCGGTTGTTGTCGACGAACATTATTATATTTCCTTCTACGGATATTGACTTTCCGAAAGGATTGAACCATTTTTGTTACCAGTTTTAATTACTTTTCAGTCATCGCATTACGTTCCGGTCAAGCTTACCTCCATATGTATATTGTGCTTCTACTGTTTCTTACGGGTTTCTGGATAGTCGGATAGACAATAATCTCGACAAAACCCTGGTTAAGAAAAACCGTCTTCATGCACAAAACTCTCGCAGCTGTTCAATCTTTAGCAGTCGGATCTTTGCTGATTGTATTAATTTACTCCCAAATTGATACCAAGATTCTGAATTTAAGGTCATGCATGAGCTGTCAATGTTTAATTAATAACTTATTCGCGTGCTAGCCAACTAATAACGTTGATTAACTTTTTAAATATATAATTAGGAAATAATGAAGGTGGTGATTCAACTGTGAAGCATTTCTTAAAATAAAATGTAAATGATAATACACTCGAGAGCAATGAATCCGGGTCACTTAAAGAATGTTAAAAATCTCGGAAACTAAAAATTATAGGTTAATGCAATAAATTGTATTTAATAGACAATGTAATACTCCTTAAATGAAAGTAAAAAAAATATGAGTCACAATACATTTTATTAACACAAAATTACATAAAGAAAAAAACTGCTGATCTCTCCTTAAAACAAAAATAGGAAACATGAAATTATTGAACTTTATTACGATTTTCTTGAATTTTAATACTTCGTATTGCCTCCTCGTGCTTCCATTACTGCGTTTACGCGGTTTGGCATGCTGTACACCAAGTTCCTTATACGATTTTGGGGAATATTCTCCCATTCCTCTGTGAGAGCAATTTTGAGCTCACGAAGCGTGATTGGGGGAGGGTTTCGTTGTTTTACGCATCTGCCTAGCTCGTCCCAAGCATGCTCGATCGGGTTGATATCCGGGCTGCGCGCTGGCCACTCCATACGAGTAATGTTCATCTCTTGAAGGTAGTCATTCACAATCCTACCTGTATGAGGTCGGGCATTGTCATGCATAAATATAGCATCCTCACCTAAATTGACCATAAATGGACCAACGTGATCATTGAGGATTTCTTCCACATATCTTACGCTAGTTAAAGAGCCGTTTTCTATGATCACCAGCTCTGTGCGACTTTCAGAAGAAATTCCGGCCCACACAAGTACAGACCCACCACCGTAGGCTACTTTTTCTTCGATGCATGCTTGCTTGAATCTTTCCCCTGGTCTTCGATACACTCTGTGTCTTCCATCGTGCTTGTAGAGCATAAATTTTGATTCGTCGGAGAACATAACTTTTGACCAATCTTCAATACTCCAATTTACGTGGCTCTGGGCATATCTTAGTCTTGAAATACGATGCCCACGCTCCAGTTTAGGGCCGTTTGCAGGTCTAAGGGGTTTTAAGTTAGATTCAGCAAGCCGACGTCTTACTGTCCATGCACTTGGGTTACTTCCTCCGAGGCGTCGAAACTGATTTGTGAGTTCAGTTCCTGTGAGAAAGCGATTTCGAAGCATGGTGTTCACCAAGTATCGGTCTTCTCGTGCTGTGGTACACCTGGTTCTGCCCGTTCCTGGTCTGCGTAGGTTAGAACCAGTTTCTTCGTAACGTCGGAGAACTCTTTGTACTGTTGACAGCGACACACCGACAGTCCTGGCTGTATCGCGCTGACTCCGGCCGGTTTCCAGCATTGTAAGTATTCTGGTGCATTCTTCAGGCGTAAGCGACATAATTTCAGCTTGAATAATGAATATAGAGCACTATCAACATGGTTTATGTACCCACATAAAAGACAGATTACAAACAAAAGCAAAACCAAATGCTGTAATTTCGTAGTTCCATCTTCGAAAGTGGCCCTTTTTCAAATTTGATTTTTTTATGATATAACTTTACAATAACTAAGAAGTTTTAATACCTTCATTTAAGGAGTATTACATTGTCTATTAAATACAATTTATTGCATTAACCTAGCATTTTTAGTTTCCGAGATTTTTAGGATTCTTTAAGTGACCCGGATTCATTGCTCTCGAGTGTATCATATTACTCAGACAATAAAGAGAAAACACGCTCATCATATCCATAAATCACAAGAAATAATCGACGTTCACAACACGAAATTCGAAGCAGCAAAAACACTCCTTTAGCAAAATAATTTGATAAATCGACCGTAGTTGAAAAACTCATAATAGGCATTTTACTTTGAATTATTTTATTTTATTATTATTTATTTAACCATTTATGGCCCACACATAAACAGACAAGAAGAAAGGAACAGAAAAATACGTACAAAGGTGAAACTTCTTCCAGCATACCTGCGGAAAGTGGATAAAAAGAGAGTAGACAACGTGATAACAGTAGAAAAGAAAAGAAAAATCAAAGAAAAAACCATTTACTAATTTAAATATAAGTAAACATACAATATGAGAATATACTATACAGTACATTACATGCTTCTAAAATAAATATCACTAGAATATATAATTTATTATGTAAATTAAAATAACTTTGCAACTATGACGAAGGAGAAAGATAGTGTTCTTTCACTCTTCTTTACGAGTTCTTTTACTAATACATCTGAAATGAAGAACAGCATCTGCGTCAAACCATTTCATTTTCTCACTGTCTTTCATTTATCTGTCCAAAAAAAGGTAGATAAACCAACCAGTCACTCAGTCAAGATAACGCACGCCACTATTCCTCTATTCTCGTGCCAATAGATGAGGTGACGCCACCAATCTGATTCCCTCACGGCATGCAACTTTATCGCTTCCGCCTGCACCGGCGGCGCGGGCGCCGAGAACGCAAGTAATAGCAGGCCTTATCTGAGACAAAAGGACCGACGCCCCTATACCATGTTTTGGTCCGTTTACTCTATTTATAGGATGTTGTTTTTTGAATGGTCCTTAGTTCCGATAACAATATCTCCATATTTATTCAACGCCTATGGTGTTTTGGGTGTCTCGAAAATATATCTCTAATGTGATCTATATGATCTAATATTGTTCCAATCGCTAAAATTCCTATCATTTTTCCATGTAAACTGTTTTCTTTAGATGTTTCTTTAATATTACTTTTCTTTTGTTTCAGGTTAGTATTTCATTCATATAACTCTCAAATATCATTATCACTTATTGAAAGGCGTTTGGTATTGGTAAGCTATCTTATTTATTAACTTGCTGTACCTATTAATCTTCTTAGTCCCAGTGTTTTCCCAGCATATCAGTGCCGGCGTTCGTAAAGGAAACTGGTCCTCCGCTTCTTAGGACCATTATTGATGATTTAGAGATAGTTTCTTGATTTTATTGCTAAACGTAAAATCAAGAAAACGCCGTTGCCACCTTTAGAGTAGAAAACCTCCGACTGGGAAATATTTTCCTATCATCGTCCGAGCCTCAACGGCATCTGCACGAGCATAAAAGCTACATACCACGAAAATAAAAGATAAAGTTAGTCTTACACCCAGAGCTGGGCAAAATACATGCTTTGCTTTAATTAAAATACAAATTACAAAATACTATCTCGCACTTATTTAAAATACAAATTACAAAATATTTTTAAGTCGTGTATTTGAAATATAAAATACAAAATACAGTATTTTGACTATTTTTATTTAAAATACAAAATACAAATTACAAAATACAGTCTGGTGTTAGGTTAGCTATACAGGGTGTTAGGGTAAACACCGTTATCCTTCAAACCAGTGGTTTGGTTTCGTTTATAGAACATAAATTCAATGGAAAATCACAACTTTTTTTTTAAAGATGTACATTTAGAATCGTCACGCAATTCCTAAGGTAGGTATTTTTGCCTGTCTTAAGCCAGGAAAAGGTTGTATTGTATTTATTCATGCGGTGTAGGTAGGTAGGACGGGCGGCGATCGATTACGTCACTCGGGCGGGCGCATATCCATGAATTTGCGGACGGTGTCGGACAATAACCTTTTTAATATTTGTTAAAGAAAATAACGTAATTTTTTTTTACTCGGTTTTTTATGTTTATATTTAAGCCAACTACCCATAGTTTGAGTGACAACGGTGTTTACCCTTCCATCCTGTATACATAGAATAGAACTAATCCAGCCCAACCTAGGGCAAAGGGAATATAATAATAGTCTTACCATCATATTTTACAAAATGGCGACCGCGAAATATGTCACAGCATTCACAGGATTCACTCCATCGCCGAATGAAAATTACAATTGACAAGTTAGGTAATTGACAATTTGACGTATGTACCTGCAGTACAGACTACAGTACAGTTTAAGTGCAGTGTTGCCAACTTTAAAGATATTAAATATTTAGCGGTCGTCATTTTGCTTACGAAAGCTATCTAGCGCTATTTTCTGCAGATCACACCCATTCATAAGATCGCTAAATGTATTTATGTTAAAATGTATTTTGGAGCTATAAGTATTTGAAATACTAACTACAAAATACCTCAGCGTCAGGTATTTGAAATACTAATTACAAATTACATTTATAAGAAGTAATTGAAATACAAATACCAATTACGTATTTGTATTTCAATTACGTATTTCAATTACAAGTAATTCAAATACTGCCCAACCCTGCTTACACCTCACTTATGAATAATTCCAGATTCCAACCGTTAAAATATTTCTAAATCCCTTTTTCGTGACATCTTCACCGCTATTTCATGGTCATACCGTTCACACAGGTTCTATTCACAGCTATTACTCTATTACCAGCTATTATGCAGCAGAAACCAAGTCAGTCACATCATCGAAGCTCGAACAATGTCAAGTGTTCGCTCACAAGCATTTTCCCGTTGCATTCATTGCCATAACGTTCAGCGATTCACCTATTTCGTCTAATGTTTTTATGCATCGCGATTTGTGCATAGACTTGTACATTATTGGTACTTATGTATTCGTAACGTGATTTTTAAATCGTTTCATATTATATGACATTAGAATTGCTGATCTCGACTTTGATATTGTTGTTCTTTTAAGTTTTACCTTTTATGTATAAATTCCTAAGTGTTTTTTTTTATGGAAGCCAAAGGCGTGCCGTTGAATTATTTTACAAAAACTGCTAAAGTTAGAAGTATTTCCATATAAAGGCGTAGATTTTGTTAATAACTTTGCTGACTGGGTGAATAATATGCATGATGAATCTTCTTCATTTTAAATAATTATAGTTATGTTTCAATGTTTACGGAAGTCTATTCTCCTGTGCCTCTGTACATTTCTGTGCTTGAAGTATTAAATAAATAAATATGCTTTATTAAAACTATAAATTAGGGTAAATTTTGGAAATGATGGGTCTTACGTTAACAACGATTACCAACCCTTTTAATCAATCAATTCTAAGTATCAAAAAAAATTGCCGCATAACCCAGCACTTTCTCTCAATGCCATCAAAATGGATACAAAATGACCTACACAATTTTGCATCGCACATTTGTCACACAACATAATCTCGTGCATCTGGCAGTCAGCGCACGCGCACGTTGACATGCATGCCACGCACGCATCGGATAGCATCGCGAACATTGGTCCCTCGTGTTTACAAGGATTAGGTTTATCAATATATCCTATTTATTTTATTTAGTTTAGCAGAATTTTGTAGATGCCGACTGTTTCGCATCGATGATCAGTATCTTCATCAATGTTTAATTAAATAGAATAGAAATTGTATCTCGTCTCTAATTCATTAAACTTCTGTGTCTGTAATCTAAGAAAACTCTAGGACATAACTATTAGCCAGTCTATAGCATTGTGAAGCACTTTCTCCTCTTTAGTTATCATGATCCAATTTTACTTTTCAAACCAATTCTTTTGTCCGAGTAGATAAAGATTAATTTGATAACTTTGCCAAATTCACGTCAGTCAAATATCAATATTTTTTCTTAGTAAAGAACAAATCAGGAAGTTACAGACGTCGGTACGGTGATTTTTCTTTATCATTCCCAACTTTTTCTGACGAAGTGGTCGGGAAATCTTTTTGTTTCCACATAGGAAAAACATCAAGATAATATACTTTTTTACCGTTTTGATACACTTCATTATTTCAATTACGAAACCCTTGATGAGATGGTTCTCTGAATATTTGTGAATGTGGCCGAAATAGACACACGTGAAATATGCTGTTTCGTAAAGGCAAACTATAATATCGGCAATTAAATACATTGTTAGATTCTTTAATAACAAAGACACATTTAAATATTCATGAAGGTTTGTTAACTTCAAATCAAGGTTTATCGTCTTAAATTACGATCGTTAAATCGGTCAAATTACATATAAAATTATTAGAATCTTCCGCATTCCTACACAAAGCAGCAATTAGGGTTTTACCGTCGTGATCAACTTTCGAATCTTTGGGAGAGGTCCCAAATTCCGTTCCATTGCCATTTTTGGTCCTTATGGCTCATAAATGACGTATTTCAAAAGCAGTTTAGATGAAATCGTATGGCGTTCGTACTACGTCACGGTACCTGACGGTTGCTCGGGTCACTGCCCCTGAACTCGTCTGCATTTCCTTTATTTACTGGTTTACTGGTGTACTACCCTCATGTTCTGGCTTATTTAGGGCGTGAATTGAATGAATATGCATTGTTTAAGTCAACGCTTAACAATGAGTAGGCTCTTTGAAGTGAAGAATATGTATTTATGCAGACGGCGGTTAATTCCGCTACAGGCTGTAATAAAATGTTTAACTGTTTAGTTTTGACACCAAAGAAGATAGCCAAATGCAGGCTTGCTATTGACGACAATGCGGTAAGTGCATCCTAGCAAGATGTAAGAATGAAATGATTATGTAAAAATGAACAATTGTTCACTCGCCTTATCTCAAAAGAGAGTGGTTACGTTTCACAGCAATTTTTGTCCTATTATTTAATCAAATCATTTGAAACGTAACATGTGAAATGTCATCACGAACTATACTTTGAGCATATTATCATCTCATTAACTTGTTCTGGCGTCTACGATCGTGTGCGAAATAACCCATCTGCTTGTGGTGAAACCTGCGAGCGCCGACCTTTGACACAAAATCCAAGATGGCTGCCGAGCTGTCAAACTAAATACTCTTACTTTCCGTATCTGCTAACGAATCATATTTACCGCTTCGTAGCCCCTTTTGAAGATTCATTGTGGGTTAGATTCACAGATACATTGTGAAATCATTTTAAAAGAATTAACACCTTTTGCTGCCCAAAAATGACTGGCTACCGGTGGCTGTATAGATTGTGTAATTCACACTTGAAACGTCTTCCTTTTCTATGGCATTGTCAATGAAAGAGATGAAATTACGCAAATTAACTATCCAAATGTAACTTTCGGTTACATTATACCGAATAAGCATTTCTAATTCGCAAATAATAGTGAATCAGTTCCGGATAATGTCGGTTATGATATGGCGCGTTATTTGAGTCCGTAAACGTTAAGTAGCTGTGCAAATCCTGTATGGTATTCATAGTTGAATTATTTAAGACTTTGAAATTTCGCCGAGATGTATCTATATTGGCCAAACATGACAATTGAGGAAATTAGAATGAAAAGTTACGTGATTTTATTGTGTTAGTTGCATGCACTACATTATGATTTATGACTCATTTATCATGGGCAACCTCGATTCGCCGAGCGCAGTCAAGCCATAGAAATTGTACACTACAGTTTCCTTATGTGTGCCTTCGTCTTTTATGATTGATATCCGAAGTTTTCTGTTGAGTTTTTTACCGATTCATGTTGTCCGTTTAAGTTATGACTTAAGTGAGGTGTTTCTTATGAATCATTGAAGAACTTGTTTGTTGTTTTTATGGTTTTGTTTAATTCATTAGCTGTCGTTCACCGAACATTCTTGTTCAGTATTTTTAGACTCGTCTCATGAATTTTAATTTAACGATTTTTAGGTAGCATTGTAGGTTGTAGCAGATATATAGTAGAGTAACAGAACCTAACTCTTAGAATTCTTGCTTTATCATTATCATTGTATAAAGATAATAGGGTCCAGAGGTTCATGAGGTTAATGAGGCTGATTTTATGGTCAGGTTAGGTGTAAATAGCCGTAAATCTCCATTACTTTAATGACTTGAACTAGGTCTCTGCGGACCGTTGTTTACTAGCTTTCGTTAGCTCGCGTCTTTATTCACATTCGGAGGATTTATTTTTTCATTAACCTTACCTTTTATATCTGTATGATTTGGGACCAAATCGGAGAAAAAGGAAGTCAGACCAGATAATAGGTACCAGAAAATTCTTAAAAATATGTTTTAAATTGTCATATCTAATTACTTCCTGTTTCTTGTCTTTCGAATTAAATTTTTTATCGCTTGGGCCATCTATAGGGATTAATGCGACATAACTAACATAGATAAGTAACCGATAATCTCTAACATGTTCAAAACTTAGTCAATGAATGAAAAACGTAGAATGGCATCCGACGCGGCCGGGTCGTAAGACTAATGAGGTAACGGTGTTTGTAAACAATATACCAGAAACTTGTCACTATTCATAGTGCTACATTCGAACTTCGAATGCAATGGTGGTTCCAGTTGTATCAGCCAGCATTACGATGCATTGTCTCTGCATACAACTGGCAAATCTAATGCAAAATTTTTGCACATCGTTTAAATAAAATATCATGGCCGCCGTGTCCGTCTGATCCCTAGCGACACGTCTCTCGGATACGTAACACAATGTTTCTCAACCAGGGACAACGTGACACGAATACCTGATGCATTGCCCAGGCCAAAGGGTAAGCAGAAGAACTGTCAATACAAGTCTACTACACTCAGGCTGCCAGCCAATCCGGCAACTGCATTTCAGTGCATTGACCAATCGCAGCCTCCTTACGTTGTCTATGTCCGTATCATTATCTTTCGTATTCAGTGAAGCATGCTATTTGCTTAGTGCGGTTTGTAACTCAGTAACCTGACCACTTCTTATCGAAAATTGTGAAGATATACTGTTACTTTTACTATAACCGTGTGAGTTAGTGTCCTCCTATAATTTTACACGACACTACCGGAAGAAAACACTTTCAGCGTCTATTAGGCTGTTAAAGAAGTGGGACTCACTTTCTATATTGCATTAGCGGTAGTCTTGCTTGATAAACTTCGTAAGCTGTTTATCATATACATACAAGTAGGTATCGTCTATTCTATACATAGGTACGTAGTAATAAGATGCGTGTATTCGACAATCGGTGTTCCACTTGCGATGAAGGTACATAGAACTATTGACTTTGACATTTAGGAACGTTTCTTAAAGGTCTGCAATCTTTGTGCTATTTTAGAAGTTCTCAGAACGCTGTTAGACAAAGTTCACAAACAATCGATGACAGATCATAAAATTGGTAGAATTAATGATGCTTAGTCACCTTTTCTGAATCTTATACCTAAAAGTTACCAAAATTGGCAAAGCAACGCGCCGTTTCATTTATTATTTGAAACACCATTAACCATGTTTGGTGTTTACGACTTCACTGAGAAAAAGTAGGCGGACAGTTAACTATACAGACGGAAGTATGACAATAAGAATGACAATTACGAATTTACATAAATTGAAGTAATGTCAGATGAACCTACTTATTAAAATAAAAATGCGTGGACTGCAATATCTGGGACAGAGGAAAGTGCCAATAAAAGATTTTGAAGACAATGAGTCAAAAATCTCAAAAGCGAAAACAGCAAAAGGAAAGAAAAATATTGTTTATTCTGCAAAAACAAGATACAAAGAAGAAAAAGGAAGGAAGAAGGTTTCAAATTACCTACTAATACTAATGAATTTGCAGAAGCTTTTTTCGCAGAACCAAGCAATAAGAGAATTGAAGACCACCATTGAGTCACCTGCAAATTCTCCGTAACGATTAAACAGCATAGGCGGTCCATAAGCCATTGTACTATATGGTCATAATATAATGCTTCTACACCATAAAGCCAGCCTAATAGACGCCGTTCGTTATCACTTCGTGTTGTATAAACAACTTTAACAAGTACCCAACGTTCACATACACGACACTTGACCGGCAAACCCTATAGCCTGCAGTGGCTGTAGTATATGCTATTGTGAGCTATCTGGAAGTAGGACTCGCTTTCTACCTTGTGTTCATGCGTTTTCGCTAGTTGATAATATTATCTGAGTTGTCTAAGGGGATCTTTATCTGTAGTTAGAGAGGATATTGTATGTTTGATTCGCAATTCTGGGAATGCATTGGCGATGCATTGGAGGACATTGACTGTCTCATGCCTCCTGTAAGAATATTTAACTGGGAGCTCCAATTCCAATGTTCTACCGTATATTCATATGTACATACAAGTAGAGAGAGAGGAACCTATATGGGCAGCCTTAAAGATGACCTAAATAAGTTGGTAAAATACGCAATGAGTATCGAAGAAATTCTAGGAAACTATAAATTAACGTCTGAACTAGCTCCGCTTATACCAGTTACATGTTAAACCGTGATTATTAAATCTATTAAACTACTAAAATACTATCTATTATTATCATCACGATTTAGCATTCCCGACTTCTGAATTCATTACGAAACTAATAACCATATTGACATTGCGAAACTGTGTTGATTTACTTGGCGTGCTTCATTTGTTTCAAAACGAACTATCTGCAGATACCCTGATACCACAGATGAATACAGATGGGACACTGCAGTTTAGGTATGAAGCTACAAGAACACGGCAGGCGGGCCCGTCTTGCTGGGCCAATTCAGTGAGTGTAACGTAGTCAGAAGATCTAAGAGTTACGCAATAGAAAGAGAGGCAACTTCTAGGTGAATAAGACTGCAGGTAATAGGGATGATGACTAAAACAATTTTGTTTGTCCGTTATGTAGATTATGAAAAAAAAACGTACCTACACGTAATTTTTCGTTTTTTACGACATCAAAATATTACGGCAATACATTGAGTTAAAATGTGCCATGACGTCACAAGTAAGTACGTAGATTTTATACTTACTTGTAACGTAGCGACGCCCACTCCCCAACTTTTATACGTTTTATCTAAATCATTTTTCATTACTATGATAAAGCAAAAGATACATGTCGTGTCTAATATTTTTTGTTTATCTGACTGACGGACTAAATAGAATTTCTTTTTTTTTGACCCATGCATAATCCCTATTATCGCTGTGCGACCTGAATTGCACTTTATTGTGTCGTAGCAAGAGTCGCTTTTTATTTAAATTAAATTGTGGAGTGTTCCGTCTGTTTTAATATGTGCTGATACCTAGTTGTTTCTACTTGTTACGCATTAGGAATGTTCTAAAACAAGCCGTAAAATCAATAGAATAATGGTTCCTGTCGTTTCCTAAACGATACGTTATTAATATTTCTTGCATGTACTTTATCTTGCTTGATAATGTAACCAAATACCTAATACGGGTATACTAGGAAGCTGGTTGATATGTAAGTTGATAGATAAACATTTAAACAAAATAGTTTACATGTGCTATAAATTTTATTGTTCAGTGTTGTTGTGAAATGGATAGCAAATAAATGTTCCCGGGTCCTGTAATAGGTAGGGCTTATTCACCTTAAACTTTAGTTGAGAAAACTGAGCAAACTTAAACCATTTATTCACATAACATAACATCACGCCTTTTTTCAGTGGCGAGCCTATGACCAGGCCATCAACCGGGCACAAATCGTGACTCCGGGCTGATAGCTACTGAGAATTTCCAAATCGAAAAACCCTAATATCACTTTGCCCGACGTAGGAATCGAACCCACGTTCTCATGCTCAGCAGCGACCACTAGACCAACGCGGCATTCAAGACATTTATTTCAATTAAACCATTTACAGGCACTTTTGAATTATCAAGTTGTCGGTCAGTCAGTAATATGAAGCTAGTTGCCCATTCCAAAGCGTAGTAGATACCTATGGAGAAGAACAGGCAAGAAACTCCATGGACACTCTTTGAGCTGAAGAGGAAAGCGGCTTATGTTATGACGATGTCAATATAAATTTAATGGCCATTGCACATTAATATGGAGCTACCGCCATTAAAAAGCATGTCCAATTAGTGGAAACCGACTAACCTTTAACATTGGATGCTATAAAAGATGTGCTGGATCGTAAAAAATGTGTAAATATCCACATCAAGCAATTTTCCGATAGCCCCGAGTGATCTTTAAAAACTAAGACCACATTTTATACTGCTAATGAAGCGAGTGGATTTACTATCACTACCACATCTAGCTATCGAGCTACTTCTAATTTTAACTCACTAATCACTTGCACTAATCAAAGTGTAAACATGCTGTAATATATTATCTGAGTTTGACAAGAACAAGGCTGTAAAGGTCTTGATTTTCTATGTGCGGAAAGCTAGCCCGCGGCGAACCTGGCGGGGCTGTAATTAAAAGGACCGAAGTATGTACCCAATAGTGAGCTTAAAGTTATGGGACTTACATATACTAGAACCTTAATTTATTACAGTTTAACATATAGTTGTGCTGGGGCTATGTGGTGTGAAAATAGCCTTAAAACTGTCGATGTAAAATTCTTGGGGTTGTTGATAAATTAAAAGTTAAAAGATATACATTTCAGAAAAACAGTGCTTATAGATATTAACTGTTCCCTGAAATAAAAATATTTTGACTGCCGTGAGGTAGAGAAGTTAAATTGCAAGAGCTGAAGTATACATCGCTTGACCGTTACAATGGACATCAGGTGGGCATAACAATTAAAATTCTATTGTGTCTCGTTAATGACAGCTGAAGGTTTATTGTATATGTAGTTATCTTTCCTGAAATGAAAATGATTTCATTGCTGTGACGTCGAGGAGCTGTTGATCATGGCATTAGAGTGCTTTTGAACTGTTTTTGTAATCGGTGAATACATGTCTGTCTTCTGAAGTTAACCTTCGTAGCCCATTATTCAAATGAGCTTCTAATATTTGTTTGATTTTCATTGTCAAGTCATCATGCAAATGAGGCAAAACATAATATCATATTCATAAAAACTTGGTAGACACGAATTTTGTTTATAATTAAGTGTCATTCAGTGAAGATGGTCTTGACACTTAACTTGCATCATCATTGTTTAGTTATGTATGTTGTGCAATAGGCTAGCAGGTGCTTCTTCGAATGTTAATACGATATTGTTGTTTTATGAATTTGGTCAATAATACTCATAAACTTCATGAACATTTTCTTTAGTACGCAATAACCCATCTTTTGTTTCGTTCGTCTGTAACATAATTTAATTATGCTAGATGCATATACGAGTATATTTATATATATGTTACATTTTGCTTTAAGCCTTAAGGGATCTCTTATTTAAAAGGCTAGACAAGTTTAAACATAAAGAAACCTTTTTCATTATGCAGGTGTTATTTCTGTCCAAGTCTAATTCTAAGTAAAACTCACTTAACTTGCGTGTTAAGCATCACGTTGGGTGTAAAACAAGTGACTCGCTCAAGGCAAATTCTTGGGGAGATTACTGCAATGTTTAAATTGTACTCTAGGGGTGTGGGTGTGTGTAATATCTACATGTCATTTGTTTATAAAGTAAATATCTCTGACAGTGGAAATTCCTATGAAGCTGCAGTAGAACGAATGCCAGATCAGCTACGGGCGCCATACTTGAATTTGAAGAAGGTATTAACTACATATAGGTACTTTATTACTTCAAATTCAATTTGACAATGAAAAGAACAACAAAAATGTATGAAGAAGACGGTAGACTGCATTCTACATTAGCCTTCAAGATATGGTATCGAGTCGGAGATGGTGACAACTAGATTGATATCTAAGTACTAGCAGTCAGGTAGTTTAACTTCTTGGTGGTTAATGAGCTTTTCAATATCGCGTCTGTCTGTCTTTCTGAAATTCTCAGAGGCGTTAAGCTATCGTCTTTCGACACTTATAATATCGTAATCAAATACATATTTTTTACAAATCTCCGGTGATCAAAATACAAAAAGTCACGCAATAGTCACATTAGGTACGCAATCGCATCGTTAAAGTATTTGTAAAACTATTGCAACTGCACTTGCTTCACGGTATATCATCCTTAGAATGATGCTAGAAGCTTGGGCAATCCAGTCGATATATCTGTCATTTGACAGCTGATAATACACAGACATGTGAGAAAATGGTTACTGAGCATTGAAATATACTTTTAGTTCTGATGCAATAAAGGTCCAAAGTTAGCTTGGAACCGATATTAGGCTTTAATAATAACAAAACGAGTTCCACGTGAATATACAATACTGATGGTATTAGAAGCGAAAATGATGATAGCGGTCCCATTTTCCAGAGCATAAAGGGGCTTTTGTAAGGCGTTTTCGCCCAAGATAATATTTATAGCCACCGCAAAACCTGATACAATAAATAACGTTAGTTTCTGCTCACTAATTCGTTGACAACCTTAAATAAAAACGAGCAACCCTAAATTGGTACAAGAAGCGTGTGATTTACAACAAGACACGCCGCAGGCGACAGAGTACCTAAGAAGATCTACAGATTGTACCACACCGTATAATACACAATACATTTAGCTCTACGTCTATTTACCTAATACAGCATGAGAACCGTGCTAAAGTCGAAATTTCAAGCAGTAATTGGCAATTGTTTAGTTCATTCACTTCATTCCAATTCAATTTCGTGATATTTATAGCATTTAAGTGACCATACAACGGTCAAAAGTCACTCGTTCGGATACCAATATTGTGTATCTCGATATTTCGAAACGTTTACACAATTTGTTTATTGTTCGGTAGTTAGAATCTTTCGCCTTTCTTTACCCATATTATTCTGTACATATCAGTTTGGAAGTAAAACGTTCTAAGTAACTCTAGCACTCTTTGATATTTCACAAGTTTCTTTGCGTGCGGTTGTGAATGTCAAGTATTTGTAAATAAGAGGTCTTTAAATAATTATTTCAGTAGTATGTACATATTTATGTCAGAGGTAATTGTTAAACTTAAAAGGTCAATATTAAATTTAGTAATCACTTTAATCACTTGAAAGATTTTGCAAATTTGCACATGCTCTATTTTGCCCGTAAATTAAGGTTTAGGGATTATCATTTTGACTCACAAACATCAAAATAGTAGGATTGCTCACAGAATATACGCTTTATATTTTCTGACATTAACGTTTGCATTAACCTTACATGATCAGACATCAGACTTCCGACTCGGATAATCCGAGTACTTATAAACGAAGATAGCCGAAGTACTCATAACACTTTTTAGCTATCTCCAAGCACGGAACACCTATGTATTAGCTACTTAAGTACTATCCCCGTACGCGTTGTGAAAGTTTACCTAAGGTAAATAGGTTACCATGGTGCTTGCAGACCGACCACTTGTCACTTACTTGCACATAGCCCGTTACTGTTTAACGTGACTTCACACAATTCCTAGAATATTGCACCTTGCACCTTCTTTGAAATGTAAAACCTTTGTTAGGAGTAAAACGGTTTAAGTCCTCCTTCTAATTATCTACTGGTTGAGGCAGTGCTGCTTTGACTTCACAATTACTAGATATTGCAAATGTTTAATACATGGAAGTAAAATTGTGCATGTTTCTCACAGTGAATCAAGTTCTTGAATATCCAAAGACCTACTGGGTGCCCAGTTTAGCTTGGCACTTCTAGCGGCTCTGCTTTCAAAGGTAAATTCTAACAGTGTATAGAATTTTCTATCTTACCACCTGCCATGTTATTCTTGGCATCGGCACGTATCAACTCTCATATTATTTGACAGCTCATATCTTCAGTTAAGATCAGACTAAACTTCTCTATATTAAACAATGTCTTTCCAATCTACTTCAGCTTAGGGATGAGATTAAAATCAATGATACAGCTAGGTAAGTAAATGTACTAGACGGAAAAGCATTTCTTCCAATGGGAAGAAATGCTTTTCCGTCTAGTACATTTACCGTCTATTATAGGGACAAGCCTTACTGCTTTACTTTGTAACAAAGTTGTTTAGATTACAAAACAGTTTGAGCAAACTGTTCTAAAGTGGATAAGGAGTCTTCAGGAAATTTTTAGGGAGTTACAATATTGGCAAAAGTCTTTCCATTGCCAATATAAATAACTCCCTGAACTTCGGTTTGGTTCAATGAGTAGAAAAAGTAATATGAAACTATTGCTCCGTTGCCCATGTATCACACCTCGTAAGGTTTCAGTGTGTTATTTGCATCCTTTGCAACGACAGCTGTGGTTTTATATTTCGTTTTTTTTGCATATACTCGTAGTTGTTGTATACGGTCTATTCCTATTGCAAGTATTTAAATAAATACATCGAAACTAACTTTATACATCTGAAACCAAATTCAAATGCTTTGGAGCTCCAACCTGTACCATTTCTTCCATCACAAGATAGCCTGCCAAGCTTTCTCAATCCTTGTTTACAGATATTAAAGGACGTCACAATTTATGCATTTTACGTGCAAAACTCCCACATTTGACCCTCACAAGTGGCAATTCACTGAATATGTAAATTTGAGCGTCTGTAGCACATTTTGTCAGGTAACGAGGTGTTCAATCGGTGCGTAATGCGAGATAAAATGGGATATGAGGGTAAATAGTCGTTTTTGTTTTACATATTGATATTAGGTATATCGAAGACTTGACTAATGGTCGCTGCATCGTTTGGGAAAAAGCTAATGGCACTGTTCTCTTTACCGCAGACTTTAGCCGAAAGCATCAAAGAATGTTGCGTCTCTTCCTTTTACTTGGTAAGCTAAAAACTACAAAATTTACGGGGCTTTATTTGCTGGATGAAATCCTTAAATTTAACTCGATAATAAGACGATTTAAACAGTTCTCGCAATTCACAAATTAAATTCTGATGAGAGTTTCAATCCTTCTTCAAGAACTTCTTCAGTGTTATCTTTATTGTCTGCTTGATTAACAGATACGAGACTACCAAAGGTTTATTATAGATTACTACCGCTTGAATTGCTTTTCGAATAACATAGTGCTATAAACACTTATTGGCAATATCCTTTAACCAAAAACCAGTATAACTCGACTAGTCACGGACGCGGCTTGAGATCCCGTTAGGGGAGTAAATCACATTAATGCTTTCCTACGCGTTGTAGCCGTCATAGTGTGGCAGAGTTACATGTGGATAATTACGTGTATAATCCATTTCCGATGGTTTACTAGCGCATTCCTCTTAAAGTAGGTTTCAACTGGCAATGGGTATTCTGCAAATATTTGCACTGGAAATGAGCCTGTTGATTTAAGAATGGTTCTCTTAAATTGGTCATTGTTTTAGAGAGGATGAAGTATTAACTACGCACCTTAGCATTGATTTTCAACGTAAATAAACCAAATAAGTCTACAAAATAAATCTCTCACCTTTAACGGTATCTTAAAACACGACAACTTCGGAATAGCCACAGCATAATCCGATAACAGCGAACAAAATTCCTTTTGTAGGAGCTATAAAGAATCCTAATCTCCAAATGAAATACGCAACTAAATCAAAACGTATCAGTTGAAGACAATGTCTCAGCAGGTGGACATAGCTGACGACAACAGAGGTAGAATTGTAGAACACAGTATTCTGTGAGCATCGTTCGTTCTATCACATAAATTATCCGTGTGCTCCCATACGGTGCGGGTTGCGCTTGCGCTGGGTATACAAGGCATGAGCTCGGAGAGATTAGCTAGTTGAATTTGGATTTTGGTGCGTACAGAGTACAGACACGCTGCCGCATTTGTTATATTTGATTAAGAAAGAAGGTGCTGGTGCAGACATCGATATACCTACATATCATTGATAGACAGAAATAAATAAGAGCTAAGCTGAACAAATGTATACAGCAACACTAAACACTACCTTTTTTTTTTCTAGGTACTTTTCTATCACTAAAAGCACGTAGTCTGCCGCCTTGTTTATAATACTAGCCACTCATGAACGACTATTTCATTCATGTTTTTATTTCTTTTCAATGAAATAATTGGCTTCGTGGATATGTACAGCGCGTCGTTAAAGGCGATAACAGCGCTCATTCTCCAACACCAAGCCATTAAACACCATTTAATATTCCATACAGGCGACTGAGATAAATAACCTATCTTCGATAAAATCGCAATCGATTCACAATTAATTCCCTTCACACGTACAAAAAATATATTGGTTACTAATAACAGTAATTCTATCCTAGTTAATTACATTTTTTCGCCACCCACTTGTGTCTTGGGCCATAAATATTGTAACTAATGCACGCCCATTCGCTGTCAAGCGGTACCGGGCGGTATATCGGAAGAGGTGTGCAGATACGAACTGGTTGACGTATGCTGCGTTATTAATTATAGCCAGTCTGGTGAAGTATTTTCATATATGCATGGGAATTTAATCGTAAGGTCTGTTAGGAAAAGCTCATCGGTTAACGAGACGTGTGAATTAGCTGTTGGTTAACTTTACTTTGTAAGTAATATCCTATACAATGAACAGGCTATGGTTAGATGTTTTACACCTGACGCTACAAATCATCGAGTCTTTCTCCTCACTTTTTGCCTCGGCTTATTCTTATCCTTATCCTTCTCTTATCTTCTCTTATTATCCTGCTCTTATTTCCGACAGGGCGTCTGTTCGTAGGTCCGAATGAAACATTGCATGTCGTTTCATCTCTTTGCACTATTACAGCTATTCACCTTGTTGTAGGTCGAACAAGTTTGATCGATGGTTTTGTATTGCAATTGCAACACAATCGACTGGACTGTTATTCCGTTTTGTCTACACAGTTGCATATTGACTCAGTAAACACTCGCCGATCATCGATTCACGAGCCCTTATTCTAATGAGTGCAAGTCACTTGATTTAATCACCAAGTTGCAATAATAGTTCATTCGTAATTTGTAGTGTGGCATATTTAGACCGCGCTGTCTCATTGTTGGGCTAAGCTCCTTTGAGGTTGAGGCTTCCACCGGTCTCGATTATTCTGGCTTTATTGAATTCGTCGAAAGTCTAGTGTATATTTCCAACTGCTCGGTCTATTTCATTCTCGTTACTAATACCTAGTATCACAATACCTAGTAATCTAATATCTTTGACTTCATTTCGTAAACTTACTAATATTCCTATTAATCTTACAAAACTACGCAAAATTCTTGGAATAGGTTCACTATGATTGCCCAATTTGAACTGGTGACCTTTCGATCGTAAATCCACACCCTATCTCTGGCCTATGTGTATCCGGTTAAATGTAAATATCGAAAGGAATTTTAAGCGACCTGACTTGATATGCACGACAGATTTGTAAAATGGCACGGAAAATGGTCCCAAATATCACGCACTTATCCGCCTATTTGTAAGTGAAACAATGGCGGAAAGACTTAAAGATAATGTTGAAGACAATGTTGAATAGTAAGGAGAGCTTGTCGTGGTGTTTATACTAGATAAGCTTACGTATGTATTCTGAAAGTTATAGAAGAGTAATCAGGTAGAAAAGTAAAGGACACTGACACACGCTCTCCAAAAGTCTCTCAAAAGGTTGCCGAGACAAGATATAACTGAAGATGAGATTATTTTGAATGTTAAAATAATCGTTTTCAATCAAAGCGCACCCAAGTTGTGCATGATATATCTTCGGAAAACAAAAGAAAGATAAATTACTAACCTGCCAGTATGTCTGACTGTACTTATTGGACTTGTAAAGTTAATGTTAGCATCATAGGTTAACGAACTCATTATACTAATGCAAAGATGTATGGCACATTGCCAATATTCACTTGAGCTTTGGTTCTCTATTTGGTAAGCTATTCAAGAAATTATGAGAGTTCCTAGGCGTCTGGTTTCTGTCTTTTGATAGGTTGATCAGATAGTTCAGTTTATTGGGATTTTGTTGGTATGTAAGTTCGTTGTTGGCGGAAGCTTTAATATCATAAACAGCAACAACTTTAAGTTCAGTAGTAAATATAATATTTCCCTCGCTTTACTTTATGTCTTGCTTGAGCAAACTTTAATCTCAAATTATCTGTTTTGGAGCTTTTGACGTTTACATGTAGCTGTAGTTATAGCTGGTTGCAGTTCTGACCTATCAATTCCTAGTTTAATTAACTTTAGCTGCCAATATAATTCATTGTTAAAATACAAAGCACTATAATGTATAATATGACATAGAATTGAAGCAGTAAAAGCTTAAAATATTTCTTACTATGTATATTTGATCAGGTTTTCAAAGGTCTGCAAATGGTCAATGGCGTCGCCGAGTTGTTAGAAACCCTTATTATGTATGCGTTGTCACGCACTTCCCTTACAAAATTTACAAGAATCAAAAGCGGTAACTATAGAAGATGCAGCTTTAATAAATCATTCTAATAATGTATAAACAGATGACAAAAATGGTTTGATTTAAATTGAAACTTTGAAAGTTACTTTAAAGTTAGTTAAAGTTAAGTAAAGGGAATTTTGGAAAAACTATATAACGATCCTTGAGATCTGCGATAAAATAACGACAGCAGTTAGAACCTATGAGGACCGATTGAAATTGAACCTAATGTAAGTTAAAATGAAGTCGTTATTTCTATATCTAAGGCGAGTATCAAACATAATTATTTGGTGCAAACTGTAAATACGACCTAATTTTCTGTATACCTGTAATAACTAATAAGTATCTACTTTACAAATGTTATAGTGTTGCTTCATAGGCTTAAGGTCTAAGGTTGCGTGAAAACCATAATATACCTAAATAACACGTAATGAAATCGTGATAGCATGTTGTATAGGATTTTAATAGGTTTTACAAAACGTATGTGTTTGAGCAGCAGAATACCGTGTTTATTACCATTTTTATGACCGATCACGTTATATAAAGTACTGTTATTCTGAATAATGTGGCTCTTCAGTATGGAATGCGTGTTGGTTGTTCTAAACTCGTTGTAATTGATAATCAGGGACCGCGCGTAGGGTTAGAATACCAACCATTATTTATAAATGGTAATGTTCTACTGTTTGGAGCAACAAGTGCCGTTGAAGATGGTATTTCGTACCTTCACTTACATTTAAATTCACTTAATTTGAACGCTGAGCTCTAAGAGATCTTCGGACTTCAGACGGATTCACGAGCGAATCACGTGGAGTACTAGCGGGCTATAAGGACGCTATTGCAGCTACTGGTGATGTTGTTTCTATCCACCCAGCATCATTATTTCCTAATCGTCATAGGGACGTCGTCGATAAGAAAGGACGATAAGGCGAAAACATAAAAAATCTAACAATATGTATATATCTGTAAAAATTTCAATATTTTTTTAAAACCTACATACACACATCAAAAAAAGTTTGTAATCACTAGCCAAAGCTGATATATTTTTAAAATTTAACTTTATCAAGAAAAACTGTTATTGTTATTTTTTTATTTTTATAGAAATACACTGCCTGAAAGAATCTAAAAAGAAGAAGAAATTATAATATAGTCTACCGTAACAAAAATGATTTCGTATTTTCAAACTGATTGCAAACTCTTTTTGATGTGTGTACCGTACCTACAATTATACATTCATATCAGTAATAATCATAATATCTATATCACCTACTTTACTTACCCAATCTCATTTTAACCGTATTCTGTTCTGTATCTGAAATAGCGAATTCAATAACCTATAAACACTTAAAGGTTCCATTAAGTCAGTCTATTACTCACACACTAGGTTCCTCTGAGAGATAGAACGATCACCAAACCATTAAACTTTTACGATAGAATATAATGTAATTCATTGTGACTGAAGCATAACTGGAAACACATTAGGTACTGTATTATCATTAACTAACTAAAGCTGGGAGTCAAGACCGTATCCTTGCAGCTGATAGGCAGATAAACAACCAGGCGAGTTCGAACAAGGGATGAGTATGAAGGGAAGAATATTGTAAAGCTCTGCAGAAACGGATGAAGAACAAACGGAAAAAGCACAAACACAATTTACGTATCTTAACTTGGCAGTATTGGTTTTAGCATAGAATAACAATCATATTTCATGGATTTAGGCTCATTATTCATCGTCATCAGTTCGTATTACTGTACCACTGGCTAACCTTTCACGTACTGTGGTATGTTATATTTCCTTGCCATTTTCTTGTACAAATTCGACACACTCCAACCATACATTACATTTAGTTACAGAACATTGTTCACGTCGGCTATACTTCAAACTCCATCGGTACGTGAGTAACAAATATTGTTGCGTTCTCGAAATTACTCGCTCGTGACAACGTGTTTCTTGTTATATGTGTCGTGGAGTCAATATTGTATGGAAGATGATTTATGTACAGTAGGTACGGTACCAGGCCATAAATGAGAGACATGTCGGGCAATAGGTACAAAGGGACGGAGCCCGAGATGACTCAAACACTGCTGCTCATCTTTCAAATTCAAACCATCGCTTTGTACTTAGTGGACCTGTTTATGGATTTGCTGCCACTTGATCAATGCACCAGACTAATAATTCTTCGTCACAAAATTATAAATTAATCTTGTATCCGTCTTCTTAACTGACTTTTATTCCCAGATATGATTCACAGTGTTGATGACATGCTTTTAACAATAGATTTGTCAAGTCTTTATATAAGTCCCTTCTTTTACCTGACTTGATCGGAATGGTATTCACCTTGGCCCCGATGCCATCGCACGTTAGCATCGATACAGTCACTCTGTTGAATCGATTCCGAAACAAAAACGTTTAGTTAAACGTGATGAATGATTCAAGCATCCGGCTGGAACCGCTACATCGATCTGCTGAGTGAAGGTGGAATGTGGCTTAGACTGGATACGGAAGGCATAGAACATGGTACTGTAGTGTAGCTTAGAGAATGTTGAGCCCAGGAGCAGTCATCACTGATATGTATGGTACAAATTCTTGATATTCAATTAGAACTAGGATGCCGTAGAAATTAGAAAAGAGATAACCAAAGAATCTATGGATGGATTGTCTGAAAGAGGACAGGCATGACTAGAATGGGGATTTTGTTGAAACAAGTTGGGATAAGGGCATAATATGTAACGCAGAAGGAAGACTACATCGGTGCAGAAATAGACGAGCTCCGATGTCACCTACACAGGTCCACCCGTATTGCAGTACCTCATATATTTTTAGCCCTTTACGATCTTATCCTACTTCTCACGATTGCAAATTAACACGCAGACTAAGAGTCGCCTATAAAGTGTTTAATAGCAGTTATACGACTTGACTTTCAATGGACCTCATGAAGTACCTAAGTTTGCGAAAAAGGGACTTTAATTAAGAATACACTTTACCTGCAATTGGTGGTTATGTAACTGTAGGTAAGTGTAAACACTAAGGGGCGTCGCTCACACGAGCTAGAGTCGAGGCGCGGCGTCGAGGCGCGGGCGCACAATTCGCGCGTCGCCTACGTTTTCTTAGGAATAAATGGCAGTGCGCTCATGTACTATGCGCCCGCGCCTCGACGCCGCGCCGCCTCGACTCCAGCTCGTGTGAGCGACGCCCCTTACAGGCAAGAACCTCTTTCGGTCGTCCTTGATAAAGGATTGTGAAACCCCTCGACATAATTATAACGTGGTGGTTGCTGCTGCCCTTGCATCACGATCTACACCTGCTGTACGAAGATTTGCTAGTGGCACCGAGTTGCGCCACTTCGCGCTGAAACAAGTCATGGTATCTACGTCGAAGATGGCGTACCGTCGCGTCGCCTCCGATGTTTGTCTTTCAAGTATGCACTCCCGTGCCGCCATGCCGTTTTGTGAAAATAAACTACTATAAATAAAATAAATAAGCAGTGCTGGGCTGTAAGTAATGAACATCGTTGATGTGTAAAATATTTTATAAAGTATCAGACTTGACCAAAAGACCATTATTTAAAATCCAGAAAAAAACCCCCAATGAATTTTCTGTAGCGAAGAACACTGTTTATTGAAGAGTTGACTTTAAACCCGGTAAAAGCTCTGTGAACTAAGCTCAGCAAAGCAACACACATATCAAATAACATATTACTGCAATAAAGGATGTAATCGCGGATACACATAACCCTACGATAACCTATTAAATTGCGATTGTAAACATAATTAATTACACTGACATAAAACAGTTACATAAAATCAAAATCGCAACAGCATTTCAATAAGCATAGTTACCATAACGGTTCGTTCATTCCGTAATAGGTCTAAACGTATGCATTAAGTCACAGAGATATACGCCTCGTAAGTCTCGTTTCGCTTTCAGAATCACGAGTTTTGCTCTCGAAACGACGTTTAAGATACATTATGTATGGTCTACTAACACGCTTGGCTTGTGAATTAGAGTGTAAATATGTAAACAAACACTTCTTGCTTGGCATATAGAAATATATATAGGTTTTTGTATATTTAGATGTGTTTTTGGGTAACATTTCGGGACTAGTCAATTTATTTCCAATAGATATGTCTTAAATATTTATATACGACAAATGGTTCATGAATACACTCCTTGTCCGAAGGTTCGTGAGTTTACTGAGGTCCAACAAATTATGCGCATGTAAAACGTATTTGGTGACCCATAATAGTCCATGGTATGCAGTTAAGGAGAAACTGTTGGGACTTGGGACATAAGAGATGAACTAAGTTGATATTTGAATGATGGAAAATGGTTAGCTTTTGGAATTTGTTAAAAAGAGGCTAAGCTTTGAGCACATATTCGTCAAAATGAAAGTGAAACGACATCTAAACTAATGATACGCTCAAATGGAAAGTAAGCTCATCTACAGCTACACCTGAAATAAAAACAGAAACTTAATCAGAATGCAATGTACCATACATCTTGTTTGTACCTTTCATGTTATCAATAAAATAAATCACACTGTACCCGAGCTATGCAAAGACACCGCAGAACTTTTTATTATGCCAGTTGTAAAGGCTATAACCATACAATACATGGTGATGCGCTAATCTGTTTGACACAGCCCCAAGCGTTGTCTCTCGGATTTGTAGACTAAACTCGACAATAAATTAAAACGACTTCAAACTTTATACCATCAATCGAATATGGTTTTTAAATCAGTACTTGCAAAGTTTAATTTGGTATGCTTCACAGGTAATAGATGCGTTGTAGATATGCTCATGCGGTGTTCCGTTAGCCGCTCACCTGCGCTCGCGCTTCTCTAGTTATGCTAATGGCTGAGCGCGGCTCGCTCTCAGACTCTCAGTACTTAGTACTGAGAAACATGGAAATAAGTCCACTGGAAGATTTAGTAGTCGTATTCCCTTGTATGTAGATTAGTACTAGCAATATTTTCCTATGAAAACGGTGCTTGCACACCCAATAGAAGTCCAACGTTATTACGTAGTCATACGTATTCAAATGAGACAATCGTTTAGATAAGCATTTTCGCTCGAAACACTATATTACGTTCAAAGTGCTGATAATAATTCCCAATCGATTCCTGTATAACATCGAATTTACTTAAAACATATCCCAGAAAGACAAAACGAGTTGATAACTAGATTTCCGGTGTATTTGGTGATGTTCCTTATCTAGTATGCACCATTTATATCAGGGTATGGAGATATTCTGTTCGGTGTACGAGACCGTGGGTGGACGCGAAACTGTAAAGGAAATCGATTCCGCTGTACGTGTTTGAATCGATTTCTCGACACCGGGGTTAAGTGTGCGAGTATCGAGTAAGATGTTCCCTAGTTTCATTTACGGGGAAGCGAGACCACTTAATCGGAATACGAATACGAAGTCACGGTATGTGCATGCTTAATTGTGCATGCTAAGTGTTATGTTATACTAGTTGCCGCTATTAAACTGCCTATGTTATGATGTTGCATGTCATAAATATTTCACACTAAAAGGTTCTTGAAAGGTTTTAGTTTTGCTTGATAGTAATTTTTTTATTAAAAACATTTTACGCACGAATCAGGGTTTTAAATTAGACGTTTTATTTATAGTTCATGTTTATCAAATAGATTTCGAACAAGGTTATTGAAAGAAACTAAGATTCCTTAATGACAGCTTCAAATTAAAAATGCCTTTCGTCACTTTCGTCTTACACAATTAACACTATACGACAGCAAATTGCTCTTCTAATGAACAGTTACAGTTCGACAGTACAGTTCATTAAAGTTTCACAAAGCATGCTATTGTGTGAGATGAACCGACAGAAGCTCTTGGCGCAGGCGTGAGACATCTTAATGGATCAACTCTGCACGCATCGCTTTGTCGTCGATATCGAGTACTTACATCTCGCATTGAGTCGTGAAATCGATCACTGCCACACAATCGATTGGTGACGTAAGTTTTTACACTCTAGTTTCGTTAGCGTCATTATTGAATTAGCGTGTTACAAATAGTACCGTTAGTAGGTTGTTATTGAAAACGCTCACGTAGTTAATGATTTTCGATCTGTGAACAGTATTAGCGATGGTATAAATTTTGCAAGTGATCGATTTGTAGGCCCGCCCTTAGAGCAAATAACTACGCAACTAACTAACTACTAAAATACTTATTCCATAGAATATAACGAAGTTATTCCAAAGCTTCCATTTGTAACCAAAAAGACCATTAGGTAAGTTTCAAGTTGTGTACCTATTAGCTTGAATTTTCCGCACAAGATTTTTTTTTCAATATTCGAATTGTCGTTTTTAGGGTTCCGTACCCGAAGGGTGACAAACGGAACCCTATTCATAAGCCTCTGCTGTCCGTCTGTCTGTCAGCGAGCTCTATCTCATGAACCGTAATAGGTAGGCAGTTGAAAATTTCACAGATTGAGCATTTCTATTGCCGCAAGAGCAACAAATAATAAAATTAAAAAATAAAGGGGGGGCGCCATACAATAAAATTAAATTTTGAAAAAAAAATGATCTGTCCCTGGCATGTGGGGTATCATTGTCTAGAGCTCATCAAGTAGAAAATAAATATAATTTTTATTTGTTTTTATCTTCAAAAATTATGAATTAGGGGGCCGTAGAAGTTGTCTGTTTTAGACCATTTTTGTACGAGCTCTATCTCAACAACTAAACAAATTAGGAATTTGAAACTTGTGTGTATCATGTACCATATACTGTTTATAATCAACAAATACTAAAAACGTCGATTAATAACGTATTTTATATAATATGGGCGATTTACTGCAACTTAAAAATAATATTTTGTATTTCATGCTAATATTATGCGATATAAATTCCACAGATAACTATTTACTAGTCGGAGTAATGACATGGAATTAGTAAGTACCTACTATCATGGCAGCATATACTATTTCGATCATTTAAATTTCGATCATCCAAAAAGGTCTACAAAATAAGCTCTCTTCAAAAGATTTTAAAACCGGCCAGTATTTTTTGAGTTTAAGAACTTTATCGACTTTTTTCAAAGTATCCCTAGACGGTGTTGATGTGTGTACTCGTACCTCATGTTAAAACTACACTCCAATAGACAATAATATTCAGTAACATTGAAATGAATGGTGGTACATACAGGGTACTATTCAGTTACCTTAAACCGTTGTGGATACAATTTCATATTGAGAAAACTTATTTGTGTAAAAATATTCAGCCACGGCGGCCAATCTCAATGGAGACTAGCCTTCGGCGTGGGAGATATTATAGTGCACAAGTGTATGCGCAGACACGAGTGCACTCTCTCTTCCCTCACTCTCATAGTCCGATGGGATGTGTAAAAATAATTTTTATTTTCGCTTGAGTTTAGATTTCGATTTTTTTTTTGTTGGTGTATTGGCGTGTGCTAGCTGTCATTATGGCAAATATATTTTATTTAATGTTTCGTGTTGAGTAATGTAAAATATTTGCATACTATTGTATAGAATCAAGTTTTTTTTCGTAACTGAACAGACAGCTGCGCTGCTGGCGAGTTTGTTGCGCCACTTCTTCTTTCCAGCAAAAGCACTAGGAAGTGGTGAAGGGCGGGCGTTTTTGGGGGACTGTCTTATGTAATTTTGACGTTCGAAAAGTGCTGATTCTCAGCCTAGTTTGAATAAATGACTTTTGAATTTGAATTATGACTATCAAAAATAACGTAATACCTGTATTGACGGAATGTTGTAATTAAAATTTGGCGTACTACTTACATTCTATTTTGTACAATATAGTCTGATGTAGCAAGAGAAATCCTTTTATTTATAAGTAACTAGCTTTACCCGGCCCGGCTTCGCACGGTTAGCACTAAGTACTTATCTACGGCGCACCTACCTTTCCTAATTACATATTTCTACCTAATTACCTACCCTAACTGCTACCTAACCTATCCTACCTACCCTACATATCTACCTGCTTACCTACCACATATACCTATTTCAATCAATCAATCTTCCTAGCCTTTTTCCCAACTATCTTGGGGTCGGCTTCCAGTCTTACCGGTTGCAGCTGAATACCAGTATTTTACATGGAGCGACTGCCTATCTGACCTCCACAACCCAGTTACTGTTACAACACATACCTATTTATACCTACTAATACTATGTTAGTAGCAAATAAATAACTTTGAATTTAGTTAATGCATGTTACTAAAATAAATGAAATAAACTTCTACACCTATAATTTAACACAACAACATTTTTTCATTAAAATTAGACAGTTTCTTTACAAATCTTTATGTTTTTTTATAGCGCCTCTGTTGTTACCTTTATACTTTCGTATTACAAAAATGCATAGTGTTAAATCTTGTACGACATGGTATGGAACCCTTCGTGTGCGAGTCCGACTCGCACTTGACCGATTTATTTTTTTGTCAACTTAACAGTTATTCATTGAGCTCTTTGTGAAAAGGCTTGCATGAACATTCTCAAAGGTTTATCGATTTTGTTCGCTTGCAAATCGAATAAAATATCATAAAAGAAAAGCGTGACCAAATTATGTTTATGCTTTTTTTAGGGACCAATCCCGTCACGGCTGTTACCAAAGACTACAGTTGTCTAGCTGTCACCGTCAGTCCCAGTTTCTGTCACCCATCTGTCAGTTTGGACTTTTTCATCGGTAATTCGATTAGCGGTGTTATCACGTTCGTGAGTAAACCGTTTGTTCCGCTATTCCACGACTCGGGCCAATTCGTGAATTTTCACAGCACGTGCATGTATTTGATAATGGAGAATCGGAAATAATGGAAGCACTCGGCAAGTCGACACGTTTTTGAGAGGAATAGATAGATAGATATAGGTATAGATAGAATACTCTAAAGAGGAATATAACCTCTTTGCGGAAGTGGTGAGCAGTTATAGTCTTACTGACATGGAGGAGTATGCCTAATATAATGTAGTGTCTTAACATTGTCATTGTCATCGCTAATCCTGTTAGACTGCAGGTGCAGACGTACCAATTCCAACGGCTTCCCAAGCTTAGAATTCATACATAAATCAAGACGTCATTCTGAGTGGCACAAATCCACGATCACTTCTTTGTTTTTTGTTTCTCTGCTAGAACTTTATGTATCTTTCTTTTTAACACATTTCCCTCAATCCCGTTTTCAGCATTAATTACTAAGAGTTGATATCTATCTACTGGATGTCAAGCAAGCCTTTTTGCTGTTGTAACTGGAAGCTATTAGTGATTGCTTAGTTTTTACCTCAGTTTAACTATCTATTACGACGGTTTATATGTTGTGGGCGTTTACCGTTTTTATATGAATCTAGTGGTTGCGATAGATAGCCAGGAATTCTTGCAAATAGGTTTCTAAGAAAACATTACTTAGTTTCTCTTGGTATGTTGATTTACAAGTCGTATTTGATCATGTAATAGTTTGTAACGGTGACAGGTTGGGAATGTCTGCGTTAGATAGTTTTGGTAGAAGAATAATAGAATGCTTCATAAAGGTAGTTTTGATCTAACATGTATTGGCTCAAGTAACAAATTTTCTTCCAGCAGCATCAATAGCTGGATCAAGAGCCCATACAGCAAAAGTTCAAAGTAGTTGTCATACTTATTTAAAATTTCTCATTCGTGTCCAAACGCATAGCATGCTCAATTGTTCATTGTTCATCACTGTTAGTCATAAAGACTATATAAACTCCGCAACATCTCAACAAACAAACAATTCTGACCTAATTACTGCTCACAGCACAATACTGACTGATAGAATCATCTTAACATCTAATCATTTACCTTCCTAGTTCACGAGTACCCCCAGCAGCCCTTCGGCAATGTCCGTCAGGTAGTCGTCAATCATCGTGACTCGTTCGGGACGTCGTGTCGTGATCGCGGCCCACCCAACCCGCGCGCGCGCATAACTGTTACACCGTTCGGTACAAGCTGTACAAGTACTAGATAGATGAGGGCAGAAGGCTCATCTTCATGCCTCACAAGTGGATGAGGATCATCTAACTCATGAATAACATAAATCCTTGCTCATTCGATTATCACCAACACAACTCCAATGTCTCTGTTTCCCGCATCAAGTGATTTTTAGCTGCCATCAGCGTTTTTTTTGTGTCTAGCTAGTCTAACAGAAGACTCAACTGATCTCTCTACTCAGTGCTAAAAGCCCGCTTTTCTGACTTGTGTATTGTTACTTTGGCATGAGCCTAGTGCCCGTACCAAATCACCGGTACAAATGGTCTTTAGTTCTAAAACATTGTATTTGGTGGTAGTGAAGTCGCTTGGGCAACAAGATTTGTTACTTCTTACAATTTTGTTCTTGTTATGGTGCATTGAGAGGAGTTGCTCTTCTGGGTTAATATTTTTGATCTAACAAACCGTGCCCGCTATGAATAATCCTCATCTCCGCTATATAGTTTTAATTATCGTGGAACTAATTACATATGAATATGTATTAATTTTATATTGCAGGAGGAAGGAGATTGTGGTTTATAATGGTGGTGTCCTTTTACAGACTGTACGTCTCAATTGATGTTTCGTTCTTCACTGTTATTGTTTCTATTTCCTTTATTCGGTTTGCGAACGTATGTGTTACTGGAATCATTTTCGCTCAGCTTATAACCAAAGAAGCTCATAAGAACATATAAGTACAACCACGTGACGGTTATGGGACTGGACATTGGACAAGTGACCTACATAAGGGACCTGTAGCTCTACCATGAGTTGCCATCGAAAATTTACTCGCTAGCGTTAAACTCGCTAGCGTATTAACGTTAATCAAATACATTTCGATAATGTCAAAACTTGCTAGCGTCCCCGTAAATGATTTATATGAAAAGATATTGTACAGCGCCCCTAGCGGTCACAGAAAGAATTAAAATTTGTTCCAAGAGCACTATAGTTTTCGATAGGTAAGAAACCTAACGTAATCTATTCGATAGTCGCTAACGTTACTAACGCAAAACGGCACCATGAGTCACTAAATCGACAGACGCTATCGAAAAATACGCTTGCGATAGTAGTTACGTTGCTCACTACCATTTTGACGTGTGAAACATGTTTACATTCAAATTATATACGTTTTTAGGTATATTAAAGGCAAAATAATGTCTGGAAGAGATTATTTAGCATGGAATATGTTAGTGGCCCCAAAATTTGGAGGCCAACGACTGGAAGAACGTAAATTTCAAGAAACTATCTTATTTAGTTCTCTTACAAAATATTCTATTTGCCGGCGACGCCGACGGGACCGATTTGTTCTAAAAGTTTTAACTACATAAGTTAATTAATTGTATAGTGTTTTATACGAATAATCTACAAAGATTGTAAGAAATTCTAATAAGAAATAAATAAATGCACAATTCCAAGAATTCGGCTTGCACCACAATATCCTAACGGATTTACTTACTATAAAAGGCGTAGGTACCATTTTGTGGGCAATTCAGTCGCAGTTCAGCCCTAGATAATACACTTAAATACGGAGCTCAGCCACCAAAGAAGAAACATACCAAGAAAAGCCGAATTCTCCGGAATCATTCAAGATAGTAAATCAGTGTTTTATTTCGCTGCCTCAAGATAGTCCTCACCGTGGTCACTGTGGGTTATGGTACCCAACCTAGGTACGTATTCAGGGGTCCGTGGTGGTTGTGCAGCCAGCGGATTCACCGAGGGTCAGTTAGCAGGGAGCGCACATCAAATATCAGTGGGAGATCGTCCCAGGTTGCCTGCGGTACTGTAGGTACCTCTGCCGTCCGCAACACTATTATTGTAAACATAGTTCATTTTAAATTTAAATAAATAACGCCGCGAATCACACATTGTCAACAAAATTACAAATTGAATAGAGGTAAATAATTATTACCTATAAGGAATAAAAATTCAACAACCCCTAAATACCATAAAAAGGTGCACTAACTGCCAACCTTTCTATTTAGTCGGATTGTTTCATGATATTTATTGACTGTCATAACATTGTTACCATAGCGATACCTTATGTGTAGTGATGGGCAATTCTCGAGAATATTCTCCTTGCGAGAACTTTGCTGTTAAATTCTCGAGAACATTCTTTTGGTAGGGAACTTATGAGAATTAAAAAATTGGATGACTGTATTGAATCGGTATTTTTTTTAGACTAATAGTTTTTAGTGCATTTGAACGTTTTACGAAGTTTGAGTTTAAAATAAACTACACCTCAACTTAAATTCTCAGTAAATTCTCCTGAGCCAGAACATTCCCGAGAATATTTTCGAGAAAATTCTCATAAATTCTCTTAAATTTCCTAAGGTAGTAATGTTAAAGTATGATTTCTGTATTAAAACGAACTTTATGGGTTTAAAATAATCAGCATTAATAAAATGAATAAGAAAACAACATTATAAGAAAGGTTTATGGTGCAAATAATTAAAAAAAAAATAATCAAAAATAATTTTGACGCAACTAAAATCGAATTTGATAATCGCGACTCCATGTGGTACTTGTTTGCCCTACCTTTGGAATTTTTTTTAGAGCCGGAGGCGCGCAGGGGGGCAACGTCGACGTGTTTTGATATGGAATTTTTCACTTTTTGTATGGAAAATATCATCATCATCATCATATCAGCCGAAAGACGTCCACTGCTGGACATAGGCCTCCCCCAAGCACCGCCACTTCGACCGATTCTGTGCTTCCCGCATCCAGCGGATTCCTGCGGCCTTTACAAGGTCATCGGTCCATCTTGTGGGAGGCCTTCCAACTCTACGTCTTCCGGTACGCGGTCGCCACTCCAGAACCTTTCAGCCCCATCGGCCATCTGTTCTGCGGGCAATGTGTCCTGCCCATTGCCACTTAAGTTTGGCAATTCTTCGGGCTATGTCGGTTACCTTGGTTCTCCTGCGGATCTCTTCATTTCTGATTCGATCACGTAGGGAAACTCCAAGCATAGCCCTCTCCATTGCTCTTTGGGTGACTTTTAGCCTTCTAATAAGGCCCATTGTGAGCGACCACGTTTCAGTGCCGTAAGTCATCACTGGCAACACGCACTGGTCAAAGACTTTCGTCTTGAGACACTGTGGTATGTGGGACGAAAATATATTGCGTAGCTTCCCGAACGCTGCCCAGCCGAGTCGGATTCGACGATTGACCTCTTTCTCGAAATTGGACCTACCTAGCTGGACAGTTTGTCCTAGGTAAACATACTCGTCTACAACTTCGAGCGTAGCGTCTCCGATCTTTATGAGTTACCTACATGTTGAGTTTTGGGGGTTTTTTCCGATGTGTTTTATATGAAATTTTTACTTTTTGTATGGAAAATATGAAAAATATCAAGGAAAATTTTAAAAATGATTACCTGCATGTTGAGTTTAAGGGTTTATGGGTTTTAAAAATCACACCAACACCTCGACTTCGGATGCAAAAACAGTACTGTCTTTTTTTTCTTTTCTTTTGCTAATATTTCGAAAAAAGTGTGCCCTATCGCAGAATAATGAAAATTTCGACCCCCTTTATGAAACTCATAAACCCTTAAAACTCATCATGTAAGCAAACATTTTTCATATTTTCCATACAAAAAGTGAAAACTTACGTATAAAACACGTCGAGACTGCCCCCCAGCGCCCTTCCAACTCTAAAAAATATCACGGGGTAGGACAAATAAGTACCACGTGGAGTCGCTATTGGTGCCGATTTTCTTGTCACAAATGCCTCTAAACTAGACTAAAAATCACCAAAATTTAGTTTAGTCCTGTCAAACGAGGATTTCCCATTCTGAAATAGACTAAAGTGACACAAGTGTGTCATAGTGTTTAGTGATAGTTTAGTTCGGTGTACAAGAGAATCGGCGCCATTTCCAGTCCGAAACATAATACAGTAACGTTTTTTCGAGTAAAGTATAAATAACAACAATAGAAGTTTACTTTAGACCTTGAAATCGAAACTTATTGTATTAAAATTTAGCAATTTTACTTCCATTTTTAAATTCTCGTATATTCTCCGTCGAAAAGAATATTCGAGAATATTGCAGAACATTCTCGATCCGAGAATATTCTCCGTGTGAGAATATTCTCCCGACACATCACTACTTATGTGACGTTTTGATCATATGAGCCGTTCCCTCTTCTTATTACTGAGAAAGATAGAAACAAAACATAAGAATGAAGTTAGCTAGACGACCAGTGTGGAAGATTTCTACCATTTTGGCAGATTTCGCTCCAAAATGTTGTCTGTGGCAGATCCTGCTGACGATTTACAAAAGTGGCAGATTTTGGCAGATTTAAAAGACTTCAAGGAAATTCACATAACCTTATTAGAATTTTCCTTTTTTTATTATTATTAGGTATAATAATGCATAAGAAAATTGTAAAATATTTTTGTTGATTAATGATATTTCATTGAATTTGTGTCTATTTTTTCCGTTTCCATGAAGGCATATTTTTGGCATTTTTGGCGCCAAGTGTGGCAGATTTTGGCAGTTTTTTTGCCCAGTCTGTGGCAGATTCGCCATTTATGAAATGGTCACACTGTAGGTGACACGATCTATCGAGCTTACCTTAGCGCCTGCATGAGACTCCGTAAAACTCATGGTGCGAGCATTATCGAAATCAGTTTGATCTACGTCAACACTTCCAACTCCACCCGCTTTTCAAAGAGCTCATACGTCATGCCGCCATACATATTGGAAGTAAACCCTCCGGGAGGGTCACCGGCATTTCGTTTGCGCTAAAGTTAACCATCGCTGACGGTCTACGGCATTAGGTTTAAAACCGTATTATAAACCACTGTAAAACGAAGTTAATTTGTGTGAATATTTGTAACAGTGAGCAATTTTTTTATTGATACGAGTAATTAAATTATAAATTATAATATCAGATTTTACTATCACAGTTTATAATGCCAGCTGTATTCGCTAAGAAAAAACAACATTTAAAATGAGCCCACCGCGAGGGCTCCCGGTATTCCATATGCGACTAGGTGAACCAGGAGGGCTCCCGGCACTGAACGGGTTAATACGCTAGCGCTAGCGAGTAAATTTCGATGGCAACTCATGGTAGAGGTACTGTTTTCTTCGTTGTCGCTCACACTTGCGTGGGAATTGCTGTACTACAGACGTTCGTGTGTAAGTGTCAATTGGAGTTTTTAAAACTATGTGTTCTTTACGCTTGTTTGTTCTAGCGGCACATTGACGAAGTCTATGTCAGCACTGATGGTGGTCTACATTCTCCCTTCTCTTATAATTCGAGTTTGATTTTTTATCATACTACTGCTCTATCTATTGATCTCTCGATTTGCTTGGTTTATTCAGCACTCTGGTCACTTCTGCCAAAATGTGTTTGGGTCAGTTTTCAATCAGTTGGTTAACAAGACCACAATATCTTCGAATGCTGACTCCCACGGCCAAGCTTTGCAGATTGAAACATTCCAATCCAATTGTTCAATGAAAGTCGTATGCCTAAGCTAGTTTAAGATTCTTCATCTTCTAAACACACTTCCAACTTCAGTCGTTATTCAAAAGTAAGTCATACTATTTTGTATTTACCTTTCTCGTATAGACGGACAGATTTAGGTACACTAGTTCATAACAGACCGGTCGTGCGACTTCATCCGATTTATTTGCAGTGTGAGTGAGAAGGCAGCTGACGGATTTGTGGCTAATAAATACATTAGTTTATTACGCCAAGTTTGTTTCCGAGTTTTGAATTATAGAGTGGGAATAGGTCGGTGGACTGTGAAATATTTTTCTTGTTTGAACTCCCGAACATATTTTTACGTAGAGTTACCGGTCATTATTATCTTAGTTGACAGTGACACGTCGGAATCGTGAACCGTGTTTGTGTTGTGTAATTAGAGATAATTATTTTTGTAAGGTTTATGAATTTTCTCAAGTTGTTCCGTCACCTTTTTGATGCAGATGGTAATACATTTGTAGCACTAGATGGCTTTTCTTGATCTTTAATTCTTACTTTGACGTTATACACATCACATATATTATGTTCTTGTATTTACTAAAATTATGTGTTGCCTGAAGTACCTACTTGAAAATTAACAACATTATTTACTGGTGCTAAATTCCGATTCATTGCAATATTGGAATGGTCTATTTTGCAATTACCATTACCTTACATACTTGTTCAACAAAGTTACCATAAATATTCTGAAATCAACCAGAATGTTAACGTTTTATAAATAAAAAACTTAACGATGTGGGAACAATTAAAAGTCCAGTACACCAATAAACTTACCATAAACTTTATAACTGTAAATTCAAAGACCACACACAGCATTAATTTATCATAGATCGTTAATAACATACAGAATAATTGCTTGAATGCTAATTACAATTACATTCATCATTGAACCTTCATAACATCACGTTTTCATGTGGACCATTCGTCAATAGTTCAATACCTATTTGAGTTTACTACAGTGCGGTCTTTTCCGGTCTCATCATCGATATTGTACTTAGTCTGAGATACATTGACTTTAATTTTGGTTGTGATTTGTAATCAAACTGAAGCACCAATCTTGCTGCTATGATGTGGCATGCAGTTTCTATTTTTCTTCTTTTTCGTATGGTTAGTGACCAACCCAGTGTCTAGAGTTTTTATGCCACCCATGGGCCTCTGACTTGGCTTCACATACCGTCGAGAAATATCTCTCAGGCATGCAGATTTCCTCTTGATTTTTTGCTTCACCGTTTTTGAAGAAAGTGATAATTTTACAATACGCACATGAATCCGAAAAGTCAGAGGCCTTGGGTTCGAAGTCGACACCTATGACTTGGCAGTCCGACGGTCATAACACTAGGCTATCACTGGCTCTGGGACGTATTGGGTTGTTTTGAAACGAATATACCTCAAGTACATTTTCAGCGGTCTACTCAAAACATCAGTGTTTTAATTTGTGAACTGTTACTGATCTCTAATAAAGTTTGTCACCTTCTTAAATTATAGCTGGTTGAGGTTATTCTGACTTCATTGATAGCGCCCGGGTGATTGCGGTAACAATTTCAAGACAATCGATTTCTTCCTGTTTATCAGTTATACCTATTATCATATCATCAATCTCTTTCTCCTACTCTTATCCCAAATTATTTGGGGTCGGCGCAACATCTTTTTCTTCCTTAGTTCAGAATACTTCTCTATTAGTCGTCATCTCGGTAGTCACTTAATTTAAAGCCATATCATGTTTCACACAGTCCATCCATCGTTTCTTTGGTCTGTCTGACTACTACTGTCATATTATCATAATCATTAATGGGCTAAGCGTGAGCACCATATATAATTACATAACCACATGATAATTAAAAATACATACATGACCTAGCTAACAAGTAGTGTATAAAAAAAAAACAAAAAACAAAACAGCTGGCAGGAATGTAGCCTATTCATTGTCAGCATCATCACTATTCATAAATACTCGACACTGTCCACCTGTTTACAAATAATAAATAGTAATCATACACATTGTGATTTATATTTTGATATGTAAATGGCTATATTGTATTGAGTTCATTCCCCTTCTTAGTAAAATGTGTTGTTGTTTCTCTAAAATATTCTAGTCAGGTTTTCGCGATGGATTTACATCTTAAGTGTGTGTATCGATGACTAATACAACGGTTTTTGACACTTGAAGCGGTATTTTATGATTTCTCGGTAGGTGCTTTTAGATGTATTTGATGTCTAGATGGATTCTAAGAATTTGTTTCGCTTTATTTGCCTTGAAGCGGTTTTCTAAATTGTTGAGTTTGATTGTGGTATTTTTATATCGGCAACTCAAGTCGCAGTGGGCAGCCCGCACATTGCTCGCAGAACAGATGACCGATGGGGCTGAAAGGTTCTGGACTGGAAAGGGTCTGATCGCGTACCGGAAGTTGTAGCGTTGGAAGGCCTCCCACAAGCCACTGTTGGTTGACCGATGACCTTGTGAAGAACGCAGGAATCAGTGGCCGAACCCTACATCGCGCAAATAGAGTAAAAAAAAAAAAAATACGCTGTTCCTCATACCTCAAAAAAGTCGTTGGATGTGGGAAGCACAGAACCGATCCAGCAGTGGACGTCTTTTGGGTGAAATGATGATGATTATTATATCGACGATCGACAAGTCTAATACAAAGATGATCGAAGAGCCTGATATGATGATCATCATATCAGGCTATTCGATTGCTGGGAACCTGCTTTGTTTACCTTCGTCATGCTATTATCTTCCTTCATAACGTTAACCCTAGAATCCAAACTAAAACAACAGCATTGAAACCTTTCTCCGAATCAACCTGACATTGAATGAACCCAAACAAAAAACCAATAAAGTATTTAATCGTCAACAATAATACCCATCATCGAACAGCGTATCACAATCGATTCGAAATGCAAAAAAAGGTACAACATTCGTACGGAGACGGAGATGAACGAAGCGCGCTTCGGCTTCATTCGCCATCTCGCTGTGCCATTGACCCACTACAGGTTTTTGTACGTATAACGGACCGACACACTTCATCTTTATTGATTATAAAACTAATCATTTAAAACTACGTATATGCACATATTTATGTTTAATACCGTTGCGTAATGAAGATTTTACGCTTTTTCACTATAGTTAAACGTTTGTCAATCGTCAAAATTGTTTGATGACTTGCGGACAATGAACTTAAATGCCGATGTAATGATGGCTCCATCACCAATAACAGTTGTTTTCTTCTTTGGAAACATGTGATTAATGACATGCGTGAACAAGAGATTTGGATTGTCACAATATTTTAAAGTATCATCGATATTTGAAAACTAAGCTGCTAGTTTTCAATGCGTTCCTAGTAACTTGTTTTTTTTTTTTTTCTCCATACATATCCTGAGGCCGCGCGCACTTTGGACACGAATTTGTATCGAACATTCGTACTTAAACGTATGATCGTGGTCGTACGAATTGAGTACGCACACTGTACGTTTTTCTCCGTCAAATGGGTAGTGTTCCGGTGGTATCGCATTGAATGCACGAAAAATTCCAACAAATTCGTATTTCGGATTGTTTTCGGACGTCTGTCGTCGGAACTATATCTGCGTATACGTACGAGTACGACTAACTCGCACTCAGTCTGCGCAGTCCCTTAGTAATGAAGGTCGGGATTCGGGATCGTTTGTGCGTGTTCGTATGTGTCCACACGAGTAAAATTCGTACGAAAACGCGTCCAAAGTGCGCATAGCCTCAGCTTTGCTGAATATCCTTGTCTATTGATTAAGCCTATTGGTAACTTTTACCAACTTTCTTCTGCGCCTAAAAGTGAAGATGACAGCATCAGAACTTTTAATAGATATTTTACGATACATTTATTATAATAACCCACTTGATAAGTAGCAAGTTGCGTAAGAAATGCACGGTCTCTGTTAATTATTGCCTAATTTGCATGATCATTTTCATATAAAGTTTCTAGCAGCACGAATAGCGTCATTTAGGACACAGAAGTCGCAATGATCACCATATTGGTCCTATAGCACATCAAATTGAATGAGATTTACGTCAAATCATAATGAAAATAGCATAAAAACGTTTATGATTATTGTTATTAAGTCCAAATAACTTTTTATTACGCGTTGGTGTGAGTGACAACCGTTTCCAAATCTGTCATTCGATAAATCAGGGGTTTCCTTCAAATGATTGGTAACTTCCTCTTATTGGGTGGAAATTATAATGAACTGTCAGTTCGTACATTTAAGTAGTAGGTACTACTTGTAGGTACTATCAATTTGTATTTCCGATGTGGATGTACTGTCGACCGCAAGTTTGTGGTAGCACTTTGAAATTGAGCAGGCCTAGCGTAGTATGGAATTTGAGGCCATCTTATACTGGTTATGTTACCACTGATGTGCGGCCTACTATACTATGTATATTCACCTCAAATGTTTGTAGGAATGATAAATGCGAAATTAATTACGGTTTTCCGTTGGTGGCAAAACATTTAGACAGACGGTAAAACTGCCTGGTTGTATTGGCAATCTGATGTACCGTTAGCTTAGGATTGGAAGGTAAATAGCACAAAATCAGAAGCAGAATCTCGTATTCTGTAGTTATTTACGTATCTAAATTGGTTTTGATAGAATACTACGACGTCCGAATGTTTTCTCTAAGTAGGTAGAGAAGAAGAATAATAACCATAGAACTACAAGAGAAATGTCATGATGGTCCAGTGGTACCTACTACAACTTGTCTCTGCCCAGTAGTACGACAACTACTAGAGAAATGTGACGATGGCCCAATGGTACTACAACTACTAGAGAAATGTGACGATGGCCCAATGGTACTAGAACTACTAGAGAAATGTCACGATGGCCCAGTGGTACTACAACTACTAGAGAAATGTGACGATGGCCCAATGGTACTAGAACTACTAGAGAAATGTCACGATGGCCCAGTGGTACTACAACTACTAGAGAAATGTGACGATGGCCCAATGGTACTAGAACTACTAGAGAAATGTCACGATGGCCCAGTGGTACTACAACTACTAGAGAAATGTGACGATGGCCCAATGGTACTAGAACTACTAGAGAAATGTCACGATGGCCCAGTGGTACTACAACTACTAGAGAAATGTCATGAAGGCAATGTGACTTTTTCAATTCATATGTTTCTGAGTTTATCTTGGACATTACTGACATCGGTGAAAACATCGTGAGGAGACCTGAACTTTAAATTAAAATTAAATTAAATTAAATATCATTTATTTCAGGCAATTTAAAACCCATACCATACATACACATACTCTTAAATACAATATACATTAACATAATAACACAGATAGACAAATACAATAACAATGACTAAAACTAAACCTATATTAAAAGTCTTTTGCCTCTCTTGCAAGATGGACGACTCGGTACACAGCTTTTACAATTTCATTCCTACTCAGGGTAACCCTTGTGTAGAATGACACTCTGAGCTTACTTAGCAATAATATAAGTCTGAAATCACCATCCTGTCTTGAGCAAGCGTGGTGATCAATGCTCGTGCCTTCTCAGTATAAGAACAGGCCTTTGCCCTGCAATGGGGCTGGTATTATTATTATTATTATTTACTAGAGAAAGGTTAGAGTTGTGAAACTTTATTAAAACACTAGCTTTTGCCCGTATCTTCTTCCGCGTGAAATTTCGGCCCCGACCCACCACGTCGCATCGCATCGCCCGCACGCGCTATTACTTCGATATCGCTTAGCGTTCTTTCTGACTTGTCTTTTTACTCGGTTCCTAAGGGTTGTAGCGTGATTTTATGCTTATAAACTTCCTCAAGATTTGGTTTATCCAATGCAAAAACAATTTTTCAATTCTGACTGGTAGTCCCAGCTATCTAATTACGCAACACATTTTCGTAAACGATTCCGACGGATATCTATGATTCCGACTAATCTGTTTCATTTTGACAGTTCAATAATATTCATTGCGTTATTTAGGTACGTTGTTGAATAGATTTTTTTTCGAACTTATGAAGCAATGGATTAGCAATCTGTTTCAAAACGATTCAAATTCTGATTGATTGTATTATATAGATTTCTGTCAACCATCCTACCGTGAATGCCTTAGTGCAAAATACGATAAGTCTCACATTACGTTAACCACCGAAATCCAGGTAAACGTTTCAGGTTTCGTTAGTTCTAACAGTGAAGTTTTAATATTCCAATGTATCATGTTACTTATTCAAATGAAGCGGTTCTGTGCACGTTGTTAATGGGCCGTGTTTAATTAATATTTATTTCTTTCTCTCTTGTTTTGAGGGCAAGCTGAAATTAATACTTATTGATGGTATTTACTGTACTTTATGGTTTCTGGTTTTTTCATTATAAGTATAATGGCGCTAAAAAGACTTTCACGATTCTAGCACTCATATTTTAGTGTATTTCGTAAAAACAACTTGTTATTCTCTTCATATTTGCTTAATGTAAAATGTTAAGTCAAATATTGTTTTATTCAACGTCTTTCAAAGTCTTTGTTTCCTAAGTAATTCTCACTTTTGTCGCAATCTGTGTACAAAGTGTACCCCAAGTCAGCCAGTTGCGTAGTCGGGAAACCTGACCACGACAATCGTGTCTATCACTTGTTAAAGTGCCTTATAAACTACCCAATGACATTTTAAAACACACTTTATTCACAAAAGATAACGTCTATATTTCACTGACGTGATAACCTTCGATATTTAATTTGTGTGCAAACGAAATTGCCTGCTATTGCAAAGTAGGAAGGACTACATTATGTTGTAGATGACCAGTAGTGATAGTAGAACTCTGTGAGAAAGAGACGCTCTAAAAACCGTGGATTTACTTACAGTGCACAATTGTATAGGAAAAATCGTGGTATTTAATAATAGTCCACTTTGTAAGGTCGCTGTATGAAAATTAAAACCTTTAGAAATGGGCATTGTTATCGATCATCGCAAAATACAGGATACGATATTCTCTTGTGAAGTAACCTTTTTGCTAGCTATTGTTGATCCATAGCCCCTGCTAATGATTACATATTAGAACATAAAAAAGCTAACTGTCCAAGTGGTTGTATGTATTAAGAACGCGGCGACCTTTGAATTATCCATACAAACGTAATACCTAAATCATTTCCAATTCGAGCATATTTCCACCAAATAAATTTGATATTCGGATTGAGACAATAATTATCTAGGCTTCCAATTCTTTTTTTTTTCAAAAACCTACCTCTACATGAAGTTTAAGCGAATTGCATTTCGTACATTTTTACAGCGTAAATGACTTGTTTTCATATTGTGTTTTCTTTATTATAAACAACAATATTTGTAATATTGTTTCATCACAAGCATAGCTTATATTATCAAGTTACAAATTATAGAAAAAAAATTGGAAAAACATTAAGTTTTCATTCATCATTTTTGGTATTACGGAACACATCCAAATTTCTCATAATTTCAGATAGCTAGTAGTGCTATCGCGTCAAGCAATAATTGTCAATGTGTGTGTGCTCCCTGTAGGTGTTTATCGCTCCGACAGGCACAAGGCACACTAACGCAACGTGCTTGGTTGGAGTTCGTTCATAGTATTTTTTGTCAACTTTAGACGATTAGGTACTTTACAGTGTGCTGTACCTGTACGCGCGTACTTATTTGTTTGCTAAATTGTATTGTATGTAATATTTCTGACACTCCTCTTGACTTGACCTATTTTTAACCGACTTCAAAAAAAGGAGGAGGTTCTCAGTTCGTCCGATTTTTTTTTAAATGTTTGTTCCCGGAATACTCGAAGACGGCCGGACCGATTTAGAAAATTATTTTTTTGTCAGAAAGGGTATACTTCACAGGTGGTCCCATTGTCATCAAGTCAGGATTGGATGATGGAATCCTGGAGAAGTCGAGGGAACTCTTGAAATATTACAGGCGCACCTATAGCGATTTAGGTATTTTTTATAGTCACTCTTGAATTTGATCTCGGAAAGCACCATTTAGTGAAGTGGAAGTGATGATGAAGACCACAGATGGCCACCGGAACTTATCAATAATACGTATTTCACGGGTTGCGATTAGAGAAGATTACTTTAATATGGTTGCCAAGCCATTTATGCCCGTCACAATACATAGGGTGAAGTGGAGCTAATGGTGAAGTACCAGGAGAACTCCTCAACAATGAACGTCCCTGCATCGGGAAAAGCAATATTTTGTAAAAGGTGATGAGCAGTTGACATTAGGCTATTGTAACTTAGATAAATTACAAACCGACCCACGAAAAAGGAAGAAATAAAAACTTTTTCACTCTTCTTGCTCAAAAAATCCGTCATTGTAGCGTACCAAAGCGGAGATAAATAAAATAGCATATCATCCTCTAGGGGAAAAAGTTTTTTTTTTTAATTTTTGTCTGTTTCCAACGAGCCTACCACCCATAAACGAAAAAGTCTTTGTTTGATCTATATATATTATATAAAAAAGAATCCCTATTTCCTTGATCACGGCATCACGCGTGAACGGCTGGACCAATTTCGCTAATTCTTTTTACCCGACTGCCCCAGAAGGAGGGTATTACCCGACTGCCCCAGAAGGAGGGTATTACCCGACTGCCCCAGAAGGAGGGTAATGTTTTTCGAGAGTATGTATGTATGTATGTATGTCTATTTCTTTGGCACGCTCTGTAGCCTAAACGGCTTGATGGATTTTGACATATGAGGTGTCGTAGATTCGTCTTAATTGTAGAAGTGTCATAGGCTATATAATATTTTTATATTGCATCTGCAAATACAAAAAAAAAGGGACGGGAAGGTTTAAAAAAAAAATTATAACAATATTGGTATCAAATAAAAGCTAGTAACGAGTCAATGCCAAATTTTGATTTTTATTAATAAAACTAAAAAGCTTGAAATAAAGAAAATTATTCAAAAAACAAAAAACCCGACTGCAAAAACATCTAACTGAAAAGAGAAAAACAAGCATTATATCTATAGAATTTTGGTATCGCAGGCGGGGCAAACAAAACTTACACCATACGTATATCCGGTTATTAGTTTGCCCCGCCTGCGATACCAAAATTCTATAGATATAATGCTTGTTTTTCTCTTTTCAGTTAGATGTTTTTGCAGTCGGGTTTTTTGTTTTTTGAATAATTTTCTTTATTTTGTTGTGTTTGTTATCTAGTAAGGAGATGGTTCTTAGGATAGGTTGGTGAAAGTAGGGTAGGTAGGTAGGTAGGTATGCAAGTAGGTAGGTATGTATCTTGGTAAAGTGGGTATGTAGGTAAGGTAGGTAGGTATGTATGTATGTATGTAGGTAAGTAGGTACCTACCTACTTACCTACATACATACATACATACATACCTACCTACCTTCCTACTTACCTACCTAGGTAGGTAAGTAGGAAGGTAGGTAGGTAGGTATGTATGTAGGTATGTGTAATTAGGGTAGGTAGACAAACCGTAGATGAGTGCATACCCGTGCGAAGCCAGGGCGGGCAGCTAGTTACTACTATTATTCGATACGTACCTACTTACGTGTCTAAAGAGCCTCAGCTATGGCCTCAGCGAGTATTTTGTAGTTTGTAAGTTACACAATTGACATAAAGTTCATTATGCTTTGACCCAATTTCGTGCCAAAAACTCGCTTCCATTCCGTTCTGCGCCAACGAGGTGAGTTCTGGTGAGTATTGGCCGAGACGGTATAAGCTAGTTGCTCTCCGTACGCGACGAAGCCATAGCCACCACCAAGTTGTAGTATTGTAAGTACCTACCTATCATAACGCGGTTGTACGAAGTTTTGTCATGTCATGTCACTGTTCCTTTTCTTTACTTATGTGACCGAGCGGGCGTAATTATTGTCTCAAGGACACTATTGAAAACACTGCTCGCTCTAAATTGAGTTCGCAATGTATTTGCCAAACATGTAAACAAACACGAGTTTTCCACTTAGACGAATATGAACTTTATGCTAGTGTAAATAAAGTTGATTTTAGACTGACTGGTAATGTTGAAAAAGTCATAAAAAAAATATGAAGTTGTAGCGCAAACTGAACCTTATGTGTAGTCCATTACAGTTATTTTTCCAAAAACTCGTGTTTGTTTAGATGTTTGGCAAATGAACTGCGAACGCAGATTTTTATTTGTCGGTGCAGCAGCGGTGCGACATCAGTATGTTCGGATGATAAAAATATAGGTACCGCCACCACGTGTCGCTTGCACTTACGCACATGTCGGTAAAAAATTATGCAGAGCTGCTTGTGCCGTCGTCGCAAAATAATGTCGAGTTCGCCCAGGTTCGCACCGCACGGGCTGTTATTTTCCGCGGGATTTTTTTTTCGCACACTGGATTTTCAACGCGTGTTTTTTCAACTCGCTAGGACGAGAGTGTCCCAGCGCGTTGGATTTTCAACGCTCGGATCAACACGGAGAGTTTAAAATCCAGTGCGAGACCACCAATAAGAAGTGGAGACCACTCTAAAGGAAATAAATAAACACAAACAGACTTAAAATAAATAATGACAATAATAATACTCGTAGATACTTATCCCAATAATTTATATTTACGCGACGTGCGTATGACTACTCTAGCGTCGTCCGTCGGTCCGCCGATTTACCCACAAGTCCATGCTCGATAACGAAGTATAGGTACCTACACTTCGCGTCAAATAACTTTGGCCGCTCTGAAGTAAGGTTGCGCATGCGTACCTACTGGCATGCGCGCTACAGATTGACTACTCCGCAGTCATATAGAGTCTACTTCAGAGCGGCAAAGTTATTTGACGCGAACTGTTGGTACCTACCTACCTTATTTGTATGACGTATCTACTAGCTAGGTTTTCTCTACAAGGCCTTCTATCTTGAGATTAGTCGAGATATCCTAAAATATTGAGACATCGGCATGGTAAAGAAATTTCCAAAAAACGCATTACTAGTCTGTACATTCACTAGCGATTCCCCAAATTAGTCAACAAAAATAAAGCAAATAATGAACATACCTAATTATTACTCATAATAAGTATTTATGCTGTCGACTCGCTATGAATGAATGGCATACAGTACCTACATCTAGTATTATCCGCTCACACACACTGCGAAGCGCGCCCGTAATCTGTGGCCCCGCCTTCTTTTGTCGAACAGAGATAGCGATATTCCAAACGCATTTTGCTCACGTCTCGAGTTTTCATTTCGTGCCGTAGTACGTCGGCCTCTTAAGAGGTTAATTCCCGTAAGTGTAAATTACCTTTATTCAACTCAATAGGAGCCTATTCATGCTAGGCCCCCGCACGCATAAAGTGTCTTAACAAAGCCTCCCACAGTACTGGCCACTATAGATCGGCCTTTGAACATAGAGAGAAAACAGAACTATTGAAAAATTGCTGTTTGCATATTAAGGTGTCCCTCACCGGGAGCATTCGGCTGTAATGTAACGTTCAGTTTCGACCATTACAGTGCGCAACCTGTAATGATACAATTCGAGCATTTCATCAGTGAAGGAGGAGAATCGAGCATTACAGTGCGCAACCTGAATGATACAATTCGAGCATGACATCAGTGAGGGAAGAGAACTGAACATTACAATGCGCAAAGTCAGGGGGCCAAGTCTACTAATTTACAAACGTCACAATGGTCTCTAGATGGTGAGTTTTTGACAGATTTTGTATGGCAAATCTGTCAAAAAGTCGCCATCGAGAGACCATTGTGACGTTTGTAAATAAGTAGACTTGGCCCCCAGTGAGGGAGGAGGATTGAGCATTACAGTGCGAAATGACTGTAATATTTAATCTGAAATGTCACATTACAGGCGAATGCTCGTCATTCAGAGAGGCAGTATTGTAACGTAATGCTCAAAATTAAATCTGAAACGCTCGTCAGTTAGGGAGGCAGTATTGTAACGTAATGCTCAAAATCGAATTTGTAATGTAACATTACAGGCGAATACTCCTGGTGAGGGAGCCCCTTTATGTTCGAAACAAATGACGAAAGTTGCTTCACTTAATAAATAACTTTGCTATGAGTGTTACACAAACAGAAAGGACCGCAGTTCTAATTACAACCAAAACAATATCTTTTGTTCGAAGACAAATTGGCATCCATTTACAAATACATCTAACATGGCCATTGGGCACAACTATGGGGGCCATTTAGAATTCATTGCATCATTTTTTCAATCCATATGTAATTACAAGTCAGATAAGATGTATGCTCTACATTGCAAAGTGTTATTTAAATGGAACTGGCCATCATTGCGGAGCCATTAACACGTTCATCTTGGCAGATAAATGTGTTTCATATTTAAAATACATATCATTATGTCGGATTTACATAACACCGTCCAATGACCTCTTAAGCACACTTTGGAAGCTGCAGTTAAAAATATTAATTACTCTACTTGATTAATACATAACGGCCTGTTATCCCCGAAGGCTTCGAAAGGTGTACCTACAATACACCCACTACTGAGACTACTGAGAGATTCCTGATGGAAAAACCAAAGAACGCTTTGTCCGACCTGGGAATCGAACCCAGGACCTCATACTCATTACTATTTGAAACCACTCCTGTATAATACCATCTTACCATATCAATGACCATGCAGACCTTTAGGTATACAGGATGGAAGGGTAAACACCGTTGTCACTCAAACTATGGGTAGTTGGCTTAAATATAACCATAAAAAACCGAGTAAAAAAAAATTACGTTATTTTCTTTAACAAATATTAAAAAGGTTATTGTCTGACACCGTCCGCAAATTCATGGATATGCGCCCGCCCGAGTGACGTAATCGATCGCCGCCCGTCCTACCCACCTACACAACACATGAACAAATACAATACAACCTTTTCCTGGCTTAAGACAGGCAAAAATACCTACCTTAGGAATTGCGTGACGATTCTAAATGTACATCTTTTAAAAAAAAAGTTGTGATTTTCCATTGAATTTATGTTCTATAAACGAAACCAAACCACTGGTTTGAAGGATAACGGTGTTTACCCTAACACCCTGTATAAGGTCCCATTAAAATAGATGGACAAACTTTTAGTAATCATTCAGACCACCAAAATAAGGACAATGGTGAAAAAAAATAAGAAAAACGCATTAGATACTTACAAGAAAAATAAATCAGCTAACGAAAATACACCAAAAATTTTGGTTGCCCAATCAATGCTATTTATTATTTTTGTCAAAATAAAATCACTTTTTTTTTGCTTGGATATCTTTGGTTAGACGTATTGAACGCTGTGTTAAAATTTTATTTGTCCATCTATTTTAATTCGACCTTGTAATATTATGAATTAGCATGGTAATGAGGTGAGCAAAACCCTAAATGCAAGATCATGATGGCATTTAGATGCATATGGTTACTCCTAGAGCATGCAAAAAGGTTGTAATTTGAATGAAAATAATATTAAGAGACGAATACTCGTTCGCACTTAGAATGGTCTATTAAAACTTCAAATAAACAGTTATCAAAGACCATTAAGTAGTTTCCAAGCCCACCATTTACTTAATATCTTAAAGAAGATTAAAATTTGAATGAAAATAATCGTCAGAAATTAATATTAATTTGCACATCTTTTTATATGTAGATACCGGTTCGGTGTGGCCTGTCCCCCAAAACCTGTACGATTGTCCATTTACATCACAACACTAGTCGTAATATTATCATCAAATAATTACGAATTAAAATTGAATATGACTAGGGCATGCAATTATCCGCCCATTTTACTATTCGAATATTTCGGATACTGCCAGACAACTATTCGAATATATTCGAATAATATGGATATTTTGGATACCATTGTAAAAGAGGTAAATCAAACTTATATTAGTTTACAATCGACATTTTTATTTATTTATTTATTTATTTATTTATTTTATTATTTATGTACACACAATACTTTGTGTATTTTTATTACAAAAACTCTCCAACAATCGTATACTAAAGTATATCAGTTCGCACTAAAAGCAAAATCTGTCCGATCTGTCATTGACAGATACAAGAAAAGAAAAAAAAGAAATCCACGGGTTATCTACCAATGGTATAATAGACCGTGAGCTGGTCAAATGCTATCTTTGTTAAGATGGCTAGAACAATTGAAAGCACATTAGATGAAGACTGGAAGTCTTATAAAATAGTGCTTGGTAATAAATGAGACAAAATCACATCACTGACATTGCTAGATGTCAAAGTATCTGATGTATAAGTTGGATCAGCACAAACTAATAGCCACGAATGGCATGTACTTTCATCGATTCCCTGAATATTAACTATTTTCTGTGCGTTTCGGGTCATTCAGTTCTCGTTATCGCGATTGTGCAGTCCTATCTTCCGTTAGACATATATGTGAAACTTTGAAAAACCCAATCCGGAAAGTCCTCTTTAGGAATACCTCCTAAAGAGGACTTTCCGGATTGGGTTTTAACGGTCCAGGCAGGAAACGAATTAATGCAAATCATGAATGCCGAGATCATGATGAGGCCTCTGCTCCACATTCCTACTTCCCATATCAATCTGATTTTGGGTTGGTTACCAAAACAGCTTATTCAAGTGTAGCAAATCCTAACCTTTTCTTTATGTTTCATTTTGCAGGCACTCTATTTTGGTTCTGTGAGCTCTCGTCAAGCAAGACACAATACCGAGATGAATCTAGAGAACAACACTACTAATCAAAGCCATCATTCTTGCCAATGCCTTTAAAGTAAATGCCATGATTGTCAAAGCATTCACTGTTGATGGTTAACCTGCAGAGTCCTTTCGATCTCTTTGCTTATTTTCTCTGTTAAAGTAAATGATATTTCAGTTTCTACTGCTTGTAATCACTGAGTGCTACGTCATCACCATCGCTGTCGTCAACTCAAGTCGAGCTCTGTGCAAAAGCACTTTAAAAATTTTCTCTATGATGAATCTACATAGTAATTGTGTCATTAGATGGATTTTTGAAGATATAGCATGAATTGTCACGATTGCGAATACCTATTTTATTAAAACACAACGTTAAGGGGGATGCGCTAAGGTAGCCCGCGAAATTCAAATTTTCTTTCGTCTTCTGCAATTTGCAGCTCAGTGTCAGGTTGTATGTTGATTAAAATATGATTCGCGACCGTAACAAATATGGTTTTACAGAATTATAATCATTAGAATTAGCAATACAACTCCTTAAGTTAGCAAAAGTGTCAAATGTCATGATTTCTTAAATTAGTCATTCAATACAGTTACATGAACTTAGAGAGTTGTATTGATGACTTTTATGATTATAAATCTATAAATAAACATTTGATACGGCCGCGAATCATATTTAGAACAACATACAACCTGATACTGACCTGCAAATTGCAAAAAACGTAAGAAAATTTGAATATCGCGGGATACCTTGGCGCATCTCCCTTAAATGTTATATTATCAAAAGGAAAATGGAACAAAACTAACTATCCGTATTATCCGTTTTATCCGGATAGTAAAACAAATATTATTCGGATAATATTTTCGACGGATATCCGGATAATTCGGATATCCGGATATCCGAATAACATGCCCTAAATATGACTGACATTACCAACCTAGCTAGCCTATGTAGGAATGCTTAAGTGATGTTTGCCTTATTAGTGAATTACCTACCCACCGGCTTGACGTTTAGTTGAATGACACTGGTTCCATCGATCGTATCGTTACTAATTAATTTGTGCTTGACTAACCTTTTGGCATGGAATCCGCATCAAGAGGTTAGTCAGGCTTCTTTAATCGATTCACTAGTTTAACGGGAATCGAGTAAGTGCGACGCGACGTAGCTAAAGATGTGCGAACTTTAGAATTTTTTACTTGAGACATTGAATTAAATGTGGTATTTAATTTCGGAATGAATTTGGGCCTGCTAGAATAACAACCTTAATGACCTGAGCATTATGAACAAAACTTAATTTTAGAATAGAATAGAATAATTATTTATTTGCATTAAATGCAGGTGCAAAAAAAAAATGTGATGTTTTATAATAATTGGAGATCCTTATACATTCTACCTTAAATTAGGCATGCAAACATTTAGTACAAGTGTTTAATAGTCTAATTATACTGTCAATATGAAAAATTCTAATTATGGTCAATTAAATAAAATAATTTATATTAAAAAATGTCAGGATCAATTAGGTAATTATACATTTTTATCATTTAGAAATCAATTAACAAGACTGACAATTTCTTTTTAAACAGTGGAATCGACTCGTTTTTTATTCCATCGGGTATTTTGTTAAAGATAACCGGGCACATACTTATAACACTTTTCCTTAATAATGCAGTGTTATGACCACTAACACGTAGCATGTTTGTATAGTGCCTTCTAACTGGTCGTGTTCTATTGTCAGACAATTTACAGGCCAATTAGGCAGTATTATTTCAATGGATCCGAAATAAAAATCTATGAACATTTTCCGGTCATTCCGCGGTCTGTTGACAAGTGAAAAGTAAAATATGATAGCAAAGGCGGACGGGCAAAAATTATTGGAATGCGTCCCCAGCGACTAATAATAACCAGACATAATTATGGCGTTGAAAAGCTATTTTTATAATTGTCACTTATTAATATCTGTCTCAATTCATTTTGGGAAAAAAGTTACAGCAGAAAAAATAACCTGAAAACATTGAAATTATGAAACTTTGAGAGGACTTGCATTTAAACCTCCAGCACTTAGTAGTACAGTTATGGAAACTACTACGTCACGATCTAGCGTCACGTCAAACATTCATCAACGCTAACTCTAATTTCTTCCTGGAGCAAGTTTTATTAAGCTTAGTTAGATACAGAATTAAGAAAACGTGCTTTAATATTTATGACTTGAGCAAAAGTATAATCGTTGCAAGATAATTCTGCAAAGAATGTAACAATCTAGGTGCCAGAGATGATGAACATTTTAATTATTAAGGCAAAGGATTCGTATTATTCTGTTTGCGAAGAGAATATATCAAGTTACTCAAGATTTCAGGTAATTTTGGAGTTCAAATTATTGTCCTCAAAGTTATGTTTAATTTCAACATAGCGGTCGTGTACTTTATAGTTCTGTAAGTAAGCTTTAAATAGCAGAATTCTATTCAATTCCTTAACAAGTAATAATGAAGAAATATGCAATTTCTGAACAATTGTGATTTTACGACTAAAACAACCGTTAACTAAAATCTCCAAAAAGATCACAAAACCTAATACCGTACTGTATAATTTTAGTAAAATTATTCCCTAAATCCGTCGCAGTGTAATTGTTGACAATGGTTTGCAGTCACGTAATTGCTATTACGAGCACACGAGAACCATTATGTGGTAACGCTGCAATATGCAATTATATGCACACGTTTAAGGCGCGAGTAAATTGAAAATATCTTGTAGAACTGTGTTGAAATGTTTTCCTGAACTTTTTGGAAGGAATTCGTGTCATATAATAAAGGATCTACGATCCTTTCAAATCAGTGATTTTAAAAGGTACTCCGAAATAAAGGGTCCATGGAATAGTTAAGTATGTCAAGTTTAGACTCGATGTTCTAATACTATTTAGTTTAATAAATCTGCTACTAAAAGAATTTCGGGTACCATATCAATGCATCTAAGATGTTATTGAATATAAGAAAAGAGATCTCCCATGGTAACACACATGATTGAGATTACTGACAAAAAGAAAAGATAAAATCTGTCAAGTGCGAGTCGGACTCGCACACGAAGGGTTCCGTAACAACAGAGGCGCTATAAAAAAACAAAGATTTGTAAAGAAATTGTCTAATTTTAATGAGAAAATGTTGTTGTGTTAAAATATAGGTGTAGGAGTATATTTCATTTATTTTAAGAGAAAAATATTAAGTTAACTTTATCCAGTAACATGCATTAACTAAAGTCAAAGTTATTTATTTGCTACTAACATAGTATTGGTAGGTATAAATAGGTATATATGGTAGGTAAGCAGGTAGATATGTAGGGTAGGTAGGGTAGGTTAGGTACCTACCTACCCTGGTAAGAAGGGTAGGGTAGGTAGGTAGGGTAGGTAATTAGGTAGAAATAGGTAATTAGGAAAGGTAGATGCGCCGTAGATAAGTACTTAGTGCTAACCGTGCGAAGCCAGGCCGGGTAAAGCTAGTTACTTATAAATAAAAGGATTTCTCTTGCTACATCAGACTATATTGTACAAAATAGAATGTAAGTAGTACGCCAAATTTTAATTATAACTGTGCGTTTGCACTGGCGAAACATTCACAACAAAACATGTTGGAATCTCTATTTTCTGTCAATTTTTCATACAATGTTTGACAGGAACTAGAGATTTCAACATGTTTTGTCGTGATGTTTCGCCAGTGCAAACACACGGGTCAATACAGGTATTTATTTACGTTATTTTTGATACTTAGTCATACAGAAATCTGTTATTTCTTACTTATTATTTTTACACATCCCATCGGACTATGAGAGTGAGGGAAGAGAGAGTGCACTCATGTCTGCGCACACACTTGTGCACTATAATAAGGCCAGTCTCCGTTGAGATTGGCCGCCATGACCGAATATTTTTACACCAATAATTTTTCTCAATATGAAATTGTATCCACAACGGTTTAAGCTAGGTAACTGAATAGTACACTGTATGTGCAAGCATTCATTTCAATGTTACTGAATATATTGTCTATTGGAGTGTAGTTTTGACACGAGGTACATACATCAACACCGTCTAGGGATACTTTGAAAAAAGTCGATAAAGTTCTTAAACTCAAAAAATACTGGCCGGTTTTAAAATCTTGTGAAGAAAGTTTATTTTGTAGACCTTTTTGGATGATCGAAATTTAAATGATCGAAATAGTATATGCTGCCATGATAGTAGGTACTTACTAATTCCATGTCATTACTCCGACTATTAAATAGTTATCTGTGGAATTTATATCGCATAATATTAGCATGAAATACAAAATTATTACTTTAAGTTGCAGAAAATCGCCCATATTATATAAAATACGTTATGAATCGGCGTTTTTAGTACTTGTTGATTATAAACAGTATATGTTACATGATACACACAAGTTTCAAATTCCTAATTTGTTTATTTGTTGAGATAGAGCTCGTACAAAAATGGTCTAAAACAGACAACTTCTACGGCCCCCTAATTCATCATTTTTGAAGATAAAAACAAATAAAAATTATATTTATTCTCTACTCGATGAGCTCTAGAAAATGATACCCCACATGCCAGGGTCAGATATTTTTTTTTTCAAAATTTAATTTTATTGTATGGCGACCCCCCTTTATTTTTTAATTTTATTATTTGTTGCTCTTACGGCAATAGAAATGCTCAATCTGTGAAATTTTCAACTGCCTACCTATTACGGTTCATGAGATAGAGCTCGCTGACAGACAGACGGACAGCGGAGGCTTATGAATAGGGTTCCGTTTGTCACCCTTCGGGTACGGAACCCTAAAAACGAGCAAGCCTTAGACCTTAGCCTTAGCCCTACATTACTACTTATGATGTGTATCTGACATCTCACCTTGGTAATAAGCAACATTAAGGTAATATTAAAGGGGCGGCTTCGGGGGGCCTCGGGGGGCCTCGTCAAGGTCGTTTCTGACAACCAACTCTAGCACCGCGCGCGCTCATTGGTCAAATCAAATAGCGCGCGCTTCCCCAACTTCCTGTTACACACTTCCGTCGCTTTTCACGAAATCATTCCCACAGATTGCAACAAGTGAGAGAAAATGTTACAAATAAAAAATTTAAGCCTTTAAAAATAAAGTACTTACCGTACTGCAGATGGTTAGACTGGAGCTAATAAGCTCCTTCATATCCAGGGCAAGTAGTAAATCCCTAACAACGCCAAAGCTACGGGTCAGCTTGTGCACTATCGCGATCGTCATTCCAATATATTTATAGCTGGAAGCCCTGCAGCCTAAGAATTACTATTATTGCCCAGTTTTATGATTATCAATTTAGAAATTTGAATAATCATAACGGTAACCATGCTTGGTTCTATAGAGGTTTTAAGGTAGCTCACTCGTAAGTCTGTAAATTAGCTGCAGTTTAATCTATCACTCATCGTTTCAGAAGCTAGCAAAGATTTACGACGGACTTAAGCTTTTCAGCCTTCCTACCATTTATTGCCCAAAAAGAAGAAAGTTTACGTATTACAAGACTGCTAAGTTCATTGCCGACTTCGTTCAATCGACGATTCTTTATGCAAAGAGAGTAGAGTCTTTATATCAACCGGTAGATATATTGCAGCTGATAATAACAATACTCTTACTCCGTATTTGAATGTTCCTTTCGATGCAAATTCAACCTCTATTTGCAATCATTTAAGACTGAAAATTGCACAGGATTACCCCAACTACCCTTTGAAAATGTAAAAACAATCTTACGTGTCGACGCTGAAGACGTGATCGGCAAATGAAAGAGACATCCTTATATTCAGAATGTATTTCTTGGTTACCGCCAGTCGTTTCTCAACGGCAAAGAAAAAGCAGTAAAAGTGTTAAGATGGCGGTGACTACGTTAAATCTATTGCCGCCATTACTCAGAATAAATAGAATTATTATATTGCCAAGATGGGTTATGAAAGTATGGCAAAAACTCGTCCACGTATGGAAGGAAAGGAAGATTGATTTATATATATAGCTTAAAGTCTTCTAATGCTTGGATTATTCTTACTAATTTAAACTACTTTTATGGCAGGTTCCTCAGTAAGTAGGAATTTTATGGTTAATCCCTTGCTATTGCCGCCGTAAAGCATTTCATGGCGGTGTTTATAATAAAAGCTTTTCCATGTTAATGGTCTTCGGTGAATTACATCTATTATACAAAAGATATGTATTTCCCTGTTGTGCGTTGACACTGGGTTGCACATTCTCGGAACGATGAATATCAGAATTGATTTCAATCATCGCATCCGTGTTGTAAAGATTCTCAACCACTCTCGCCTCTCCATCTACATATTCATGAAATAATCATACAGTTATTATTAAGCCCTGCAGTGAGACATAAGAGCTTATTCTTAACATACGTTTATTTATTGTTCTCAGATTCAAAGATGGCGGAGCGATTATGAGGTCGAACGGCGAACGACTTTTAGGTGAGTCCAGAATGTAAATGTATTATGCAAAGAAACATGTTTATGCCATAAGCACATAATGGGCCTATTCTGGCGGTTAATGGACAATCTATATGGATAAATGCCCTCTCGGCAAAGTGAAGGGTGTGGCATGAGGAATTGGACTGCGACCCACGCTTCTTTGGTGACAAAATAAAGTCATTCAATTCATTTTGACAAGACAGTGAACTGTTGCGATGATTTAGGGTCGCCCCACTTTCTGTGTGAAGGCAACAGGTTACCACGATTACTTCACAGCTCACGACGTGATATGTGGCGTATATGCGATCCTAACTCACGTCAATCGGGAAATTGCGAGTTGTTCTCGTCGTAAATCCTTCGCGTCGATACTATTCTACAATGTAGACAGAGACTCGATGAGATTGAGTAACTAGCTCCGTTAAAACGCTCTGAACTTTAATATAACAGGTTGCTCATGTATAATCGAAAGTAATAATCGTTAAACTTCTAGTATCTCAGATTTTACACAGTTAAGACAACTTATTTCAGTTGCTACCGTGCTGTGAGCTATATTTTGAGTAATGCTGTGAGTTCAGTAACATTTCAATTCTCTGTAGTAATGCTTTCTTAGTGGCTAGTTCGGACTGGTATTGTATTTTGAAGTGGAATGAATAAACGTATTGTTGAAGCTGTTTTCAATTTACGGATTTGAATTCTCAGCAAGCTATTGTATATTTAAATAAATTTCGTGCTTTACTCGAATGTCCAATCGTACAAACAGTTCCGATTTGTAACTCAGCTCTGTGCTATTGTCAGAATAAACATGGTTTGTATTGGTTGGTGAGAAGTGATAACCCACTACCCATATGACATTTACATAATCATTCTACTTACAATTCGTAAGGTGTAAAACAAGTTTCTACAACCTCTAAAATTGTTAATTTATAACCATTTACTTCACTTATGGCGCTATGATAGCTCGAAAGCTCATTTATAAAGTATTTACTTGATTTTGGTCTATTATCTTTCTGTTACTTCCAAATCTTTGTATATCTCTTCTTCAAACGTCTCCCCCATCCACAGATCCCTTGTTTACTCTATAAATTTGCCTCAGATTCTATTCCTATTTTCTTTCAACCACGTATTTTGTGCAAGGTGTTACAAATTCTGCCTGTAGGCTATCTAACAATACACCATGTTCAACGTGTACTGTGTGTTCGGTATAAATTGGTTACGCTAGTTTACTTACGTCCACTGAATAAGTAAGCGTCAATGTTGGTATTACGGAATACTCAAATGACTCCGATTTTAGTGTAATCTTAGTCATGGCGGAAGAATTTGTTTTATTGTGTGTTGTAGGTGTATTGTTTCGTTTGGTTGCAGTTTTATAAAGTGTGGGAATGTTACATGGTTGTAATTTAAGCGTGTCAAGTTCATTATTACACATTGCTATTTGTACGTTGTCTACATGTTGCTAGTTACCAGTATTATATTCTCTTTTCTTCTTCATCATCAGTCTATTAATGTTCCCAGTGCTGGGACACAGGCCTCCTCTCTGTGAGAGGGAGTGGGCCGTAATCTACCACGCGGGCCCAGTGCGGGTTGATAGATGCCACATGTCTTAGAGTTTTTGGTTCTAAGTTTGGTTTTTGTGACTATTCTTCGGCAAAAACATCATAGGAACACAATAAAACATTATTATGCATGCCGAAGCAAACGAAACATTAATTTTATAGCCCACAACACAAATGCCCTAAAAGATCACGATATTCACGATAGCATACAATTAAACGTTCCCATCACAATGCCATTAATGAACGGGTTCCGTTACTTTGAACAAATTCTCAAAGAAAACTACAAGTCTCAGGTCAAAGTTCACGGAACTTTACAACATACGAACATACATGTTCGTGATATGGGTTTGCTTAATTTAATGTAATCAACATCATTATAAAACGTGAGGGGAATGAACCATTGAAAGTTTTCGAGCCATCAGTATTGAGATGGCGTAATATGATGTCACTGACGTAGCGAATTTCGTTGTTATAACGTAACCAGTCTAGACTACTCCAGATTTTGACTTAATTTAAACTAGATTTATAATTCATGATGTAGCACTGCATAAATGATACTCAGTCTCTGGTATAGTTGAACAGAATCGGAAATAAAAAATATAGATTTTGGTTTTAGTTCGTACACACTTAATTAATACACGGCTACACATCAAGCTATACATTTCTAGTTTAAGCTGACCTCGCATTGTACGGAAATCCTAAACAATGCGAGATCAGCGAATACAGTTAATGCTGTGTGTACAAGCCCTTCCTTTTGATGGCCTGGGGATCTATTTTCTAAGTCCGTCAACGACGATACGGGCCCCTCGGAAAGTAGTTGCCCTGTCAAAAAAAGTGACAATTCAATTTGTTTAAAGGGCAAAATCACTTCGGATTTAGGGACAACTGTCAAATCGTGTTGCCATTCATGCTTAGTTCGGGCCCCGAACTAATCTTATGTCACTAAGTCTTCTTTTCGTGTGGTTAGTGAATAACCTGGTGTCAGAGTTTTAAAACCACCCATGGGCCTCTGACTTGGCTTCACATACTGTCGAGAAATATCTCTCAGGCCATGTCGGTTTCCTCACAATGTTTCCTTTCAGCGTTTTTGAAGCAAGAGATTTTTATAAAATACGCACATGAATCCGAAAAGTCAGAGGTTCGTGACTTGGGATCGAACTCGAGCCTATGATATGAGATTCTTGGCAGTCCGACGATCACGCCACTAGACTATCACTGTTTACTACACATAAGTGATAAGGAGTACGTAATTCCCGTAACTTCGGACGAAACTACGGATTTCGTGTTTAGGCAGTTCACCCCAGCATGCGTAGCATGAGCACCGCTTTGTCGACGGAAGAGTAGACAAAAATGACGTTCCGTGTAGACAGTACGACGGCAGCAAAGTAGAAAGAGGCAATTGTTCTGCACTTTTTACGAAATTCACTCTTTAATATAATTCGACTCAGAATTCTTTGTTTCGTCATAGGATGTTTTTACTGTTTGATTGTCAATTTTTACTGATATTAAGTCACGTTAAACACAACTACGTACAGCTTATTTTATTCAGTGTGTCGAAGTACCGTGTTTTGGAACAAATAACATTACAGTAATATTGGCCTTAACCATTTCCTTGGTAATATTAACTAAATGATGTAAAATAGGAGAAGATAGCTATCTTCTTCTGTTAGTTATCACAGTTTTGCATTTAAAACGCTCTTCTGTAAAATTATGATTTTGCAGATAACCCTGTATACTTTGTGACCGTCGAGTAGAATATTTAACTACCATAGACAACTGTCAGTCGTCAGAGTGATTTTGACAATTTGGTTTAGAAAACTTTCTTCTGAAATAGTCTACATATAAAATGACCTAGACAAAGATAGTTAGAAACGAAAGACAAAGTGACAGACTGAAGAAAGATTTCTACGGTGTGATGTCAAAAATGAAGAAAGGAAATGTCACTTTGTATAGAAAGAGCTGTGTCTACTCTTCGTAGACATAGAAAGCGCCATGCTACGCGTGCAGGTATGGTTGCACTGAAAACTCCACATACGATTGAGCAATGCCAATTCTCTAGACAATAACAACAACACCGAACTCCTACTACTGGTATATTATCTCTAGCTCTTAATTTCGCTCGCCTTCTAAATCGGCTCATTGAATACCAAATGGCAGTAGACCACACGTACTTCTGCACGCTACTCCGAAATCACATTAAGTAAATCTTTCACAGGAACACGGACCTTTAAAGCTAATAAGGTCTTTACAATGGCGGTACGGGCTTTTCAAACTCTCGACTTTCGAAATATATGGATCGAATTTATGCGCGTTAACGATAAATTCAAAGGTAATAAGGTTGCAGTATTAGTGACCTATGAAGCTTTATGTGTGTGCGGTGTGCGCAGTGATTGCTATTTAGATCGTTTCAAGGAAATAAATTGAATCTAATCTAATATAAATGAATTATCTATATCTAAACGGTTTTTGCACACATAAACTAAAACTTGTATTTTGCACAATTATGCTGGCCCGCGCGGGCAATCTAATGAAACATTTTGTGCACCTCCACCAATATTACCTCCACAATTTGTATAACACCCAAAATTCACTCTTGTGCTCATCAACCTCAACTCCCTTCATTCATTTGAACTCCCACATCAATATTAAATACGGAAGCACTCATTAAGTGCTTCTAAGTAAACTCTAACCGTTAACGCCGACATTACGTATCCGTGTGTTTCTCCTTCAAGTTCTCGCCATAACGGTACAGGGCTGGCGCCCTCGTTTCGAAGTGATAATGCTTCTGAAACAGATACCTGATTGGCCCAAGGAGCAAAGGGATTTATAATTGGAAAGATAAATTGTACCGCGAAAATTGATCGTGCTAACCAATAAAATAACTATTCTCGTAACTGTAACACTATCGATTGCGATTCATAATTGAATTCCAAAGAATGTATTGGAAGTGGTCGAAAAATTGCTTTAGAGAAAATAAATGGGGCACGCGCACGTAAAAAATTATTTGGTGAAAATAATAAAGAACATCAACAAAAGAAGTAAAGTAATAAAACATGGGGTTGTAGAACAATTTCTAAACTCTTATAAAGTCAATCCATTTTGCTCTTGTTCTTTATTGCGTATTTCAAATATCACTTATCGATTGTGTCAAAGCCTTTGCGTTTGTCTGGTTAGCAAGGTCAGTGTTTAAATATAGCGTAATAACGAGTGCACCGAATCTAGACTATAATTAGATTGCTAGTTACAAATGGTTCTTTTTCATCCAGCGTAAAATGAATTGTTCGCTTTAACTTTACACTGATGAAGATTTATTAACTAAGCTTCATAATGCGGTTTGTCTTAGAATTCTCATTCCCAGGGTTCATTACAATATTCGAATGTAATGTATTTACCGTGTATAGGTATATGCGCTATATTGTATGTGAGCGAAAGAGTCCGTTTTGTAATTCACAAACGTATCTTTCGTCTCGTTTAAATCTTTGGTTCTGTCGTAACGGTTCCTTTATCCTCTTATCCATCTGTGTTTGTTTCCCAGACATTCATAAGATTGCCTTTATTTGCCTTCCTATTAAGATTCTAATGAATATGTATCTGTAACTTACCATTTTCCCTTGTGAGGTGCGCCATTTTCCAGCAGTATCGATATAAAGTTTATTGTACCGTTTCAAAGATACCATCGCATCGATGTCACTGTGAAATGAACAGTTATAAGAAGGTCGTCCTAATTGTAGACTAACACAATTCGTGTAGGAAGGCGAAGACTTTACCATTTATGTTTGTCAAATTTGAAATTCTAAACAGTCTTTTCCAGACTTTGTTGTGTAATGTCTGTCAAAAATGGTGAATCATTATCATCATGAACGAATGGTGTTATTATGCGGTCATTGTAAATTGTCAGCATGTGGTCCGTCAATGTTTGTCAACCCACTTTTTTGTCTGTATTTATGTATTTGAACAAGTTTCATATTAGTTGTTAGTGCTTACTCCGTCAAAGCTTAAATAGCATCTTCTTGAATTAAGCAATTCTTTAATATTTACAGATTGGTATAAAAATGGTCGAATGTTACTACCGTTACCACGATGATCTTCGACCGTTATAGTTTTGCGGGCTTGTCTACCAGTTTTTAATTGAGTCAGCTTGATAGCTTTTTCGAAATCAGCTTTAACAGTTATGTTTTAAAATTCAATGACTATATCTGCGTAGTTTGATCATGTAACATAATAAATAGCTGTTGATATACAAATAACTGCATATGCCTTATAATGTTATGCTTAGTGGCTTAAATCGAGTATACGGTCTTGACAAACTGAAAAAGAAATATTACCTGCCTCATCAACCAATATATATTGCTTGCGAGTGCTAACTTCATTATCAAACGAAGCTTGTCAACTTGTCGCATCGACAAAGATAACAAATCCGAATGGAGTGTCTCATACATTTATTTTGTCATAATATTTACCGAAACAATTAATCTTAACTTCCACTTTCTCCATACTGTCGCAACTGCGACTCCCACTTCCGAAAATTAATGATATATTCCTTCAAAATGCAAAGAATTGCTTCGCAAATAAAAGTTACCGCTGTCGTTTATTTTATTTGTAGGCAGATAATTATAAGCTAGCTTCTCAATTGACGTGGAAATCGAGATTAATGTCAGCAATTAAAGTGGGTGTCATTGCGCAAGTCCTGGACCATACTGTGCATAAAATTTGCCTCTTCCAAGCTGATAATTGCATAATCTACGAAGCGATTGGACATGTATTTAATAAACTTTCACTGGACTGGTTAATTTGAAGTGAATTCTGATTCTGAATGTAAACTGTAAAGCTGAGATGCTGTAACGATACTAATTTATGAAATGGTTGCTCGGTTACATCAAATCTACGAATAGACCGTAATCACTCATGTAATGATTTTCATGTAAGTTCTAACAGATGTTCTTTGGTATGATAATTCGATTTCCGATTAGGTAAGGCGTAGCAGATATCACAATCTGTAAACAACAACGATAATGATCTCTAGCGACCTCTATAGTACCCCACTTGTCTCCTACGATTTGCAGAGCGCGAGAAGCAGTAAATAATTTATTTTTCTTCTTCTTACGTTCATTACATATTTCTTACTATTTTATATTAGGTCCGACTCTAATGTAGCTTGGATATAACATATGATTAGATCCATTTTCATGAATGAAACTGAAAAGCATAGTCTCTGATGTTCCTTTTATGTTGCATATCCTTAGAGTTTGTTAAACTGCAGCTTCAAGAATATGAATCACAACCTTTAAATGTAGGTTCATCAAATTATAATAATTGAAGTCTGCGAACGGCTTGTGCTCTGTCCCAAATTTGGCACAACCTGTTTTCGCCGCGGCACAAACTTCACCGCTACTTGCACCAGCACCGTTTTTGGTACCTTACATGGTTACGCGTGTTTCATCTTCTACCTTTTGAATTATGAATGGGTTTTTCTTTCGTAAATTATATTATGATGGAAATATTGAGACATGGTTTGAATTTATGTTGTTTACCGTTCTTCTTGGTGTTTAAATAGTTATTATAAGGCGTTAATTGTTTTTATATTGAGTCGTTATACAGAGAATCTGTCATTCTTTGTTGATTGTTGTTGAATCAACGGGCGCGTGATGAAACTGTTAATTTGTATGAGATTGTTAAGAAACATCTCCGTGTTGTTAATCAACGTGAATATTTGTTTTGTAAACAAATCTTTATCATCACGGATACGTCTTCTGCCAGTATCGTATTACAATTTTCTCATAAATGAATCAGTCACCATTCCCGCTGGTACATCTCTAACCGATTACCACTCGATAAAGTAAATAACATAAGAGATGCATAATTGCATAGACAGAGGTGCAATCGTCGATATCCCGATCCTGAATTCGTATGAGATTATTAAGAAACAATGTATTCAAATCCGTGTTTTTAATATTGTCGACATGGATATTTGTTTTGTAAACAATTTCTGTAAGTAGGTATCGATATCAACACAGAATACGTCGCTCGTCTTCTACCAGCATTGTAATTTTCTCATAGATTAATCAGTCACTTTTCCAGCAGGGTCATCTTTTACCGATTGCTACTCGACAAAGTAAATATCTCTATCAACTCGATGCGATGCATAGATTGCGGTGCAATCGCCAATCGCCGATATACCGACCCTAAATTCCGATCGTGGCGATTCTCGATAAGCGATACGTAAACGTTCTCGATTGTCTGGTACCGTTCGAGGGGGACTATCGTTAAATTATCGCTCACGTTTCGCTACTGACGGCGCCCTAGTATTACGGTATTGCCAGGATAGTCATAGCTATAGTTTCGACGGCAACCGCAGTGACACGGGCGCGAATGTTGTGAATTGTGACGTCAGTGACTCATACACCGTGTTCATGTATGTTTATAACCTTGTCTGTCACGAGGCGCGTAGATTACGAGGCGGTATTAACAGTGCAATATGCAACTTTTGTTTCAATAATTCTAAATACGATCCCATCACTCACATTTTTTTATTAATTTGGTACTGTTGAGCGCAACACTTTTATATTGGAAGAATAGACTGTTAATTTATCATACACTTGCTACGCCCCGCGGTTTCACCCGCCTAAGTATCGATCTTGTGGGAATATCGCGATAAAAAGTATTATAGTATATGTCCTAATTCAGGTCATGGTCTACCCATGTGCCAATTTTCATCCAAATCTGTCATACGTTTTAGCGTGAAATCGTAACAAACAAACAAATTCACTTTCGCATTTATAATATTAGTTATGATCTTTGGCTTATTTTGAATGTATGTACTCAATATTATGTTGATTGGGTGGTGCATATATATAAGAAGTGTTGTCCATTCCATAATCAAGCCTCAGTCACATTCACATTCAAATAGAAGAGGTCCAGTCCTACTCTGGGACCGCACAGGTCGGTTTTACTTTCTACCAATCCTCTCTTTACATCTATTTACTTTCGTTTCCAAGCACAAATATCGGCAGTCAAAAAAGGAGATCATTTGTAAAACGGCTTTCGCTGGCAACTTCAATTGCGTTGATTTATTTACTGGTTAACTTTCAATGTGTGGTAAACTGCACTTTGTTGGTCAATTACGGGTATATTTCGATTCATACTGTATACGTATGCTTATCCATTTCCCCATTTATCATTGAACAGGTTTTCATTCAACTGTTAATCGAAAGATTGGCTATAGTTCCTTCTGCTTGCTTGCGCCTCATTTAGACTTTATGTAATCAAAACATTTATTTATAAACAACTGGAATTGTAACAGCAGACATTTGCCTGTTTCACCGTACTGTACGAATCTACCCAACAAGTGCAATAAAGGCGTTATCCCCCTAAAAACTTTGATGGTACGTTCAAAGGGGGAAGCCCCTTTGCTAACGGTCAATTGGTACACTAGATTTTGCACACGTTTAAGCTGTTTTCAGACCAGCGCGATTTGTCGCGCGATGCGACACCGTTTATTGTTATACCGTGAAGTTTTGTATTGTTCGTGTGACAAATCGCGCTGGTCTAAAAGAATTCTAAAAAGTTTCCCAAACAGATTGCTACATAATTGTTTGTATTCTGTGATCTTCACTGTTACGCAAAAGTCTGTAATACCAGCTAATTTCTAGGAAGAGAATACAGCCTTATTCATCTCAATTTTAATTTATTACCAATAATGTCCAAGTTCTATATCGTTAACTGTATCTAAATATCACTTTGAAGTCTCGAAATAAATTACAGGTAATTCAATTGACATTATTATGCAGAATGAAGTCATTGATTTTACTTTATGTCCGAATTATGTAAACTAATGTAAAGTATCGAACGTATGATGCGTTGTGTAACAGTAGCGGTTACACCTTTTGGTTAATAAATCGTCACTGCTAATGGGTTTCCGATGTTACGCGTCGGTGTAATGCGCGACCTTCTTATTACTCGAATAACAATGTTTGTCGACTTTTCAGTTGTGGGCGGATACGCTAAAATTGGCTGGAATTATTATGTTACTGTAAAAGGTTGAATGGTGGTAAAATAAGGCTGTTCGGTGTTTATCTTCAAAGCTTGTTTCGAAAGATTAATGTTTTTAAGAGTTCTGCGCATATAATTTATATTCCGTGCTAGTTAGCTATGCTAGCTTCTTGTAATGCTATATTACAAGAAGCTAGCATAGCTGCCTACGTACAGATAGATTTTAATACTATTTTATGATAGTTTGGGTGTTCTAGCTAGAGGTTTTTTTTTTATTGTTTTGTTTTTCCATGCAATATTTTGTAAAAACAAAAAATTGAAAGTTTTCATATTTTCCTACAGCAGGTAAAAAGGGGAACCATCGTGACGTCTAAAATGTAACGGTGTAAGAGTTGACTTATACAGATAACTCAACTCTTTTATAAAATATCTTTTATTACCGGTTAAATCTCAGTGTTTACTAGAATTTCTGAGATTCACCATCTTCCCGGTTTCACAGCAACATTTACACCGTTACATTTATAGACGTCACGATGGTTCCGTACCAAAGGAATTTTATTATGTGGGCGAAGGCAATTTGTTCGACGGTCTGCCAGATTGAAAATTGTTTGAATTAATCATTGTGATTACCGGAGACGTGGTCAGGTGGTCCACAATATAAGCTGTGTGCTGGTATTTTGTGTAAGCGAGGAGGGTATTCAATACTTCGGCTTTTATAAAGACGCATTACAGGTTAAAAATGTATGATTATCTCCGATTAGGCGCTATTATATTGCGTTCAAGTGACATATTTCACGCTATAGTTTGTATGCAGAAATTCTCAGCTATCCGACTCGTCAATTTAGTACCTCTCCATGTTCATTATTATACAAGTTAATGTGCAAGCGTCAAATACAAGCATGTCCGGTTTAAGGGCCACAACTACACCACATTGCAGAGACAAAATGTGGACAAGGAGTGTCGCCGCTGCAACGGCTTGCAGTGGCGTTGTGGTTGCGTTGTCGCCAGTAGTTGCAATTGCAATGTGGTTAAGTTGTGGCTAGTTTTTGCAGAAAGTCAGATCGTTGTATTTGCGATGTGGCCGGTGGTTGAGTTGTGGCTGCGACACGTGGCCTTGACGTGGCCTTTCTTCTCAGAGTAGTCAGTTAGGAAACGCCGACCTTATCTAGCTTATTTTTAATATTTTGTAATATGACGTGTAAAAATGATTCCGATATCCTATTTACAGAATAAACAATTTCATTTCATGTGATCGGTATCGCCTACACAGTTGATTTTGACTGTCAAATGTGGTCCATTCACACGGACGCAACTTCATTTTCATACAGATTAGCGCCCGTCCACGTGTTATCGTTGTCAAGCACACGACAACTACACCACAACCACAAGGTTGTGGTGTAGTTGTGGTACGCTTGATCGGGCCTTAAGTCATACGTTTCACAACCTAACTTACACAGTGCTAGTTTCTTATATAAGTACACAAATTACATTGTAGGTACACACATTGTCAACATTCTAAGTAACAACTAACATTGTCTGACCCACTTCTAACAACGTATTTATACATCTTTATAACTACATACTTAGGTCTATCGAAACGCCATTACAAAATTAACAATTCAATTGTGTCTCAACCTCACCAGTCCATACTAATAAAAAGTTATTGCACTAGATATTGTGTGGAGTTAAAAAAGTCGATTAAATTCCATTTCAAATCGAGTCAGATTCTATCGATTACAATCGATTGGTTACGATGCAGTTTTCGAGTTGCGATTCGACGCTAGACAAGAATACTAATCATTTGGATTTCATTATAAATGTAAATAAAAACGGAACCGGCATCATTGTTTTTGTGTTCGGAAATTGAATCAATTACGTGTTGATTACTTCACCATGAAATCTGTAGATAACAATTTTATTGTATTGTTTATTTTTATTCTTCCTCTGTTATTATTATGTCATTATTTTCCCCATAATAAACAATCCAAAAAGCTAATTTAATTTGTTTTTATTTTGTAATTAGAATGTTCAACCGATAATTAGTTAAGTCTAGGCCATACCAATGTCTGTAACGGTTTTTTTTTCTCGTACAAAAGTAAACTCTTTTAAAAGATTAGAAAAATGCCCTTATTCTTTAGGCGCGTTGAGCACTTTTTGGGTGAACAAAAATCATGGAACTCGCGTCATTGTCACCGAGGTTGTATGTATCGAATGAAAGACATCAACGCAAGAATCAAAAAGTTACTTAGCTTTCACTTCTATCGGCAGTCCCCAAAGACTGCCCGTTTTATGGCAATTTGTTGACCTTGTATATTTTGCATAGTGTACCTGTACGGGTTATCCTTTAAATATGTTATAAGACTGTTACTTTAAGCCGTCATTTAAAACATAGGTAATATGTATGACGTGTGTCATATTATGTTTATAAAATCTAACATTAAACACACGTTTTATGTCAGATTTTATAGACTAGACCACCACTAGCACCATTAGAGGCTGGTTACAAATAATGTATTTTTGTATTAAACTTTTACTAGCATCGGATGTCGGCTAGAGACAAAGATAAATGCTTATCTTATTATTCTGTAGGAAAGGGTGAGAATATCTGAACCTTCCACGTTGCACATCGTATAGACATGTGCTGTAGGTACCTACATAACAGCAGTCAGCACGTTTCTACGCACGCTCATGAACATAATATTGTCGACGAAAGAATAGACAAAATGACAGATAAACAATCACAATCTGTCATTTTGTTTTTTCTTCCGTCGTCGACAAAACCCGTAGAAAACCCGTTTCTATGGTTTTCATGCTACGAGTGCTGGAGTTCGAAAGCATTTCAGGAAACCATTGCCTGTCTTGAATTACCTACATAAAAATTAGTTAAAACTGCCCTGCTGAAAAATCCCCGTAATATTAAAGGATACTCCCTAAAGGGAACATCTCTGCTTCCTGTCATACTTATACGTTAAGGGGGGAGCGCCAGGTGAATTTCGCGGGCTACCCAAGGGAAAATTTCATGTTCTTTCGAGAACCAAGTTTCTAATACACATTATGTACCTAAGGAGCAGTGGTGGCCCAGTGGTAACGACCCCGACTAGGGAGCAGTGGTGGCCCAGTGAGTGGTAATGGCCCCGACTTACGAGTTATAATAGGTCGTGTGTTCGTCGAACCCAAGCAGGCGCTTTCTGAAGGAAATCTCTGTAAATAATTTCATCACCACTGCTCTCAAAACGGTGAAGGAAAACATCGTGAGGAAACCGGCATGTCTTAGAACCAAAAATTCGAAGACATCTACCAACCTGCACTGGGCCCGCGTGGTGGATTACTGCCCACTCTCTCTCACAGAGAGGAGGCCTGTGACCCAGCAGTGGGAACATTAATAAGTTGATTATGAATTATGACTATTTATGACCTTACTGATATTAAATATCATCTCGAACCAATTTCACAAATCCAAGCCAATGTTTATACCCGTAGGGGAGTGCAAGTATTAATATTATAAGGAAATACACGTATATTTATATATATATAAATATATATATAAATATTAAATATAATTATATATTAATAATAATAAATATATCGATATTTGAAAGCAGAAATAGTTTTTAAATCACGAATGCTAGGCGGAAGCGAGTTCCACAATCTTAAAGTGGCACCAAATGGTGCCAGCGGGACGATACCGGCTAACAGCTTCAAACCTTAAAATTTATATTCTAAGCTTTTAATTTAGCATAATGCAGACGAGTTTGTCACGAATGCACCATCTAAATCGAAGGCTTGACTCGTAAAATGTAAGTGGGTCACCGACCATCTTTGCTCTCAGGCCTATGTGTTCGGTTATATTGCTTATAGACGTCTATGTAAAGGGCCGGTGGATGGCTATGCGAAACTATCGTAGCTTATTCTGGGTTAAGTAATAAGAGGTATCTTTGCGTGTGAAGAATTTATCAGGATAGTTATGGTATTAGTACCATTTATCTATCTATCTGTTTGAACCAGAAAGAAAGAAAAATTATTCAATTGGCGCAGAAAAACTTGCATATAAAATGATAACTTAGTACCAGTATTCTAACTGTGGTAACTCGTTACTAACTAAATTCATTAATTTCTAATTAAAAAAACATAGTTTTCATATAATACTATGCGACTTTTTAATTGTGTCTTCGAAGCATAATATTACTAGAACAGTTGAGCTTTTTCGGGGTTAGAATTTTAAAAGATATTCCACGACCTTAGTAAGAAATTAGTTCTAACTATAATATTATAAATGCGTGAGTTTGTTTGTTTATTTGTGTGTTACACTTTCACGCTAAAACGACTGAGCACTTGGATGAAATTTGACACATTGGTAGACATTTTTATCCCGATATTCCCACGGGACTGAGACTTATGCGGGTGAAACCGCGGGGCACAGCTAGTTCTTAATAATCACGCAAAAAGAATACCCGCGTCTATCAAACAGCTGTTCCAATAAAAAAGAAACAGGATTTAACCGTACTACGCATCGGAGAATGTACATTCCTATCTACACTTTGAACCAGCATCGGAAAGGTATTGAAGCCACGAGGAACAAACCGTTTTAATGTACTATGCGGTCGACATGTACATGTAAATGCACGCCTAATCCCGACTGCGATATCGTAACTTTGAACCACTGAATAAGGACAGAGTACAGAAGGCCAACCTTTGTAGGTTGGCCTCTGTAGCAAACGACAATAAAGCCAGAAAACTGTTTTTATTTCGAGAGCTGCGGTCGAACATGACTTTTCATGACTACAATGAAGGGTTCCGTAGTTGGGATGAATTTATCCAAAAAACAAAGATAGCATTGTTGTTGAAAAACATGTTCTCCCATACATACGATAATACGTCACGGTCAACTCTCCAACCGCAACTGTAAGTTTGTAATCGGTTTTCTTTTTAATGTGTACTACAAATTAACGAATTTCGGAGACCTTGCTTCTTGCCAAATTTCATGATTCTAGGTCAATGAGAAGTACCCTATAGGTTTTGATTTATTTGCGAGTGTCAAAATATGTCGCATAAATAACCGTATTTTTTTAGAGCTCCAAGGGACCATAGACTTCCGTATTTGATATTCATTTCAACTTAATACCTCCACGCGTTCCTGAGAAAAAGGGTCTTGACTGACGGACGGACAAGCACGGGATCCTAGGCTATAAATGTTCCGTTTTTTTTCTTCTTTTGAGGTACGGAACCCTAAAATAACGATCATATACATATTCCATTTACAGTGCCTCTGCCCACACACTACGCGACTAGTGTAATTATAATTAGGTACTTACCTACTAAACTTCCAGTAAAAATCAGCAGCCTAATTGCGTTATACACGATCAATCAGAATTTGAATCGTTTTGAAACATATTGCTTCATAACTTCGAAAAATCTGCTCAACAACGTAAATAACGCAATGAATGTTATTGAACTGTCAAAATGAAACAGATTAGTCGATATCTTTAAGTAAGTACCTTATTAGATAGCAGGCCATCCTGAGCTGTCCGCGACCTTTGGCGGACAATGCCTTTTCGTTTAGCTGCGATAGCGCCCTCCTGGTTTAGATTTATTTTGGCTTAAATTGATCTGCTATCAGCCCCTGAACTTTCCATTGTAGAAATACCGGCTTCGTTACTAAGCTGTTGTCGATTCGAGACCAACCTTCGTGTCCAATGTAGTTACAGTGCATGCACGGCTTGCAGAAGACATTGATGTTCTTGCAATGCTGTTTAGTTCCCTCTCTTACTTCCCATAGACTGTTCCCGATAATTTTGCAACTTGTGTAATTGCTTGTGAAATCTAGATACAATCCTGTGTTGCTTATTACAAGTAGAGTGGACATTCTGTATCAATTGTGTCCCTTATCGCAACAATATTGAGTTCAACTTAGCATATCGTCCAGGACAATCGCAGTAGGTACGGGGTTAATCAAATATCTAATGAATCAATTTGCGATCTGAAATGTTCCTATCCTTTTATGTACTTCAGAGATAACAACATAGTTAGAACATTTGTTTGTAACTGTATTCAATGATAAAATTAGATGTGTGATAAGCGTAATTGATTCTTTTGGTATAGAAAGTAGAATTGCAATTTGAATGGCGCTATCGTAATAGGCTGTTTTTTGCAGTGTTTAACAACTATAATAAATTGGTACGCTAAAAGGTATTGTTAACACCTAAGCGGATGTGAAGGAGCTGAATAACAAGATTGAAATGCTTTGATACTTTATGCATACTAATTATTGTGGTCTGATAACTTTTGAACATAGAAAAGACTCGACTGTAGACTAACCTAAAATTTCATAGGGTTCGTGCAAACAGGCGCGACTGTAATAAAACAATTTCTAAGAAAACTTCACGGTAGAATAACTACCGGTGTCGCGTCGCGTGGAAACTCGGAAAAGTCACACTAGTCTACGAGCCTCAAATTGGGAACATGTTTCAGCATACATACTCCTTGATAAATAATGTACAATACAAGCTTTTGCCCGCGTGGAGGTCGGAAATTATTCCACGGGATCGTACTAGGGGGATAAAAAGTACAGCTTAACCAAAAAGAGTTGAAAAAAATTGAGGGCGCCACTATCGCACTTAGGTCACTTCGAATGGGAAATAAATTGTTAAAATAAATGTGCAACAATAAACGTTGCTTGTGGGTGACTCAAATCAAAATCTACTCGTACTAGCACTTGTCGACAAAGTAGTGCCATCAGTATAGGTCTGTATATTTAGTTTTCATTTCACCACGTTCACGACTTTTTGGCCAAGCTATTATAAAATAAGTAAAAAAAAAACAGCTGGTCCATACATTTTGACTGCGTAGGTATTGCACTTTTCTATGAAACAGCAGATTCTTTTTAAATAACCGACGAAAAATTTCAACGCAGGGGTTCAGAGTCATGTACTGAATCCATGGTAACAGGCTTCGCGTCGATATACCTGCCACCCTGTATAGTGTACCTACATCCTATGTCCCAACCCAGGCCATGATCTATTCTTTTGCCAAATTTCATCGACCGCTAAAGCATAAAAAGTTTCTTTCGCATGGATGATACATAGACAGTCTACATAAACCCACAATTCATACTGAAGTCTAATCAAACAAAAAGCTCACCTCTTCCAATACATCAAACTTAATCTAGATTCGTACTCAATCTAATCTAACAATATCATCCTCGTAATAAATCCTTTAGATACAAGCCAACCAGTGTACCTGTTACGGATGTCGATTACATCAAATGAATCATGCCTTAAATACACAGGAGACTTCTATTTCTTCGCGACCATCATAATCCTAACTTATATTATAAATGCGGAAGTGAGTTTGTTTGTTATGCTTTCACGCTAAAACGGCTGAACGGATTTGGATGAAATTTGGCACATGGGTAGACTATGACCTGCGTTAGGACAAAAGATACTTTTTATCTCGGTAGTACGTTCCCGTGGAATAATTTACGACTTCTACGCGGGCAAAGCCGCGGGTAAAAATCTAGTACAAAACATTTACGATTCCCAGGAATACGACAGTGGGTGCACACAGTAGTTTATTTATACGCAATAGGAAGTCTCGTCCTTTGAAACGATGTTTTCTTGTATTCACGGTTGTCGGTGTAAATTGTATGGAAAATAGAGTACTTACTGTTACAGATTTTACTGTTATACATATTTTCTTAAAGGTAACGTAACATATTGTAACGTCATCTCTTGTCTATTGACCGTTGCAAATTCCTGTACTGGAACTGTAGTCCACAGAAATGACAAAGTATCACAAATATTGATTCAAATATTTAATATTACAAATCAATGTTAGTTCTTAGTTGAACCCCGCTTCTTTATTGAGTTCCCTTCGGAAATATTAACTCTGATACATATGCACAAGAACACATGCAAGCCTCTTGTAACACAAGTACCTACCAGCTCAACACCATAAAAGCCACCATAATTATGTAGCTCAAATAAAAACATAATAAAGATCGGCCACGCAACTTCTTGCCATAACAGTACTTACATCCAGAGCAACTTGCAATAAAACTACACTTTTCCCTTTAATGTCCGCGTCTGGTCCAGAATAGCCTTTATAGTCAACTTATAGTCAACTTGTAGTGAACTAAACGCCGCCTACGTAGTTAGTAATGCCGTTCTATAAATTGCACTTCGTTATGCTAAGTCGATAGGCAGGTGGTCTGCCTGCTTACCTGGGAACTGTGATGAATGGATGCGTGTTAGGCTGGACTGGGAGTCAATGAATGATGGGAGAAGAACCGTTTTGATCAGGGATAATCATAGAAAATGTTCTGCCTATAAGTTGCCTAAGCCCTGTAAGGTTGCAATTGAACAAGGACTTTGCAGCTGTAGGTACATCAAGCTAGATAAGAATGGATAAAAGTTCAACCGTCAGAAAAACTTATTGAGTTCTATAACAATAAAAAAAAAATTGTGTCTCTTTTTCGGAAACATGGCTACGAATCTTGCAACAGTATTCATTTGCCATATCCTGATATCAACAACATTTTGAATAGCCGTTTTTAGTAAAGTTATGTCCAATTATTTCTAAACATTTGTTTTCTCCTGCAGTTTAGACGACAGGAACTGTTAACCGTTTTGTGTATTCCAAGCTACGCCCATGCATTCGATTAAAGCATTATAGTCTTAACTTGCATATTTATCGCACGATTTATGTCCTAAGTACTCATACTGTTATTCGTAAGACGCTTAGTAATTACTTCAAAACAGCTAATACTTAGTTCAAGAATTTTAATAAAACATACGCAATCCGCGCAACTGCAACTAAATCGACGATTAACGTTCGTAACAAGGCAATATATTTTTCTACCTTAAAATTAATCGTTTCCATATTTTCCAACCAAGCTATTCTTAAGGGTACACTAGTCGACGGCTCGAACTCGTTGGTAGGCGTGACTAATGTGCGAATTATTTATTTATTTAGTATTTAATTTATTTATCTAGTTTTTATTTATTTATTTACAAATCTAGTGAAATAGACGATGATTTATAACGAAAACGATCGCGTAATATTTCATGAACAGACCTTTGGGCGTATAATTATTATGGAAAAACTTCTGGATGTATTTACTCAAAATAAAACTTACGGTTCGGTATTGCTATTTTGTTTACCACATGAGGTGTGTAATGTGTGCTGAAATATGGAAGTTTCGACGCTCATAACTTCCAAACTAATATTTTTTTTCCAATTTGCTTCCATACAGGAAATCAGGGATAGATAATGCCAAGACAAATTGATATAATTATTAGTTTTGAACGTACACCGTCAAACAGACGAGTAATAACCATACTACGTTTGTATGGAAGAAAGACCGACTAGCGTACCCTTAAAAAACTTGGTAAATATCTCCCGGTACAATTAAAAGAGAAAATATAAATCCTTGCCGAGGAACGGGTAACTTACAGAATGGTCTATTAAGATTGTCAACTAACGTTTTTCACTTAGTCCCGTATTTATCGATGTTACCCAAGCAATCAGTATATGTTTTATAGGCTTGTTTATCTCATGACAGTGGTTCGGCCCGCATCGGTAAACGCACAATGGACTAGGGCTAAGTAATATAGATAATTTATTGTATATTTCCTGGTTTATTTGCGGTTCATAATTAATTCTCACGGGGTATGTGGAATTGTGATTGTTGTTTTCACATGTTTTATGATTCTCTTACAGATTTGAATTATCGAGTTTGTTGAACTAAGTCCAACTGGACTTAATTCAACAAACTCTCCTGCATTACTGAACAAGAAAAACAAATGCAGGAAGTTGGAGTCGTAAATAAAAGAGGAATGACATTACGAATAATGACATTAAATCTGGATTAATAGACCTGAAGTTACCACCACCGTAAAAGGAATGATCTTCGAGAATTTGATGTTGTTTAAACCATATAGCAGTTTTGGAGAAGAAGCATACGATTCAGGACATTTTATAAACGACATAAACTATGCTGGTATCGCCAACCTTTTATATTACTTTTAGAAAAGGTTGGCAATCGCAGCAGCAGGAGTTCAAAACTTAGTTATTAAATCCCGTTCGAAACCCGCTACCAAAGCTTTACCTATTTTCCCAAATACCATTGGATATATTAGCGTTTCATGTTTAGAATGAATGATATTCAAGAGATCTGCTAAACTTTTTCTGAGTAAAGGCACACCCTTATAAGGTCGTAGTAACACCGTCCAAGCATATTACACAACAAGCGAATCACACAGCTGTCATTTTTACATAAGCTCTAATTTAATTGAATATTGATTCCCGTAAGTCGCTTCCAGTCTTCGTATTATGATTTATAACGCCCAAGTTACCATGTTTGGCTATGGTTCTCGATACTAAACCAACTGATTTAGTACCATTGTACTACTCTTGGCTTATTACCATAGCCTCTTCTTGAACAATGCCATGGAACTGTGATGTGTATGTGTTGCTTTGCTAAGATGTATCTTTGGTACGCTCTGGTCATCTTTGAGCATTGCCAAAGCGATTTTGTACTCTAAATGCAGAAGTGAAGGTTTATTTTTCTTTGAAAGCATGATACCAATCGAAACTTGATTTACTGAAGTATTTAATACGACGAAAATTACTACTAGTAAAAGCGTTTAATGTAGGTAAAATATGCGAGATATCATTTGCCGGTAATAAATCTAATTTAATACCCTCGATATTACTTGGAATGCTATTCAAATAGTTGGATAATGCATTGAGAGTTAAGATTTATGAATTGCTATGATAAGCAGTCTCATCTCTGAAGTATTATAATTATTGAGTAGGCACTAAAATTTATTCCAATAGTCGAACCTTTATCAGGGCACACTTTAACAGCATCCTCGTCTCTCACATAGCCTTCTGGTGTTTGTTACTCTCTATGTTGATTGATCTGCTATCTTCACTCTCCATATCTGCAGTATCAGCTTCTGTCCCTTTGAATTTACATTTCTGTCCTAACACTTCTTCGTATGCCTTCTTGATCTTCTTTGTCAATAGTTGAATAGAAGGATAGATTGGACTGCGTCTCCAATTTACTTATTTATCTTACTTAATTGTACTCTTCAGACTGTACGAGTGTACGTAATCTTCAAGCCATAAAGAAATGAGTTTTTATATTCCACGATAGCTGATCGTCAATAATTTCGAAACTCGAATAAACTATACAAGTATACATAATATCTCATTGAGCCTTCTATTATTTTCTTAATAGGTTTCGAAAGGAAAAGTTTCGAAATAAGTTGTAAGCAAATTTTTTGTTGAATTTCATAATAATGGATTAGACTAAGCAGTCTTGGTTGAGGCTTTTTTATCTGCTATTGTACTGGAGTCATTACAAGTTTTACTGATTTTACTGTTTGCGGTTTGCAGTCCCGTTCGAACGTTATTTGGTCTACGAAGTTTATGTTTTCTGAGGTTAGTTTTCGTTTTGCGAGGACTGTAATATTGAGGCAGGTCATAGTTACAACAGCGGTCGTTGATACTATAAGGTTCCTAGATATTTACATTTCATTGTTTTCTTAGCGCTTTGTTTCCCTCTTGTACTTTTCTCTCTTTTCCATTCACTCTCTCAGTTTCTATATTCTTAAGAGGGCCCTTCCCGGGCCGTCTATCGTCAACGCGAGCGTAGTCGAAAAGCTTGTTGTTTCATCCAGCGCAAGTGAGAACTACTAACAAGCAAGTGAGAACGCGATAACATTGTACGAAGAATAGTGTGTAAAGATTTGTTTCAGGCCATACGTGTTTTTGAGTAAGCCTGGCAAGTTTGTGAAATAAATGTTTGTCATTTAGAATCTTCATTACAAGTGCGAGGTTTCTAGGAAGATGTTTTCTTTACTTTTCCAATTCACGAGTACATCATGACCGGCCAAAGTTCAGGTAAAATTTGTGCAAAAAAGCTGATTTTTGGAGGCTTATACTGAATTTGTTTCTAATTTATTTTATTTTTTGTTCTCATAGAAACCTAGATATAGTGCACAAGATACATATTACATAAAAAAAATCAACGAAAGGTGTGATACTACGCCATGATCACGTACGAGCGTTTGTATGAAAAGTATGGCAGGTTGGCCGCCCTTAATACAGATCCTTTGTGGGATCTCGATGCGATTCAATCCCTGTTAACTCTTGCACGGGATCAAATTGCAGCTTGTAAAGTGTACCGCTGGTGGGGCTTCCAACCATCAAGATTTAAGTTGAGGATTTACGATAATCGTTTGTTGTTATTTAGTAGCAGACAGGAGGACACTGATGTCCATTCTCTTAAAATAATCCCCTAGTTACCCTTAACGACACCTTCAAGATAGCGGGTGGCACATTCCTTGCCATGTTTACGAGACCAATTAGATATTACATCGTTAACTTAAATGGGATCACTTACAGGCGAGTTTATAAATAGTTATAAAACTTAAGAACCAGATACTGCCTCCTGGTAAATAATTTTAAGCGGTCCAGGTATCGTAATACTATTAATTAAGACATCGTAAAATCTGTTAGATCAGATTCTTTATTTCATTATTTCTATTTGAATTCAAATACTAATAAGAAGCCTGCAATAGAATTTGCAGATAGGTGCCGATTATAGGGCTGTTCTTAATAATTATTAGGTACTAAGATAAAATCTTTTCAGACCACGGTCTTTTCGCATTGCAATTGTTAATGAACATGCTCCGTTTGTATATTACACAACTTTAGGAGGCAGTAGTTTACGGAAACATAAAATAAATCTGTGACATACCATTAGTTATAATGGGTGTACTGAGAAGCAAGACATCAGCCATAAACTTAACAAGGTACTTAGTTCCAGGTTAATATAATACAATAGTTCCTTGTTAGGAACGTTAACTAGGCATGCCGTTTCGTTCGCGACTGTGCAAACATTCGCTTAACTTTTTCGTATTCTTGAAATTCTGTCGGAGCAACAGCCCTGTTCGTCGCAGTTAGCGCAGCGGGTGGCTGTCTGAAACTGCCTGCAGTAAGGTTTCTTTCACAATTGTAAAATGGATCTCTTGTATCGATTAGATACTCGATATCGTAAACCCACGTTTCGGGTGCTAATTATAGCTATCGGTTTATAGGCTTGGGGCGAAACGAGGGCTATGAAAACTGCAATAGATAACCGATTGTTACGACCAATTGTCGGTTTATGTTTGCGTTCTGCAGACTGCTACTGTTGCAAATATTGTTTGAGAATGTTGTTTCTGAGCTTTCAAAATTATTGAGCCTATATTTCAGAATAATGAAACGAGAGATCAAATCTCGGGAAATTCAAGCCGCAACTGTAAATACACTTTGACTCTTAAGGAGTTGTTGTTTATTCAGAATTAAAAAGATATACATGTACATTCATGAAAAACAATAACATACCTAAGAAAAACAATAAAATTAGGTGTTAACGTATGTTAACTAAAACTATGGTGTTAAAAAATTTATCCGCATCGCATCAATGTACTCAAGCGATTGTCGGCATTACCACGTTGTATGGCAATGCCTTTAAGGAGTTCGTTAGAACTAATCGAAACAAAGCTACGAGTAGTTTAAACAGTGATAAAGCGTTCAAAAAAATATTATCCGTAGCTTTTATTGGAGATGTTACTCCGAACAGTTTAAATAAAACATGTTCGTAGAACTAACTAATTTAAATTCAATTTATCGGCTCATCTTTCTCTTGTTAGACAGCTAAGGCTGGCAACACACTGGCTGTGTGGACTTCAGAGGGAAGTGTACACGGACGACCGGGGCTGTTAATGATCCACACATCAATCTCTCCGGCAGTCCTAGACAGCTGAATCCGCAAGCTGTCGACTGTTTGAAACTTCGCAGTTGTAAAATGCATTCTGAAGAAGAAGCATTATTGCTTCGTTTCCTGTCTGGGAAGTTTAAACGCGGTTCTACAGTTGGCAATTTGAGCAGATGTTGTGACTTTTCTTATTCAAACTTCTCCAATGTGTAACCCTAGCATTATTGTCTTTTTATTTAAATTAAACATCTGGTCCAGACGATTTCGTATAGACATCTCAATTCAAAGCAGTTTAAAGTTAACTATTCATTCGGATCCGAAGTAATTTAGCAATCTAATTTAGTCTATTGTTCTCAAGTAGAATAATTTAACTTGACCTCTTTTCTTAGTTGCTTGATTGCTTAAATATCTCATAGTAGTTTTCTTATTGTTTCGTCTCTATTTCAATATTATGTTAAGCAAATTATATTATTATAGTCATTAAATGTATGTAACTAAAGATTAATTTCACCTTGATATGCCATTTGTAGGAGCAAGCGCATCATTTTGGCAATATCAATACATGCTACGAATACATTGACCTTGTTTTTATAGAGATTGTAATTCTGTTTCACTTAATATAATTATAGGGTTTAGCGGTATCGAACGTCTATTTCAATGTTTAAATAAATAGTTCTCATCATATATACTCACAGCACAGCATCTTTATAATTATAACGTTTGCGAAAAATCAAATTGGTTTCTTTTGTTGTAACCACAAGTTCATTGATATTCTAATTAAAATCAATGATATATGCAGATAGTTAATGACACGATAATTTCACACTTGATGAAATTCAACACCTGCCAAAATATTCGCACAATCAACCACACGTTACTTATGGCACGAACTATGAAAGCGTAAAGGCGAAAGCAAAACCATTATCGAATCATTAATTAGTTCCAGTGACATCCACTACTAATATCAACTTTCTTGATACAGAGTCAATCTACCGAGAAATTGTGATGACTGTGTTATAGTACTCCTATGGTGTATGGGCACCGTTCAAAGATGCGATTCATAGGCGTATGAATGGCAGCAGCATTACGTGGGCAGTATCGCTTCCTCGTCCGTGAGTCTGTGACTTTTCAATCGTACATTCTATGCATCATTATTGATGCGATCTCATCTTTAAGCGAGCCGTCCACCGCCAGCTAATCTAAGTTAGTTTAAGGTTAGTTTAGCTGGCGGTGGACGGCTAGCTTTAGTGTCTACTGAATCTAGGTTTTGATACCAGAGCCAAAATAATAACAAATTCTAGTGTTACTTCCGGAACTACCAAATCGTGCTATCGTATAAGGACCAAGGTCCCTTTTCCCTTTCGATAACAACTTACAAACACAGTTTCGTACGCACTCTGACCCCAATGCAGTGTAACCACGTAACAGCGAAATTGTAGCAAAAAATCGAGTTTCCGAATTTCACCATCGAGTAATTGTTACGAATCGAATTATCCGCCAGATTTCGGTCGGCTTTGCTCGCGAGTGTGGTTCTGTTTGCGCGTGACTTTCGCAATCGGTGACATTATCGTGTCGTGTCTGGCCAAAAGTTAAACGCCCAACTGACCTCACGGTTTTGGCTACCCGACAAACTAGATAGTTTTTGTGGAAAAGAAACCGAGTTGGCTAATGCAGCCAAACTGATTTCTGTACAACGTTGCAGACTTTATCCTTGAACATTTTCAAGTTATAATAAAGTAGCTGAATTTATACCACTTTAAAATACAGAATACAGTAATCCATTGTTTATTTTAATCTACTAAATTCACTTTCCCTTAAAGGCGATCAACTAAAAGTGTTAGCGCCGCTTAGGTCCGTAATGTTCAACATTTTCGAAATTATATTGCATTCAATCAGATTTGCTAACTAAAGCAAACTCTAATAGGACAAGAAAAGGCTCACATAAATAAAATGAGCGATAGAAAACACGAAACTGTTTAGTTCTATTTCAACAGTATGAAGGATAGAATTTATACTATTTTCATGATCAGTGCAACATTCTTCAGTAACAATAACTTCTTGTTACTAAAGCCAATTCCGCCCATCTATTTGTTACTCCACAATCATTTACACGCTATATAACCAATGGAAATGATATCATACCGTAGATAATATAATAAAATGTTTGGAACAACTGCCAGTGTCTAATCGTCACAGCCCGATATGGAAACGACCAGTCTGTCCATTACTTACGATTTCATTCGAAAAAGATCTTAATCTTTGGCCATTATCGTCTGTATACGTACGTGAAAGGCTATCCGATCTATGTTGGCTTTATTTGGCTAGTAAAATCGAAATTAACTAGGTGGACCGAGGTTTTGAGATGCTTGGGATAGTTTAAATGTTTTTATGTTTGTCAAACAACGGGTATAACGACGGTTTTCGGGTTGTTACACGTTTTCAGACAAGATAAGGGGCCACTAGGCCTAATTTTTCTCTTCGAGAATTACTTAGACAATGTTTTCGGCTTCTTTAGTAATTTTGTCTTCATCTTTGTCATCATAAGCCTATCTAATTGCTAGTGTTAGCGACACTTTAAATAACTAGTGGTGTAGTTCCCTCATTAGCTGCTACCAGTTCCTTCATCCATGATTATGTCAACTTTCAAGTTTTATCTACCTCTATAATTATATAAACGCTTTTAATTTCATGTACCTTATACGGTACTCGATTACTCAGCTATCCGTTCATTGCGATCCCAATTTATATTACAGCAGTGCCACTCTACTGGTTAGTCTCTTAGAGTCTAGACAATCAACGGACTTCTTAGCTCGGTTCTTGATAATAAGTAAATGCTGGTCGTGACGTTGTCAATACCTGTTTCCATTTATTCACGAACATTGACGTGTTATAAATAACGTACAGATGTCAATTCATTTTTTGGACCGAAGTTATGTAGCTGCACTTGTGTAATATTGGCAAGTGTTGTAAGTTTTGGGCAATAAACCTTTAAAATGGAATGTGTTCCAACACCAATAGTATATCTTTTATGGGAGAAAGTCTGATAATTGATTGCTCTTCTGTTTCTGGGACCTTTTTACTAACCAGCCAAAGTTTACGCTACGGTATCTCAACAGAAATTGAACTCGCGCATAGTTTCAAAGACCTTAATGTTACTGCGATGGTATTCCCTTCGATGTAAAGGCAAGCTTAATCGAACGGCCATCTTGGCCCGACAATCGAAGAGAAAGCAATTACCGTGCTTTCACAGACGACATCCTAAATCAAGTCCCGACCTTACAATGGAAACTCGTTGGGCGTGCATCCGAAGTATTCCGAAGTGCAGAAAGCACCGCTCGTCTCGTGACGGTGGTGTTCCGATAACGGCATCCTCGGGACCTTGACTGGTCGAAGCTTGAACTTTTATAGACCTGACGATCATTGGCCACGGTTTTAACTGGCTATGGGATTCGATTTTCTGAGAATTTGTATTTAATGAGTGATATTTGTTCACCTGTCTCTGTTTACTCTGGAAGCCACTAATGGTAATTTTTGTTGACGACATCAATAAGGAAAAACAGACAATCTTTGTAAAGGGTAGTAGATACTATAATAGTTGCCATTTTCTAAGGACATGCCCAATATTGCCCACGTATTGTTATTTTAATTCACACAATTTTATTGAGATTATTATTTAACACCCAGGGTTACGCCATAGTTCAACAGGTTCTAATTACAATAACTTTTTATACGTCATTATTTTCCTTAATTAGGTTTAAAGAATTTTGATTATTGAACATAATAATATTTTCTCTTCTTATTTAATTTTTGCTTTCCGCTTTAGCGTATGATATTGCAAAGTGATTTTGTATTACCATGCAATATTCTATGGAAGTTTAAGGTGTAAGAAAAACCGTTACAACATGCAATTAAAAAGGTAAAATAGAGGTGTCCCTACTTGTTGTGTAAAGACATTTGTCTTCAAGTTTCAAATGTCATTGCGAAGCTTCGAACGTGGGAGATTCACATTTTACCAGCAAATCACGTTCCATGTTTAACGTGATTTCTATTGTAAAACAACTATTTCTTGTTTTATTTATTGGAGCTTGTGGCTAGCAGTTATTCTGATGTCTGAGTTTAATCGCTGCTTATGGTGCTAACTGGACTGTTACATCAGTTCTATCCATATCGAATATTATTATTATAATTAGCTGTTTGTTACATAACATAAAATCATCGTCACTTTCGTTGATTTTTAAAAGATCGACAGATATACTACTTGCCGCATGTCGGGATTCATTGTGTGCTTCACATCCACTGTTTATGCGTCGTCAGCTTTACTGGTCAATATTTGACTAACTAAAGTGACATATCATCTTTGCTTTAACTGTAAAAACTGCGTCTCATTTTTTTATGTCTCTTTGTTGAAATCCAATATTTTAGTTAAAAGAAACGGTCACATGACATGGCTTTTTGGAACTCTAATGTTGGATCTACTTATGACTGTGTTTGTGGATTAATATTCTCTTGTAATGTGTCCATTACTTTTCCAGTAGACGTCTTTATATTACTTATTAAAATTCGCCTTTCTACCAATATGTCGTTCCACCGATTCCACTGAAATTAGCTCAATAGACTGATCGACGCGTGTCTACATTATTCACTGACTGATAGATTAAACCAACTTCGAGTCACGGTAGCTTTTCGCAGTCCACTCAGTGCCCACCTTTATTCCAGTTTCCGACGATAAAGTAATCTAGTCATGTTAGGTGGTGCCAATTAGCTTCGTTCAGTTTACAAACTTGATTGATGGTAATTCATATTCATAAAGAGAGTTTCGAAAGTTTGTTTATGAATATGTAGTGCTTAATCAACGATAGGTTAGAGGCGATTATTTTCATCATCATGATTGGAAGTGATTTACCATATTTAAATATTCTTTATCTTTAGCATCATAATCTATTCCAATAATTACTCTTTTTAACCGACTTCAAAAAAAGGAGGAGGTTCTCAATTCGTCGGAATGTTTTTTTTTTTTTTTTTTTTTATGTATGTTCCCCGATTACTCGAAGACGGCTGAACCAATTTCAAAAATTCTTTTTTTATTTGAAAGGATATACTTTCTAGTTGGTCCCATTGTCATCAAGTCAAGATTGGATGATGGAATCCTGGAGAAGTCGAGGGAACTCTTGAAATGTTATAGGCACACCTATAGCGATTTAGGTATTTTTTATAGTTACTCTTGAATTTGCTCTCGAAAAGCACCATTTAGTGAAGTGGAACTGATGATGAAGACCACAGATGGCCACCGGAACAACTCAATAATACGTATTTCACGGGTTGCGAACTTGCGATTCGATTACTTTAATATGGTTGCCAAGCAATTTATGCCCGTCACAATGCGTAGGGTGAAGAGGAGCTGATGGCGAAGTACCAGAAGAACTCCTCAACAATGAACGTCCCTGCATCGGGAAAAACAATATTTTGTAAAGGGTAATGAGCAGTTGACATTAGGCTATTGTGACTTAGATAAATTACAAACCGACCCACTAAAAAGCGAGAAAAAAAAACTTTTTTACAAAAAAAACAACCGACTTCCACTATAAAGTGAAAAATAACTAAAATTTCGGAAGTCGGTGGCATGTAACGAATATCCGTGTCTTTGGTTTTGAATTTTCGTTTTTGCCACCGACTTCCGAAATTTTTTTAACAACGAATATATGAATTGTGATTGTTTGATTTCGAATTCTGATTACCTAAGATTTCAGCCTCTGCTATATTCGACACATTGTTCATAAATATCTTCTTCCTAATTTTTAATTCACATTTAGTTTTAGAATCAGTATCGCTTCAGAATTTTAATTTAATAGTCAATGAAGGGCGGTGCTCCAACTCCAAGTGAGTGGACATGCGTGCAAAAAGTGAGCGTTGCCGGTTGATCGAGTTTATACCGATATGTATTCGTATTCGGAGATTTTTTGTCTTTATCAACTGGCTACGTCGGTCTTTACGCAATTCAAACTGGCTACTGTTGCGTGCTTTTAACGAAGTATGACATAGGGGGTTTGCGGCTCGTCAATTATGTTGAAATGTGGAAAAAATGTGAACTGCATACTAGTGTTTTTGCGTTAAAGTGTAAACTGTCATTAATTTAGTTTATTGAGGGAAGGACAAAGTTTGGAATATGAATGTTGAAATAAAAGTTAAATGTTGAGATGTTAAAATCGTTAGATCAGAGAAGAGCTTTCCCACAACCATTTGCAAAATTGTAAGTATAGAAAGTTTTATTTGTGCCAAGTGCCAACTCGTGAAGAAAACATTGACCATGTTACGAACGCAGTTACAAGACATGAAGTAGACGCATAGTTTTATATTTTTTTCATGTTGACTTGCCTTGCCAGCCGTATGTCTCAGTATTGTCTGTGCTTGTTAAAAAACTGCAAGCCATGTAAGACCCAACTAAAGGACAAGAGAATGGCTCGATAAAATTCCATTTGAAGGAAATGTCAATTGGCCACTTGCTGTATTCAGTTTGCCGACATTACTTTTTTTATTGTTCTACTATTTTATTTGCTCATGCATGATTTGCCGGTATTTCAAAGCTCCGGATTAGGAAATTGTAAAAGGATTGGATGAAGGGCCATTTTTTATTGATTCTTCGTTGTTACTTATTGCCTTATTTGATTTTGTTGTACGACAGTTTTCAGTTGTGTTTCACCATTATTCTATAAAAACTTAGTATAGAACTCCTCCCGATATTTGCAGTGAAAACAAAGTATTGACAACGACAGTCATTATATTTTCCAGTTTCTCTGATCGACGCAATATAACTTGTTTCGTTATAAAAACGTGATAAACTTAATTCATTATCAAATGACTCCGTGCATCGTAAATGTGTTTCTGAAAGCTATAGCTGTTTAAAACAGTTGTGCCTTAAGCTTTGGCATGGACGTGAACATTTTATGAGTAGCTAGGTGCAGTTTTACTATCGACAGCCCAAATTGAATCGTGCTCTTGTAATCGGGACCTAGTAAGTGTTGCCCGTAAAACTGCCGATACATCGACCTGTCTTAGGTGTTAAAGTGGCCAATGAATTTAAAGACAGGCTATAATTGGCAATCTTTCACGGGATGAAAGTACTAATGAATATAAGAAATTTTTACTATGAGGTCGAGTCTGAAATATCTATAATAAATAAAAGCATATGCATACTCTTAAGCTGTTTTGTGCAAACGATAAGAATGAGTCAGTCTCAAAAAAAAAAAATGTTTCCTTTTGTTAGCTTTTGTCTTTAGGATCGCGGTCCTAGAGAAATTAAAAATCTCTTTGATTAAGCAAAACAAATATCTTATATTATATATTATTATCTCTTATATTATTTATAAGGTTTTTGTTACAATTTTGTACGAGTATGTAGTATTATAGAGAAGCGAAATCACAAGAAATGAATTGAAAATACTAACCATAAGAACAATAATTGTTTAGAAAGCAACCAACGGAAACCAGGTTATTATACAACCCATCACAAGCACCGCGTCCTTCACAAGTAAAACTTCCTATTACAGCCTTCATTTACTTAAAACATCATCTTTGTTTATCTACACAAGAAGCCAGAACCTGTTTTCTTCCATAGTTTGTTCAATTGACTTTCATAACGGCATACTTACGACCTTTGAGTTTTTACTCATGAACACTGCATTCCGAATTAGCTGTTTTGTCTAACCAAACGTGCTATATTTTAAGTAGGCCATTTGGCAATATCACAATGGTTTGGAGACAATGATGAGAATATCAACCATAATGCGACTAGCCATACGTAATAACTGTATTTAAATTTTGGATGGTGCATTTTGAAAGTCTTTACTGATCGTTTTCAACCGATATTGGTGTCGTTATTGTTTTACTTTCACGATGTAAGCAAAGCTGTTTGTGGCATATAGTGTTTTAGTAGCCTGTTATCTGATGTACCTCTTTTCTGTTCGATTAACAGCACTTATATTATTTATTGTTTGTTGCCTATTAAAAGTGTATTTCTGTTTCTGATTCGTAGGTAAATACTCTATATTGCATTTTTCTTGAACTTAAAGTAGTATATCTGTCGTGGCCAGATCTTAGAATTGATCATTTCATGAAGTGTTCGACCATTTCATGAAATGGTTGTGTTTCATGAAATGGCCAGCTAAAATTGGTCATATCGTTTAAACGTCAACGTTTAATGATCTGTCAGTCGACGTTTGGCCATATCATTAATGTAGGGTGTCCATGGTTTATGGTGTAGTAAAAATTGCTAACTGCGACCAAATTGGAAGTAGCGCTCGCCAGCCGCTGCTGCGGCGCCGCTCGCTTCACTCGCTCGGCTCGCGCGCGGTTGGTCACAGTTCTATACTAGATTAACACATTTCGTCGGAAACTCGGGGTGCCATAAGCGGCGTGAATTTTTAATTTTAAGCGCTATGTTGCTCACCACACCGGTTGTGCCCACCCAACATGGGTTAGATTAGTAACTTCCAAGTTGGTCACTTTCCATAATATCACACATTGAGTTCTAATGTACTACGTACGTAATAGTATAACTCAATGATATCACATTTGCAAATCCAATAAAAAAGTCTTTCGAGTTTTCTTGCGTGGTCACCCTACTTTATTTGATTTGTTGTATGCCGCCGCCATGATGCACAACAAAAATAAAGCGACATCAATGCCTCTACCGGTGGATAATCTAACTATTTTACGATATGATCAATAATTTTTGGCCACATCATGAAGTATTCGTGCGTTTAACTGTTCATATCGACAAACGTTGAGTATTCAATGGTCTGGTCAGACCACATCATGATGTGATCAGCGGTCGATGTTCTATTTCATGAAATGCAACCATTTCATGAAATGGCCGAACACTTCATGAAATGATCAATTCTAAGATCTGGCCACGCTCGACATCGATACTTCGTTCATGTAACACTTTTTCGCAATCATCTCTACTTTATACAAGATTTATATCTTTTTCAAAGTCCCAGCTCTTGATGCATTAATATTGTTTGTGATATCTAAGAAAACGTCAAGTTACATCAAGACGTTATCTTCACAATATACTATTTCCTTTATTGAATTGAGACGTAAGATATATATCACGTTATTTATTTGAATCTATAGATAAACTTTTGAGCAGTATTGAGATCTCAGCGGTCTAACTAAATACATCGTTAGCACAGACTACCAGTGTGGCACAAATAAATCTTGTTTTGTGATCAGAATTCCTATTATATTCAATGCTTATTTATTCAACCTGTTCATGTCTGTTCGAATGATTTCATTCAGTGTTACTCCCAACAGCCCACGCGCAGCGAAAGCCGAAAAAGAAACTGCTATTCTTTTATTTTTTGTTCCGTGTTATTCGTCCCCTACACAACACCAATCGATGTACACATAAACAGATTTGTTATACAGTTACATCGATTACGAAAGATTGGATCGAGTTGCGATTCTGAGGTATTCGGGTGGTCCAGTTTTCAGTAAGTGGGTAACTAGGTGTATGTTTAGCGTGGTAAATTGCTATTGTTTTGGGTAACACGTACAGGTAATTTTTATGAATAGTTCAGTTGATTTGAGAGCGAAGACTCCACGATAGTAAATTGAAATCGTAAACGGCTTGCCTAAGATTGTTACAACTTATGCATCTGCACGATTATTCTATATTATCGTGAGATGTGTGAGAATCGTTTCGTTTCATGTTATGAAGAACAACAGTTAAACCGCCATCGTTTATGTGATGTAGATGCAAACGTTCGTGTGCATCCATCCATAGCTTAGCTGCTATAGGTAGGTACTTGAACGACTAAAGTGTATTACAAAAATCATTATCGAAATTGTTATTCAATAAGAATTTGGATTTTAAGTATTCACAGGTAAATGCACACTGCATTAAGATGCTTCTAGTGGAACCCAGACTCAACATATTCCAATAACTTCTTTATAAAATCCTTAAAGTTTAGTAGCAAGCAAAAAGAGCATATCGTAAACCCGATACAATTCTCGTTTCTCGTAAATATATTAATGATCGATCAGGTTTGATGCCTAGTCAAACCAGTCGCAAGCAACTTTATAGAGACGTGGCGTAACACACGGAAACTAGAATGTTAAAGATTAAGATGATTGATATCGTTAATCGATCATCGATGATCAAAGAAAGTCATAAAATCGTCACTTTCATCCATAAATTCATAATTGGTTAGTGCAATTTTGGCGCTAAAAGAATGATTACCAATTAAATTGAAAATAAAAAACTTCAATTAGCTAAACTAATAAAATACTGCATACCAGGGGCGTAGACTCCGTACAAGCCGATTCCTATCGGCTTCCCTTCGGTAATTCGGAACACAACCACTCTATCGTCATTGAATAATCACACTATAAGTATTTGAATACAATTAAAACATTACAAAACGCCTACATAAAAATTTTTGTCTTTATATCCCAACAACAAAACATTTCGCTCTAAAATAACTCGTAGGCGCGTACGGGTTATCGTGAATTTAATTTCTATAGAAAATATAGTCCGTCTTGACGTCACTCAGTCACGTGACACCGCCCTTTCTTAGCAGCCGAGTAAGCCGGTTTGCAACGAGTTACTATAGGGACAGTAGGCGAAAACGCGCTCGTGTGAACGAGAAAGAACTATGTATTGCTATTACTCACTCGTTCTCGCATTTGATATTCGGTTGTTGTCGTTGAGTATCGTAATGCGTTCGGCTCGGTGTTCGGACATCAAAACATTATTTCATCATTCAATTGACAATGTGTTGGTTTTTGTCGTAATCGCAACCATATAATTTGTTTACAGTAGTTAATTTGCATTTTGTATTCATTGTATTCATTAGTTTATCATTACTAGTACGAGTAATATTTGTTTTCAGGTATAGAAAAGTGATTAAGATAGTGTTTGTGTTATGAGTTCAGTGAAAGAAACGTACGTTGATTGAACTACGTTGTAATTAGGTATTTGGGGTAAGTAGAAAGTTTAATAAGTTGAACTTACATCATTAGAGTAGATTTGAAAAATGATTAGTACTATCAGTAGGATTAGGATGGCGGCAAATAGTTTTGATTGTTGCTTGACGAATTATTTACTTTGTGAGGAAACATGCTTTTCAAGGTTTGAAAATAAGAAACACATAATTAATACTGAATTCTTTATTAATACCTACATTATGAAACAAATTCCATAATTAAAAATACTTTTTGTATTATAATTACATTTGATTTCACTCTTAGAGTAAAATCAGATGTGCTGTCATCTTGTGTTGAAACGCCAAACTAGCTTCACAAATCTCAAAATAGTATTTCTACTCGCCGACAGATGTCGTTAAACGAATCACAGAACAACTTGATTATTTTTCGCTAATTCGTATGAAGCTCCTATTAGAAAAGTAAATCGAAATAGGAATTTAAGAAACGGTTTATTGACACCATTATTTTGTTAGATACACAAGAAGTAGCTTTTCGCGGCCACGATGAAGGTCTGAATTCCAATAACCGCGGTAACTATATCAAAACTTTGTTATATCTGAGGAAATATGATCCGTAATGAACTCGCATTTAGAACTATGATCTTCAGTTCAGAACCCCGTGTTTTCTGGTCTCTCTAGTGATATTCAAAATGATTTAATACATTGTATTGCATCCGTTTTACGAGACCACATTAGATTAGAGATAGATAAAGCTCAATTTCTGTCTGTAATGATTGACGAAACTCCAGATGTCAGTCATAGGGAGCAATTAACTGTAATTTTTCGATATTTATCAGAAACTGGAATTGAAGAACGATTCCTGGGTTTTTACGATGTTAGCGAAAGTCGAACTGCTGAAGTTTTATCCAAACAGTTGTTAGAAATACTTGACCAGTATCGTTGTAGAAATAAGTTAGTTGGTCAATCTTACGACGGCGCGGCAGTTATGTCTGGCGAGCCACGGTGGAGTACAAGCGAAAATTCGTGATGCATGTCCATATGGCAATGTTTGTCCCATGTTACGCTCATATATTAAATTTAGTACTGAGCCGTTCCCTTGAAAATATTCAGGAAATGAAAACGTTTTTTGGACACGTAAATAGTATCATCTTATCATATAGTAAATAGTAACATCTGCCTGTACAAGACTGAAGAGCCAGAAAGGTAGCCACAAATTGTAAGTAACTGGACTTCACGCACGGCTGCAGCCCCTGGTTTTTTTTTTTTTTTTTTTTTTTTTTTTTTTTTTCCTTTTGTTTTGGCTCCGGCTTACCTTTTCTATTACGGCACCCTTCGCCACTGCTGCATACTATGTTTAACGTTAAGTTTAAGTGGTGTGTGTCATGCAGGTATGTTACTCAATTATACCAATCAAGAAATTCCTTACCACTAATTCTGGACTATGTAAATAAGGGTCCATAAACTTTATTAATTATATGAAAGAAGCATTACCCAATTTGATGTAGAAGGGAAAGGGGGACTTGTATTACTCTCAACTAATATGACCCAATTGAATTAAGTTATGATCGTACTCCCAGACTAGCTGCCACCTGGTATGACTTAAGTGGTACTTAATTACATTTATTACACATGGCACAGCTATCATGTGAAAACAGTTAACGTTGCTATTGATCGGATTAATATTGAAGATAAGACAAACGATATTCATTATGTAGAATATATCATAGACGCGACCTCGATAAAGATGAAACAGAAGATAGACATTCCTCTTTTGTTACAATATTACTTTAATAAACACTCCGAGCTCTTAAATTCCTGTCTATCCCATCGATAAAGGCAAAATGATAGGATTTTCTTATAAAAATAATCAGTGCTGTGACTCGGATCTATATGCTTGACATATTTACAGGATTAGTCGTTTTGTCTACCATCATTACAGCTGCTTCAACCAACAAAATTACTTTACCGCTTGCGGTCACCTGAATCAGGTTCTCTATAAACTTTTAGCACAGTTGGCAGATTTTACTGCTTTGACATCAACTGAGTCTTTACGACCATCGTCATAAACGTTTCAATTTCAACCCTATTCCTATTAATTTCATGACGTAACTGTCGTACCACCAAAATTATTGTCCAATAAGTGAGTCACGTGGACCGGTTCCCACACCCACTAGGCGCCTACGCAGCGCACCGAAACGTTGACATCACTTATGCAAGGGTTGTTGTGTTACACTTGTTCTTGATTGGTTTCTTTATGTTCATTAATGTTCGTTGGATTCATGCTGATTAATGTTTTTAAGTATATTTCTCTTTCCTTCTCCTTCTTTATCTTAACTTCAATCACCATATTTTCCAAAGGTTTAATAATAGCTGTAGTCAAGCACAATTCCTTTACAACCACTAAATGTACTTTTATATCAGTCAGCAGCTGAGTACATTTTATTACAGGAAAATCTAGTTATATTTCCCCTTTTTAATGCCAGAATCAAATTCGATATATTAAAATCGTTCAATATCAAAGAACAATGAAGCGATTCTTTATTCTGCATTCTGTTTCCATGTAATCAATTAATGACAACCTATGGTTACATTCTTTGGTCTGTCTCGAGTCGACATCTGCCCTATACTATGGTTAATGTGATTTTGCGTATACTATAATTTTGTTCTTGGGTTATTTATTTTTTCCATTATAAAGAAACAATTGGCTCGTGGGTCTGTCATCTACGTATGGGTCTTATTACTCTTAGTTATTAACTTCAGCTTTATCTTAGTATTTTATTTTTAAATGTAAGTACTTTAGTTATTTCTAAACGAGATGATTTAGTTTTGGTTTTAATTATTGATTTTGAATGTGTGTGTCTTTCATCTCTATTCTCTTTCTGTTTAGTTCTCGTATTTTCAAAGCTGTATTTTCTAGTATTCAGCCCAACATCAATCGAACAATTGAATTACAAGAATGTATCGTTAATAGAATATACAGACCGCAATCAATAGTTTTCAATTTCACTGTCCATCTTTGTTTAGCCCGACAGATCGACCACAACAATATGCTATCTAAACAAATATTTAATTGGTATTGCTAATTGCTGACTCGGTTCGATTGTTCCCGTGGCGATTCTTTCTCACAATTGCCATTGTGGTTAGACAATGTTGGGAGCTGACCTTAAGGATCATGATGCAACGACTTTTTGTTGCTGTAGGAAGCGATGGCTTCTTAGAACGGTGCCTTTCGATTTAGGTTCTGATTATTGAGAACATTGTCGTATCTTATTAGGGAGAATCTTGTGCCGTGTTTGATTTTGTGATTGTCTTTTGTTGGTTCGGTTGTTCATGTGATTTGTTTAAGATTATACGAGTTCTCAAGTTGAGGAACGAAACATGACGCGACCACAAACTCTTGTTTATGGGTAAAACTATCTTCATCAGCAATAAAATCTTTTAATGTGTTAAAACTATCACTGACTAAACTAGGCACTGCTTTCTCACCTTGTTTTATTTTTAATGATTATTTTATCGTTCCATCTATAACACATTTAATTTCTTGTTTCAGATGTACGAGAAGGAAGCATAATTTGAGTAATGCGAACACTTCGGTGTCATAATTTCTGCGTAAGTACAATTTTATGTAACATCCATTATATGCGGTTGTCGATTCGTTTTCAATTTGACACGCGTAGTTAACGGGCTTGAAACTAGTGGTTACTGCTTGATCTATGTTGATGGTAGCTAAAAGATATGCTGGTTAGGAACTTGAAGTTGTATGAAAAATGTGTGTGCGTACATTTTTCATGCGACTGCTTTTTTGTCGAATCAGTGAGTGTACGACTCAATTAGATGTAGTTCGTTATGTGATTGAAGTGACATTAATATTTAAGTGTTTCTAAAATGGTTTATGAAAATCCACTTAGGGTTTAGTTAGAACATTCTATTCCACCAACACCTAAGGACATCATTCAAAGGCTTCTTTTTAATTATTTTCTGTGAAACGGTGAGGTGTCAGATATTTTAATGTAGAAAACTAATATTCTCACACATTGACAAATTAAAGAATCTGATAGTACACACGCTTGGAACAAGATTAGGATTACTAGTATCCAAATAAAATTGAATAAATTGCTTCATTTATTGTAACTTTATACTTTTTATTAATTCGAATCTTGATATTTGTAAAACAAACATCAGAGATGATGGCGGTTTGATATAATATCTTACGTCAATTTCTTTTCGAAATCAAGTCATATACCGTTCAGGTTATGACCATGAAATTCGATGATGTCAGATCTATAAAGATTATTCAGGATTGAGTATTAAGATGTTAAGGTACGACATTGATTTTGACTTTTATCATTATATTTATTAATTTTATTATATATACAATCGCCTTAACGGGTCGCGTAGCCTTAAGGCGGTTTTTGTCATAATTGTATTATTATTTAAATTTTATATAAAATTGTGGCAGTACAAAGAAATAAACGTCTAATTTATACCGGTGTCGCACAGTACCTATTTAACGAAGTTAAAATACAAATTAAGTAAATATGCGTCGACATAATTAAGGCACCTGATTGGTTTGTATTTATGACCTATAAATATTCTTAATAATCTCTCTTAATTGCTGCCATCCGCTCATTAATTTAATGGCTCCTGTTAACCTAATATTATCTCCACATAAATAATTAGTTTTGATCGTTAATAACCAGTAAGTTATTGTTAAGTTGGCCCATACCTTCTAATATAATGTCACGATATCGTGACGATCTTGTAATCGTATAGATAAATTGTTAAATGATATATTGCTGTGATATTTCAAACGTAGCTACGAACTATCTATGCACGTAGGGTAAGTAATGTTATAATTGGTATAGTTTATGTAGTAATAAATGAATGTATAGGCCTATATACGCTAGGAAAAGGAGTAATTAGTTCGGGAGCAAGACAAAGAAACGTTGGATTTTTGAACTGAAACACTGACATATGCACATGAGCAGTGTCAAGGACTTGACAGCTCAGCACGCGAGCACGAAGTTAATATACCAGAGCAACTTGCATATACATATATCTATTGTTGACTGTGCAGTACCGACACATCCTAAGCAGATAATGATAGGTAGCCTTACTGCGCCATGCAATACCATTACGAAGGAACTATTGATTAGCTAAGAAAGCGGTTGCAATCTTTGCATTGGCTAACGCACTATCAAATACCTTATCGGCATCAGCTTCTTCGAAATCAGATACAAACAACCAATTATACGCGATTAGAATTATTTTAAGCAATAAAAAATGCAACAGAAGTACTGTTAAGCAAGAATTGTTTGCAAAACTTGTTTAACAACAAATTCCGCTCCAGTTTAAGATTAATCTTTGGCTATAAAACTGCTGGTTTTATTGATCAGTTGGTTTGTGCAAGTGAAAACATTATCAGGGCACTTAAACAAATTGTCTTTAATAACGATATGTTTGAATTTATGAAGTTTTGTCTGGTTTGTCTAGCTGTTACTTGCAGTTTCGCTTCGTGTTCTTGTAATGATACCTATACAGATTCTGATGGAGTAAAAGAGTCACACATTTTCATTTGTTTTAACAATTTTTCCCTTGAACGTCTTCAGTTTTTCAAAGTCGTCAATCCGAGTTTCTTTGTCTTTATTCAGTAACAGTACCTACCCTATTATTTTCTAAGCGTAGTTTTGGAGTCTACTCATGCTCTTTCGTGTAGGTAGCATTTGCATTTAAAACATAGCATTTTAATATAGCGTTTTCAAAATTATTATGGTACTTACTGTCTAGATATCCTCAAAATAGTAAACCAATACATATTATTGCGATCGCTTATCCAGTTTTACAAGTCTAGAAACGATAGAGACACAACATTAAAATATCGACTATATTAGTAAACTTCGCGAAATAAAATCAGCGCTTTATTCAAAAATTTTATTACCACTTTATCGTAATTCGATTCAAATGCAATCGCATAGCGAAATCGATTCATTAGAACGACGCCCACCTACGTCGATCGAAAATCGCTTATTGTGTTGTAATATCGTAATTATGGTAACAATTTGTTAAGTAAACTATATTTTGCATCAATTTAGATAATACTGTTTAGCGCTCTTAGCGTGACCATGACTGGAGAATTTATTATCATTCGGAAAATAGCTTGTGTTTAAACTTTATAATTGTATGTCGTTTAGTTTAATAGCGATTTTGTTAATATTTCTCGGGTATCATTTTATTGTACCACCAGTTTCGCAAGTGCTGTAAACCTATAGCTTAATTTACCTTTGCATGATTGTTAATCAACTCAGCCTATAGCAGTCCACTGCTAGACATAGGCCTCTCCCAGGCTGCGTCACAAAACGGGTCTTCCGCCCTTTTATATTTTATTGCACCATCAGTTTCGCATCCACCTCATCATCAGCCTCCACCTTTTTAAAGTCGTCGGTCTATCTATCTGCGGCGCGTCCCACACTACGCTTGCCGATACGTTATCTCCTCTCCAAGACTCTTCTGATCTACCACCCATAGGTCCTTTGACAAACTAGGCCAGCCCACTGCCACCCTTGTTAATACCCTTAATTTAATAGTAAACATGTTTTGCAATAGTTATATGCCCAGTTTCCCAAGTATATTTGCATGTGTATTTATTATCAATAACTAAAAGTTTCAGCACAGCTCTCAGGCTCTTGAGTAAAGCAATCTACTATCATAATATTATGACGGCAGACCGGATGTTAGCGATCATCTAGCCATCAAACTTGACGATGCTTCTCGACACTCATGATGAGAATCTATATGACTTGACAAACTAAAAACCTTATGAGAAGGATTACAATGTAGATTTTAGACCAGCCGTGCATTACGTAATTAGGGTGCAGGACAGGGATCTCTGGACAAAAAAAAACCTTTTTGCCAATTTTAGGTTGCTGTTTTAAACTACGTATATGCCGTATATGGAGTTAAAATAAACTAAGCATATATACCTGTTAGTATATTTGAATAGATTTTGAACTAAAACTTGGATAATTGTAGTAAACGGTGCCGTTATAAAGCGGTCGCAGAAAGACAGCTATCAAGAAAACCCATAATTTTCACCGATGTTAGTTCAATCCGTGGTAAATAAAAGCTGTAACTCTGCAAGTATAATGAACGATAGCTTTCTTTTGAAACCCAAGCTTTATAGCCTGCGCAGACGACGGATTTTCGTCCGCGGACTTTTTTGTCCGCTAAAATAGATCGCTTACAACTGTATCGAGTAACGCAAACGAGGGATTAAAAGTACCGCGTACAAAAGATATAAGCGATCTATTTTAGCGCGGATTTTTGTCCGCGGACAAAAATCCGTCTTCTGCGCAGCGCTCTAATAAAAAACAAATAACATAATTATCACATTCACTTCTATCACAATGATGCAGCAAAATAAAATAATCCATGACCTGCAGTTCGTTTCGGATCTGCAAATTCAAATGATTGATCAACAGACAGACAAACTATGACCTTTCATATTAAATTTTGTGAAGGCTCAATTAAATAAATTGGATTGATAGGTGGTTTACTTAATGAATTATTTTCGCAATTGATTTCGAAACGGTCAAGTTAAGAGGCGTTGCGGTAAGTGTTGTACTTACAAAATGTTTGTTTGTGTGTAGCAATCTACCTATTTAATTAAAAGTTTGTACGATTGCAACTTTAGTGAAGGAGTTTACATTTTTGATGTAAAGTCGTTCGTTGTTTACTCTTGAACCAAACATACTTGACAACTTAATTTTTAATGCATTGCATGAAATTGTTAAAAGTAGTAACACATGTATACTTACATTCTACATAAGACATTCGTTTCAAATGTTTCCTGAGCTTAGGAACAGAAATCTTAACTTACCTTTTCGCATTTATGTTGTAAAGACTGAAGAAAATAATATGCAACTGTGTTATTCTAACTCTTAGAACAAAATACTTGACAAGTTAATTTTTAATACGATCAATTGCTTGAAATGAAAACCGTCCTATGTTAGTTAATTTTATGCCATGCTCTGAAAATAAATTAAAATAATAAGCTGTAAGTACCTTTGTACTTAAATTATAACAATGTGGTATCTCTATGTATTTTACTGTGTGTACATAAATAATAAAATAAATAAATAATATTTTAGAATATTTTGTTCCCGTAAGACAGGTAGGATATAGCCAGACAAGGTTAAACAAAAGAGAAGTAGAACTTCCAATTCCAGTTTCCAATATCCACGAATGGTAATAAACTTAAACTTCTCATTTTATACAATTTTATGGTTAGTTATAAACAAAGGAAGCGCGCGCACCTGTCTTCCGTACGCGGTGCGTTTGCGCAGACCAGCTGTTTGATTGCCAGCGTAAAAAATAAAAGGGTTGCAGTTAAAAAAATATTACGAGGATAAAGCCGATTAAGTTTTGAGATGAAGTTGTTATAAGTTCCGTAGAGAATTTTATTGGCTTTTTTATGGAGTTGCAAACTGTTTTGTTCTTTTTGAAACCTTCACAAATCATTATTTTAAAAGCCTGTTCGCACTACGCACGTATGTACAGCTATGAAATAAAATTGTTTCTGAATCTTGTCGCGCAACATGTATCTCGATCTCAAATTGTTGCCTAGTGCAAGTGCGGACAAGTCTCTAGTCCGTTTTCATTTCATAACTGTTTCCTCGTTATATTTCCATAAGCTTTGCTCTTTAAATTACCTCCCACTCGTTCGTAATCAAATTCCTGGTATAATGAAGCTGTTTGCCTGTACCTTTTCAGCTGACTGTATTTGGAAAGCTTTGATTTTAGACCTCATGATTATACGTATTTTTTTATCACTCCCTGTAAAGATGGCGTTGGGCAAATGTTTTAGTTTGATGGAAGTTTCCATATTCATAAGGATGAGATGTTTTGTTAAAGGAAAATTGATATACTTCATTGGAAGCTCTAATGCTAAGTTTCTATAGGAGCTATAAACATCTATGTGATTTTTATTACAGACGCAATACCGCCAAAGCCTCTTTCAGACTATCCCATTCATTACCTTACGACATTACCTTTTGATATCCAATCGAATCAGTTTAATAACTTTAATATACCTTCTGTAGCTAAATCATTTCCGAACAGATTACGATATAGGTGCATGGTGCACATTATTGCCTTTAATTTCATAGTAGGTACTTCAAATAAGCAAGTACCGCTCGCACCCAACACGGCCTTTGCGTTTCGTCACAGCCACATTCCTGAGCCTCGGATCTAGTGTAGGGCTGACAAGTAATCTAGGAAAATGTCCATTTCAATGTTGAAATGCCTTGAAAAGCTAAACAATGTGGGTGAATAATGGCTTTAAATCAAGGGACATCAAGAAGTTGGGCGTTAACATGGAGAAAACGAAAACGTGCAGTAATTCGAATTGAAAAGTTCGTTATGAGGCCTTACAACATTCTGTATCCCCAAAAACTCTGTTAGACGTTAGTTGATGAACAATGAAGATCTGAAGACTGACAACTAAGAAGTAATCAGACTCTTTGTCATGTTCAGTAATTGAAAATCCCTCGTTAGGAGTCGTTAGTCTTCTGAAAAACCGTTTACATGATATGTATATTGTATTGGTAAAGTCACAGCAGACGGCAGTAACAGCTGTCACCTGGTGGGAAAAGATTGCATCTGTTAGCAATTTAACTCCCTTCCTCACTCTGGCGACTTTTTGCGGGCTTATGTGTGTCTTCCATGTTTCTCTAACTGCCTCTTACGACAGTAACGGGAAGTGACAGGGAGGTCAAATTCTAGCAAGACGATTATACAATATTTTATACCTACACGTGGGCCAGCCCTAATCTAGCGTCGAGTTGTCTCAGCATGCCGACAAACATGTTGATTTATGTGGCGTGTTATTCTAGTTTTGGGAACCTCCAATTAAAGCAAGACGAATTAGTACAAAAGATTTAAGGTGCGCTTCGACTGTAAATAAAACGTGTGGTTGTTATGGTCGATGGGGTATGCGGAATGATTGATATATCAATTTATAAGAGCATGTTTGGAGCAACTACATATTAAGTAATTGGAGATATGAATCCAGCGTTTTAGGCCTAATTATTATTTATTGCTGTGTAACATCTGACATGAGTTTAAAGAAAGATGATAAGGTGGAAATAGAATGACACACAAATAAGTACACAATTTAAATTCGACTTTTCATCACTTCTTTCGAGAGTGTCACGAATGATTAGTTCTGTGTCGCGTGTTAAATTTTGTGTCCTGGTAATTAAAACTCATAGTTCAAAAACGACTTACCCTAACTACCTACGCATTTCTGAACCTTTCTTATCAGGGAACCTGCTGTCCAAGCTATAAAGTACTAACATAAGTTAATTTCACACCCACGACCTGCAGGTCGTTTAATTAGGAAGTGAGTCATTCACTATGCTTTGACGTATGAACTTTGCACACTTACTGACAGCTGGTCAAATTAACCCACTGACCCACGCTATTGCAAAAAGAAACTTCAAACAATAACTCCTTTTATTTCTTAATAAAAACTATTTTTAATAGGAAAACGAGAATACGATTAACCATTACCACAAATTCAACAAAAACTATACAACAACGAAAAGATACGGTCACTTTTTGCATACAAAAAGTAGTGTATCGAAGTCGGTTCGCTCTGTTTCATTGTGAATTTCATCCGAAATGGGGCGAAAGCGAAAATCTAAATGATTGTAGGGTTGACTCTTTAGAATTGGCCGAAATTAGGGCACATATTTTAACGTATTCGGTGTTTTTATCGCATTTTTAATAGGTGACAGGAGGGTGCTACTACAATAGGTAAGTTTCCGAGGGATACTATGAATCAAAAGGAAGTGAACGAGAGTGACGGGGATAGGGAAGAATGTAAAGTGAAAAACATTTTTGCCGACACCTAATAACATGGAACTAGGGCAGGCAAAAGAAGGGTCACACTACGCATCCTCTATAATCCAAAGCTGGCACCTATGAAAAGAGAGAAGGAGGCCCACGGAGTGAAGGTGGCCTCATTACTAATAACCACATTCGACGTTTGAATATGACATAAATAAGGTTTCTATCAGAATCAGACTACATAGGAAATAGGAATTACTAGATTAGGTTTCGTGGTCGTGAAAGGTAATCTCGCCTACCGCTAAATGTAATTATGTTATGACGTTAATATTTTATGTTTTGTTCATTTCCTTTGCAAACAGAACGTAACGGGATTAAATTGGTCTATTATATTATTTATTATATGAATTACCTATACGGTCTATGATATTAAAAATACTCGTAAATAATGTAATCCTGCTACCGGGTCCGTCCCAGATCTGTGTTTTTTTAATTAGCCTTTTGTCTGTACATTCGTGAATACTACGAGATTACCTTTATGCCAGTAAAATTGTGTTGGCTGTTTCAAATATTTAGATATTAGAATAGCCCAATCGAAACGCTTCAATATTTTTTAAGCCCAAATTACGTAAAAAGAATTAGCTATTATTGACCAGTGGTGAAAAATGTGATACTCAACTGCGGCCTTACCTAATTACCTTTGCTTCACAGGTGAAAGGACATTGTTAGTAAAATTATCCTTAACAAAAGCTATATATCTCAAATTACAACAGTTTACGAACCTTGCTGCGTTAATTGCTAATTAACTGGCCTTAAGATTAGCATAATGTCTAATGAACTTTAGTAATTCTATTATTGTTTTACAGTCATGTTGAATGGGAGAATACGATTGATTTACTTCCTTGTTGGTGTAGTGGTTACAACCGCTACAGCTGAGGTCCTGGGTTCGATTCCTAGGTCGGGCGAAGTGTTTTTGGGTTTTTCCGTTAGGAATTTCTTAGCGGCAGCTCGGAGTTTTGATTTGTGGCCAGTTGATGACAATAGGCTCGCCCATACATGGGACTTAAACTTCCATATATGCACCTATTGTGGGTCAGTTTTCATCTGGCTATCGCGTCGGGGAAATAAGGCGTGATATTAATTATGTTATTATTGAAAAAATCTTTTTGGACAGCCCTTGTGTAGTGTTTTGACCTCTTGACCAAAATATAATGTTTTTTGTGTGTCGAGGAATGGCCACAATGTTGTTCTTGTCGTTGTCGATCGTTTATCAGTTATCTTATTTGAGATGACTGGCAAAAAAGAAAGTATGTTTTTTTATAATCACTCAGTATATTTTTATGAGGATCGATTTGACAGTCGCTAAATTCTTATTCGATTACTGAATACTTATTTAAAAGATCCAATATGTATATGAATAAATTAAGGTGAATCCGAAGTTGCAGCCCGCGAAATTAAAATTTTCAGGTCAGTGTCAGGTTGTTTCTTGACCAAAATAATATTCGCGACTATAATCAGGTATGTATTTACAGAATTATAGTCATTGGAATCATTAAACCTCTCTCTAAGTTAGATTTGCTATATAGGAAAAAATTGACAAAACGTAAGAAAATAATTTCGCGGGCTGTAACTGCCGAAGACTCATTTTTGAAGAGCATTCTTCGCTCTTCGGCCATCTTCTGGATACAGGCCCATCTGACGGGTAATCTTGCAGCCGCGCTGGGACTTGTTCGGCAACCTATAATAAAAATAATACTATATTGATATCTTGCATACGGATGCACAATAGTCAATGATTAATATGGCTAATGTAAAATAATAATTTAAACGAACCAAAGTGATAAAACAATTACTTTATGTACTTAAATAAAATAGTTTTTGAAATCACTACAATCAATATTTTTGTCTATAAAATTCTGTAAAACAAAACATGTAAGTAATCAAAAATAATTAATTGCTATTGAATATTTACGTCTTGTCGTTTCTAAACGAAAGTGGAAGTGTAAGATAATAACTCAATTAAATATTACCAAACGACTTATTTTCGTGCTTGTCAATTTGTCTAGATGTAACAAAATTCTGTCACGAGTTGTTCGTTTTCCTAATTGTGATATGCATAATTATCGCTCCGTATCGAAACGTCCTATTAGCAAATAGTCCTATGACATCAACTGTGGATTTATAATGTTAAACTAAACAGTAAACACATTTATATTTCTAGAAAATAATCTTTTCAGTGTTACCTGTTCCATAAAATACTACAATATATACTTCTTTCACAGTTACTTTGCCTTTGACAACCAAAAAGCAAGCTGATACTAGAGAGAATACAATATATTTATTTGCTTTAAAACGTATAATACATTACATACTCGTATAAAGGTTTTATTACGAGCGTATACAGAAAGTGGGCAACGTTCTTCGCGGCAAATAGCTGTCAAATATTTCGCTGTTTTGATTAATTTGGCAACATTACTGTATGGAAATAAAAAATATGGCTAACTAGTGAACTAAAATATTGATTATAAATAATGATAATAGAATATTTCGTTTAGATGTAAAAAAGTGCTTGGAAACTTTCCAAAAGCCTTTTTTATACCTAAAACGGTTACAACATCTAATTCGGTGTTATAATTGCAGTTCATTTTAATATTCTAGTTCACTAGTGAGCCATATATTTATTATTTCCATACAGTAACATTGCCAAATAAATCAAAACAGGTAAAAATTTGACAGCTATTTGCGACGTTGCCAACTTTTTGGACGAACGCTCTTTAAACATGTTACATATGTTTCGCCATGGACTGACATACACATATGTACATATAAGTACATAAAATTTTAAACTGACACATTAATTTAGTAGTAGTGTGGCAGTCTCTCGTTAATTTTAATGCGGTTTTCAAAGTTTTCCCCTGTTTGACGCCAACATTGTAAAATGAAAATTAAACACGAAGACATTTTATGGGTGTTGTACAAAATTATTATTCCAAGCTGACTTTTATGGAGATGTAAAGTGGGACGAGTCGAGAATGTGCCTAGAGAGCTGTTATAAGATCCTAATGATTGAAAATTCCTATGTACACAGATTCAGCCTTCGTTTTCCTATAGAAAAGAGAAATTTGCGTACTTCGTATATTCAATGCTAATAGTTTAGCTAAATTGTATTCGTCAAATCCCAGGTATGGATTATGCACATCCAGGTGTAGGAATCTAGTCCTAGTCGTTAATTTTAATGTGTTTTTTAAGTTGTCCCCTGTTTGACGCCAACCTTGTTAAATAAAAATTAAACACGAACACATTTTATGGGTGTTGTACAAAATTATTATTCCAAGCTGACTTTTATGGAGATGTAAAGTGGGACGAGTCGAGAATGTGCCTAGAGAGCTGTTATAAGATCCTAGTGATTGAAAATTCCTATGTACTTATACAAATTCAGCCTTCGTTTTCCTATAGAAAAGAGAAATATGCGTAGTTCGTATATGCGGTGCTAATAGTTTAGCTAAATTCTATTCGTCAAATCCCAGGTATGGATTATGCATATCCAAGTGTAGGAATCTAGTCCTAGTCTTTAATTTTAATGTGTTTTTCAAAGTTGTTTGACGCCAACATTGTTAATAAAAATTAAACGCAAAGACCTTTTATGGTTGTTGTACAAAATTATTATTCCAAGCTGACTTTTATGGAGATGTAAAGTGGGACGAATCGAGAATGTGTCTAGAGAGCTGTTATAAGATCCTAATGATTGAAAATTTCTATGTACACATTGTACACAAATTCAGCCTTCGTTTTCCGAAAAGAGAAATAAGCGTAGTTATAATATTCGGTGCTATTCTATTCGTCAAATCTCGGGTATGGATTATGCATATCCAAGTGTAGGAATCTAGTCCTAACCCTATTTAGCGAATACTTGACGCGTATTGAATTACATTAAAGTTTCGGGTAGACCCTTTCTAAATATCTTGCCGATTCAATAAACAAATACCAAGAACACTTTTTGATTTATTGTTTTAGTAAGTTTCAATTAAATTAAATTATTAATCAACGAATATGTCTGTAGGCGGCTCTAGATTTGGAATTGCTTGCAGCAGTAACGTGAGTTTAAATGAATTAACGATTGTAAAACGAAAACAAATCCAATTATTTGATTGCTCTACTTATTCGATTGTTAATTTTGTGGCTGGCTAATAAAACAATCGAGTGCTCACAAATAGCTGCGATTTGCTAACTAAACAATGGGAAACGAATCATCGATTGTCGAATAATATTAAACTGATTGGTGGTGCGTCAGTTTGAGTTAATTCAACTATAACAGCCATTCAATTGTTTGTTTTGAATTGTAGTTTGTAAATTGTTTGGTATGATTTGCTTGTGAATGATCTTCGGTATTTTTTTTGTAGGTAAGTAGTAGAAATTGTTTCTTATAGGTATTATAAACTAGCTGCGCCCCGCGGTTTCACCCTCATAAGTTTCGATCCCGTGGGAATATCGGGATAAAAAGTATCCTATGTCCTAATCCACGCCATGGTCTACCCATGCGCCTATTCCATCGAAATCGGTTTAGCCGTTTTAGCGTGAAAGCGTAACAAACAAACTCACTTTCGCATTTATATTATTAGTTAGGATAGCAACTAGTTAAAAACAATTTGATAATGTAAGTAGCTAGGTTTATGTTGGATCATAATAAAAACAGCTAAGCGCGAGTCGGACTAGCACACAAAGGATTCCTAGATTGGGCAAAAAACTCTAAAAAAGAAAAACAAGTTTCTTGTATGACCCCCTTTAACTTGATTAATCTTTGTTATAGCGGCAATAGAAATACAAAATCTGTGAAAATTTCAACTGTCTACCCTATTATGGTTCATGAGATACAGAAGACAGAAAAACATAATGTCCTCTATTTTCTGTCATCATTATCCTGCTTATCCCAATTTTATTTGGAGTATTAATCGTCACCTCAGTAGTCACCTCCTTTCTAGCCATATCATCTTTCACACAGTCCATCCATCGTTTCTTTGGTCTTTCCATTCTCTTATAGCCATCGACATTCATACTCAAAACTTTCTTCACGACATTTTCCTCATTCCTCCGCATCACATGCCCATACCATGACAACCGATTTTCGCACAACTTTTCGGTCACCGGTGCCACTTTCAGACTTCCTCTTATGTACTCATTTCTTACTCTATCCATTCGTGTAACACCACACATCCCTCTTAGCATTCTCATCTCAGCTGCATGCAATTGCCTTTCATTCATCCCTTTTGTTGCCCAACATTCTGATCCATACAAGACAGTGTGTGAATGTCCTCTATTTTCTGTATTAAAAAAAATAAACTTTCAACCAATTACATGCCTGAGGCGTAGCTGCATGCAAATCTTAAAGTTTGTATCTCCTTATTTATGTATCGTTCCATCAGCATTACTTACATTATTAGCAGTACACAATGTAATACTAATTGTAATCTAAAGCTTGATCTATCGTCTATGAAATTTTACGCTAATCTGTTCACTCGTTTACGACTTACGAGTAGCTAATGGTAGTCGAGTAAGCTTTAGTTACGCTTAATTATCTGAATACCGAGTATTTTACAGATTAGTCGATTTAGATCATCGATTTAGAATAGCATAATTATCGAATAAACTGAAAGTTGGTATATTTATTTCCTCACTATTGTATCTCCTGTTATTGCGCTTTATTATGACGAAGAGTTCAAATAACTTCAATTCAATCAATCTTCCTAGCCTTTTCCCAACTATCTTGGGATCGGCTTCCAGTCTTACCGGTTGCAGCTGAATACCAGTATTTTACATGGAGCGACTGCCTATCTAACCTCCACAACCCAGTAACTGGGTAATACGATACCCATTGGTAAGACTGGTGTCAGACTTTCGGGCTTCTGACGACTCGTAACGACTATCAAAGATCCACAAATGATAGCCGGGACGTTGGTCTCGGATATCATTTTTCGGCTTAACGTGCTTTCCGAGGCATGGAGGAGTCTCGGTATGTGAAGATGGTCACCCATCCACTGACCAACCCTGGCAAGCGTAGCTTAACCTGATAGATCGACCCGTGCGGCTTGGTATTACTTATTCACGTGCTCCTCAAGT